>CAKXYN010000041.1:0-1200000 GCA_935064755.1 Tragelaphus eurycerus | reverse complement strand
TTCAATTGCTGAAAAATGTATAAAGGATGAATTTGATAGAGAAATAAACAGAGAAATACAGAGAAGCCACTAAGTTAAACTTAAATGACAACTATGGTTTCCATTCGGTCCCAAGGAGCATATCTGGGAAAGTTAAGAAGGATGCGCACGCAGAATACCGTGTGTAAGCAAAATGAGAAGAACTTCCTTCCCAGGGCACTGTCTTGGCTGTTCATGGAAAGTTTCTCAGTCTTCCAAATACTGCAGAGAAGGATGCATCATATGTTTACATTGTTATTGTTGGTGCTGTTGTTCAGTCACTAAGTCATGTCCAACTCAGTGATCCTAGGACTTCAGCACACCAGGCTTCCCTGTCCTCCACTGTCTCCTACAGTTCACTTAAATTCATATCCATTGAGTCACTGATGCTATCTAACTATCTCACCCTCTGCCACCCTCTTCTCCTTTTGCCTTCAGTTTTTTCCAGCATCAGAGTCTTTTTCAATGAGTCAGTTCTTCACATGAGGTGGACATAGTATTGGAGCTTCAGCATCAGTCCTTCCAAGGAATAGTCCTTTAGGATTGACTGGTTTGATCTCCTTGTAGTCCAAGGGACTCTCAATAATCTTCTCCAGAACCATAATTTGAAAGCATCAGTTCTTCACTGCTCAGCCTTCTTTATAGTTCAATTCTCACATCTGTGCATGACTACTGGAAAAACCATGGCTTTAACTATAAGGACCTTTGTCAACAAACTGACATATTCGCTTTTTAATATGCTGTGTAGTTTTGTCATAACTTTCCTTCCAAGGAGCAAATGTCTTTTAATTTCATGGCTACAGTCACTGTCTGCAGTGATTCTGAAGTCCAAGAAATTAAAATCTGTCACTGCTTCCACTTTTTCCCTTCTACTTGCCATGAAGTGATAAGATCAGGTGCCAATATCTTGGTGTTTTTAATGTTGAGTTTTAAGCCAGATTTTTCACTCTTCTCTTCCACCCTCAACAAGATGCTCTTTAGTTCCTCTTCACTTTCTGCCATTAAAGTGGCATCATCTACATATCTGATGTTGTTGATATTTCTCCCAGCAATCTTGATTCCAGCTTGTGATTCACCCAGTCTGGCATTTCACATGATGTACTCTGCATATAAATTAAATAAGCAGGGTGACAATATACATCCTTGTCTTATCCCTTTCCCAATTTTGAACAAGTCAGAACCAGTCAGTTGTTCCATGTAAGATTCTAACTGTAGCTTGTTGAATCACATACAGGTTTCTCAGGAGACAGGTAAAGTGGCCTGGTATTCCCATCTCTTTCAGAATTTTCCACAGTTTTTGTGATCCACACTGTCAAAGGCTTTAGAGTAGTCAATGAAGCAGAAGTGGATTTTTTTTCTGGAATTCCCTTGCTTTTTCTATAATCCAATGAATGTTGACAATATTATCTCTTGTTCCTCTGTCTTTTCTAAATCCAGCTTGTACATCTGGAAGTTCTCAGTTCACATACTATTGAAACCTATCTTGAAGAATTTTGAAGTTAACCTTACTAGCATACAAAATGTATGCAATTGTCCAGTAGTTTGAACACGGTTTGCCACTGCCCTTCTTTGGGATTGGAATCAAAACTCACCTTTTCTAGTATTTTTGCAGTCATATCACATGTTTATATGTGCACCTAATAGAAACTGTCTCACTCTATCACAAAAGTAGCCCCGAAATTAAGTGCTTTTGGAATAGAGAACAACATATTTTTCCTCGTTTTCCAGTCACCAGTCAAATGTTTTCCTGAAAAGCAAGTCATTGCATGAACGTTTATATATAGGTCCACATGAAAAGTTCACAATCATGGAACCGTTGTACTCTTATCGCCTGATTCTAACCAGGTCCCTAGATTAAATCTACAAGTGACCTCAAGTCCAGTCTATCAGCAACCAAGAAAATGATGTGCTGCTTTATAATTCTTAGTTTTTTAATTAACAGGAACTTCCTACTCCCACTCATCATTATGTTAAATTGTATCTTGAGGAGCTAAGATAGAGACTTTTCAAACATATTTTTACGTTTTCTCACTTACCCTGGAATTTTTAGAAACTAAAATGAACCATGCAGGGAAGAGTTGAAAGTGAAGTCGCTCAGTCCTGTCTGACTCTTTGCGACCCAGGCCAGAATACTGGAGTGGGTAGGCTTTCCCTTCTTCAAGGGATCTTCCCAACGCAGGGATGGAAGCCAGGTCTCCCACATTGCAGGTGAATTCTTTGCCAACTGAGCTATCAGGGAAGCCCCACAGAAGAGGGTTGGTGAGTTTCAAATGCATGAAAAGAAAAGATAAGTAACATGTGAAGGGAATGTAAAGAACCTAAAATGCTTTTAATATTAAAAAATAAATGAATATGTTTACTTTAGGGCTTCCCTGATAGCTCAGTTGGTAAAGAATCCGTTTGCAACGTGGGTGACCTGAGTTTGATCCCTGGGTTGGGAAGATCCCCTGTAGAAGGGAAAGGCTACTCACTCCAGTAGTCTGGCCTGGAGAAATCCATGGACTGTATAATTCATGGGGTCACAAAGAGTCAGGCATGACTGAGCAACTTTCACATGTTTGTTTTGGATTCCAGCTGAGATACAGACCAGTGGGGTTTGGGGGGCTTTCCTCATTTGTTTGTTGTTGTTGTTGTCGTTGTTTTTTTCTCTTTCTCTCTCTCTGCTTTAGATATCAACTTACAGCTAAAACTAGTAAGATCTCCAATTAACACATGGACAGCAGAAATGTCAAAACAAGGAAAATGAAAAGGCCAAAGCATTTTAATGCTTATTCAGTGTTTTATCTCATAGTTTCTTCAGTTTCCACCCCATGTGGAGAAATTGATACATACTCAAGATTGCCTTCTGAACATGAATGAGCTGTGACGCAAAAGGAAATTTGCAGCTTTATGATTTATTACTTTATCATTTTTAATGCCATCTCTGTTCATTCTCAAATCCAGGGCAAGCTACAGGACATATTAAAAGGGTAACATTTTCTGTATTCCTTTTTTAAAGGGCAAAGCACTTAACCATTTTCTACGTACAAGGCATTTAGCTCACTGCTTGATGAGTAACATTAAAGCTTGTATTTTAGACCACTTCAATACAGAATGAATTTTCCCCATTCTTAATCAACTTTTAAATGTTTGCACTGTGATTCTTATTTTCCTATTAGCCTGTAGCTATTTTAACTGACATTCTCCTTTTAAGTGAAAAGTGAAATGTGTTTTGGCATATACATAAAAATTACATATACACACAGATCCACTTTGGAACTTGTTTTGGACTGGGCAGGTCTGTATAATCTTCTGTCATCTGAGCTCATCACTCATTACCTGAAGAGGCAAAAACAAGTCCATTCCAAATTGGTGATGCCATCCAACCATCTAATCCTCTGTTGCCCCCCTTCTTCTCCTGCCTTCAATCTTTGCCAGCATCGGGGTCTTTTCCAACAAGTTGGGTCTTTTCCAACAAGTTGTCTCTTTGGACCTGGTGGCCAAAGTATCAGAGTTTCAGCATCAGTCTTTCCAATGATATTCAGGGTTGTTTTCCTTTAGGATTGACTGATTTGATCTTGCAGGTTGAAGGACTCTCAAGAGTCTTCTCTACCACAATTGAAAATCATCAATTCTTCAGCACTCATTTTAAAGCTCAGTTCCAGTTTTTCATGAGCTCTAGGGCATGGGTTGACAAATGTTTCCTCTAAAGAGCCATATAGTAATATTTTAGACTTTTCAATCTAAACAGTCAACTTGTATTGTAACTATTCTATCCTTGTACCCCTTAGAACTACCATAGACATAATATCAGTAAATAGCTGTGACTCTAATCAAGACAATTTTCTGCATGTGGGATTTTGTTTTGACCTTCCACTGTGGACCTCTGCCCTAGACTGCAAACTAATACCTTTATCTTAGTTATGCACTACATTGAAATTTCTGAAACCAATTTAAAATGTCAAAAAATAGAATTGAATTAGCATTCGAAGATCAATAATATGCCAAATAGCACATTTTTTTTTTTAATTTTGCGAAAGTTTACACAGGATATTTTTAAAAGTCCATTAATTTTCACAAAGTTGACTGTTTTCATAAAATGAGTTATAAAATATACACTCACAGTCAAATAAAAGTGCCTTTCAATTGCAATTACATATTCAACAAGGAAGGAAGGAAGGAAGAATTTGTAGATAACCACAATGCTGGGCATATTGCCATTGAAGGATTTCTTCTTCCCATATCTTTTATTTCTAGTGCTATGAAGTTATCTTTCCAAGAACAAAATTGAGTCTAAATCATGGAAATGGAAATTTAGAAAGAGACTTTATTCTATTAGCATTAACATTTAATTCTGTACATCAGAATTCTTAAAATTGTGGATAATCTCAAAATGGTAAAATGTATAGCTCCTTAATTTTTAACTTGACACTCAAGCTCCAGTCCTGCATGCCACATCCACACACTCATTTCATAAATTTTGAGAAAAATTATTTACCTATTTTAACAAATATTGGCATCCTTATATCACCATTTATGTAAAATTTAAGACCTCAAAACATATTTTTATCCCCCATTAGTTCCCATTATACACACAAATTCCAGAAACTCAAATCCAAAATTTTTTTAGCAGGGAATCTATTTAAAGGCAGAGTTATTCATAAACAAAATCTTTAACTTGAAAAGAGCTTCCTGTTTCGTTTCTCCAAGATGTTTAGTGAAGTCAGTTTTTCATAAATTTACTCAATTATTTTATTATTTTTAAAATGCTTTCTCTTATTTTGCAATACTTCTACCTCTATTTCAAATTTTTCTCTCACTTCCCAGGAAAGGAATATTCCACATGTGAAAGGGTCAGGCCTAATCCTCAGTTATCTATGCATTCTCTTTGTTTTTTCCATCTTGAGAACTGATTAGCCCTAAAACCCTAAGAATAACTGAATTCTGAAAGCAGAAGAAATTCTGAACTACAACCCAGAAAGTTCTCTCCTTCACACACATCACCACCTCTAGCATCCACAGTCTGTCATCTGGGGTCCACAGCTGGGTGTGCTTAGAAGTGGCTGAGACACAAGGACAGAGGACTTCACACCTCACTTCTCATGGTCCTCATGGACCCCGGGGATCCTTCTCCATGGGCAACAGAAGGAATGGGAGATTTATTTTCCTTGTTGTTAGTCAGAAAATACACAATTTAAAGCCAGAGATTTCCCTAATTTTGTAGTGATCGACAAGAACTTAACTTTTCTGAACTTCAAGATCCTCATCTATAAGATGATAATAATTTCTATTTCAGTTAGTTCTAAAAATAAACAGCCAATAGAAAGCACTTGTGATGGCTATCAGATTCAAACATGAAATAGCATTTTTATGTTAAAAGTGTTCAAATACTATCAATCTCATTTGGTTGTATCTAATACATTTTCACTTTAGAGTAACTGGATATATAGATGCAATGTTATTTTATGTGTCTTTGTGTTGATAAATGAAGAAACGGGTTGAAGGGCAGTGCCCCCTTTAGTGAGCCCCAAACCAAAACTAATCTCAACCAACCCCGACTGTGGGCTTTTGGTATCATCTTAGCAAGGGGGCCTTCCTTGGTGACTCAGATGGTAAAGAATGTGCCTGCAACGCAGGAGACCCAGATTTGATACCTGAGTCAGTAAGATCCCCTGGAGAAGGGAATGGCAATGTTGTAGCCACGTGTTCCAGGAAACAAACTCCCTCAGAAGGACGTTGCAGATAGTGCAGTGCAGCTTATTACACTGGTGGGCCCAAGGCAAAGTCTCCTCTTAGCCAAGGACCCTGACCAGCATTTTTGAAAATCTTTTATATCCCATATGTACGTGTCTGAACCCACCATTCCAAATTCCTTGAGACTTACATAAACCAAGGAAAATACAATCCCAATAACCCCATCATTCACGTGCTATGTGCTCATGTGTTCAAACAGTCAAACAATTAGCCAATAATCAATAAACCCCGAGGTTACAGTCTGATCAGATCAGATCAGATCAGATCAGTCATTCAGTCATGTCCGACTCTTTGCGACCCCATGAACTGCAGCACGCCAGGCCTCCCTATCCATCACCAGCTCCTGGAGATAACTCAGACTCACATCCATCGAGTCAGTGATGCCATCCAGCCATCTCATCCTCTGTCATCCCCTTCTCCTCCTGCCCTCAATCCCTCCCAACATCAGAGTCTTCTCCAATGAGTCAAGTCCTCGCATGAGGTGGCCAAAATACTGGAGTTTCAGCTTTAGCATCATTCCTTCCAAAGAAATCCCAGGGTTGATCTCCTTCAGAATGGACTGGTTGGATCTCCTTGCAGTCCAAGGGACTCTCAAGAGTCTTCTCCAACACCACAGTTCAAAAGCATCAATTCTTCGGCGCTCAGCCTTCTTCACAGTCCAGCTCTCACATCCATACATGACCACAGGAAAGACCATAGCTTTGACTAGGCGAACCTTTGTTGGCAAACTGATGTCTCTGCTTTTGAATATGCTATCTAGGTTGGTCATAACTTTCCTTCCAAGGAGTAAGCGTCTTTTAATTTCATGGCTGCAGTCACCATCTGCAGTGATTTTGGAGCCCAGAAATATAAAGTCTGACACTGTTTCCACTGTTTCTCCATCTATTTCCCATGTAGTGATGGGACCAGATGCCATGATCTTCGTTTTCTGAATGTTGAGCTTTAAGCCAACCTTTTCACTCTCCACGTTCACTTTCATCAAGAGGCTTTTGAGTTCCTCTTCACTTTCTGCCATAAGGGTGGTATCATCTGCATATCTGAGGTTATTGATATTTCTCCCAGCAATCTTGATTCCAACTTGTGTTTCTTCCAGTCCAGCATTTCTCATGATGTACTCTGCATATAAGTTAAATAAGCAGGGTGACAATATACAGCCTTGACATACTCCTTTTCCTATTTGGAACCAGTCTGTTGTTCCATGACCAGTTCTAACTGTTGCTTCCTGACCTGCATACAGATTTCTCAAGAGGCAGATCAGGTGGTCTGGTATTCCCATCTCTCTCAGAATTTTCCACAGTTTATTGTGATACACACAGTCAAAGGCTTTGGCATAGTCAATAAGGCAGAAATAGATGGTTTTCTGGAACTCTCTTGCTTTTTCCATGATCCAGCGGATGTTGGCAATTTGATCTCTGGTTCCTCTGCCTTTTCTAAAACCAGCTTGAACATCAGGAAGCTCACGGTTCACATATTGCTGAAGCCTGGCTTGGAGAATTTTGAGCATTACTTTACTAGCGTGAGATGAGTGCAATTGTGCGGTAGTTTGAGCACTCTTTGGCATTGCCTTTCTTTGGGATTGGGATGAAAACTGACCTTTTCCAATCTTATGGCCACTGCTGAGTTATAGATACAGAAAAATTTATGGCCTGTCTGGAGGAAGGGGTGATTAGTGTATGTTTTCTCTTAGGCAATGAGTAACCTAGATATGATCTTCAAGGCTCCCCTGTCTGGAGGTGGCCTTATCCTTCTGTTGTTGTTTTCATAGGCACTAAACACAGAGTTCAGAGTTCATTGGAAAGGTGGCCGAGCATGATCAACATGAATAGGCCTAAGATGGAGTCCAGGCCCTATGAATTCTTTCTTCAGCAACCCCTCCAATATTTTTTCCTGGAGAAGTCTATGGACAGAGAGGCCTAGTTAGCTACAGTCCATGGGATTCCAAAGAATTGGACACAAGTTAGCAGCTAACACTCATGTTCACTAGAAAGAGGGCCTAAAGGAGGAAGCAAAGAGGAGAGAGATTCCATTATGTTTTAGGTATTCATTGCATAATTGGTTTTAAGCTACTGTTTCAGATAAAATTGCATGTTTGGGGTAAGTTACCAAAAGATAAACTAAAGCATCTGACAGCTTATTCTAATATACTGCTTAAGATGATAAACAAGTGAAGTATCAAGCCAATCAAAAACTGTTGAGTAAGTTATTTCTTAAGAGGGCATAGCAACCCACTCCAGTGTTCTTGCCTGGAGAATCCCATGGATAGAAGAGCCTGGCAGGCTAGAGTCCATGGGGTCGCAAAGACTCAGACATGACTGAAGGGACTTAGCACACATAGCACAGCACAAGCTATCTGTACTAATGTAAACAACATAAATCATGGCTTTTTTGTGATTAAAAAACATATACAATTTACCACCTTAACCCGTATTAAGTATATAGTATAGTAGTATTAACTATATTCACATAATTATTTGATTAAAAAAACTTTATCAACTACCATTTTATCTTACCAATATTCCATAAATATCACTAAACTAATAGGACGAATTTAATCATTCTTGTTTACCATTCCAAAACTCTATGGGTTTCCCTGGTGGCTCAGATGGTATAGAATCCACCTGGAATGCAGGAGACCCGGGTTCAATCCCTAGGATTTAATACTTTTTTATTATTATTCCAAAATTCAATCTATATCCATAAAAAAAGAAGAAATTTCCATCTTCAGTAATATTATGAAATGACAATAATCCTAATATGCAAGTAATAAATACTCAACACTTTTAACTTAATAAAAAGAAAAGAAAAGATGACAAATATTTCCCAAATGTCATACAGGGTACAGATTGCTCCTTACATAAGAGAATCCTAAACAAATTGTTCAACCAAGGCCTTTGTGTCAAATTAAGAGAATATATAAGAATGAGAAGTCAAGCGGGCCTTAGAAAGCATCACTATGAACAAAGCTAGTGGAGATGATGGAATACCAGTTGAACTGTTTAAAATCCTGAAAGACGATGCTGTGAAAGTGCTGCACTCAATATGCCAGCAAATTTGGAAAACTCAGCAGTGGCTACAGGACTGGAAAAGGTCAGTTTTCATTTCAACCCAAAGAAAGGCAATGCCAAAGAATGCTCAAACTACCGCACAATTGCACTCATCTCACATGCTAGTAAAGTAATGCTCAAAATTCTCCAAGCCAGGCTTCAGCAATACATGAACCATGAACTTCCAGATGTTCAAGCTGGTTTTAGAAAAGGCAGAGGAACCAGAGAGCAAATTGACAACATCTGTTGGATCATTGAAAAAGCAAGAGAGTTCCATAAAATCATCTATTTCTGCTTTATTGACATGTCAAAGCCTTTGACTGTGTGGATTACAATAAACTGTGGAAAATTCTGAAAGAAATGGAAATATCAGACCACCTGACCTGCCTCATGAGAATCCTATATGCAGGTCAGGAAGCAACAGTTAGAATTGGACATGGAACAACAGACTGGTTCCAAATAGGAAAAGGAGTACATCAAGGCTGTATATTGCGACCCTGCTTATTTAACTTCTATGCAGAGTACATCATGAGAAACGCTGGGCTGGAAGAAGCATGAGCTGTAATCAAGATTGTTGGGAGAAATATCAATAACCTCAGATATGCAGATGACACCACCTTTATGGCAGAAAGTGAAGAAGAACTAAAAAGCCTCTTGATGAAAATGAAAGAGGAGAGTGAAAAAGTTGGCTTAAAGTTCAACATTCAGAAAACAAAGATCATGGCATCTGGTCCCATCACTTCATGGGAAATAGGTGGGGGAACAGTGGAAACAGTGTCAAACTTTATTTTTCTGGGCTCCAAAATCACTGCAAATGGTGACTGCAGCCATGAAATTAAAAGACACTCCTTGGAAGGAAAGTTATGATCAACCTAGGTAACATATTGAAAAGCACAAACATTACTTTGCCAACAAAGGTTCATCTAGTCAAGGCTATGGTTTTTCCTGTGGTCATGTATGGACTGTGAAGAAAGCTGAGCGCTGAAGAATTGATGCTTTTGAACTGTGGTGTTGGAGAAGACTCTTGAAAGTCCCTTGGACTGCAAGGAGATCCAAACAGTCTATTCTAAAGGAGATCAGTCCTGGGATTTCTTTGGAAGGAATGATGCTAAAGCTGAAACTCCAGTAGTTTGGCGACCTCATGCGAAGAGTTGATTCATTGGAAAAGACTCTGATGCTGGGAGGGATTGGGGGCAGGAAGAGAAGGGGACAACACAGGATGAGATGGCTGGATGGCATTACTGACTCAATGAATGTGAGTCTGAATGAACTCCGTGAGTTGATGATGGACAGGGAGGCCTGGCTTGCTGCAGTTCATGGGGTCACAAAGAATCGGACATGATTGAGTGACTGAACTGAACTGATAAGTTATTAAATCTATCTAGTCCTTCTCCTATTGTGACTGTGTGGATTACAATAAACTTGGAAAATTCTGAAAGAAATGGGAATGCCAGACCACCTGACCTGCCTCTTGAGAAACCTATATGCAGGTCAGGAAGCAACAGTTAGAACTGGACATGAAACAACACACTGGTTCCAAATAGGAAAAGGAGTACGTCAAGGCTGCATATTGTCACCCTGTTTATTTAACTTCTATGCAGAGTACATCAAGAAAAACACTGGGCTGGAAGAAGCACAAGCTGGAATCAAGATTGCTGGGAGAAATATCAATAACCTCAGATATGCAAATGATACCACCCTTATGGCAGAAAGTGAAGCCTCTTGATGAAAGTGAAAGTGGAGAGTGAAAAAGTTGGCTTAAAACACAACATTCAGAAAATGAAGATCATGGCATCTGGTCCCATCACTTCATGGGAAATAGATAGGGAAACAGTGGAAACAGTGTCAGGCTTTATTTTTCTGGGCTCCAAAATCACTGCAGATGGTGACTGCAGCCATGAAATTAAAAGACGCTTACTCCTTGGAAGAAAATCTATGACCAGCCTAGGTAGCATATTGAAAAGCAGAGACATTACTTTGACAACAAAGGTCGTCTAGTCAAGGCTATAGTTTTTCCAGTGGTCATGTATGAATGTGAGAGTTGGACTGTGAAGAAAGCTGAGCGCTGAAGAATTGATGCTTTTGAACTGTGGTGTTGGAGAAGACTCTTTTTTAAAAATAAATGTATTTATTATAATTGGAGGTTAATTACTTTATAATATTGAATTGGTTTCGCCGTATAGCAACATGAATCCACCACAGGTATACTCGTGTTCCCCATCCTGAAGCCCCCTCCCTTCTCCCTCCTTGTACCATCCCTCTGGGTCATCCCAGTGCACCAGCCCTAAGCATCCAGTATCATGCATTGAGCCTGGACTGGTGATTCGTTTCACATATGATATTATACATGACTCAATGCCATTCTCCCAAATCATCCCATCCTCTCCCTCTCCCACACAATCCATAAGACTGTTCTATACATGTCTCTCTCTTAAGAGTCCCTTGGACTTCAAGGAGATCCAATCAGCCCATTCTGAATGAGATCAGCCCTCGGATTTCTTTGGAAGGAATGATGCTAAAGCTGAAACTCCAGTACATTGGCCACCTCATGCAAAGAGTTGACTCATTGGGAAAGACTCTGATGCTGGGAGGGATTGGGGGCAGGAGGAGAAGGGGATGACAGAGGATGAGATGGCTGGATGTCATCACTGACTTGATTGACCTGAGTTTGAGTTAACTCCAGGAGTTGGTGATGGACAGGGAGGCCTGGCATGCTGCAATTCATGGGGTTGCAAAGAGTCAGACACGACTGAGCGACTGAACTAAACTGAACTGAATCTTTCTCCAGTTGATCTTTAAGAGATTTTGCTCTTTTAAAATGTATTCTAATTTGTCTCACCACCAACATCACAACTTATTTGGTTCCTACCAGAAACCTCTTAATAGATTTTGTGATTGCTATCTTTGAACTGTGGTGTTGGAGAAGACTCTTGAGAGTCCCTTGGACTGCAAGAAGATCCAACCAGTCCATTCTGAAGGAGATCAATCCTGGAATTTCTTTAGAAGGAATGATGCTAAAGCTGAAACTCCAGTATTTTGGCCACCTCATGCGAAGACTTGACTCATTGGAGAAGACTCTGATGCTGGGAGGGATTGAGGGCAGGAGGAGAAGGGGACGACAGAGGATGAGATGGCTGGATGGCATCACTGACTCGATGGATGCGAGTCTGAGTGACCTCCGGGAGCTGGTGATGGACAAGGAGGCCTGGCGTGCTGCGGTTCATGGGGTCGCAAAGAGTCGGACACGACTGAGCGACTGTTCTGATCTGATCTGATCTGATCTGAGTAACAAAGAACAGTTTGCTATTTTCCCAAACTCACAATGATCCAGGAATGATATAGCAGGAATTTTCCTCTCTACTGAGTATTAGACTCCTGTCCCAAAGAGTTTAGCTTTCTTTTTTAGTAACTATCACAATAATATTGATATACAGTAAATAATACTCAAAGTAAGAATTCAATACAGATTAACGAACGGTCTACTAAAAATTTAATTTTGTATAGATTAAAGTTACCAATTGATTTTTGGAATTCCTCATTTGTCCATCAGGTATTTGAAAATCAGGAAAAATAAAGTAAATTAATCAAACTACTAAAAATGCTATACTTTTTAAAAATGGTTCCATGAATAACCATCTTGTATCACTTAATAAAATTGAGGAAACAAAGAAATTGCCTTTAATTAATCTTGCATGGTGATATAAACCATCACTAATCAGAAAAAAGTCAATTTGATTTAAAATGAATTTTATTTCACTTTGGATGTTTATTCAGTTTCATTCAGACAAATTGAAACTTTACTCAGTACCTAAATTATAATTTAAGTATCTGTATGATTAATGTTCCCACACAGTTTTAGAAAATGAAATGCCGCATTTCAACTCATTTCAACTAATGAAATATCATTCAATAAATTAGATCCTGATGTATTTTGAAGCGGCATACAATTCACAGTGACTATGTGTATCCTATTAAGTATTTTTAGGACAAAGTTAAAAAAACAAAATAATAACAGATGGGAATTTCCAGCAAATCCAGAGCAACCTACAATCTCATCTGAATATGTATGCATGTTCACTGCTTTATATTCACTAATGATTCATATTCATTGAATATGATTTTATTAAGATGAAGCCAAAGGGAGTACTTTATTCAAAACCGTATTCCTTTATGAAGAAACCTATCATATTTCTCATAATATAAGACTATCTTTTTTCCATGAATGCTTCACATTTACATTTTTTAAAGTGACTAAAGCAATCTATCTTGTTTGGAAATAGCAATTCCACAAAAGAATGAACTGTACACTTTGTGATACAATCTCCAATGCATCACATTTGTCTGCTTTTCAATTAATATTCATGAAATTTTTTGCACTATTTGTTTTCTAGATTGCATTTAATTCAGTTCTACTATTCTAGTTAATGTGGTTGAATAAAAACTAAATTGCTATTTTGTGAAGGGTACTGAAGTGTTAATTGTAATATGGTCAAAAACGACTAATGAGAAAGTTAAGAGAATGTTTTTCCATAGTCCACTTCTCAATAAGTTCTATAGCATGCTTGCATTATCATTGGTCTTCTTAGATTTTGACATATATATAAATATTTGCTATCATCATCAATGTAAAATCCAGCAAGCTAAAATACAATACGGAGGGCAGTATAAACCTGAACTTTAAAATTCTAATAAATTAATTTCCTATTATGAAATCTAACTGTATTCCATAGCCATCTCAGGCTCCAAATTTATAAAATATAATGTTTTATCTTACCTAACATCATAAATATTCTCTTCCTTTTGCATTATGAATCCTAGTTATTGAGAAGAATTGAAAGCATCTTTGAGATTAGTTGACCTGAGTTTCAAGTCCTAGCTTTGCCAAAACCTTCTGTGTAGTTTTAGGCAAGTTAATTAACACAAGTATCTTCATCTGAAGAATGTAGATGATAATTATTACATAATAGACTAAAATAGATGATGAAAGTAAAGTGTTTTGCAGCTTCCTAAATATGTCTTCTGTGTATTTACACAGAAGAATTATAAATTAAAAGATCTTCATGACCCAGATAACCACAATAGTGTGATCACCCAGCCTGAACCAGATATCCTGGAATGCAAAGTCAAATGGGCCTTAGGAAGCATCACTATGAACAAAGCTAGTGGAGGTGATGGGATTTCACTTCAGCTATTTCAAATCCTAAAAGATGATGCTATGCAAGTGCTGCACTAAATATGCCAGCAAATCTGGAATACTCAGCAGTGGCCACAGGACTAGAAAAGGTCAGTTTTCATTCCAATTCTAAAGAAGGACAATGCCAAAGAATGTTCAAGCTACTGCACAATTGCACTCATCTCACACAGTAGCAAAGTAGTGCTCAAAATTCTCCAAGCCAGGCTTTTCAACAGTACATGAACTGGGAACTTCCAGATGTTCAAGCTGGATTTGGAAAAGACAAAGGAACCAGAGATCAGATTTCCAATATCTGTTGGATCACTGAAAAAGCAAGAGTTCCAGAAAAACATCTACTTCTGCTTTATTGATTACCCCCAAAGGCTTAGACTGTGTAGATCACAAGAAACTGTGGAAAACTCTTCAAGTATTGGGAATACCAGACCACCTAACCTTTCTCCAGAGAAATCTGTAACCAGATAAAGAAGCAACAGTTAGAACCAGACATGGAAAAACAAAATGATTCTAAATTTGGAAAGAAGTACCTGAAGGTTGTGTATTGTCATCCAGCTTATTTAACTTATATGCAGAGTATATAATGTGAAATGCTGGCCTGGATGAAGCACAAGCTGGAATCAAGATACCCAGGAGAAATGTCAATAATCTCAGATATGCAGACGATATCATTCCTATGGCAGAAAGTGAAGAGGCACTAAAAAGCCTCTTGATGAAAATGAAAGAGGAGTGTAAAAAAACTGGCTTAAAACTCAACATTCCAAAAACAAAAATCATGGAATCCAGTTCCATCACTTCGTGGCAAATAGATGGGGAAACAATGGATACAGTGACAGACTTTTCTTGGGCTCCAAAGTCACTGCAGGTGATAACTGCGGCCATGAAATTAAAGGATGCTTGCTCCTTGGAAGAAAAGCTATGACCAATCTAGACAACATACTAAAAAGCAGAGACGTAACTTTGCTAACAAAGGTCCATCTAGTCAAAGCTATAGTTTTTCCAGGAGTCATGTATGGATGTGAGAGTTTGACTATAAAGAAAGCTGAGCACTGAAGAATTGATACTTTTCAAGAAGTATCAATTGGAGAAGACTCTTGAGAGTCCCATGGATTGCAAGGAGGTACAACCAGTCAATCCTAATGGAAATCAGTCCTGAATATTCATTGGAATGACTGATGTTAAAGCTGAAACTCCAATAGTTTGGCCACCTGATACAAAGAACTGACTTATTAGAAAATACCCTGATGCTGGGAAAGAGTAAAGGCAGGAGAAGAAGGGGGCGACAGAGGATGAGATGGTTGGATGGCATCACCAACTCGATGGACATGAGTTTGAGCAAGCTTCAGGAGTTGGTGATGGACTGGGAAGACTGGCATACTGCAGTCCATGAGGTCGCAAAGAGTCAGACAAGGTTGAGCGACTGAACTAAACTGAGACTTACTTAGTCTCCTTCAAGGCCAATCCAGCCTTGAATTTTGTTACTCCTTGATTATTTAAATCTCTCATAATCTGCCCCTTCCTCTTCATCCTGAACATGACAGCTTCAGTTTGTGCCCCCTCTGCAACTCTGTATCCTGTCTTTGCACTTCTCAATGGCCTCTCACCTTAGATCTAAGCCCTTCAATCCATTTTCTATGATATCTTCAGAATAGGTCACAAAATGTCTGGAATCATGTCAATACAACACAAATCTGAATATTTCACTTTCCCAAATTAAGACTTGAATACCCTAAGCTGAATTCATTTGCATGATTTTGAAAGCCCTCCATGACCTGAGATGCAGCTTTTGCTCACATGGTCTGCATTAGCTTCTCCTCATCCTCCACTCAACTCCATCACTGAACAGATGTATCATCATCACATACTTTTTCTGGTTCTGCTTTCTAGTCCAGAATAGCAGAAAAGCAATAGACATACCTCTCCAAATAGATCTAAGCTTCACTTTATGTTACTGTGTATACAACATAATTTTCTATGTAAGATTTAAAAAAAAAAATATTTAGTATATTCCTCCATCTATTAGTGTCCTCTTTGATTTCTTTCACCAGTGTTTTATAGTTTTTATGTACAGGTCTTTAGTTTCTTTAGGTAGATATATTCTTAAGTATTTTATTCTTTTCATTGCAATGGTGAATGGAATTGTTTCCTTAATATATCTTTCTATTTTCTCATTATTAGTGTACAGGAATGCAAAGGATTTCTGTGTGTTGATTTTATATCCTGCAACTTTACTATATTCATTGTTTAGTTCTAGTAATTTTCTGGTGGATTCTTTAGGGTTTTCTACGTAGAGGATCATGTCATCTGCAAACAGTGAGAGTTTTACTTCTTCTTTTCCAGTTTGGATTCCTTTTATTTCTTTTTCTGCTCTGATTGCTGTGGCCAAAACTTCCAGTCTTTTGGACTCTGGGAGAGGGAGAGGGTGGGATGATTTGGGAGAATGGCATTGAAATATGTATAATATCATATTTGAAACTAGTCGCCAGCCCAGGTTCGATGCCTGATACCGGATGCCTGGGGCTGGTGCACTGGGAAGACCCAGAGGGATGGTATGGGGAGGGAGGAGGGAGGAGGGTTCAGAATGGGGAACACATGTATACCTGTGGCGGATTCATTTTGATGTATGGCAAAACCAATACAATATTGTAAAGTTAAGTAAAATTAAAATATATATATTTGGTTATTAGAGAAATAGCCAGTATAAACCAGGAAATTCTACTTTAAAATATTTTCAGACATGCAACCCTACTTTTTATTGCTAATATAATTAAATGTGTTCAACAAGTTCAAAGGTAGAACTTTCCAAACCAAAATTTCAGAGGTCAACCTAGAATCCAATTTTAAGAGGACATTTTAGAGTAGATTTCTGAAGATTTATAATCAGATCAGATCACATGAGATCAGTCGCTCAGTCGTGTCCAACTATTTGCCACCCCATGAATCGCAGCATGCCAGGCCTCCCTGTCCATCACCAACTCCCAGAGGTCACTCAGACTCACATCCATCGAGTCAGTGATGCCATCTAGCCATCTCATCCTCCACCGTCCCCGCCTCCTCCTGCCCCCAATCCCTCACAGCATCAGAGTCTTCTCCAATGACTTAAGTCTTCGCATGAGGTGGCCAAAATACTGGAGTTTCAGCTTTAGCATCATTCCTTCCAAAGAAATCCCAGGGCTGATCTCCTTCAGAATGGACTGGTTGGATCTCCTTGCACTCCAAGGGACTCTCAAGAGTCTTCTCCAACACCACAGTTCAAAAGCATCAATTCTTCGGCGCTCAGCCTTCTTCACAGTCCAGCTCTCACATCCATACATGACCACAGGAAAGACCATAGCCTTGACTAGGCAAACCTTTGTTGGCAAAGTGATGTCTCTGCTCTTGAATATGCTATCTAGGTTGGTCATAACATTCCTTCCAAGGAGTAAGTGTCTTTTAAAAAATTTCATGGCTGCAGTCACCATCTGCAATGATTTTGGAGCCCAGAAAAATAAAGTCTGACACTGTTTCCACTGTTTCCCTATCTATTTCCCATGAAGTGATGGGACAAGATGCCATGATCTTCATTTTCTGAATGTTGAGCTTTAAGCCAACCTTTTCACTCTCCACTTTCACTTTCATCAAGAGGCTTTTGAGTTCCTCTTCACTTTCTGCCATAAGGGTGGTGTCATCTGCATATCTGAGGTTATTGATATTTCTCCAAGCAATCTTGATTCCAACTTGTGTCTCTTCCAGTCCAGCATTTCTCATGGTGTACTCTGCATATAAGTTAAATAAACAGGGTGACAATATACAGCCTTGATGTACTCCTTTTCCTATTTGGAACCAGTCTGTTGGTCCCTGTCCAGTTCTAACTGTTGCTTCCTGACCTGCATACAGATTTCTCAAGAGGCAGATCAGGTGGTCTGGTATTCCCATCTCTCTCAGAATTTTCCACAGTTTATTGTGATCTACACAGTCAAAGGCTTTGGCATAGTCAATAAAGCAGAAATAGATGTTTTTGGAACTCTCTTGCTTTTTCCACGATCCAGCGGATGTTGGCAATTTGATCCCTGGTTCCTCTGCCTTTTCTAAAACTAGCTTGAACATCAGGAAGTTCACAGTTCACATATTGCTGAAGCCTGGCTTGGAGAATTTTGAGCATTACTTTACTAGCGTGTGAGATGAGTGCAATTGTGCGGTAGTTTGAGCATTCTTTGGCATTGCATTTCTTTGGGATTGAGATGAAAACTGACCTTTTCCAATCTTGTGGCCACTGCTGAGTTTTCCAAATTTGCTGGCATATTGAGTGCAGCACTTTCACAGCATCATCTTTCAGGATTTGGAATAGCTCCACTGGAATTCCATCACCTCCACTAGCTTTGTTCATAGTGATGCTTTCTAAGGCCCACTTGACTTCACATTCCAGGATGTCTGGCTCTAGGTCAGTGATCACACCATCATGATTATCTGGGTCGTGAAGCTCTTTTTTGTACAGTTCTTCTATGTATTCTTGCCACCTCTTCTTAATATCTTCTGCTTCCGTTAGGTCCATACCATTTCTGTCCTTTATCGAGCCCATCTTTGCATGAAATGTTCCTTTGGTATCTCTGATTTTCTTGAAGAGATCCCTAGTCTTTCCCATTCTGTTGTTTTCCTCTATTTCTTTGCTTTGATCGCTGAAGAAGGCTTTCTTATCTCTTCTTGCTATTCTTTGGAACTCTGCATTCAGATGCTCATATGTTTCCTTTCTCCTTTGCTTTTCGCTTCTCTTCTTTTCACAGCTATTTGTAAGGCCTCCCCAGACAGCCATTTCCTAATAATCACTTCCTTATATAGTGTTAAATGTAATAGAATTTAAAGAGATTAAAATTGAACATTACTTTAAAAGCAACACAGTGAACATTTTTCAAAAGAAAAAACATTTTTAGGATGTAATAAAAGTGCAATTTCTACAGACATGAAACAACAGATTGGTTCCAAATAGGAAAAGGAGTACATCAAGGCTGTACATTGTCACCCTGCTTATTTAACTTATATGCAGAGTACATCATGAGAAACGCTGGGCTAGATGAAGCACAAGCTGGAATTAAGATTGCCGGGAGAAATATCAATAACCTCAGGTATGCAGATGACACCACCCTTATGGCAGAAAGTGAAGAGGAACTAAAAAGCCTCTTGATGAAAGTGAAAGTGGAGAGTGAAAAAGTTGGCTTAAAGCTCAACATTCAGAAAACGAAGATCATGGTATCTGGTCCCATCTCTTCATGGGAAATAGATGGGGAAACAGTGGAAACAGTGTCAGACTTTAATTTTGGGGGCTCCAAAATCACTGCAGATGGTGACTGTGGTCATGAAATTAAAAGATGCTTACTCCTTGGAAGAAAAGTTATGACCAACCTAGATAGCATATTGAAAAGCACAGACATTACTTTGCCAACAAAGGTCCGTCTAGTCAAAGCTATGGTTTTTCCTGTGGTCAGGTGTGGATGTGAGAGCTGGACTGTGAAAAAGGCTGAGTGCCGAAGAATTGAGGCTTTTGAACTGTGGTGTTGGAGAAGACTCTTGAGAGTCCCTTGGACTGCAAGGAGATCCAACCAGTCCATTCTGAAGGAGATCAGCCCTGGGTGTTCTTTGGAAGGAATGATGCTAAAGCTGAAACTCCAGTATTTTGGCCACCTCATGCGAAGAGTTGACTCATTGGGAAAGACTCTGATGCTGGGAGGGATTGGGGCAGGAGGAGAAGGGGATGACAGAGGACGAGATGGCTGGATGGCATCACCGACTCGATGGACATGAGTTTGAGTGAACTCCAGGAGTTAGTGATGGACAGGAAGGCCTGGCTTGCTGCGATTCATGGGGTCGCAAAGAGCTGGACATGACTTAGTGACTGAACTGAACTGAAGAAAAAATTAGAGGCATCAATTTGAAGATTATACTCTTACTTCTATTACTTTAAGTAGTGCATGATTTTTTTCTTTACATTTCAATGATCCGTTGTGTCTCCATTCCATGATTCTTTACTCTGGTCTCAGATGAAATATTACTACCTCATGGACAGTTGAAAATAAACCCATTCTTAGCACAAAAGAACCATCTTCAAATTGCTCATCTGTCTCTAGTTCTCTCCCTCAGTGGTCCAAATGCGTCCGATATTAATATATCACGTTTTATTATCTATCGTTGTCCTACCTACTTCTTCTCTTCTCTCTGTGAATCACAGGATTTCAAGGCTGTAGCTACCCTTGTCTTTATGGCTGGAAATTTTCACCAGATTTGTCTTTATGAGTTTTCTTTATGGCAGTACTTTTATAGGAACTCAGGAGTTGTTTCAATTGTTGCAACACTGTTATGTAGATCTATCACTGATTGAGTAAAAGAAATGAACCACAATCCTGCAGTAAAGGAAGTGAAATACACTTAATCTCTTTACTGTCCTCATAATTAAGAGAAAATAGCCATTAGTTAAGATCTTCTCAAAATAGGCACTATTGACCCCTTGGGCCAGGTCAGGTTTTGCTGTGGGAGCCTACTCTGTGCACTGTAGGATGTTTAGCAGCATCTCTGGCCTCTACATTCTAAATGTAAAAATATATCCCCAAATGTTTCCTGACATTGAAAAGCATCCCCCAAGGAAGGACAGAATCACCTCTAATTAAAAATCAGTGCATCAGATTGTGTTATTTTTCAGGTGTAACATCTACATCGGGGAAGGCAATGGCACCCCACCCCAGTACTTTTGCCTGGAAAATCCCATGGACGGAGGATCCTGGTAGGCTCCAGTCCATGGGGTCGCAAGAGTCAGACACGACTGAGCGACTTCACTTTCACTTTTCACTTTCATACATTGGGGAAGGAAATGGCAACCCATTCCAGTATTCTTGCCTGGAGAACCCCAGGGACAGGGGAGCCTGGTGGGCTTCCATCTATGGAGTCGCACAGAGTCGCACACGACTGAAGCGTCTTTGCAGCAGCAGCAGCAGCAGCAACATCTACATTAGAGGCTGGCAAGCTATGAACCGGAAGACAATATGACCACAGCCTGTTTTCATACAGTCCATGATACATGAATAGTTTTCACATTTTTAAAGGATTGTAAGGCTATGGTTTTTCCAGTGATCATTTATGGATGTGAGAGTTGGACTGTGAAGAAGGCTGAGCGCTAAAGAATTGATGCTTTTGAACTGTGGTGTTGGAGAAGACTCTTGAGAGTCTCTTGGACTCCAAGGAGATACAACCAGTCCATTCTGAAGGAGATCAGCCCCAGGATTTCTTTGGAAGGAATGATGCTAAAGCTGAAACTCCAGTACTTTGGCCACCTCATGCGAAGAGTTGACTCATTGGAAAAGACTCTGATGCTGGGAGGGATGGGGGCAGGAGGAGAAGGGGACGACAGAGGATGAGATGGCTGGATGGCATCACTGACTCGATGGATGTGAGTCTGAGTGAACTCCAGGAGTTGGTGATGGACAGGAAGGCCTGGCATGCTGCTATTCATGGAGTCACAAAGAGTCAGACACAACTGAGCAACTGAACTGAACTGAACTGACTTAAGGAAGAGGATGAAGGAGAAGAGTGTGAAATAGAGACTATACATAATGTACACAGCTTAAAATATTCATTACTGAAAATTCTAGCGTAAAAGTCCACTGATGTTTGAGATAAATAAACTGAAATTCCAGAAACATAAGTGACCAGCTCAATTCACACATTCTGATATTTCCAGCCCTCTCATTAGTCCCAGCTTCTTCCATTTCAGTAATGTATGGTACACAGGACAATTAGGTTTCAAAATAAGGTTCCCCATAAGGAGGGAGACAAAAGTGGTTATCATACATATATTTGAGTTTACAGTTGATGTTCATTTTTCTGACTTACTGATTTGTACAGTAGGAATCCATGCAAGATGCGTTCTATTTCCATTTGTTTGGGAAAAAAAAGAATAAAATTAATATTTTAGATATATTAAATATTGGAATTAGGTTTTTACCTACCTAATTTTAGAGAATATCAGAAACTGGAATTACACATTGAAATTCAGAGACCTGGTAAAAAAGCTTCAGATTTTCCTAGGCCCCTATTTCTAAACATACTACCACTTTTATTCCAATTAAATAGATTTCCTAGTAGCTCAGACGGTAAAGCGTCTGCCTGCAATGCGGAAGACCCGGGTTCAATGCTTGGGTTGGGAAGATCCCCTGGAGAAGGAAATGGCAATCCACTCCAGCACTCTTGCCTGGAAAATCCCATGAACGGAGGAGCCTGATAGGCTACACTCAATGGGGTCGCAAAGAGTCAGACACGACTGAGCGACTTCACTTTCACCACTTTTATTCCAAATAAAGAGTAGATAGCTCTTTCTTTAAAAAGCGCATCACTTCATATTGCTTTGATGAGTAGGATAATAACAGTAAAACTACCCAAATTCATCTTGTTGCAGCTTAAATTCTTTTTGTTGCTTTAGGAGTATAAAAATACTGTGTGTTACTTGTAGTTTACTATATATTTAAGATTATCCCTTCTTCTTAATGCTTCAGTTGTAGGTTTCTTGGATCGATAACTGGTTTCTTTGACCTCTGCAGTTTAAGGCAACGCAAGATTCCCAAATTTGTCTGAAATCACACGGGTTACTTCAAAAACTGCATAAACCTGTGTTCTACCCAGAGCCTGGGAGTTAATTGGTCTGCGGTTTAGTCCCAGATTTGTAAGACCAAGTGATGCCAATGTGGACACAAGTTTTGGGACCACTGGCATAGGAGTTAAATATACATATTCAGGGCCACACTACCTGCGGCCACATTCCTCGTTCTGTTCCTTGCGAGCTTCAGCAAATCACTTGAACTTATGTGCTTCCATTTCTTTGCCTGTAAAATGGATACTGTAAGATAACACTTACAGTATAATACAGTAATACTTAAAATACTCTAAGCTACTTTAAGATAACTACTTCTGGAGGTTGTTGAGAATTAATATAAAAAACACTTGATCTTTAGCATTTAGTAAGTATTACTTAGTAATCATTAGTAATTAGTGGTAATTATAGTGATGGTGTTAGTAATATCAATACTTTATAATGCCCCCAATCATTCTCTCTTCAATGTTGTTGTTGTTGCTGCTGCTGTTTAACACTTAATCACATCCAGGGACTGACCAAACATTTAATTTGGGCCATTACAAAATTCAGGTATGACCAATGACAATCTGTTAGGAATCTAGAACAATTTTAATTCCATTTTTTAGATTTTATAATCATTAAATCAATGTCCATTATGAATCAGAGTGAACCATGAAAATATTCAAGAGGAAGAATACTATTGGTTTTTAAAAACTTTTTTCTCAGTCATTCAACAGTTGACTATTAAGGCCAAATCATATAGATTATCTATACATATTAAAAGGTTGGTTCAATTCACAAATATATGTATATTCTGTTCTCATTTGTGTCTCAGTTCAGTTCAGTTCAGTCGCTCAGTCGTGTCTAACTCTTTGCGACCCCATGAATTGCAGAAGGCCAGGCCTCCATGTCCGCACCCAAGTCCCGGAGTTCACCTAGACTCAAGTCCATCAAGTCAGCAATGCCATCCAGCCATCTCATCCTTCGTTGTCCCCTTCTCCTCCTGCCTCCAATCCCTCCCAACATCAGAGTCTTTCCCAATGAGTCAACTCTTCGCATGAGTTGGCCAAAGTATTTTTTCAGCTTTAGCATCATTCCTTCCAAAGAAAGCCCAGGGCTGATCTCCTTCAGAATGGACTGGTTGGATCTCCTTGCAGTCCAAGGGACTCTCAAGAGTCTTCTCCAACACCACAGCTCAAAAGCATCAATTCTTTGGCACTCAGCCTTCTTCACAGTCCAACTCTTACATCCATACATGACCACTGAAAAAACCATAGCCTTGACTAGATGGACCTTTGTTGGTAAAGTAATGTCTCTGCTTTTCAATATGCTATCTAGGTTGGTCATAACTTTCCTTCCAAGGAGTAAACGTCTTTTAATTTCATAGCTGCAGTCACCATCTGCAGTGATTTTGGAGCCCCCAAAATAAAGTCTGACACTATTTCCACTGTTTCCCCATCTATTTCCCATGTAGTGATGGGACCAGATGCCATGATCTTCATTTCTGAATAAATTGCTTTTTTCCCTTCTTTTTTGTGTGTCCAAGTTACTTTTTAAATGTTAAATTTACATATACAAAACAAATTACCAATATAACTAATTTGAAAGGGAGTTATAGAAAAACTCATTCTTTTAATTTTTCCAATGATTAAATTTAGTTTTTTGACTTATTAATCATACCCAATCTGAATGTAATTAAATTAACCTATTAACTCTGACAATTAATGTAAGTTTATTCCTAGGTTTGAATTGTTTAAAAACAGTTTCAAAATAATTTCCAAACTATTTTAGACATCTAATTAACCTCATTATTAGAGATATCATTGTTTGCCTACATATGTATTTACAAATACTCTTTATCCAATTCAGAAATAATAGTATCCCTTGAACAATCTACCTAAAATCTTACAGAAAATAAAATCCTTGCACTTTTAACTTTCTTCTTAATCCTCTTGAGAAGGTAAAATGAGTGCTGACAGAATTGTTCAAGAAACCACATTTAATGACTATTAAGATCAAAGGATTTTGTCTTCTTTCAAGGAAGTAGCCTTATGATTAATGGAAGAAAATTAATTTGAGGAAGCTTTTGACTCTGTGTACAAGGAGAAAGAACATCAAAAGACAACTCAATTTCAAAACAGGTGAAGGACTTTAATAGACATGTCTCCAAAGATGATCAGTAAATACATGAAGAAATGCTCACTTCATTAGGCATTAGTGGAATGCAAATCAAAACCACTCTGATGTACCAATTTATACCTACTACAATGGCTATATACATTTTTAATAAAAAATGACAAATGTTGGTATAAAAATAACAATTGTTGATGAAAACACTGAAATCCCAGTACATTGCTGGGGGGATTTAAAATGATCCAATTGCTGTGGGAAACAATTTGATCATTTCTTAAAAAGTTAAGCATCATGGCAATATTTTTTTTTACTCATCTCCTGGAGTAATATAAATAAAAACAAAAATGAAAAAATGTGACCTAATTAAACATAAAAGCTTTTGCATAGCAAAGGACACCATAAACTAAGTGACAGCTTATAGAATAGGAAAAAATATCAGCAAATCATGCAACAGATAAGGGATGCATTTCCAAAATATGCAAATAATCTTTGTAACTAAAAAAAAAAAAAAAAATCAAAAATGGGCAGAAGGTATAAACAGACATTTCTCCAAAGAAGATACAGATGGCCAACAGATACATGAAAAATATTCAACACTGATAATTCTTAGAGAAATGCAAAACAAAACTGGAATGATATATCACCTCACATTAGTCATAATGACCATAAACCAAATGTCTTTAAATAATAAATGGTGGAGAGGGTGTGGATAAAAAGGAACCCTTCTACACTGTTGGTGGGAATGCAAATTGGTACAGTCATTATGTAGAACAACAGGAAGTTTCCCTAAAAAAGACTAAAAATACAGCTACTCTCTGATCCTGCCATCCTACTCCTGGTCATATATCACAAGAAAATTATAATTTGAAAAAATACATTCACCCCAATGTTAATGCAGTGCTATTTATAATAGCCAAGACCTGGAGGCAACTTAAATATTCATCAACAGATGAAAGGATGAAGAAGATGTGATGATATATGCATACAATGAAATA
Source organism: Tragelaphus eurycerus (assembly GCA_935064755.1). Classification (NCBI taxonomy): domain Eukaryota; kingdom Metazoa; phylum Chordata; class Mammalia; order Artiodactyla; family Bovidae; genus Tragelaphus; species Tragelaphus eurycerus. The sequence continues at coordinate 1,174,299 of CAKXYN010000041.1, read as the reverse complement.
TTACTTAGCCATAAAAAAGAATGAAATAATGCCATTTGCAACAATATGGATGGACCTAGAGATTGCCATATGTGAAGTATGTCAGAAAAAGATAAATATCATATGATATTGTTAGTAAATTGAATCTTAAAAATGATACAGATGAACTTATTTACAAAACAGAAATAAACCCACAGACATAGAAAACAAACTTATGGTTACCAAAGGGGAAAGAGGTGGGGGAGGGGTAAATTAGGGGGAGTTTGGGATTAATATATACAGACTACTATATATAAAAGTAGATGACCAACAAGGATACACTGTATAGCACAGGAGACTATACTCAGTAATTTATAATAACCTTTAAGGGAAAACTATTTAGATGTAAATAGATATCATAAGATATGGATTCAATCCCTGGCTTGGGAAGATTCCCTGGAGGAGGGCACAGCAACCTGCCCCAGTATTCTTGCCTAGAGAAATCCATGAACAGAGAAACCTGGCAGGCTACAGTCCATAGAGTCTCAAAGAGTCCTACATTGAGCATGCTCACAAAGATACATATAGAAAGACAGGGCTTCTCTGGTGACTCAGATGGGAAAGAATCTGCCTACAATGCAAAAGACCTGGGATAAGTCCCTGGGGTAGGAAGATCTTCTGGAGGATGAAATGGCAACCCACTCCAGTATTCTTGCCTGGAGATTTCCATGGACAGAGGAACCTGGCAGGCTACAGTCCACAGGATCACAAAGAATCAGAGAGATTTGAGCAACTCACACACACACACAAACACACACACACATCTTCTTAAGTGAACAATGCAAAGAAATAGAGGGAAACAATAGAATGGGAAAGACTAGGGATCTCTTCAAGGAAATTAGAGCTACCAAGGGAATATTTAATGCATAGATGGGCACAATAAGGACAGAAATGGTATGGACATAACAAAAGCAGAAGAGGTGGCAAGAATACACAACCAAACTATATAAAAAAGGTTTTAATGACATAAATAAGCACAATGGTGTGATCACTCACCTAAAGCCAGACATTCTGTAGTGTGAAATCAAGTGGGCCTTAGGAAGCATTGCTACCAACAAAGCTAGTGAAGGTGATGGAATTCCAGCTGAGTTATTTAAAAATACTAAAAATGAAGTTGTTAAAGTGTTGCACTCAATATGTCAACAAATTTGGAAAACTCAGCAGTGGCCACAGGACTAGAAAAAGGCAGTTTTCATTCCAATATCAAAAAGGGACAATGCCAAAGAATGTTCAAACTACCAGAAAATTGCTCTCATTTCACATGCTAGCCTGGTAATGGACAAAATCCTCCAAGCTAGGCTTCAACAGTATGCAACCAAGAACTTCGAGATGTACAAACTGAATTTAGAAAAAGCAGAGGAACCAGAGATCAAACTGCCAACATCCATTGGATCATAGAAAAAGCAAGGAAATTCCATGGAAACATCTATTTCTACTTCACTGACTATGCTAAAGACTTTGATTAAGTAGATCACAACAAAATATGGAAAATTCTTCAAGAGATGGGAATACCAGACTATCTTACCTGCCTCCTGAAAAACCTGTATGCAGGTCAAGAAGCAACAGTTAGAACTGGACATGGGAAAATGGATTGGTTCAAAATTGGGAAAGGAGTGTGTCAAGGTCTTGTCACCCTGCTTATTGAACTTCTATGCAGACTACATCATGCAAAATGTCAGGGTGGGAAAGAACAAGCTGGAATCAAGATTGCTGGGAGAAATATCAGTAACCTTAGATATGCAGATGACACCACCCAAATGGCAGAAAGTGAAGAGGAACTCTTTAGAGTCTCTTGATGAAGGTGAAAAAGGAGAGTGAAAAAGCTGGTTTAAACTCAACATTAAAAAAACTAAGGTGATGCTATAGCATCCAGTTTCATCTCTTCATGGCAAATAGATGAGGGAAAAAATGGAAACAGTGACAGACTATTTTCTTGGGCTCCAAAATCACTATGGATAGGGACTGCAGTCATGAAATAAAAAGACACTTGCTCCTTGGAAGGAAAGCTATGACAAACCTAGACAGCATATTAAAAAGCAAAGACATTATTTTGCAAAGATCTGTATAGTCAAAGCTATGGTTTTTCTAGTAATTATGTATGGATGGATGTGAGAGTTGGATCTTAAAGAAGGCTGAGTACTGAAGAATTGATGCTTTCAAACTGTGGTGTTGAAGAAGATTCTTGAAAGTCCCTTGGACAGCAAGCTCATCAAACCAGTCAATCCTAAAGGAAACCAGTCCTGAATATTCACTGGAAAGACTGATGCTGAAACTGAAACTCTTATACTTTGGCCACCTGATAGGAAGAGCCAATTCATTGAAAAAGATCCTGATGCTGGGAAAGATCAAAGGCAGGAGAAGGGGATGACAGAGGACAAGCTGGTTGGGTGGCATTAGCAATTCAATGGACCTGAGTTTGAGCAAACTCTGGGAGATAGTGAAGGATAGGGAAGCCTTGGTTTGCTGCAATCCATGGGGTTGCAAATAGTCAGAGACAATTGAGCAACAGAACAGCAACAAAAACATGTAAAACTGAAGCACTCTGATTTTATTTTAAAGCAGAGTTTTCCAAGATGGGGAGTGTTGATAATTTGGGGCTGGATCCTTTGTTGCCACATTTATTGTAAGAATTTTTGTAGCATTGTTGACCTCTCCCCACTAAATTTCAGTAGCATCCTCCTCCCTATGCAGTAACAAACGTGTCTCAAGACATTCCTAAGTGTTCTGCAGGGATAGATGGGGTGGTGGGGCAAAACCCCCCACCTGAGAACCGCTGCCTTGAGATAATCCAGTATGATGTTCAACAAGTACCTGGCTTAATAAAATCTTGAAAGAAAAAAACAAGAATGGATTTTGTACAAATGGTAGCAGAGCTGTCAAACAGTTTAAAAATGGCCTTGTGACATAATGAGCTCTCCTTCAATGGAATATTTGTAACTTGAGGTTCATTCTTCACAAAACCTTTAAAAAAGGTCTTCCTTTGAGTGGAAGATTGGACAATTCATCACAAGTCCTTCTCACTACTAAGATTCCTTAGTTCTAAATATGGTTTACACTGTTCCATGTTGGAATTTACAAATATAGCACTGTTAACTGGTTGTGAGAAATTCATCTTTGTAAATTTTATCAAATTCTTTTATTTCACAGGTAAAAAGTGCATGGAACTGCATTGTATTTGGATGTTTTGCAAAAAGATCATGAAAAGAGAAGGTGGAATAGGTACATATTTTGTCCTACATGCCAGAAAGAAAAATAAATTGATCCTTATAATTCTCCATTAAAGTATTCATTTGGAATTAAACCTTTAACATTGTGTATTTTAATATGCCCCCTTTTTATTTTACTGTGCCTCACAGCTTGTAGGGTCTTAGTCCCCAACCAGGGATTGAACCTGTGCCCCAGTAGTGAAAGGGCCAAGTTCTAACCACTAAATCACCAGGAAATTCCCTAATATTCCTATTATATCTAGCGCTTTTTTCTTTGAAAACCATCACTTCAAGAGACTCTAGGCTCTGGCTCTTATACAGACAAGACAAAAAACATTTCTCAATTCAGAAAAAGCTTTTGGGTAGAAAGAACACTTAAGGATCCTTTAGCAAGGATGGGAAGGCTTCCTCATTGTGGACACTTTGTTCTTCCCTTTACATTTCACAGTGTAGTGTAGCTGTGCTTCTATGCTCACATAAAGCTTGGGATCCTAGGCAATCTTTGAAAATAAGAATGGGTTTTCTCCATTTGTCTAAAATACTACTATCAAGATCTTTCTTTATAATAAAGAACATATGATTTTAAAGTTTATAGTATTATTCCTAAGATTTGTACATGACTCACCATTAAAGTAAGCCACCCTGGAAATGCTACCTTGGTTTGATGAACAAAATGTCTGAAATTTATAAAAACCTTTCAATATCAATGTTTATTTTGTCATAGATAGTAACTATAATCTCTCTCCCTTAGAGGTAATAAAATATTTAAAAGTAATGTTTCTATGCATCAAAATTTCAAAAGAAAAAAAGGAATGAAAATTGCTAAATAATTTTCTGGCATCTTTTCTAATCACTACTATAACTATATTCACCCCTTGAAGCCGTTATTGTTAGTTAAATAGTGAGGATAATCACCTTTATACTTTATAGAGGTCTGTTAGAATGTTTTTATTACTCTTTTTGAATTACAATAAATGTAGATACTAGAGTTGTATGTTTCCAACAGACTTACGGTATCAATGCTGCTGTTCCTGCTGCTAAGTCACTTCAGTCGTGTCCAACTCTGTGCAACCCCATAGATGGCAGCCCACCAGGCTCCTCAGTCCATGGGATTCTCTAGGCCAGAATACTGGAGTGGGTTGCCATTTCCTTCTCCAGATTATATCAGTGTTTCTTGTCAAATTAGACTACACTATGAAAATCTTAAGAAGGATATACACTATTGCTCTCTGCTCTATCTCTTTCATAGCCATTTCACAGAGCTGAGATATTTGCTAAATCAAATCACTTAAATTATCTGTATATCTTAATAAAGTTTTCACTGATAATACAATATATATACATTCTACTCTCATTCATGTCTGAATTCCATTTTAACATGAACACTGATAATATTCCAATCCTTGCCTCTTGCTTTTAATATTGTTTCATTAAAAGAAAAAGCTTTCTGCTCTATATTTGCTTATTGTGGCTGCTGTGACCAAAACTTGAGGGTTTGAGACAACAGGAATGTATCCTCTCACAGTTCTGGAGGCCAGAAGTATTAAATCAAGGTGACACATGTACCCCAGTGTTCATTCCAGCACTGTTTACAATAGCCAGGACATGGAAGCAACCTAAATGTCTATTGGCAGACGAATGGATAGAAAGCTGTGGTACATATACACAGTGGAATATTACTCAGTTATTAAAAAGAATGCATTTGAATCAGTTCTAATGAGGTGGATGAAACTGGAGCCTATTATATAGAGTGAAGTAAACACCAATACAATATATACTGAAAGAAAAACACCAATACAGTATATTAACACATATATATATATATAGAATTTAGGAAGATGGCAACAATGACCCTATATGTGAGACAGCAAAAGAGACACAGATGTAAAGAACAGACTTTTGGACTCTGTGGGAAAAGGTGAGGTTGGGATGATTTGGGAGAATACCACTGAAACATGTATATTACCATATGTGAAATAGTTTGCCAGTCCAAGTTCAATGCATGAGACAGGTGCTCAGGGGTGGTACACTGGGATGACCTTGTGGGATGGGATAGGAGGGAGGTGGGAGGGGACTTCAGGATGGGGGAACACATGTACATCCATGGCTGATTAGTGTGAATGTGTGGCAAAACCCACAAAAATATTGTAAAGTAGTTAGCCTCCAATTAAATAAATAAATTTTTTAAAAAAATAAAAAAGAAAATAAATAAATAAATCAAGTTGTTGGGAGAATGACCCTTCCTCAAGAGGCTTGAGGAAAATGTGTTTCTCACCTCTAATAGATTTTGGTCTCTGCCAGGTGGTGTTTCTTGATTTCACTCCAATCTCTGCTTCCATCTTCAAAATCCAACTCTCACTTAGGGACAATTTGAACTTGAATAAATTACTTAACCCTTCAGTTATTCAATTTCCTCATCTCTAAATGGGAAATGTATTCCTACTTAACTCATGGGGTGGATGTTGCTTAATATTTTAAAGTAGTTAGAATAATACTGTGTCCATAATTAATGCAACATAGACTTTTATTATAGCAAATTAATTCCATTATATTTCATTATAAAAAGTCATTGCTTATAACAATGCATACTCTATGAAGATTCCTATTCTTTGAGACACTGCATTCCAGTCTGTACTGATTAGATAAGTATTCTTGCAATAGTTAGGAGACAGGACAAAGCAACAGAAAGGCACAAGATGTTGGCTTGAGGATCAAAAAGATGAGCATAAATGCTAAAGATGAGAATAATGACATTTCACCTTTTTGTTTGTTTCTATAAGCAAAAAAGCTAGTCATTCTTTGAATTTCTGACTTTCATTTTGCCTCATGAGTCTGGCAATAAAGAGGTCCCAGCTTGTGTTCTGTGAGTGAGATCTTCCTGCCCTTACTTGCTAACTCAGTTTGAATGACCCCTGAAGATGTAACACAAATCTGTCAGCCCCATTAGCACTAACCTACACTGCTGGTCTTGTGCCTTGGCTCCAATCCCTCTGGTTTCAATGAAAATTGACCTCTCGGAGAAGGGTGATATTTCTGCTCCCTACCCTCTGTGACAACTTTTAGAGGACAACTGCTTTATTGTTCTCTATCTTCCCACCACCTTACAGTTTCTTATGTAATAGACATCTATTCATTTGTCTATTGAAATGAACATATTCATTTGAAGCTGTATTTAAGATAATCTGGCTAAATATTAATTTCTGTTATGCTTTCTTTTCCTAGACAATTTTTCTCTTCTCTTCTTCAATATTTTTACCTCATTTTAAAAGCTGCCTTAATCACTTTTGGATTAAGATTATGTAATAAAGAGTATAGGCTTTAAAACTTATACAATTTCTTTGTCATCTTGGACCTCTTAGACTTGCAATAATTTTGTTTTCTCTTTGAATCAAGTAATATAAAATTTTGAAATCAACTCGAACAATCAGTGATTTTTCTCTCCAAGTTAGATGATGTGGACTTTGGTTCTATTTGGAGTATTTCATATATCAGCTTCTGGAAATTTTCCAAATGGTTTAGTGTAATTGTTTTCTTATTGGAAGCAACTCCAAAAGTGTGTTGTCTCTCTTCTAAGGGTGAAAAAAGCACATTTATCATCATCCTAATCACTTATCTTAGTAAATCTCCTCAATCTTTAGATTAGAAGTGCTCTCATTGAAGCTATTAATAAGAAATAGACTCAACATGAAGGAAGGAATACTCATTCTTTTAACCATTGAGCCTAGAATACAGACATTCATTAGTTCCATTTATTTTAATATTGATTGAATTTCTAAAATTTTACTTGTCTGATTGTCTCCAAATTGAAAGTTTGCTTGGGATAAGAATTCATTTGACTTTTCCTCTTTTCTTGTCAGAAATTTTAAAGATGGGAAGCCATATGTGGCATAGGTGTATAATAAGGAAAATAAGAGAGGAAAGTGGCATACATAAGATCTTAGAAATAATAAAGAAAACCCTATAAATAAGAATGAGAAATGGATGTAATTTCCCAGGGGAAAAAAAATGAAATGAGCTAAGACAAGAGACACATACGGGATGCTAACTGGCAAAGAAATATGAAATGAAAGTTATTGATCTGAGACTCAGCTAACTGGAAGCACAGTATAGCATTTTTACACTTAGAGTGATGAGAATATTACAACTTTGGCTAAGACAGCGCATCTGAAATTTAAACCATTTGCATCTCTATTAATCTACTTTCACTTCATAATTTTTAATAAAAAGTGAAATTTTTCATGAGTTAACTGGATTAAACATAAAGAGCAAAATATTTTAACATTAAAATATTTTTTCAAACCTCACTTAAAATACGCTTCCAGGAAAGTCACATGCTACAAATAATACTAACCATATGGAAAATGCAGTATTTAAAATATAGAAAAACTACAAACTTGTTAACATAGCAAAGAATCACCATCACTCTAACACTTCTAAAAACATGGGGACACATATGTTATTTTCTTGAGGAAACTTGTCTTTAACTTCATTCACAACCACATCACATATCATCAGAATTGCCATTTTTTTCAAAATTGATAATATATTTTTCAACAAATTGAGTTTGTTCTTATGCTATTTCAACTTGAGAAACTTTGAGTTCAGTTGCACAGTTGTGTCGGACTCTTTGTGACCCTATGGACTGCAGCACGACAGGCTTCCCTGTCCATCACCAACTCCTGGAGCTTTCTCAAACTCATATATATTATGGCAGTGATGCTATCCAACCATCTGATCCTCTGTCGTCCCCTTTTCCTCCTGCCTTCAATATTTCCCAGCAGCAGGGTATTTTCCAAAGAGTCAGTTCTTTGCATCAAGTGGCAAAACTATTGGAGTTTCAGATTTAGCATCAGTCTTTCCAATGAATATTCAGGGCCAATTTCCTTTAGAATTGACTGGTTGGATCTCTGTGCAGTCCAAGGGACTCTCAAGAGTCTTCAACACCACAGTTCAAAAGCATCAACTTCAGTGCTCAGCTTTCTTTATAGTCCAACTCTCACATCCATACATGACTCCTGGAAAAACCATAGCTTTGACTAGACAAACCTTTGTTGGCAAAGTAATGTCTCTGCTCTTTAATATGCTGTCCAAGTTGGTCATAACTTGCATTACAAAGCACAAGCATCTTTCAATTTCATGGCTGCAGTCGCCATCTGCAGTGATTTTGGAGCCAAGAAAGTAAGGTCTGTCACTGTTTCCATTGTTTCCCCATCTATTTGCCATGAAGTGATGGGACCAGAAGCCATATCTTTGTTTTCTGAATCTTGAGTTTTAGACCAGCTTTTTCACTCTTCTCTTTCACCTTCATCAAGGACTCTAGTTCTTCGCTTTCTGCCATAAGAGTGGTGTCATCTGCATATGCTAGGTTATAGATATTTCTCCCAGCAATCTTGATTCCAGCTTGTGCTTCATCCAGTCTGGCATTTTTCATGATGTACTCTGCCTAGAAGTTCAATAAGCAGGGTGAAAAGGCCTTGACATACTCCTTTCCCAATTTTGAACCAGTCCATTTTTCCATGTCTGGTTCTAACTGTTGCTTCTTGACCTACACACAGATTTCTCAAGAGGCAGGTATGGTAGTCTGGTAGTCTCATCTCTTGAAGAATTCTCCAGTTTGTTGTGATCCACACAGTCAAAGGCTTTGGCGTAGTCACTAAAGCAGAAGTAGATGTTTTGTTGGAACTCTCTTGCTTTTTCAATGATCCAATGGATGTTGGCAATTTGATCTCTACTTCCTCTGCTTTTTCTAAATACAGCTTGAACATCTGAAAGTTCCCATTTCAAGTACTTTTGAAGTCTGGTTTAGAGAATTTTGAACATTACTTTGCTAGTATGTGAGATGAGTGCAATTGTGTGGCAGTTTGAACATTCTTTGGCATTGCCTTTTTGGGGGAATGGAGTGAAAACTCACCTTTTCCAGTCCTGTGTCCACTGTGAGTTTTCCAAATTTACCGGCATTTTGAGTGCAGCTCTTTCACAACATCAGCTTTTAGGATTTGAAATAGCTCAACTGGAATTCCATCACCTCCACTAGCTTTGATCATAGTGATGCTTCCTAAGGCCCACTTGACTTTACATTCCAGGATGTCTGGCTCTAGGTTAGTAAACATATTACTGTGGTTATCTGGATCATGAATATCTTTTTGGTACAGTTCTTCTTTGTATTCTTGTCACCTCTTCTTAATGTCATCTGCTTCTGTTAAATCCAAACCATTTCTGTCCTTTATTGTGCCCATCTTTGCATGACATGTTCCCTTGGTATCTCTAATTTTCTTGAAGAGATCTCCAGTCTTTCCCATTCTATTGTTTTCTTCTATTTCTTTGCATTGATCATGGAAGAAGGCTTTATATCTCCTTGCTATTCATTGAAACTCTGCATTCAAATAGGTATATTTTTCTTTTTCTCCTTTGCCTTTCACTTCTTTTCTCTTGTCAGCTATTTGTAAGGCCTCCACTGACAAGCATTTTGCTTTCGCATTCCTTTTCATGGTGATGGTCTTGATCACTGCCTTCTGTACAGTATCACAAACCTACATCCATAATTATTTTAAACTCAAGAAAATTTAGTCTCTCAAAATAATGTTTGTATGAGAGTTCAAGTGTTGGAAAGAAAAGAATTTGCAATCAATATGTTTAACTCTTGGATTTTGATTGATTACTCAGTGGATTGAATATAAATACCCTCTCAAGCTGCTAAAAATAAAGAATTAAAATAATAGTAAATATGAGAAATGAGGGTAAAAGCAAATAATACCTGGTATTTGTATAATGAATAGTGCAAGTTTTAGGTATAATATTTTTGGAACTCACATTCATCATCAGTATATGTTGATCCAACCTAGTCAATTCAGTTCAGTTCAGATACTCAGTCATGTCCGACTCTTTGTGACCCTATGGCCTTCAGCATGCCAGGCTTCCCTGTCCATCATCAACTCCTGGAGTTTACACAAACTTATGTCTGTTGAGATAATCATGATGGTGTGATCACTGACCTAGAGCCAGACATCCTGGAATGTGAAGTCAAGTGGGCCTTAGAAAGCATCACTACGAACAAAGCTAGTGGAGGTGATGGAATTCCAGTGGAGCTATTCCAATGAAAGATGATGCTGTAAAAGTGCTACACTCAATGTGCCAGCAAATTTGGAAAACTCAGCGGTGGCCACAAGATTGGAAAAGGTCAGTTTTCATCCCAATCCCAAAGAAAGGCAATGTCAAAGAATGCTCGAACTACCACACAATTGCACTCATCTCACACACTAGTAAAGTAATGCTCAAAATTCTCCAAGCCAGGCTTCTGCAATATGTGAACCGTGAACTTCCTGATGTTCAAGCTGGTTTTAGAAAAGGCAGAAGAACCAAAGATCAAATTGCCAACATCCGCTGGATCTTGGAAAAAGCAAGAGAGTTCCAGAAAAACATCTATTTTTGCTTTATTGACTATGCCAAAGCCTTTGACTGTGTAGATCACAATAAACTGTGGAAAATTCTGAAAGAGATGGGAATACCAGACCACCTGATGTGCCTTTTGAGAAATTTGTATGCAGGTCAGGAAGCAACAGTTAGAACTGGTCATGGAACAACAGACTGGTTCCAAATAGGAAAAGGAGTATGTCAAGGCTGTGTACTGTCACCCTGTTTATTTAACTTATATGCAGAGTACATCATGAGAAAGGCTGGACTGGAAGAAACACAAGTTGGAATCAAGATTGCTGGGAGAAATATCAATAACCTCAGATATGCAGATGACACTACCCTTATGGCAGAAAGTGAAGAGGAACTCAAAAGCCTCTTGATGAAAGTGAAAGTGGAGAGTGAAAAGGTTGGCTTAAAGCTCAACATTCAGAAAACGAAGATCATGGCATCTGGTCCCATCACTACATGGGAAATAGATGGAGAAACAGTGGAAACAGTGTCAGACTTTATTTTTCTGGGCTCCAAAATCACTGCAGATGGTGACTGCAGCCATGAAATTAAAAGACACATACTCCTTGGAAGGAGTTATGACCAACCTAGATAGCATATTCAAAAGCAGAGACATCACTTTGTCAACAAAGTTTCGCCTAGTCAAGGCTATGGTCTTTCCTGTGGTCATGTATGGATGTGAGAGCTGGACTGTGAAGAAGGCTGAGCGCCGAAGAATTGATGCTTTTGAACTGTGGTGTTGGAGAAGACTCTTGAGAGTCCCTTGGACTGCAAGGAGATCCAACCAGTCCATTCTGAAGGAGATCAGCCCTGGGATTTCTTTGGAAGGAATGATGCTAAAGCTGAAACTCCAGTATTTTGGCCACCTCATGAGAAGAGTTGACTCATTGGAGAAGACTGTGATGCTGGGAGGGATTGGGGGCAGGAGGAGAAGGGGACGACAGAGGATGAGATGGCTGGATGGCATCACTGACTCGATGGATGTGAGTCTGAGTGACCTCCGGGAGTTGGTGATGGACAGGGAGGCCTGGCGTGCTGCAGTTCATGGGGTCACAAAGAGTCGGACACGACTGAGCAACTGATCTGATCTGATCTAATCTGATCTGATCTGATGTCTGTTGAGTCGGTGATGCAATCCAACCATTTCATCCTCTGTTGCCCCCTTTTCCTCCCACCTTCAATCTTTCCCAGCATAAGGATCTTTTCAAATGACTAAGTTCTTCACATCAGATAGCAAAAGTATTGGAGTTTCAGCTTCAACATCAGTCATTCCAATGAATATTCACGACTGATTTCCTTAGGATGGACTGGTTGGATCTCCTTGCAGTCCAAGGGACTCTCAAGTGTCTTCTCCAACACCACAATTCAAAAGCATCAATTCTTCACAGCTCAGCTTTTGTTATTCCAACTCTCATATCCATACATGACTACTGGAAAAACCATATTTTTGACTAGATGGACCTTTGTTGACAAAGTAATGTCTCTGCTTTTTAATATGATGCCTAGGTTGGTCATAACTTTTCTCCCAAGGAGTAAGTGTCTTTTAATTTCATGGCTGCAGTCACCACCTGCAGTGATTTTGGAGTGCCCCCCTAAAATAAAGTCTCACATTGTTTCCATTGTTTTCCCATCTATTTGCCATGAAGGGATGGGACCGGATGCCATGATCTTAGTTTTCTGAATGCTAAGTTTTAAGCCAACTTTTTCACTCTCCTTTTGCACTTTCATCAAGAGGCTGTTTAGTTCTTTGCTTTCTGCCACAGGGTGGTGTCATCTGCATATCTGAGGTTATTGATATTTCTCTCAGCAATCTTGATTCTAGCTTGTGCTTCATCCAGCCCAGGGTTTCTCATGATGTACTCTGCATATAAGTTAAATAAACATGGTGACAGTATACAGCCTTGACGTACTCCTTTTCCTATTTGGAACCAGTCTGTTGTTCCATGTTCAGTCCTAACTGTTGCTTCCTGACCTGCATACAAATTTCTCAAGAGGCAGATCAGGTGGTCTGCTATTCCCATCTCTTTCAGAATTTTCCACAGTTTATTGTGATCCACACAGTCAAAGGCTTTGGCATAGTCAATAAAGCAGAAATAAATGTTTTTCTGGAACTCTCTTGCTTTTTCCATGATCCAGCGGATGTTGGCAATTTGGTCTCTGGTTCCTCTGCCTTTTCTAAAACCAGCTTGAATATCAGGAAGTTCACGGTTCACATATTAGGAGATGTTTTTCTGGAATTCTCTTGCTTTTTTGATAATCCAATGGATGTTGGCAATTTGATTTCCTCTTCTGTTTCTAAATCCAGCTTGAACATGTGGGAGTTCACTGTTCATGTACTGTTGAAGCCTGGCTTAGAGAATTTTGAGCAATACTTTGCTAGCTTGTGACATGAGTGCAATTGAATGTTCATTGGAAGGACTGACACTAAAGCTGAAACTCCAATACTTTGGCCACCTCATGCAAAGAGTTGACTCATCGGAAAAGACTCTGATGCTGGGAGGACAAGAGGACGACCGAGGATGAGATGGGTGGATGGCATCACCAACTCGATGGATGTGAGTTTGAGTGAACTCTGGGAGTTGGTGATGGACAGGGAGGCCTGGCCTACTGCAATTCATGGGGTTTCAGAGAGTCAGACGACTGAACGACTGAACTGAACTGAACTGAACTTGAGCACTCTTTGGCATTCTTTCCAACCTAGAGCTATAAACTAATAGATTATAAATAAAACAGATTTTCTACAGAAATTCCAGATGAAATGTCAACAGTGAAGCTTAGGCTTACAACTTTCAAGTTGTCCTTGTTCTGAATATATGCTTACCCCACTAAGAAATATTCAAGAAATTCAGCATTGTGCTAGTAAGTTTTTAAGAATATGCTCTCAGAAGAAAAATGGTAGGAGAGGTGGTTGATTTGATTTGTAGCTTCTGCCAATTCTCCAGGCACAATAAATATTCTCACCATAGCCAATTTCAAGCTACCAACATGAATTCACTGATGTGGAATTGAGAAACTGCACAAACACAGCACTCATTAGCCACTGCAAGCCACTCCAGTGTACCACTGAAGGTTCTTATTATGTTCAGGTAGGTTAAAGACAGATGTTGGGTTTAAAAAAATGCAACATTTCTGGGTGCAAATTTTAATTTGTATAGTTGTAATGGTCATTGTATGAATGCTTTTACTAAGTAAAGAAAGTCAGGGAATTCTGGCCATTTTCCCTTTCTGAGGAATTACAAGGAAAGCATGAAATCTGTAGAATACACAGTGACCATTGCACATGACTTTGGCAGTGTGGTCAGAAGTACAACCACAAACCTTGTGACATCCCTGATATTTCATAACAGCTGGCTGCACAGTTCTTTGATGACTTTTCTGGTTAATCAATGGTGTAAATGAGGCTCCAGCTTCAGTGGTACTCAGGTATCCTCACAGATCCTGTCTTTAGTATCAGTGCTTCACAGGATAATGGCTTGGTTTTCTTTACAATTTACTAGTAAGTATATGTGGACTCTGTCAGTCAAAGAAAAGGCTAATGAAAATGGCCTAAAAGCAATGAATATGGCAATCATCCAGAGACAGGAAGTCCTCATGACAGTCATGCAGTGTCCCTTTACGACTTGCTTGTGTGGCCAGGCTGGCAAGCTCCAATCTAAACAAAAAGGATGCTTTGGGATACTTTGGTGTGTTTACACTGCTTTTATTTGGTAAGGAATATTACACTATGACTTTTGTGCCTGATCTTTCTTTACAGTTTTAACATATAGGTTTGTTGTGTCTCACTGACAATCTCAAGATGTATGGGTGTGTTGATAGGGCTCTATGAAACCATAAATCTCTTCAGCAGAATTTTCTTAAATTTGCTCACATAGCCATGACAATAGCACTAGATACAGGAACCAGTAAGGAAAGCTGTATGTCTCTGGACACTTTCATCCATATTATCTGATGTGCAATATTTTAAATATATTTTCCCATGTTTTCCTGTTGCAAGCAAGGAGTTAAAGCAATCACACTATCAATTAGATACTATCATTTGGGGACAAAATGCCTTTCAGTGCCTCCATCTCTGTTGTATACCTTTACTGCCATCTGCTGATATGAGTTTTCCAATTCAGCTATTCTTCAGAGCTAAATGCCACAATTCATCTAAGATTTTGGACTGAACACAGAGGTCAGAGCTGCTAACAATCGAAGTTAACCTCTCCTAGTTCTGAGTCTAACCTAAGTTTTTTTAATGAAAATTCCAAGTTGAGGCTCAGTGTGTATGCTGTCCATTCTCTTTAGAGCAATAATGCAGTTGGTAAGCATTAGACTGGTATTACATAGGCATGCTTTGCACTGAGTTAGAGCAGCAACAATTTTTGTAAATGAACAACAGTTTATTACATCACTTCTTTTCCTCTCCTTTTCGTATGGAGTAGTATCAACAAATGACATGAAATACAAAAGTCAACATAAATGTTTCAGAATAAGAGCCTAAGGGCCCAGATTTGTGATTCTTATGATGCATCATTTGTGAATGTGATTCTAAAACCTTCCATTGAGCACTGTCAAATTTGCAAGCTTCATAGGGATGGACATGTTTATATTGAATGCCCTTCTATATGTGCTATCATAAATATGAAATTCTTGACCTTAATTTCATTGTTGAAAATGTTAAATTGAAGATTCTGTTAACTTGCATTTTGTAAATTATAATATTATATTACTACAAGAGATTTTTTAGCACAGTACCAAGAGCTTTCAAATGAATGTATTTTTTTTCTAATTCCATTTTGCTTTAAAGCACATTTAAAATGTAGTTTTCACATTAATAAAAGTTGTCCATTTGAAAAATTGTCAAAATATAATCAAAATATTTTTTAAAGTCAAATGTTACTAATTTTGAGATTCATTTAACTGCTATCTATAATGCAAATTATCCATATAGAGAATCTGATTTAACATTAATTTTCAAGTCTACGTCAGGTAAATAAAGAGATGAACTTTCTGGCAAATTTAATTCATGTCCAAAATTTAAAATCCACAAGCTAACAACATTGTTTTATAATAGCCAAACCCAGCAATAATAGAAAGGAAGGTTTATATTTTGTACCTATAAAGGCACTCAGTATTATCATCAATTTTGCAATATTCCTTAGAAAGGGTTAGTCCTGTTCAGTTTTTTGCTATTGTAACATCATGGCTTTAAAACTCTGTAGCTATAGCAATTATGCATGAGCAATATTTTATGAGCATGTAATACAGAACTACAGTAGCCATTTAAAGAATTTAATTTCACTGTTATTTAGTGCCAATGATTCATATCTTTCAGATTTAGGAAATCAAGCATGCTTACATTAAAAGAAAAAAAAAAATCATACATTCTACTTTTCTTTAGAGGGAAAACAAACTATTTTACTATGTGCTTATGAAATATGCCACTGAAAATAACTGTGAGATAGATGCACTGAAATATCTTTAGCTGAAAACAGTCAAGAGATGGAAAAAGCCAAGGAAATATATATAAAGTTAATTCTAAATGGTTTGCTTAATTTTTCTTAACTCTTGCTCTCACAAATTAAAAATAATTTTGTATTGATCTTTGCTATTGTGGGGTTTTATTTTTCCTTTTTATGAAAAAAAAAATGATCTCCTTAGTCACAAGCACTCTGTAACTTCATGTTTTGATGCACCTCCTTAGTGTTGTATACACAGCATCAGTGAAAAAAAATTAAAATAGGCTACTGAAAATACAAAAGCAAGTTCATAAATAGGATAAATATTTTCCCAAATGAGAAATGGAGAAAAATACAGACTGGAAAAACACCTAATGCTTCACGCCTACCAAGATATACAGCCAGAAACAGGGCATCTCAGCTTCTCTATGACAAAGGGAAATAAGCTACTCACTCAAGAAAACGTAATGTCACCACACAGCACAGCCAGTCAATCAGAAATGGTCCAACACCCAAACCAGCATGCCTACAGTAGTCAGTCCAACACAACAGAAGGACCAAGGCATCGCTTATAGGGTTACCTCTATAACTCTTGTGACCAGAGAGGAGTGTGGTGCTGGAGACCATAGGATATCTCCTACATAGAACCAATTCTCCAAAATTGGCAAATGTGACCAACCTACCTAATACATAGAAATAAACACAGATAATTAGGCAAAATGAGGAAAGAGAGGAATATCCTCCAAAGACAAAACTTCAGAAAAAGAACTAAAACAGTGGAGATAGGAAATCTACCTGATAAATGAAATAATCATAAAGACACTCACCAAACTCCAGAGAGGATTGGATAAACACAATGAGAATTTCAACAAACAGAAAATACAAAAAACGACCAAGTAGAGCTAAAGAATATAATAACTGATATAAAATTATAGTAAAAGGGATCAGCCATAGATTAGATCATACAAAGGAACAGCTAAGCAAACTGGAAGACAGAATAGTCAAAATCACACAAGCTGAACAGAAAAAAAAAAAAAAATTTTAATGAAAATGGTTAAGCATACTAACATTAAGATAACATTAAGCATACAAACATTTGTATTTAGTACCAGAGGAGGAGAGAGGAAGAACTGAGATGACATTAAGCATACTAACATTTGCATTAAGTGGTACCAGAAGAAAGGAAGAAACAGACAAAGAAATATTTGAAGAAATGATAGTCGAAAATTTCCCTAATCTGGGAAAAGTAATAGACCATCCAAATCCAGAGAACACAAAGTCCCAAACAAGATGAACTCAAACATGTCCACATAAAGACACAATATAATTAAGATGGCAAAACATTAAGGATAAAAAGAATTTTAAAAAACAGAGGAAAATAACCAATTATGTATAAAGGAGCACCCTTATCCAATCATCTCATCCTGTATCAGCTGACTTTTCAGCAAAACTTTGCAGAGCAGAAGACAGTGGCATCGTATATTCAAAAAGATGGAAAAAAAGAAAGAAAAACAAAAGTAAACATAGAACCAAGAATATCCTGTCAAGGTTTTAGTCACTAAATTCAAATTTGAGGGAGAGATAAGTTTTCTAGGCAAGCAAAAGTTAAAACAGTTAAGCATCACTAAGACACTCATACAAGAACTGTTAAAGGGAAATTATCTAAGTAAAAAAAGAAAAAGCAACAACTATAAATATCAAAATAATGAAAGAAAAATATATTTGATAAAGCAAACATACAATAAAGATAGTGGATCCCCCACATATAAAAACCAGAGGAAGGTTGAAAGACAAATTACTAAAATAATCTATATCCAAAATAAATAATAAGAAATACACAAAATAAAAAGATGTAAAATACAAAGTGAAAAATATTAAATGTTCTGGGGGAGTAAAAATGCAGAATAGTTAGAATGCATTCAAACTTAAAGATTATCAAGTTTTAAAAAATCACATATATAAAAACTTATATATGAAACTCATGGTAACCACAAACCCAAAACCTACATAGATAAAACACCAAAATAAATAAATAACAGAGAAGAGAATCCAAAGTCCAAAGATAGTCATCAAATCACAAGAAAAGAGAGTAAAAGAAATAAGGACCAGAAAAATACTACAAAAACAACCCGAAAATAATGAACAAAATGGCAATTAGTAAATACCTGTCAAAAATTACTTTTGATGTGAATGTAATAAAGTTTCAATAAAAGACATACAGTGGTATAATAATTAAGGAATCAATTACATAATTGATCACATAATAATAAAGGGATCTTTCAACAAGATTATATAACTAATATGCACCAATAAATGTTGTCTTTGTTGTGACTAAGTCATGTCCCACTCTCGGTGACCCCGTGGACTATAGCACACCAGGCTTCCTTGTCCTTCAGTATCTCTCAGAGTTTGCTCAAACTCGAGTCCATTGAGTCAGTGATGCTATCCAATTATCTCATCCTCTGCCAACTCTTTTTCCTCCTGCCCAGAACATTTCTCAGCATCAGGGTCTTTTCCAGTGAGTCATCTTGTCAAATCAGGTGGCCAAAGTACTGGAGCTTTAGCTTCAGAATCAGTCCTTCTAATGAATAGGGTTGTTTTCCATTAGTATTGATTAGTTTGATCTCCTTGCTGTCCAAGTGACTCTCCCCCACCATAATTCAAATGTATGAATTCTTTGCAACTCAACCTTCTTTATGATCCAACTCTCACATCTATATGTGACTATTGGAAAAACTATACCTTTGACTCTATGGACCTTTGTCAACAAAGTGATGTCTCTGCTTTTTAATACTCTGCCTGGGTTTATCATAGCTTTCCTTCCAAGGAGCAAGCATCTATTAGTTTCATGGCTACAATCACTGTCCACAGTGATTTTGGAGCCCAACATAATAAAATATGTCACTATTTCTACTTTTTCCCCATCTATTTGCATGAAGTGATAGGACCAGATGCCACCATCTTAGTTTTTTAAGTGTAGTTTTAAACCAGCTTTTTCACTCTCCCCATTCCCCTCCTTAAAAGCCTCTTTGCTTTCTTCCATTAAGGTGGCATATCTGAGGTTGTTGATACTTCACCCAGAAATCTAGATTCCAACGTGTGACTCACCCAGCCTGGTATTTTGCATAATGTAATCTACATAGAATTTAAATAAGCAGGGTGACAATATACAGTCTTGGCATACTCCTTTTCCAATTTTGAGCCAGCCCATTATTCCATGTCCAGTTCTAACTGACGCTTCTTGACCTGCATACAGGTTCGGTCTTGTTTTCTCATGTCTGTAAAAATTTTCCACAGATTATTGCGATCCACACTGTCAAAGGCTTTCTCATAGTCAATGAAAGAGAAGTAGATGTTTTTCTGGAATTCTGTTGCTTTCTTTATGATCCAACATATGTTGGCAATTTGATTTCTGGCTCTTCTGTCTGTTCTAGATCTAGCTTGTACATCTGGAAGTTTTCAATACAACTTTTACATCTCAGAAACTCTGCTGAATCCTAGCTTGAAAAACTTTGATCATATTCTTGCTAGCATGTGCAATTGTGTGATATTCTGAACATTCTCTGGTATTACCCTTCTTTGATACTGAAATGAAAACTGAACTTTTCCAGTCTTGTGGCCACTGATGAGTTTTCCAAATTTACTGACATATTGATACTGCAGCACCTTGATAGCATCCTTTTAGAATTTTAAATAGCTCAGCTGGAATTCCGTCACCTATACTAGCTTTGTTTGTGTTGATGTTTCCTAAGGCCCACTTAACTTCACCTTCCAGGATGAAGGTGAGTGGTCACGTTAGGTAAGAGACCACATCATCATGATTATCTGCACTATTAAGACTTTTTTTGTATAATTTTACTGTGTATTCTTGCCACTGTTCTCAGTCTCAGTCTCTTCTCTACTTGTTATGTCTTTATCATTTCTATCCTTTATCTTGTGCATCTTTGTATGAAATGTTTCCTTGATATCTCCAATTTTTCTTGAAAAGATATGTAGTCTTTCCCATTCTGTTGTTTTACTCTATTTCATTTCATTGTTTACTTAATAAGTTTCTAATCTCTCCTTGCTATTCTTTGGAACTCTGCTTTCAGTTGAGTGTATCTTTCCCTTTCTCCCTTTCCATTTCTCTTCTTATCTCAGCTATTTTTAAAGCCTCTTCAGACAACCACTTGGCCTTCTTGCATTTTCCCCCCTTTGGGATGGTTTTGGTCACCGTCTCCTGTACCATGTTAAAAATCTCCATCCATAGTTCTTCAAGCATTCTATCTACCAGATCTAATTCCTTGAATCTATTTTCACCTCCACTGTATAATCATAAAGGATTTGATTTAGGTCATATCTGAATGGCTTAGTGGTTTCTCCTACTCTCTTTATTTTAAGCCTGAATTTTGCAATCAGAAGCTTATGATCTGATCCACAGTCAGATCCAGGTTTTGTGTTTGTAGACTTTATAGAGCTTCTCCATCTTTGGTTGCAAGTATAATCAATACGATTTAGGTATTGACCATTTGGTGGTGTCCGTGTGTAGAGCTGTCTCTTGTGTTGATGAAATAGTGTGTTTGCTATGACCAGTGTGTTGTTTTTTGTTTTTGTTTTGACAAAACTCTGTTAGCATTTGCCCTGCTTCATTTTGTACTCCAGGGTGAAACTTGCCTGTTACTCCAAGTATCTCTTGATATTCTACTTTTGCATTCCAATTTCCTATAATGAAAAGGAAATCTTTGGGGGGGCGGGGGTTAGTTCTAGAAGGTCTTGTAGGTTTTCACAGAATCATTCAACTTCGATTTCTTCACTATTAGTGGTTGGAATATAGACTTGGATTACTGCGATGTTGAATTATTGTCCTTGGAAATAAACTGAGATAATTGTTTTTGAGACTGTACCCAAGTACTGCATTTTGGACTCTTCTGTAGACTATGAGAGCTACTCCCTTTCTTCTTCTTTTTTTTTTTTTCCTGTAATTTTTTTTTTTATTTTGCTTAACTTTACAATATTGTATTGCTTTTACTATACATTGAGATGGATCCGCCTTTCTTCTAAGGGATTATTGCCCACAGTAGTAGATATAATGGTCATCATCTGAATTAAATTCACTCATTTTCATCCATTTTTAGATCACTGATTCCTAAAATACTGATGTTCATTCTTGCCATCTCTTGCTTGATCATGTCCAATTTTCCTTGACTCATGGACTTAATATTCCAGGTTTTATGCAATATTGTTCACAGCATTGGACGTTACTTTCACCACCAGACACGTCCACAACTGAGCATCATTTCTGCTTTGGCGAGCTTCTTCAGTCCTTCTGGTGCTATTTCTCCACTTTTCCCCAGTAGTTATATTGGACAACTTCAACTGGGGGAGCTCATCTTCCATTGTCAAAACTTTTTGCCTTATCATACTGTTCATGGGGTTCTTTAGGCAAGAATATTGTAGTATCTTGCCATTCCCTCCTATGTACTACATTTTGTCAATATCTCCACCATAACCCACTCATCTTAGTTGGCCCTGCACAGCATGCTTCATAGCTTCATTGAGTTACTCAATCCCCTTCATGGCTGTAATCCATGAAGGAGATGCACCAACACAGATCAGATCAGATCAGTCACTCAGTCGTGTCCGACTCTTTGCGGCCCCATGAACTGCAGCACACCAGGCCTCCCTATCCATCACCAGCTCTCGGAGGTCACTCAGACTCACATTCATCGAGTCAGTGATGCCATCCAGCCATCTCATCCTCTGTCGTCCCCTTCTCCTCCTGCCCCCAATCCCTCCCAGCAAGAGAGTCTTCTCCAATGAGTCAACTCTTCGCATGAGGTGGCCAAAATACTGGAGTTTCAGCTTTAGCATCATTCCTTCCAAAGAAATCCCAGGGTTGATCTCCTTCAGAATGGACTGGTTGGATCTCCTTGCAGTCCAAGGGACTCTCAAGAGTCTTCTCCAACACCACAGTTCAAAAGCATCAATTCTTCGGCGCTCAGCCTTCTTCACAGTCCAGCTCTCACATCTATACATGACCACAGGAAACACCATAGCCTTGACTAGGTGAAGCTTTGTTGGCAAAGTAATGTCTCTGCTTTTGAATATGCTCCCTAGGTTGGTCATAACTTTCCTTCCAAGGAGTAAGCGTCTTTTAATTTCATGGCTGCAGTCACCATCTGCACTGATTTTGGAGCCCAGAAGAAGAAAGTCTGACACTGTTTTCACTGTTTCTCCATCTATTTCCCATGTAATGATGGGACCAGATGCCATGATCTTCGTCTTCTGAATGTTGAGCTTTAAGCCAACCTTTTCACTCTCCACTTTCACTTTCATCAAGAGGTTTTTTACTTCCTCTTCACTTTCTGCCATAAGGGTGGTATGATCTGCATATCTGAGGTTATTGATATTTCTCCCGGCAATCTTGATTCCAGCTTGTGTTTCTTCCAGTCCAGCATTTCTCATGATGTACTCTGCATATAAGTTAAATAAATATGGTGACAATACACAGCCTTGACGTATTCCTTTTCCTATTTGGAACCAGTCTGTTGTTCCATGACCAGTTCTAACTGTTGCTTCCTGACCTGCATACAGATTTCTCAAGAGGCAGGTCAGGTGGTCTGGTATTCCCATCTCTCTCAGAATTTTCCACAGTTTATTGTGATCTACACAGTCAAAGGCTTTGGCATAATCAATAAAGCAGAAATAGATGTTTTTCTGAAACTCTCTTGCTTTTTCCATGATCAAGAGGATGTTGGCAATGTGATCTCTGGTTCCTCTGCCTTTTCTAAAACCAGCTTGAACATCAGGAAGTTCACGGTTCACATATTGCTGAAACCTGGCTTGGAGAATTTTGAGCATTACTTTACTAGAGTGTGAGATGAGTGCAATTGTGCAGTAGTTTGAGCACTCTTTGGCATTGCCTTTCTTTGGGATTGGGATGAAAACTGACCTTTTCCAATCTTGTGGCCACTGCTGAGTTTTCCAAATTTGCTGGCATATTGAGTGCAGCACTTTCACAGCATCATCTTTCAGGACTTGGAATAGCTCCACTGGAATTCCATCACCTCCACTAGCTTTGTTCGTAGTGATGCTTTCTAAGGTCCACTTGACTTCACATTCCAGGATGTCTGGCTCTAGGTCAGTGATCACACCATCATGATTATCTGGGTTGTGAAGCTCTTTTTTGTACAGTTCTTCTGTGTGTTCTTGCCACCTCTTCTTAATATCTTCTGCTTCTGTTAGGTCCATACCATTTCTGTCCTTTATCGAGCCCATTTTTGCATGAAATGTTCCTTTGGTATCTCTGATTTTCTTGAATAGATCCTTAGTCTTTCCCATTCTGTTGTTTTCCTCTATTTCTTTGCATTGATTGCTGAAGAAGGCTTTCTTATCTCTTCTTGCTATTCTTTGGAACTCTGCATTCAGATGTTTATATCTTTCCTTTTCTCCTTTGCTTTTCGCTTCTCTTCTTTTCGCAGCTATTTGTAAGGCCTCCCCAGACAGCCATTTTGCTTTTTTGCATTTCTTTTCCATGGGGATGGTCTTGATCCCTGTCTCCTGTACAATGTCACAAACCTCATTCCATAGTTCATCAGGCACTCTATCAGATCTAGGCCCTTAAATCTATTTCTCACTTCCACTGTATAATCATAAGGGATTTGATTTAGGTCATACCTGAATGGTCTAGTGGTTTTCCCTACTTTCTTCAATTTAAGTCTGAATTTGGCAATAAGGAGTTCATGGTCCGAGCCACAGTCAGCTCCTGGTCTTGTTTTTGCTGATTGGATAGAGCTTCTCCATCTTTGGCTGCAAAGAATATAATCGACCTGATTTCGGTGTTGACCGTTTGATGATGTCCATGTATAGAGTCTTCTCTTGTGTTGTTGGAAGAGGGTATTTGCTATGACCAGTGCATTTTCTTGGCAAAACTCTGTTAGTCTTTGCCCTGCTTCATTCCGTATTCCAAGGCCAAATTTGCCTGTTACTCCAGGTGTTTCTTTACTTCCTACTTTTGCATTCAGTCCCCTATAATGAAAAAGACATCTTTTGGGGGTGTTAGTTCTAAAAGGTCTTGTAGGTCTTCATAGAACCGTTCAACTTCAGCTTCTTCAGCGTTACTGATTGGGGCTAGACTTGGATTACTGTTACATTGAATGGTTTGCCTTGGAAACGAACAGAGATCATTCTGTCATTTTTGAGATTGCATCCAAGTACTGCATTTCGGACTCTTTTGTTGGCCATGATGGCCACTCCATTTCTTCTGAGGGATTCCTGTCCACAGTAGTAGATATAATGGTCCTCTGAGTTAAATTCACCCATTCCAGTCCATTTTAGTTCGCTAATTCCTAGAATGTCAACATTCACTCTTGCCATCTCTTGTTTGACCACTTCCAATTTGCCTTGATTCATGGACCTGACATTCCAGGTTCCTATGCAATATTGTTCTTTACAGCATCGGACTTTGCTTCTATCAACAGACACATCTACAGCTGGGTATTCTTTCTGCTTTGGTTCCATCCCTTCATTCTTTCTGGAGTTATTTCTCCACTGATCTCCAGTAGCATATTGGGCCCCTACTGACCTGGGGATTTTCTCTTTCAGTATCCTATCATTTTGCCTTTTCATACTGTTCATGGGGTTCTCAAGGCAAGAATACTGAAGTGGTTTGCCATTCCCTTCTCCAGCGGACCACACCCTGTCAGATCTCTCCACCATGACCCGCCCATCCTGGGTTGCCTCACGGGCATGGCTTAATTTCATTGAGTTAGACAAGGCTGTGGTCCTAGTGTGATTAGATTGACTAGTTTTCTGTGAGTATGGTTTCCGTGTATTTGCCCTCTGATGCCCTCTTGCAAGACCTACCGTCTTACTTGGGTTTCTCTTACCTTGGTCGTGGGGTATCTCTTCCACCAACACAGGAGGACATAAATACCTAAAGCAATATTAACTAACATGAAGAGAGAACTTGATAATA
Organism: Tragelaphus eurycerus; assembly: GCA_935064755.1. Classification (NCBI taxonomy): domain Eukaryota; kingdom Metazoa; phylum Chordata; class Mammalia; order Artiodactyla; family Bovidae; genus Tragelaphus; species Tragelaphus eurycerus. Next base: position 1,149,256 of record CAKXYN010000041.1, on the reverse strand, counting down.
ATATATTAATGGTAGGGAAATATAATACCCACTTACATCAATGAACAACTTTTCAGACAGAACATCAATAAGGAAATGCTAGCCATAAATGACTAATTTAATCAGATTGTAATCACAGATAAAATAAAACATACTGTCCAAAACCAACAAAATTCATTTTTTTCCACTGCACCTGAAACATTCTCCAAAATAGATCATATACTAGGCAATGAAACAAGTCTCAGTAAATTTTAAAAATTCAAATCATAGCAAATATCTTTCCCAAACACAATTTATTGAGACTAGAAGTAAACTGCAAAAAAAAAAAAAAAAAAGAACTCAAAACACACACATACACACACACACACACACAAACATATAGAGGCTAAACAATATAACCAATAGGAAGAAGATATAAAAAATATCTAAGAAAGTGAAAAAGAAACATAATAATAAAAAATCTATGAATTTTCTAAATGGAATATATAAACATAAAGCAACAGAATCTACCACAGAAAATAAGAAAAATTTCAAATAAACAACTTAACCTTAAAACTAGTAGAAAATAGAAAAGGAAATCTAATCCCAAGTTAGTAGAAGGAAAGATCAGAGCAAAAAAAATTTTTTTTAAGGGATCAGTATAAGTAAGACCTGGTTTGTTGAAAAGATAAACAAAACTGATAAATGTTTAGCCAGGTTCACAGAGAAATAAAGAGAGGGCTCAAATAAACAAAATCATAAATGTAAAAGAAGTTATAAATGATACCACATAAATATAAAGAAATATAAAGAATCATTAAGAGATTACTATAGACAATTATGTGCCAATAATATGGATTTTATTTTAAATGAGTATTAAGACATACAATGCCAGGCTGGATGAAGCACAAGCTAGAATCAAGATTGCCAGGAGAAATATCAATAACCTCAGATATGCAGATGACACCACCCTTATGGAAGAAAGCAAAAAGAACTAAAAAGCCTCTTGATGAAAGTGAAAGAGGAGAGTGAAAAAGTTGGATTAAAACTCAACATTCAGAAAACTAAGATCACGGCATCCGGTACCATCCCTTCATGGCAAATAGAAAGGAAAACAATGGAAACAGTGAGAGACTTTATTTACTTACTTATTTATTTATTTATTTTGTGTGTGTGGGGGGAGGCTCCAAAATCACTGCAGGTGATGACTGCAGCAATGAAATTAAAAGACACTTGCTCCTTGAAAGAAAAACTATGACCAACCTAGACAACATATTAGACAACTTATTAAAAAGCAGAGACATTACTTTGTCAGCAAAGTTCCACTTAGTCAAAGCCATGGTTTTTCCAATAGTCATGTATGGATGTGAGAGTTGGACTATAAAGAAAGCTGAGGGTTGAACAATTGATGCTTTTGAACTGTGGCGTTGGAAAAGACTCTTGAGAGTCCCTTGGACTGCAAGGAGAGTCTACCTGTCAATCTGAAAGGAAATCAGTCCTGAATATTCATTGGAACGACTGATGCTGAAGCTGAAACTCCAATACTTTTGCCACCTGATGTGAAGAACTGACTCATTGGAAAAGACTCTGATTCTGGGAAAGATTGAAGGTGGGAGGAGAAGGGAATGACAAAGGATGAGATGGTTGGATGGCATCACCAACTCAGTGAATATGAGTTTGAGTAAACTCCGGGAGTTGGTGATGGACAGGGAAACCCAGTGAAGTCCATGGGGTCACAAAGAGTTGAACACGACTGAGCAACTGAACTGACTGACTGAAGAGATACAAACCCTCAATTACAGGATAACTCAGGAACAAAGAAGTAAACAACTTAAGAAATATGGTCAATAATATTGTAATAACTTTGTATGGGGAGAGTTGGTTATCTCTTTTGTAAAAGATGTATTTAACAATAAGATAGGTAGGTTGATTAGAAGAAATGCATAGAATCTAGAAAAACAGAAAAATGTCAATACAGCATTTAACTTTTGGCTGTCTTTTATAAAACTGAATTTTTCTTTTAAGAGATGAAGTTTTAAAATATCATGTGTTCAATGTCCAAATTTTAGAAAATACAAATAAGCAAAAGGAACAAATTCTTATTCTATTCTAATACCATTCTTATTGCATGCAGAGATAGCCGTGACATCAGTGACAGTAGTAGTATATCATCCAAATTGTCTTTATCTCTTTTTTCTATTTTACATAAATATCTTTCCATGCCATCAATTATTATTCTACAGCTTCTATTGAAAAGCTGAATAGTATTCTATTATATAAAAGTTTTGATTTATAATTAAAATCCTCTCATCATTGTTTACATTTTTGCAAACCTTTTCTTGGTTTTGGATACCCTGAAGTTCAAGTTTCAGCAGAAACTTCTAAAAATTTAAAAATAAGTTGTATTTTCCAAATCAGACTGTTTTTATCAAATTGCCTAGCAAGCATATATTAAGACTGTAAGTATAAATAATAAAAATGTTAAAGATACTGAAAAAAAGTCTGTTGTATCAAATTTTAATTTTTAAAATAATTCAACCCAAGTGTTTGATTTTGAACTCCATTATAAGCAATATTAGTAAAAGTATATGAACATTTCAACTTTGTGTAATTTATTTTCATAAAAATCTCTTTAAAAATCCCTGTCTAGTCAGCAAATAATTACTTTAACTTTGAATTTTAATATTCTCACTGAATGATTTATGTACATTAAATAATGTAATTCTCACCAAGCATTTATGAGCTAAGAATGATTATTTCCCTTCTGTGGATTATCACACTTCAGAGAAGAAAGGTTAAGTGATTTGCCTAAGGTCACTCAGCCAGTCAATGGATTATCTCAAAATATTATCCTTGAGCCTTTAATTCATTAGACTCAACTGGCCTAAGAAACACTTGAGAGGCATAACAGATATGCACTTATATTTTTCCTCAAATGATATATGTGGCATAATGTCTAATTTGTTTATAGAGCCCTTTCTTTTTGTTCTTATGACACAGTCTATCTATAAGCAAATATGAGACATTATAAAAATGAACCTGATAAGAATCCACATGTGGGAAAACCTCTGGTTGACCTAGAGGATCAATGTCCAAAACAGTACATAAAGGAAGCAGACAACAGAATCAGCCACTTGGTGGAAGGGTCAGGGAAAGAAAGGCAGAAGGTTACAGAAAGCATACAGTGCAGAGTGGCTTTCTTCTGTAGAACTTCAGTTCAGAGTGAGCTTTTAACATGCTCTACATGAAGTAATAGGAGATCTTATTAGTTCTCACTAAGGATTTATGCATTCCCAAGAGCTATTCTCCCATTTCTAATATAGGCCCACATTATCTATGATGGTAAATGTGCCTTGTATGTCCCTACAATATAAAGTTCATGCAAATGGAACTCTAGAGGGTATTCCTAGAACACAAGGATTTTGATGTGTGGTCAATCTAATCTTGTTTTGCCAAGAACCTCCTTGGTTTTAGCTCTGAAAATTCCCGTGAGCTGAAATACCTCTCATTTCTGAGCAAACTAGGGTAGTTGGTTAAAATTAATGTTAAAAACTAGACGTGTTCACTGTTCAAAATTTAGAAATTACAAATAAGCAAAAATGTACATTAAAATTTTCAGCCCACAGAGATAACCAGTCAATATTTGTGAATGTATTTTTATTACCTCTATGAAATTGACTTCATAACACTGCAAGTTTCTGTTATTACATATGGCAACACAAGGGTACTAACACTCATGTTTTAAAATTTTGCTTTAAAAGTATGCCAAGTACTTCAGTGTGTGTACTTTTTCATCTGGATTGCATTATTCTATAAACTCTGATAAATTTTCAGTTGGTTATTAAAATTTTCAATTGTGTAAATTTTCAAATGTGCCCTCAGTACTTCAAAGTGTTTAAGTTACTAAGCATTAATCATATTCTTTAGAAAACAGATTCATTATAAAAGCTCTCGACAAAACATCAGAATGTTCATCTCTGATACTTTAGAGCTGAATATAATTAAATATAAATATTTAATAATATAAATATAAATAAATATATATATAACTATAATTAAATATATTTGATACTACCTGTCACTATAAAAGTTTTATTAAATTGAGCAATTCGTTTTCCTCTAACACTTTGCATATAATTTGTTTATTTTAAGAACCAGTCCAACAGTGGGGAAAGATTAACAAGATACAAAACAGTATGTAAACTTATATTTTTATAGCCTATGATAATGCTTGAATTATGCTGTATACAAGTTCCTTCTCAGATTTTCAGATTTACAGTGGCCAGGAGTTTTTTTCTTAGAAATATTGAATGAAGCTAAATTGAAAGAAGAGAGACTATCTTCCCTTCCAGAGACAAGGCAACTTGCTGAATTCTTTTAATTTTAATGATGTGGTTGGATACATGTTTCTTAGTGTGGCTTTATGCAATAAATTTAAGATGAAGAATTTTTCTGGTTCATTTGATCATTATGGAGAGTTAACTTGTATAATTAGAGCTCCAAAGTGCTAATTTTGGTTAACATTAAAGCTGGCAATATGTAGTTCCCTAATGAATTGGAAATTTCCTTTTATTTCTGTTTTTCCTGTGCAGTCTCCTATTGAGTGCTTACAGGCATCCAAAAAAACCACATTGAAATATTGTAATGTGCTTAAGCATACTGAAAGTGAAAGGCAAAGTTGTTCAGTCATGTCTCACTCTTTCCCACCCTATGGAATATACAGTCCATGGAATTCTCCAGGCCAGAATACTGGAGTGGGTAGTCCTTCCCTTGTCCAGAGGATTTTGCCTCTGGACAAAGGGATCAAATCCAGGTCTCCTCAATGCAGGCTGATTCTTTACCAGCTGAGCCACCAGAGAAACCCAAGAATACTGGAGTGGGTAGCCTATCACTTCTCCAGGGGATCTTCCCCACCCAGGAAATGAACCTGGGTCTCCTGCATTGCAGGCAGATTCTTTACCAACTGAGCTACCAGAGAATCTGTATTATGTTTTCCAAATTATGGCCATATATATATATTAGCTCATCTGTCTTCACAAGAACACTCCAAAGAATGATTATTTTTTTATATAAAGGTAAGGAAACTCAATATCATATGTCCAAACTTTCATGGTAAAGAGGGAAGAGACTTGATCCCAAGTTTTCTGATTCCCAACTCTTTCCTTCCTTTATAACATACTTCACTGTTCTTCATTTTCTGCTGCAACAGATTCAAAACTGTCAAGTGGATTGTCAAGATAGGTATAAAGTTGGTTTTCATGTTTTAAAAAGCAATGCTAGAGCCCAAGATAGCCAAATATTTAAAATCATGACATGGAATAATCAAACAGTGGAAAATATATGAAACACACACAGTTTTGTGAAAAAGCCAATGTGATTTTCATCTTTATTAATTTCTTACAGTCATCCACTTTTTATATTGGGAGTTCCATATTTTCTTACAAATGACATGTAATATGCTATAACATAAACATTAATGAATTGAATCTGTGTCTCCTGTGTTGCAGATTGTTTACTGTCTGAGCCACCAGAGAAGCAAACATTAATGAATTATATCTTTAATTCATAGAATTCAATAAATGTCATTTGTTGTTGATAATGATGAAAATATATATGACAAGTTTCCTCACACTTTAGGTTGACTGAATGCCCATCCCCACATAGGGGTTACAATTTATTATTTAAATTGAAAAGAACTTGGATAGTTTTAGAGTATTAAACAGGCTCCCCTGGTGGATCAATGGTAAAGAATCTGCAATGCAGGAGACGCAGGTTAGATCCCTGGGTCAGAAAGATCCCCTGGAGGAGAACATGGTAACCCACTCCAATACTCTTGCCTGGAGAATCCTTTCATGGATGGAGAAGTCTGGAGTGCTATGGTCCATAGGGTTGCAAAGAGTTGGACATGACTGAAGTGACTTGGCATGCAGTGTGGTAAAAAGAGATGCACTCAGGCTCTCTAAAGCTGTTTCAACACTGCCTCTTCATGTTCATCCCAATTCAAGAGTGTGAGGGGATCACTTCCTCCTTCCAAGGTGAGTTAAATCCAAAGCTCATCACCTGTGGACTTCTCATAGACTAGAAACCAGTCCAGGCAACTCCCCCATTGTTGCTGTGAATTACACATCTTGCTACTCCTTTTTCTCTGTGGTTTTGGTAAAAGGATGGTGGAAATTTGGAGGTAAGTGAGCTGAAGCTACTTAAATTTGAATCATATACTTTGGCCAAAATAATTAAAAACAAGTTCTACACCCTCCCCTGCTCATCAGTAGTCTAGTAGAGAACATTATGTACATATAAATTATTATGTACAAAATGGTACTTTTCAGAACAAAAACCTATAACAAAGCCAGACCAAAACCAAGAGAATTAAATCTCAAAATTATGCTAAAGATGGGATTTTAAAAATGTACATTAACTTGAAGAGAATTTTGTTTTGTTTTTTGGTAATTTTGAAAGTAAAAAGTAAAACTGTCTTTAATATTATTATTACCAATGATAGTTACCACATAGAGGACTATGTCCCAGGTACAGTTCCAAGAATCTTTTCTATTTTAATTCATTTAATTCATGCCAAAAACAAACAAACAAACAAAAATTCTATGAAGTAAACTACTCTCTTCAAATAAAGAGGAGGAAAGTTAAGGCAAAGAAAGGATCAATTTCTTGTCCAAGGACACACAGCTATTCTATGATTCAGAACCAGACATTTACACCTAAGAACTCATGCTTTTAATCAACACTTTTCCTCCTCACAACTTTTGAAATGGTATTTTTCTCTTAATTATTCTATTGCAACTGTTTAACTGTTTTACATAATGCACACTTATTGTGTGCTCTTTTTCTTTTTATGGTGATAAAAAACACATAAGATCTATCTTCCTAAATTTTGAAGCATACTGTAAAACTTTGTTATCTGTCGGCACATTGTTGTACTGAAGATTTTAAAGTTTTTGCATCTTGCACAACTGAAACTTGATACCCATTGAACAGCAATTCCCCATTTCCTTCTCCAAGCAGCACATGATAACCACCATTCTCCTTTCTTCTTCTAAGAATGTGATTACCCTAGATACCTCATACAAGTGGAACTATGCTGTGCTTGTCCGTCTGAGACTGGTTCGTTTCACTCAGCATAATGTCCTCAAGGTTCTTCCCTGTTGTAACATTTGATAATATTTCCTTCACTGATAGGATGAAGATGTATAGATGTACATACACTGCATGTACATATTGTGTTTTCTTTATCCATTTATCAGTTGATCAGCATTGATTGTTTCCACCTCTTTGCTATTATAAATAATACACAAAGAATATAAAAGTAGACATATTTTCCAAGCTCCTGTTTTCAGTTATTTTGGATAAATCTGAAAATGGAATTGCTGGACCATATGAAAGTTTACTTTTTGAGGAACATTGTCCATGGCAGCTGCATCATATTAGAGTCCCACCAACAGTGTACAAAGATTCTATTTCTTCACAGCCTTGTCAACACCTCTACCTTCTGATTTTTTTTTTTTTTTTTTTTTTTTGTTTTATAATGACCATCCTAAAAATTGTGAGGTGGCATTACATTAATCTCTAAAGGCATGCTGCAGTTCGTGGGGTCACAGAGTCAGACACTATTGAGAGACTGAACTTAACTGATGATTAGTAATATTGAGCATCTTTTCATACAACTTTTCATTTCAGTTCCGTTCAGTCACTCAATGATGTGCGACTCTATGTGACCCTGTGGACTACAGCATGCCAGGCTTCCCAGTCTATCACCAACTCCCAGAGCTTGCTCAAATTCATGTCCATTGAGTCAGTGATGCCATCCAAAAATCTCATCCTCTGCCATTCTCCTCCCAGCTTCAATCTTTCCCAGCATCAGGGGCTTTGCCAATGAGTCGGTTCTTCGCATCAGGTGGCCAAAGTATTGGAGCTTCAGCTTCAGCATCAGACCTTCTAAAAAATATTCAGGATTGGTTTCCTTTAGAATTGACTGGTTGGATCTCCTTTTAGCCCAAGGGACTCTAAAGAGTCTTCTCCAACACCACAGTTTAAAAGTACCAGTTCTTCAGCACTCAGCTTTCTTTATAGTCCAAATATAACATCTATACATGACTACTAGAAAAACCATATCTTTGACTAAACGGACCTTTGTTGGCAAAGTAATGTCTCTGCTTTTTAATATGCTGTCTAGTTCGGTCATACCTTTCCTTCCAAGGGGCAAGCATCTTTTAATTTCATGGCTGCAGTCACCATCTGCCATGATTTTGGAGCCGAAAAAAATAAAGTCTGTCACTATTTCTATTGTTTCCCCAACTGTTTGCCATGAAGTGATGGGGCTAAATACCAAGATGTCAGTTTTCTGAATGTTGAGTTTTAAGCCAACTTTTTCACTCTCCTTTTTCACTTTCATCAAAAGTCTCTTTAGTTCTTCTTCGCTTTCTGCCATAAGGGTGGTGTCATCTGCATATCTGAGGTTATTGATACTCCTCCCGTCAATCTTGATTCCAGCTTGTGCTTCATCCAGCCTGGCATTTCTCATGATGTACTCTGCATATAAGTTAAAGAAGCAGGTGACAACATACAGCCTTGATGTACTTATTTCACAATTTGGAGCCAGTCTGTAGATCCATGTCCAATTCTACCTGTTGCTTCTTGACCTGCATCCAGATTTTTCATATACCTTTTCAGTTCAGTTCAACTTCTCCGTCATGTCCAACTCCTCATGACCCCATGGATCACAGCACACCAGACTTCCCTGTCCATCACCAACTCCCAGAGTTTATTCAAACGCATCTCCACTGACTCAGTGATGCCATCCAACCATCTCATCCTCTGTTGTCCCCTTCTCCTCTAGCATCAGGGTCTTTTCAAATGAGCCAGCTCTTAGCATCAGGTAGCCAAAATATTGGAGCTTCAGCTTCAACATCAGTCCTTCCAATGACACCCAGGACTGATCTCCTTCACTATGAACTGGTTAACACCACAGTTCAAAAGCATCAATACTTCAGCACTCAGCTTTCTTTATACTTGAACTCTCAAACTCTCACATCCATACATGACTACTGGAAAAACCATAGCCTTGACTAGCTGGACCTTTGTTGGCAAAGTAATGTCTCTGCTTTTTAATACACTATCTAGGTGGGTCATAACTTTTCTCCCAAGGAATAAGCGTCTTAATTTAATGGCTGCAATCACCATCTGAACTGATTTTGGAGCCCCCAAAAAAATAGTTTTCCACTGTTTCCCCACATATTTGCCATGAAGTGATAGGACTAGATGCCATGATCTTCGTTTTCTGAATGTTGAGCTTTAAGCCAACTTTTTCACTCTTCTCTTTCACTTTCATCAAGAGGCTCTAGTTCTTCTTTGTTTTCTGCCATAAGGGTGGTGTCATCTGCATATCTGAGGTTATTGATATTTCTCCTGGCAATCTTGATTCCAGCTTGTGCTTCCTCCAACCCAGCATTTCTCATGATGTACTCTGCATAGAAGTTATATAATCAAGGTGACAATATACAGCCTTGATGTACTCCTTTTCCTATATGGAACCAGTCTGTTGTTCCATGTCCAGTTCTAACTGTTGCTTCCTGACCTGCATATAGGTTTCTCAAGAGAGAGGTCAGGTGGTCTAGTATTCCCATCTCTTTCAGAATTTTCCACAGTTTATTGTGATCCACACAATCAAAGGCTCTGGCATGGTCAATAAAGCAGAAATAAATGTTTTTCTGGAACTCTTCTCCTTTTTGATGATCCAGTGGATGTTGGCAATTTGCTCTCTTCTTCCGCTGCCTTTTCAAAAACCAGCTTGAACATCTGGAAGTTCACTGTTCATGTATTGCTGAACCCTGTCTTGGAGAATTTTGAGCATTACTTTACTAGAGTGAGCTGAGTGCAATTGTGCGGTAGTTTGAGCATTCTTTGGCATTGTCTTTCTTTGGGATTGGAATGAAAACTGACCTTCTCCAGTCTTGTGGCCACTGCTGAATTTTCCAAATTTGCTGGCATATTGAAGTCAGCATTTTCACAGCATCGTCTTTTAGGACTTGAAATAGCTCAACTGGAATTCCATCACTTCCACTAGCTTTGTTCATAGTGATACCTCCTAAGGCGCACTTGATTTCATAAACCTTTTACATATGCCATTTATACATCCTCTTTGGAGAAAAGTCTTTTCAAGTTCTTTTCCTGTTTTGTTGAGTCTTTTTATCATGAAATAAGGTTAAATTTTGTCAAGTGGTTTTTCTTCATTTGCTGAGATAATCATGTGATTTTTACCCCTGTTAGTGGTGTATCACATTGGTTGACTTTTGTATATTTAACTATTCTTTCATCACAAGGATAAATTTCACTTGGTCTTGCATGTGATTCTTTTAATGTGCTCTTGCAATTGGTTTGCTTGTGTTTTATTTAAAATTTGCATAACTATTCATCAAGCCTATGAGTTTGTAGTTTTATTTGTAGTGTCGTTTTATATCCTTGGTATTGAGATAATGTTACCCTTATATTGTGAGTTAAAAAGTGTTCATTCCTCTTCAATTTTTTGGAAAAATTTGAAAAATAGCAATATTATTTCTTCTTTAAGTATTTTGTGGAATTCTCCAGTGAAGCCATCTATTATTGGGGTTCTTTGTTGGAATGTTGTATTTCTTAATTCTTTTTCAAATTCTTTTCCTATTTAGCTTATTAAAATATTGAGTAGAGTCCCCTCTGCTATACTGTAGGCCCTTATTGGTTATCTAGTTTATATATAGCAATGTGTACATGTAAATCCCAAACTCCCACTCTCTTCCTCCCTTTTCCTCTTCGCCCTATTAGCCATGAGTTCATTCTCTAAGTCTGTGAATCTGTTTCTAAGTCTGTTTTGCAGATAAATTCATTTGTATCATTTTTTGGATTCCACATATAAGTGATACCATGTGATATTTATCTTTCTCTGTCTGACTTACATCACTTAATATAATCTCAAAGGCCATGTTGCTGCAAGTGAAATTATTTTATCCTATTTAATGGCTGTGTAATATGCCATTGTATATATGAACAACATGATCTTTATCAGTTCCTCTGCTAATGGACATATAGGTTGCTTCCATGTTTTTGCTATTGTAAATAGTGATCCAGTGAGCATTGAGGTGCATATATACTTTTGAAACAATTTTTTTTTCCTGATATATGCTCAAAAGTGGAATTTCTGGTTCAAATGGGAGCTTTATTTTTAGTTTTTTAAGGAACCTCCATACTGTTCTCAATAATGGCTGTGTCGATTTATATTCCCTTTTAATATAAAGGGAATATATATATTCCCTTTAGTGTAGGAGGGTGCCCTTTTCCCTACACCTTCTTCAGTATTTATGTTTGCAGATTTTTTTGATAATGGCCATTCTGACTGCTGTGAGAAAATATTTCATTGCAGTTTTGATTTATGTTTCTCTAATAATTATCTGAGAAGTTATTGCTTAGACTGAGATGGACCACACAGAAGTGGACCAGCTGAGATGGACCCTGCAGAATTGTGGCTTAGAGGAACTACTCCTAGCCCAAGGTCAGGGGCAGCGACTGAGAGTGCCAGGCTGCATCAGCACAGGGGCGGCTGAGAAGAGCTACCCCATGTCCAAGGTCAGGGCAGCGGCCGGGAGGAGTTACCACATGCCCTAGGTCAGGGGAGGCGGCCAAGAAAAGCAACCCCACATCCAAGGTCAGGAGGGGCAGCCATGAGGAGATATCCCTCATCCAAGGTAAGCAGCAGTGCCTGTGCTTTGCTGGAACAGCCATGAAGAGATACCCCACGTCCAAGGTAAGAGAAACCGAAGTAAGACGGTAGGCGTTGTGAGAGGGCATCAGAGGGCAGACACACTGAAATCATAATCACAGAAAACTAGCCAATCTGATCAGGGACCACAGCCTTGTCTAACTCAGTGAAACTGAGCCATGCTGTGTGGGGCCACCCAAGACGGGAGGGTCATGGTGACAGGTCTGACAGAATGTGGCCCAGGGGAGAAGGGAGTGGCAAACCACTTCACTTTTCCTGCTTTGAGGACCCTATAAACAGTATGAAAAGGCAAAATGATAAGATACTGAAAGGGGAACTCACCAGGTCAGTAGGTGCCCCATATACTAGTGAAGGTCAGTGGAGAAATAACTCCAGAAAGAATGAAGGGATGGAGACAAAGAAAAAAGAATACACAGCTGTAGATGTGACTGGTAATAGAAGCAAGGTCTGAAGCTGTAAAGAGCAATATTGTATAGGAACCTGGAATGTCAGGTCCATGAATCAAGGCAAATTCATATCAGATCAGATCAGATCAGTCGCTCAGTCGTGTCCGACTCTTTGCAACCCCATGAACCGCAGCACGCCAGGCCTCCCTGTCCATAACGAACACCTGGAGGTCACTCAGACTCACATCCATAGAGTCAGTGATGCCATCCAGCCATCTCATCCTCTGTCGTCCCCTTCTCCTCCTGCCCCCAATCCCTCCCAGAATCAAAGTCTTCTCCAATGAGTCAACTATTCGCATGAGGTGGCCAAAACACTGGAGTTTCAGCTTTAGCATCATTCCTTCCAAAGAAATCCCAGGTCTGATCTCCTTCAGAATGGACTGGTTGGATCTCCTTGCAGTCCAAGGGACTCTCAAGAGTCTTCTCCAACACCACAGTTCAAAAGCATCAATTCTTCAGCGCTCAGCCTTCTTTACAGTCCAGCTCTCACAGCCATACATGACCACAGGAAAGACCATAGCCTTGACTAGGCGAACCTTTGTTGACAAAGTGATGTCTCTGCTTTTGAATATGTTATCTAGGTTGGTCATAACTTTCCTTCCAAGGAGTAAGCGTCTTAATTTCATGACTGCAGTCACCATCTGCAGTGATTTTGGAGCCCAGAAAAATAAAGTCTGACACTGTTTCCACTGTTTCACCATCTATTTCCCATGTAGTGATGGGACCAGAGGCCATGATCTTCGTTTTCTGAATGTTGAGCTTTAAGCCAGCCTTTTCATTCTCCACTTTCACTTTCATCAAGAGGCTTTTTAGTTCCTCTTCACTTTCTGCCATAAGGGTGGTATCATCTGCATATCTGAGGTTATTGATATTTCTCCCAGCAATCTTGATTCCAACTTGTATTTCTTCCAGTCCAGCGTTTCTCATGATGCACTCTGTATAGTAGTTAAATAAACAGGGTGACAATATACAGCCTTGACGTACTCCTTTTACTATTTGGAACCAGTCTGTTGTTCCATGACCAGTTCTAACTGTTGCTTCCTGACCTGCATACAAATTTCTCAAAAGGCACATCAGGTGGTCTGGTATTCCCATCTCTTTCAGAATTTTCCACAGTTTATTGTGATATACATAGTCAAATTAAAAGACGTTTACGCCTTGGAAGGAAAATTATGGCCAACCTAGATAGTATATTCAAAAGCAGAGACATTACTTTGCCAACAAAGGTTCACCTAGTCAAGGCTATGGTCTTTCCTGTGGTCATGTATGGATGTGAGAGCTGGACTGTGAAGAAGGCTGAGCGCCCAAGAATTGATGCTTTTGAACTGTGGTGTTGGAGAAGACTCTTGAGAGTCCCTTGGACTGCAAGGAGATCCAACCAGTCCATTCTGAAGGAGATCAGCCCTGGAATTTCTTTGGAAGGAATGATGCTAAAGCTGAAACTCCAGTATTTTGGCCACCTCATGTGAAGAGTTGACTCATTGGAGAAGACTCTGATGCTGGGAGGGATTGGGGGCAGGAGGAGAAGGGGACGACAGAGGATGAGATGGCTGGATGGCATCACTGACTCGATGGATGTGAGTCTGAGTGACCTCCAGGAGTTGGTGATGGACAGGGAGGCCTGGCATGCTGCGGTTCATGGGGTCGCAAAGAGTCGGACACGACTGAGCAACTGATCTGATCTGATCTGACACAGTCAAAGGTTTTGGCCTAGTCAATAAAGCAGAAATAGACGTTTTTCTGGAACTCTCTTGCTTTTTCCATGATCTAGCGGATGTTGGCAATTTGATCTCTGATTCCTCTGCCTTTTCTAAAACCAGCTTGAACATCAGGAAGTTCACGGTTCACATATTGCTGAAGCCTGGCTTGGAGAATTTTGAGCATTACTTTACTAGCGTGTGAGATGAGTGCAATTGTGCGGTAGTTTGAGCATTCAAACAGGAGATGGCAAGAGTGAATGTCAACATTCTAGGAATCAGCAAACTAAATCGGACTGAAATGGGTGAATTTAACTCAGATGACCATTATATCTACTACTGTGGACAGGAATCCCTAAAGAGAAATGGGGTAGCCATGATGGTCAACAAGAGTCCGAAATGCAGTACTTGGATGCAATCTCAAAAATGACAGAATGATCTCTGTTCATTTCCAAGGTAAACCATTCAATATCACAGTAATCCAACTCTATGCTCCAACCAATAACACTGAAGATGAAGTTGAATGGTTCTATGAAGACCTACAAGAGCTTTTAGAACTAACATCCAAAAAAGATGCCCTTTTCATTATAGGGGACTGGAATGCAAAAGTAGGAAGTCACGAAACACCTAGAGTAACAGACAAATGTGGCCTTGGAGTACGAAATGAAGCAGGGCAAAGGCTAATAGAGTTTTGCCAAGAGAACGCACTGGTCATAGCAAACACCCTCTTCCAACTACACAGGAGAAGACTCTACACATGGACATCACCAGATAGTCAACATCAAAATCAGGTTGTTAATATTCTTTGCAGCCAAAGATGGAGAAACTCTATACAGTCAGCAAAAAAAAACCCGGGAGCTGACTGTGACTCAGATCATAAACTCCTTATTGCCACATTCAGACTTAAATTGAAGAAAGTAGGGAAAACCACCAGACCATTCAGGTATGACCTAAATCAAATTCTTTATTATTATACAGTGGAAGTCAGAAATACATTTAAGGGCCTAGATCTGATAGACAGAGTGCCTGATGAACTATGGATGGAGGTTCGTGGCATTGTACAGGAGCCAGAGATCAAGACCATCCCAATGGAAAAGAAATGCAAAAAAGCAAAATGGCTGTCTGAAGAGGCCTTACAAATAGATGTGAAAAGAAGACAAGTGAAAAGCAAAGGAGAAAAGGAAAGATATAAGCATCTGAATGCAGAGTTCCAAAGAATAACAAGGACAGGTTAAAAAAAAAGCCTTCTTCAGCGATCAATGCAAAGAAATAGAGGAAAACAACAGAATGGGAAAGACTAGAGATCTCTTCAAGAAAATTAGAGATACCAAGGGAACATTTCATGCAAAGATGGGCTCGATAAAGGGAAGAAATAGTATGGACCTAAAAGAAGCAGAAGATATTAAGAAGAGGTGGCAAGAATACACAGAAGAACTGTACAAAAAAGAGCTTCACGACCCAGATAATCATGATGGTGTGATCACTGACCTAGAGCCAGACATCCTGGAATGTGAAGTCAAGTGCGCCTTAGACAGCATCACTATGAACAAAGCCCGTGGAGGTGATGAAATTCGAGTGGCACTATTTCAAATCCTGAAAGATGATGCTGTGAAAGTGCTGCACTCAATATGCCAGCAAATTTGGAAAACTCAGCAGTGGCCACAAGACTGGAAAAGGTCAGTTTTCATTTTCAGTCTCAAAGAAAGGCAATGCCAAAGAATGCTCAAACTACCGCACAATTGCACTCATCTCACACACTAGTAAAATAATGCTCAAAATTGTGCAACCCAGCCTTCAGCAGTACGTGAACCATGAAACTCTAAATGTCCAAGCTGGTTTTAGAAAAGGCAGAGGAACCAGAGATCAAATTGCCAACATCCGCTGGATCATCGAAACAGCGAGAGTTCCAGAAAAACATCTATTTCTGCTTTATTGACTGTGTCAAAGCTTTGACTGTGTGAACCACAATAAACTATGGAAAAATCTGTAAAACATGAGAATATCAGACCACTTACCTGCCTCTTGAGAAACCTATATGCAGGTCAGGGAGTAACAGTTGGAACTGGACATGGAACAACAGACTGTTTCCAAATAGGAAAAGGAGTACATCAAGGCTGTATATTGTCACCCTGCTTGTTTAACTTATATGCAGAGTACATCGTGAGAAACACTGGGCTAGAAGAATCATAAGCTGGAATCAAGATTGTTGGGAGAAATATCAAAATATCAATAACCTCAGATATGCAGATGATACCACCCTTATGGCAGAAAGTGAGGAGGAATTGTCAGGATCTAGTCTCAGTGGATCTAGGGAAATTTGAAGGAAAGACTGCTTTGGCGATCAGGATACGATAGCTTTAATTAAATATTAATTAAAGATATAAAGAGTAATATAATGAGGATAGCTCAGTAGGAAAATTTAGTGGAGAAAAGAGGCTGAATAACTTGGTTTACGTGGAAAGCTAGTAAATTTTTAAAATAAGGAATTTATATCACCTGTGTAGGCCACAGGCATCTTCTTGTTCTCCGGAAGGAGAGGAGACACTAAGGCCTCCTCGGTCATATCTTAGAAGCCCAGGCATAATTAGTAGGCTTGACGAGCCTCTACGTTTTAGATAGGGGTTCAGCCAGAAGGTGAGAGAAAGAACAACATGGGGATACCAGTCTTTCGAGGAACTGATCTCATTTTTTATTTTTTTAGGGTCTGTTTTTATACACTGAGATTTTATACAAAAGTCATGTGGGGTCATCAGTCTTGACTTTTATTAAAGTCAGGTGTTTTATACAAATGTATACAGAGGTCTTAGGGGTGTTATATCATCTTTTGGCCAGGGGGGCTGTTGACAATTTATGACCCTCTCTTTGTGACAGCGGTCAGCCAACCAGAACACTTATTTTTTTAGGGGTGATTAGTTTTGAAACAGATGCCACCTTCTGAAGGTACCAGATAAAGTTATATTTTTATAGGTTGAGGGTGTAGTGGGTTTTAATTAAGGAAAGAATTTATTTAGCCTAAGGTCCAACGTGATTAATATCAAAGGTTAATAATTATTTTTTAATATATTTATTAATGTGTATAAGGGCAGGGGATGTGGAGACTTAGCAGCAAACATTGGCTCAACAAATGAAAAACCCTTCATCAATATAATTTTTAATCAGCACACTATATTATACTAATAGTTTTTTAACTTTTTTAAAGAACCTGTTTTTAGAAGGTTTGAAGGATCTCGTGTCTCTCACGGGTTGGGAGGCTGTGAGCAATCACATGTGGCTGGACAAGCCTGTCAGGCAGGCTAGAGAACCTTTAGAGGAGTTTGTAGATTAAAACACTCTTATCATGCCCAGGAATTATTTTTAACTGGAGCTCTAAGTTAACTTCTTTTCCAAAAGAGGTGGTGGGGGACAGTCCCTCATAAAGTCAGAGGTGTAGGTGAGAGCACAAAGTAGTAAAGTAGGCAGACTGTGGTTTTGGGGGTAAATATTCAAGAATTTTCAGGGGGACTCTTGAGGCTCAATCTCGCACTTGCATATGTCGAGCCTCCTTTCTCATGACCTTTGCCACGGCAGAAGTCCTCACGCCAGCTCCCAGCAAGGAACTAAAAAGCCTTTTGATGAAAGTGAAAGAGGAGAGTGAAAAAGTTGGCTTAAAGCTCAACATTCAGAAAACTAAGATCATGGCATCTAGTTCTATCACTTCAAGTGAAATAGATGGGAAAACAGTGGAAACAGTGTCAGACTTTATTTTGGGGGGCTCCGCAATCACTACAAATGGTTATTGCAGCCATGAAATTAAGACGCTTACTCCTTGGAAGGAAAGTTATGACCAACCTAGACAACATTAAAAAACAGAGACATTACTTTGTCAACAAAGGTCCATCTAGTCAAGGCTATGGTTTTTCCAGTGGTCATGTATGGTTATGAGAGTTGGACTGTGAAGAAGGCTGAGCGCTGAAGAATTGATGCTTTTGAACTGTGGTGTTGGAGAAGACTCTTGAGAGTCCCTTAGACTGCAAAGAGATCCAACCTGTCCATCCTAAAGGAGATCAGTCCTGGGTATTCATTGGAAGGCCTGATGCTGAAGCTGAAACTCCAATACTTTTGCCACCTGATGCGAAGAGTTGATTCATTGGAAAAGACCCTGATGCTGGGAGAGATTGGGGGCAGGAGAAGAAGGGGACGACAGAGGACGAGATGGCTGGATGGCATCACCGACTCAATGGACATGAATTTGAGTGAACTCCGGGGGTTGGTGATGGACAGGGAGGCCTGGAGTGCTGTGATTCATGGTGTCGCACAGAGTCAGATACGACTGAGAGACTGAACTGAACTGAACTGAAATAATTAGCAATGTTGGATATCTTTTCCTTTGCCCCTTGGCCATCTAAGAGGAATGGAGGAATGTCTTCTTAGGAGGAATGTCTGCTTATATCTTCTGTCCAGTTTTTAATTGAGTTATATGTTTTTTGACATTGAGATGTTTGTAAATTTTGGAAAATACACATTTATATGTCAAATAATTTACAAATATTTTCTCCCATTATTTGGATCATCATTTCATTTTGTGTATGGTTTCCTATACTGTGGAAAAATTTTGAGTTAAATTAGCTCCCATTCGTTTATTTTTGTTTATACTTAATTATTTTGTTGTTGTTCTTCAGTCACTCAGTCATGTGAGACTCTTGGCAAACCCATGGTCTGCAGCACGCCAGGCATCTCTGTCCTTTACCATCTCCTGGAGCTTGCTCAAACTCACATACATTGAGTCAGTGATGCAACCCAGTCATCTCATCCTATCGTCCCCTTCTTCTCCTGCCTTCAATCTTTCCCAGTATCACTCATTTTTAATGAATCAATCTATGCATCAGGTGGCCAAAGTACTGGACATACACATGGTTACTGATATTTCTCCCAACAGTCTTTTCCAGACACGTGGCCACAAGACTGGAAAAGGTCAGTTTTCATTCCCATCCCAAAGAAAGGGAATGCCAAAGAATGTTCAAACTACAGCACAATTGCACTCATCTCACACTCTAGCAAAGTAATTCTCAAAATTCTCCCAGACAGGCTTCAACAGAAAGTGAACCGTGAACTTCCAGATGTTCAAGCTGGTTTTATAAAAGGCAGAGGAACCAGAGATGAAATTGCCAACATCTGGTGGAACATCAAAGAAGCAAGAGAATTCCAGAAAAACATCTACTTCTGCTTTATTGACTACAACAAAGCCTTTGACTCTGTGAATCACCACAAATTGTGGAAAATTCTTAAAGAGATGGGATTACCAGACAATTTGACCTGCGTCCAGAGAAATCTGGAGGTCAAGAAGCAACAGTCAGAACCAGACATGGAACAATAGACTGGTTCCAAACTGGGAAAGGAGTATATCAAGGTTGTATATTGTCATCCTGCTTATTTAACTTATATTCAGAGTACATCGTGAGAAATGCTGGGCTGGAGGAAGCACAAGCTGGAATCAAGATTGCCAGGAGAAATATCAATAACCTCAGATATGCAGATGACACCACCCTTATGACAGAATGTGAAGAAGAACTAAAGAGCCTCTTGATGAAAGTGAAAGCGGAGAATGAAAAAGTTGGCTTAAAACTCAACATTCAGAAAACTAAGATCATGGCATCCGGTCCCATCACTCCTGGCAAATAGATGAAGAAACAATGGAAACAGTGACAGACTTTAATTTCTTTTACATTTTCCAAAATCACTGCAGATGGTGACTGCAGCCATGAAATTAAAAGATGCTTGCTCCTTGGATAGAAGCAACCTGGACAGAATAATAAAAAGCAGAGAGATTACTTTACCAACAAAGGTCTGTCTAGTCAAAGCTATGGTTCTTCCAGTACTCTAGTCATGTATGGATGTGATAATTGGAATATAAAGAAAGCTGAGTGCTGAAGAATTGATGCTTTTGAACTGTGCTTTTGGAGAAGACTCTTGAGAGTCCCTTGGATTGCAAAGATATACAACCAGTCCATCCTAAAAGAAATCAGTCCTGAATATTCACTGGAAGCACTGATGCTGAAACTCCAATACTTTGGCCACCTGATGTGAAGAACTGACTCACTGGAAAAGACCATGATGCTGGCAAAGATTGAAGGCAGGAGGAGAATGGGACGCCAGAGGATGAGATGGTTGGATGGCATCAGCGACATGATGGACATGAGTTTGAGTAGGCTCCAGGAGTTAGTGATAGACAGGGAGGCCTGGCATGCTGCAGTCCATAGGGTTGAAAAGAGTCGGACATGACTGAGCGACTGAACTGAACTGAACCCAGCACTCTTGATTGCAGCTTGTGCTTCATCCAGGCTAGTATTTTACATGATGTAATCTCCATATAAGTTAAATAAGCAACGTGACAATATACAGCTTTGATATACTTCTTATCCAGTTTGGGACAAGTCTGTGGTTTCATGTCTCATTCTAACTGTTGTTTCTTGATCAGCATACAGATTTCACAGGAGACAAGTAAGGTGGTATGGTATTCCCATTTCTTTAAGAATTTTCCATGGTCTGCTCTGATCCACACAGTCAAAGGCTTTGGCATAGTCAATGAAGCAGACATAGATTTTTTTGTTCTGGAATTCTCTTGCTTTTTCTATGATCCAGTGGATGTTGGCAATTTGTTCTCTGTTTCCACTGCCTTTTCTAAATCCAGCTTGAAAATCTGGGAGGTTTTGGTTCACATGCTGTTGAAGCCTAGCTTGGAGGATTTTGAACGTTACTTTTCTAGCATGTGAAATGAGTGCAGTTGTGCAGTACCTCGACCATTTTTTGGAATTGCCCTTCTTTGTTATTGGAATAAAAACTGAGAGCTGTGGTGTGCTGAAATAAGTCTTTTTGAAGGAGGTCCCCATTGTCCCTACCATTATTCTAGAAGCGGATCAAAAAGAATCTTGCTGTGATTTATGTCAAACAGTGTTCTGCCTATATTTCCTTCTAAGAGTTTTACACTATCCATTTTATATTTAGACCTGTAATCTGTTTTGAATTTATTTTCGTGTGCAGTGTTAAAGAGTTTTCTAATTTCTTTTTTTTACATGTAGCTGCCAGGTTTTCCCAGGACCATTTATTAAAAACTGTCTTTCCTCCATTGTATAATCTTGCCTCCTTTGTTGTAGATTAATTGGCCATATATGTATGGGTTCAGTTATGGACTTTATATTCTGTTCCATTGATCTGTCTTTCTGTTTTTGTGCCAGCATCATATTATTTTGATGACTGTAGCTTTGTAGTATAGTTTGAAGTTAATATACAGAAATATATTGCATTACTATGCACTGATAACAAAAAGATCAGAAAGAGAAATTAAAGAAATAATGTCATTTACCATCATATCAAAAAGAATAAAATACTTAGGAATAAATCTACCTAAGGGCTTCCCAGTTGATAATAATGGTAAAGAATCATCCTGCTAACACAGGAGACACAAGAGACATGGGTTTGATCTCTAGGTTGGGAAGATGCTCCAGAATAGGAAATGGCAACCAACTGAAGTAGTCTTGCCTGGAAATTTTCATGGACAGAGGAGCCTTGCAGGTTACAGTTCATGGGGTCACAAAGAGTGAGACACGACTGAGCATGCACACATACACAAACTGACTTAAAGAGAAAAAAGACCTGTACTCCAAAAACTATAAGACACTGATGAAGAAAATCAAAGATACCACAAACAGATGGAAAGTATACCATGTTCTTGGATTAGAAAAATCAATATTGTGAACATGACTATAATACAGAAGACAATCTATAGATCATGCAATCTCTATCAGATTGTCAATGGCATTTTTCAAAGATCTAGAACAAATAAATCTTAAAATTTGCATTGAAACAAATAAAGCCTGAATGGTGGAGATTCTTTCTTCTCTACTGTTCTATTCAGATTTTTCTATTCATGAGTCAGTCTTGGTAGGTGGTATGTTTCTAGGAATTTATCCATTTTTCTTTGGTTATCCAATGTGTTGGTTTATAATTTGTCATAACAATTATAATAGTTCAGTTCAGTCACTCTGTCATGTATGACTCTTTCCGACCCCATGAACTGCAGCATGCCAGTCCATGCCTGTCCATCAACAACTCCTGGGGCTTTGCTCAAACTCATGTCCATCGAGTTGGTGATGCCATTCAACCATTTTATCCTCTGTTGTACCCTTCTCCTCCTGCCTTCACTCTTCCCCAACATCATGGTCTTTTCCAATGAGTCAGTTCTTCACATCAGGTGGTCATAGTCATCACTATATACATAACTTCTGTGGCACCAGTTGTAATGTCTCTTTCACTTCTGATTTTATTTGAGTATTCTTTCTGTTTTTTAATTTGTGTAGCTAAAGGTTTATTAATTTTATTGAACTTTTCAGAAAACCAGCTCAGTTTTGTTGATTTTTTTTTCTATTACTTTTTCTATTCATTTGTTTATTTCTGCTCTAATCTGTATAATTTACTTCTGTTTTATAATTTTGAA
Source organism: Tragelaphus eurycerus (assembly GCA_935064755.1). NCBI lineage: Eukaryota > Metazoa > Chordata > Mammalia > Artiodactyla > Bovidae > Tragelaphus > Tragelaphus eurycerus. The sequence continues at coordinate 1,126,921 of CAKXYN010000041.1, read as the reverse complement.
CTTAGTTTGTTCTTCTTTTAGTTCTGTGTAATGTAAAGTTGTGTTGATTTGAGATCTTTCTTCCTTTTTAATTAAAGGGTTTATTGCTATAAATTTCCTTCACTATCACTTTTGCTCCATCCCATAAGTTTTAATATGTTGTGTTTTCATTTGTCCCAAGACATTTTCCAAATTCTCCTTTGATTTCTTCTTTGACCCATTGTTTAAGAACACTTTATTTAATTTGCATATATTTATGGATATTCCATTTTTTCTTCTGTTTGTTGATGTTTAGTTTTATCCCACTGTGAGTACAAAGGATACCTGATATGATTTCACTATTCTTAAACTTTTTAAGATTTGCTTTGCAACCTAACATGTAATCTATTCTGGTCAATGTTTCATGTTCACTTAAGGAAGTTGTGTTTTCTCCTGCTGTAAGATGGAATATTTTTTATGTCTGTTAGGTATACTTGTTCTAGAGTGTTGTTTAAGTCCCTTATTTTCTTATCATTTTCTGTTTGTATGTTCTATTATTTATTAAAAGCGGGCTATTAAAATCTCATGAGTGAAAAAAAATGCTATTAATTTATTGCTATCCATTTCTCCCTTAGTTGTCAATGTTTATTTCATATATTTAAGAGTTCTGATGTCGGGTGCTCAGTTTTTATAGTTGTTGTATCTTCCTAGTCAATTGATTCAGTTCAGTTCCGTCGCTTAGTGATGCCCAACTCTTTGCGAGCCCTTGAACTGCAGCACTCCAGGTTTCCCTGTCCATCACCAACTCCCAGAGCTTACTCAACCTCATATCCATTGAGTCAGTGGTGCCATCCAACCATCTCATCCTCTGGTGTCGCCTTCTCCTCTCTCCTTCAGCTTTTCCCAGCACATCAGGGTCTTTTCCAATGAGTCAGTTCTTTTCATCAGGTGGCCAAAGTATTGGAGTTTCAGCTTCAACATCAGTCCTTCCAATAAATATTCAGGAACTGATAATACTGTTATTATATAACATCATGCTTTGTCTCTTGTGACATAGTTGACTGAAGTCTATTTTGTCTGATATAAGTGTAGCCACTTCTGCAATCTTTTGGTTACCATTTCAAAATATATTTTTCCATCCTTTCAGGTTATGAAAGTGAAAGGGAAAGTTGTTCAGTCGTGTCTGACTCTTTGCGACCCCATGGACTATACAGTCCATGGAATTCTCCAGACCAGAATACTGGAATGGGTAGCTTTTCCCTTCTCCAGGGGCTCTTCCCGACCCAGAGATAGAACCCAGGTCTCCCACATTTAAGGCTGAATGGCAGTGAGTCTCTTAACAGAATATATTAATAGTTGGATCTTTTTTTAAATTTCTTTTAATCCATTCAGCCACTTTATGGTTTTTGATGGGGAAGTTACTCCATTTGCATTTAGAGTAATTACTGATGAATACTTGCTATTTCCATTTTAGTCATTGTTTTCTGCCTGTCTTGGAGCTTCTCCCCACCCCACCCCCCACCTCCTTTCCTCTCTTGCTCTCTTTGTATGTGTTTTATTAATGTTTCTTCTTAGTGACATACTTTGATTGCTTTCTTATTTTCTTTCTTTCATCTTCTATAGACATTTGCTTATGCTTATCATAAGTTATCTTTAGAACAGCTTTTATATTTATAACAATTCTAAATTTATTTTTATTTTATTTTTTTAAATTTTATTTTATTTAACTTCACAATATTGTATTGGTTTTGCCATATATCAAAATGAAAATGCCACAAGTATACATGTGTTCCCCTTCCTGAACCCTCCTCCCTCCTACCTCCCCATACCATCCCTCTGAGTCATCCCAGTGCACCAGCCCCAAGCATCCAGTATCGTGCATTGAACCTGGACAGGCGACTCGTTTCATATATAATATTATACATATTTCAATGCCATTCTCCCAAATCATCACACCTTCCCCTCTCACAAAGTCCAAAAGACTGTTCTATATATCAGTGTCTCTTTTGCTGTCTCACATACAGGGTTATTGTTACCATCTTTCTATATTCCATATACATGCGTTAATATACTGTATTGGTGTTTTTCTTTCTGGCTTATTTCACTCTGTATAATAGGCTCCAGTTTCATCCACCTCATTAGAACTGATTCAAATGTATTATTTTTAATGGCTGAGTTATACTCCATTGTGTATATGTACCATTGCTTTCTTATCCATTCATTTGCTGATGGACATCTAGGTTGCTTCCATGTCCTGGCTATTATAAACAGTGCTGCGATGAACATTGGGGTACACGTGTCTCTTTCAATTCTGGTTTCCTCAGTGTGTATGCCCAGCAGTGGGATTGCTGGATCATAAGGCAGTTCTATTTCCAGTTTTTTAAGGAATCTCCACACTGTTCTCCATAGTGGCTGTACTAGTTTGCATTCCCACCAACAGTGTAAGAGGGTTCCCTTTTCTCCACATCCTATCCAGCATTTATTGCTTGGAGACTTTTGGATAGCAGCCATTCTGACTGGCATGAAATGGTACTTCATAGTGGTTTTGATTTGCATTTCTCTGATAATGAGTGATGTTGAGCATCTTTTCATGTGTTTGTTAGCCATCTGTATGTCTTCTTTGGATAAATGTCTATTTAGTTCTTTGGCCCATTTTTTGATTTGGTCCTTTATTTTTCTGGAATTGAGCTGTAGGAGTTGCTTGTATATTTTTGAGATTAGTTGTTTGTCTGTTGCTTCATTTTCTATTATTTTCTCCCATTCTGAAGCAAGGTGAAGGCTGTCTTTTCACCTTGCTTATAGTTTCTTTTGTTATGAAGAAGCTTTCAAGTTTAATTAGGTCCCACTTGTTTATTTTTTATTTTATTTCCAATATTCTGGGAGGTGGATCATAGAGGATTCTTCTGTGATGTATGTCGGAGAGTGTTTTGCCTATGTTCTCCTCTAGGAGTTTTACAGTTTCTGGTCTTACATTTAGATCTTTAATCCATTTTGAGTTTATTTTTGTGTATGGTGTTAGAAAGTGTTCTAGTTTCATTCTTTTACAAGTAGTTGACCAGTTTTCCCAGCACCACTTGTTAAAGAGTTTGTCTTTAATCCATTGTATATTCTTGCCCCCTTTGTCAAAGATAAGGTGTCCATATATGCGTGGATTTACCTCTGGGCTTTCTATTTTGTTCCATTGATCTACATTTCTGTCTTTGTGCCAGTACCATACTGTCTTGATGACTGTGGCTTTGTAGTAGAGCCTGAAGTCAGGCAGGTTGATTCCTCCAGTTCCATTCTTCTTTCTCAAGATAGCTTTGGCTATTCGAGGTTTTTTGTATTTCCATACAAATTGTGAAATTATTTGTTCTAGCTCTGTGAAGAATACCGTTGGTAGCTTGATAGGGATGCATTGAATCTATAAATTGCTTTGGGTAGTATACTCATTTTCACTATATTGATTTTTCAAATTACTGAACATGGTATATTTCTCCATCTATTAGTGTCCTCTTTGATTTCTTTCACCAGTGTTTTATAGTTTTATATATATAGGTATTTAGTTTCTTTAGGTAGATATATTCCTTAGTATCTTATTCTTTTCATTGCAATGGTGAATGGAATTGTTTCCTTAATTTCTCTTTCTATTTTCTCATTATTAGTGTACAGGAATGCAAGGGATTTCTGTGTGTTGATTTTATATCCTGCAACTTTACTGTATTCATTGATTAGTTCTAGTAATTTTCTGGTGGAGTCTTTAGGGCTTCTATGTAGAGGATCATGTCATCTGCAAACAGTGAGAGTTTCACTTCTTTTCCAATTTGGATTCCTTTTATTTCTTTTTCTGCTCTGATTGCTATGGCCAAAACTTCCAAAACTATGTTATTTATTTTTAAATTGATAGTAACTTAATGTCAATTACTACAAAAAGTCTAATCTTTTACTTCTCCCTGCCTCTCTACACTTTATGTAACTTATGATATATAGATACAGGTAATATGTAGGTAATTAACATATTTTACATAATATTTTAATTATTTGTCCTTTAATTTCAGTCCCAGAACTAAAAGTGATTATGCACCACTATGACAATATTACACTACTGTATGTGTCTATATAGGCTTCCCAGTTGGCACTAGTGGTAAAAAACCCTTCTCAGTGCAGGTAGACATGAGACACAGGTTCAATCCCTATGTTGGGAAGATTCCCTGGAGTGGGGCATGGCAACCCACCCCAGTCTTCTTGCCTGGAGAATCCCATGGACAGAAGTCAAAGGTTGAAGTCCATAAGGTCACACAGTCAGACACAACTGAAGTGATTTAGCAGGCATACACACACATACGTCCATATAGCCCCCTTTGTTGTTGTTGTTGTTATTGTTGGTTAATGTCTAAGTGTCCATCTCTTTTGCAACCCCATGGACTCTAACCCACAAGGTTCCTCTGTCCATGAGATTCTCCAGGCAAGACTACTGGAATAGGTTGCCATTTCCTTCTCCAGAAGATCCTCCTGACCCAGGGATCAAACCCACCTCTCCTGAATTGCAGGCAGATTCTTTACTGATGCGCCACTAGGGAAGCTCTTAGCTCCCTTGACCAGTAAGCTTTATATTGTCATATGCTTTCATGTTACTGTCTAGTGTTCTCTCATTTCAACTTGAAGGACTCCTTTCAGCATTTCTTGTAATGTAGTTCTAGTAGTGATAAGCTTGTTTGGCCTTTGTTTCTTTGAAAAAATCTTTGTCTCTTCATTTTTAAAGGACAGTTTTCCCAGATACAGGTTTTATATTTGGCAGCTTTTTATTTTGAGCACTTTGAACATATAATCCCACTCCCTTCTGGTATGTACAGTTTTTGATAAGAAATCCACTGAGAGTCCCTTGTATGGGATTCCCTTGTATGTGACAACTCACTTTTTCTTTCTCCTTTCAAAATTCTCTATTGTTTTGACATTTGAAAAATTAATTACAGCATGTCTTGTTATGGACCTCTTTGAATTCTTCTTGATAGTCCTTTGGGCTACTTGAATCTTGATGTCTGTTCTCTCCCCTAGATTTGGGAAGTTTTCAGCCATTACATCATTAAATAAGCATTCTGCCTTTCTCCCTCTTTCTCCTCTATCTGGGACTCCCATGATTATTTGATGGTGTTCCATAAGCCCCTTAGGGCTTCCCAGGTGGCTCTACTGGTAAAGAACCCACCTGCCAAGGCAGGTAGCATAAGAGACGCTGGTTTGATCCCTGTCAGGAAGATTCCCTGGATGAGGACAAGGCAACCCACTCCAGTATTCATGCTTGGAGAATCCACATAGACAGAGAAGTCTGGTGGGCTACAGTCCAAGGAATCTCAAAAAGCAGACACAACTGAAGTGTCTGACACAAGTGAAGTGACTGAGCACATAAGTCTTTCAGACTTCCTTCACTTTTATGCAATTCTTTTTTTTTTTTTTTTTGCTCCTTTAACTGGATAATTTCATATGACCTTTCTTTGAGTCTAACAATTACTTTTTCTGCTTGATCAAATCCCCAGTTAAACCCTTCTAGTGAATGGGGTCACACAGAGTCGGACACGACTGAAGTGACTTAGCATAGCATAGTGAATTTTCATTTCAGTTTTGTATATTCAGCTCCAAATTTTCTGCTTGATTCTTTATTATATTTTCTATCTCTTTATTGACCTTCTCATTTTCTTTATCCTTCATTTTCCTGAGCTCATTGAGCATCTTTGACAGTAATTTTTTTTTTTTTTTTTTTTTTGGTCAGTAATTTATATATCTCTGGGTTGATTTTTGGAGACTTTTTTTTTTTTAATTGAGTTATGTTTTTCTGTTTCTTCTTGTGTCTTGTGACTTTGTGATGGGATCCACATATTTGAAGAGACAGTTATCTCTCCCAGCAATATGGACTTGCTTTGTATATGAAAGATACTTCACTAATCAGCCCAGCTAGAGTCTGGAAATCTTTCAAAAGCATTTCTGTGGATGTGTCTTCTCTTGTCCTGTATTTTAAATTCCTTATTATAGGAATTTGCCAGTTTCTTTTTTCAGTTGTTCTATCATACTTGCATATAACCTATGCACAATCCTCCGATATACTTTCAACCATCTCTAGGTTAGTTATAATGCTTAGTACAGTGCAAATTGTTCTGTCAGATCAGATCAGATCAGTCGCTCAGTCGTGTCCGACTCTTCGCGACCCCATGAACCGCAGCACGCCAGGCCTCCCTGTCCATTGTTCAGTAAATAGTTGTAAATACCGAGCAAATGCTATGTAAATAATCGCTGCTGCTACTGATGCTGCTAAGTCGTTTCAGTGGTGTCCGACTCAATGCGACCCCGAAGACCGCAGCCTACCAGGCTCCTCCGTCCTTGGGATTCTCCAGGCAAGAACGCTGAAAGCTGGAAGGTGAAAAGTGAAAGTGAAAGTGAAGTCGTGTCTGGCAAGCAGCAAATTCTAGTTTTGTTTTGTTCTGCTTTCAACTTTCTGGAATTTTTTTCTGAATATTTTTTAAATGTATTTGATTGAATCTGCAAATTCAGAGCCCAAGGACACAGAGGGCTGAAGAGGGCTGACTGTATTGTCAGTGACTTAAAACAAAGGACACAGAAAACCCATTTCTCAGGCAACATTCTTTAAAAGCCATTATTTTGAATACACCTTCCATTCATAGGGAAAAATCAGCAGTTGAAAGGTTTGACCTTTTTTTCCACTGAGCTGGGGTTGGGGAGGGGCGGGGGTTGCTGCAATGTTTGTAGTGCATGAATGTGTGCTGTTCCAAACCTTTGTTTTCAGTGACTTCCAATCTTAAACCTTTCCTGTTAGCACTTAGATTCTGGCAAGACAGAAAGTAGTCTGCTGGGCAGCACCCTGAAGAGTCTGCAGATTAGATGTATATTTTAGTCTTCTATTTCCCTCCTCAGGGAGAACTAAGAGCCAGAATTTTTCACCCCATTGTGTCTCATTGAGTCTGGGGGAGAGCTGTAATGAGTGAGTGTCAGATTTTCCTACTAGCCTCAATGCACCTGCCTTCACATTCCCACGGAGTATAAATTCCTCTTAACTGAGCCTCTGAAGTCCTCACAAAGGGACTTAATCTGTGTATGGTTGTTGAATAATTGTGTCCATGGAGAGGAAGAGTTTCTGGAGCTTCTTATTCTGCCATCTTGCTGATCTGCATGGTATTGTTTTGTTTAATTTTTTTATGCTTATTTCCCCTGATTATATTTCATTCCCTTATAGACAAGAATCATCTTACATCTTGCTTTTGTATTTCCATTTCCTTATACCACTTGCTCACAGGGTAAAAACGCAGTTCATTGATTGCTTCACTGAAGTTCAGTTCTTCCTTCAACAAATTGAAAGGATATTTTGAGAACATTCTCTATCCTAGAAAGCTTAATAATCAAAAATTTAACTATGAAGTATAGGCCAATGAGGATTTCACTGATATTTATTAAATTCAAAAATAAAGAACTCTTCATGTGAGCTATTTCATATTAATCTTATAAGAAATTTAAGAACTTCATGTAAGTACTGCTCTGTTCACTATGCCATATATATTAAATAAAGAGAGCTATATTAGAATTCAACCAATATTAATATTCCTTCTTGGTTGGTATCCAGTGAGATTTCACATATGCTGAATCTAGCAAAGTTTCAAGTTTCTAATGAAATGTAAAGTAGGAGAGGAGGCTTAAAATGTAGGAGAATGGAGAAGGGCAGCATTAAGTTTCACGAATCAGGCCATTTGTAACAAACTTGAATTAAACCTCTTATTTGCAAAACACTGCTGTGAACTGTGAGAGAACCCCATGACAACCATGTCAGATGCCCTGCCCTAAAATGGGATATAGAAAAGACTCTACTCACATTATCAGGCTGAGGGGAGGGTGTCTTAACTGTAAAGGGAAGGAGAATTTAGATAATACTGATTCTATGTTTAATACCTTTTCATTTAATGTCTCTAAACAGTTTTAAAGAATTTAAGACAAATAATATGTGAAAGTTATTTAAATAAATCCTACTTCCAAAACATTATCCATTATTTCTTATCCATCTTTATTGATTTGTTTTTTTCTGGTTTTGAATTTGCTTGCATACAATTCAGATAATATTAAAAACAAAAATTTGGTAACATCACAAATAAAACTCAGTTCATCCCAATTACAAGTCATCATATTCTTGGATAAAGATAAGTACACTCCAATAGTTAAGTAAAAATTATGTTTGACATTACCTTCCCATTAATATGAGTCATAAAACTTCAGAAAGATTTCAGACTGTAAAACAAAACCATACAATGAATCAAGGAATCACTACAGAAATGTATGTAGTACTCCAATATCTAAATTTAAATTAAAAAAAAGCAAAAGGAATCTGTTTCCACCACTCCACAGCCTCCAGTTTTTAGAAATGTGTTGTCTTTTGCCTATCTTTTTATTTTACTCCTACCTATTATAAGACAGAAACTATATGCTTCCTTTAAAGAGAAAATCTGAGAGGAAAGGGAATGTTCATTTCACTCCTGTCAGATGTGAAGCCTTTTCCCTATAGTTACCATTCATATTTTTCATTATTCTGATAATCCCTCCTTGATTGTTCATGTCTGTTCTCTGTGGTTTTATCTTACAAGATCATATCTTGATGTCAGACTCTATTCTCCATAGTCTAATTCACAAGGATTTATTAGAAAAGACTTATTTAAAGATTTGTCTCCTTAGGAACGATTATACACACAAAAGGCAGCTCTTGGATAATTGAGAGCCAGAGATGGAGGAAGTCAACCATTCTATTTATTGGTTATCTATGTTCAGTCAATGAGAGCTGATCTTTAGACATTTCAGAATTCTAACTACATGTAGGCTTCAAATAAGAAGAAATACGAGCCATCTACTTCCATTGCTTGGGTGTTTTTAATGATCTAATAAATCTCAGATAGCTCTGTAGATTCTGCCTCAGATCTGTCTGTGGCTGACGGAGGAGGAAGATATTTTCCCATTCCCTATCGGCTTTGGGATAAAACAGCACACTTGCCAAAATAGTGGGGTTTGCTGTTTCAGCTGTGTGATCAGTACACAAAAATGCCAAAGGTCATTAGCAAGAGGAAGGTCATGGTCTTGGATTCACTGAGTCTGTAAATTCATGATAGATCCCAGATACTAGCAGTAAATCACTTAGTTGATAAAAGAGCTCTACTAATAGGTTGTTAGAGTAACTTAAATATGAGAAAGCATGTGAAAACAAATAGATGTACTCCTATCTGCATGAGGGCTCAATACACCATGAAACCTTCATGCCACGGTACCCAAATATAGCTATCTGTTGGATAACTGTATATCTGAATCATATATGAAATTTCTCAGAGAAAAACTTAAGAACTGTCCATAGGAGCAGAGCCTGAGTTATTATAAAAAGAACAAGAGCTCCATTAATAGGCTAGTTTGGATTATGGATGTTTTGGTGTTCTTAGAATTGAACATGCTTCTATTCTCTAAAAGCACATGTAGACACTTCCCTAAGGCCCACTTGACTTCACATTCCATGATGTCTGGCTCTAGGTGAGTGATCACAACATACTGGTTATCTGGGTAATGAAGATACATTTTGTGTAATTCTTCTGTGTATTCTTGCCACATCTTAATATCTTCTGCTTCTGTTAGGTCCATACCATTTCTGTCCTTTATTGTGCCCAATTTCACATGAATTATTTCCTTGGTATTTCAAATTTCTTTCAAGAGATCTCTAGTCTTTCCCATTGTATTGTTTTCCTCTATTTCTTTGAATTGACCATTGAGGAAGGCTTTCTTATCTATCCTTGCTATTCTTTGTAGCTCTACATTCAGATGGGTATATCTTTCCTTTTCTACATTGCCTTTATCTTCTCTTCTTTTCTCAGCTCTTTGTAAGGCCTCCACAAACAACCATTTTGTATTTTTGCATTTCTTTTCCTTGAGGATGGTCTTGATCACTGCCTCCTGTACTATGTCACAAACCTCTGTCCCTATTTCTTCAGGCACTCTATCAGATCTAATCCCTTGAATCTATTTGTCATTTCCACTGTATAATTGTAAGGGAATTGGCTTAGGTCATATCTGAATGTTCTACTGGTTTTCCCTACTTTCTTCAATTTAATTCTGAAAATTTTGCAGTAAAGAGTTCATGATCTGAGCCACAGTCAGCTCCCAGTCTTTTTTGTGCTGACTGTATAGAGCTTCTCCACCTTTGTCTGCAAAGAATAAAACCAATCTGATTTCAGTATTGACTGTCTGATGATGCCCATGTATAGAGTTGTCTCGTGTTTTTGGAAGAGGGTCTTTGCTATGATGACTGCATTCTCTTGACAAAACTCTGTTAGTCTTTGCCCTGCTTCAGCTTGTACTCTAAGGTCAAACTTGCCTGTTATTCAAGGTATCTATTCACTATGTACTTTTGCATTCCAGTCCCCTACCATGAAAAGGACGTCTCTCTCTCTCTCTTTTTTTTTTTTTTTTTGGTGTTAGTTTTAGGTCTTGGGGGTCATCAGAGAACCGTTCAACTTCAGCTTCTCTGGCATTAGTGGGTCATAAACTTGGATTAGTGTGATATTGAATGGTTTGCCTTGGAAATGAAAAGAGATCACTTTTGAGATTGCACCCAAGTATGGGATTTCAGAGTCCTTTGTTGACTATGAGGGTTACTCCATTTCTTCTAAGGGATTCTTACCCACAATAGTAGATATAATAGTCTTCTGAATTAAATTCACCCTTTGCAGTTCTAAAATGTTGATGTTCACTATTGCTATCTCCTGTTTCACCACTTACAATTAACCTAGATTATGGACCTAACATTCCAGGTTCCTATGCAATACTGTTCTTTACAGCATAGGACGTTACTTCCATCACCACTCACATCCACAACTGGGCGCTTTTTTCACTTTTACTCAGTCTTTTCAATCTTTCTTGAGTTATTTCTCCACTCTTCTCCAGTAGCATATTGGGAACCTTCCAATCTGGGCATCTTTCAGTGTTACATCTTTTAGCCTTTTCATACTGTTTCATACTGTCCATGCTTAGGAAACTTCACTACAAACAAAGCTACTGGAGGTGATGGAATTCCAGCTAAGCTATTTCAGACTTTAAAAGATGATGTTATTAAACTGCTGCACTCAGATACCAGCAAATTTGGAAAACTCATCAGTAGCCACAGGACTGGAAAAGGTCATTTTCATTCCAATCCCAAAGGAAGACAATGTCAAAGAATGTTCAAACTACCACACAATTGCACTCATCTCACATACTAGCAAAGTAGTGCTCAAAATTCTCCAAGACAGGATTCAATAGTATGTGAACCAAGAACTTCCGGCTGTTCAAGTTGGATTTTAAAAAGATAGAGGAACCCAGAGATCAAATTGCCAATATCCATTGGGCCATAGAAAAAGCAAGACAGTTTCAGAAAAACATCTACTTCTGCTTCATTGACTAAGCCAAAACCTTTGACTGCATGGATCACAACGAACTGTGGAAAATTCTTAAAAGAGATGGAATACCACCACGTTACCTGCCTCTGGAATAATCTGTATATAGGTCAAGAAGTAACAGTTAGAACCAGACATGGAACAAAGGACTGATTCAAATTTGGGAAAGGAATACATCAAGGCTGTATATTGTCACCCTGCTTATTTAACTTATATGCAGAACACATCATGTGAAATGCCGGGCTGGATGAAGCACAAACTGGAATCAAGATTGTCAGGAGAAATATCATAACTTCAGCACCTTTATGACAGAAAGTGAAGATTAGCTAGAGAGTCTCTTGATGAAAGTGAAAGAGGAGAGTGAAAAAGTTGGATTAAAACTCAACATTCAAAAAACAAAAATCATGGAATCTGGTCTCATCACTTCATGGCAAATAGATGGAGAATCAATGGAAACAGTGACAGACTTTATTTTCATTGGCTTCAAAATCACTGCAGATGGTGACTGCAGCCATGAAATTAAAAGATGCTTGCCCCTTAGAAGAAAAGCTATTACCAACCTAGACAGCATATTAAAAAGCAGAGACATTGTTTTACCAGCAAAGGTCTATCTAGTCAAAGCTATGGTTTTTCCAGTAGTCATGTATGGATGTGAAAGTTAGACCATAAAGAAAGCTGAGGGCTGAAGAATTGATGCTTCCAAACTGTGGTGCTGGAGAAGACTTCTTAATTAAGAGTCCCTTGGGCTGCAAGGAGAGGCAACCAGCCCATACTAAAGAAATCAGTCCTGAATATTCACTGGAAGGACTGATGCTGAAGCTGAAGCTCCAATACTTTGGCCACCTGGCCACCAATTCACCTGATGCAGAGAATTGACTCATTGGAAAACATCCTGATGTTAGGAAAGATTGAAGGCAGGAGGAGAAAGGGATGGCAGAGGATGAGATGGTTGGGTGGCATCACTGGCTCAGTGGACATGAGTTTGAGCCAGCTCTGAAAGTTGGTGATGGACAGGGAAGCCTGGGGTGCTGAAGTCCATGAGGTTGCAAAGAGTTGGACACAACTGAGCCACTGAACTGAACTAAGGGACGTACCTGGTGATCCAGTGGTTAAGAATTCACCTGCAAATGCAGGTGACACCAGTTCAATCCCTGATTCAGGAGGATCTCACAAGCCACAGAGCAAGTAAGCCCTTGTACCACAGGTACTGAACTCCTTGCCCTCTTGAGCCCATCCACCACAGCTACTGAGGCTCCATGCTATAACTACTGAAGCCCATGCACCCTAGAGCCTGGGCTCTGCAACAACAGAAGCCACACAATAAGAAGACTGCACACAACAATAAATAGTAGCCCCCACTCACTGCAGCTAGAGAGCCTGTTTAGCAATGAAGACAAAGCACCACTAACTAATTATTTTTTTAAAAAGCCCTATACGTCAAACTAGCACATACTAGTATAAAGATTAAGTGATACTACTGGACATCTCCCATTCTCTCTTCCCCTTAGTTTTAATTTGGTTATTTGTCTCTAGCTTTTTAATTCTTCCAATCATGCTTTTCCACATTAATGAATCTGCATTATCAATTTAAACACTTTTCATACATCATTACAGAGTGTATGAGTGTGTTTGGGTAATAAGTATGTCATAGGTGTAAATGCACAAGTCCTGCTACACCTCTGTCATATGCCCTGCAGTCCTGAAGGTCACGGTCTTATTACTAGTCCATCCTGACTCAAATTGCAGCTCATAAAGCCCTACTGAGGGGAGGTGAATTTTATATACATCTAAATGATGAGAGTTCAATTCATAAATGTTGCTACCTGGAGGGAGAGGAGAGATCAAGTAGTAGTTTACATTGTGCAAATGATTTTTGTGTCAATGGGATATAAGCTCTGTTTGCAAATAAAGTCCCATTCTGGATAGAGAAGATGTGATACATATACATCATGGAGTACTTCTTAGCCATTAAAAATAATGAAATAATGCCATTTGCAGCAATATGGTGGATCTAGAGATTATTATACTAAGTAACATAAGTCAGAAACGGGACAACAAATATCATATAAAATCATATATATGGAATCTAAAGTATGACACAAATGAACATATCTATTAAACAGAAACAGAATCACGGATTCATTCATTCTTTATGTCTATAGAGAACAGGCTTGGGGTTGCCAAGGGGGAAGTGGGTAGAGGAGGGATGGATTGGGAATTTGGAGATGAGCATATACAAACTATTATATATAGGATGGGTATATCAGTCAGTTCAGTTCAGTTGCTCAGTCATGTCCGACTCTCCGCGACCCCATGAATCACAGCATGCCAAGCCTCCCTGTCCATCACCAACACCAGGAGTTCACTCAGATCACGTCCATTGAATCAGTGATGCCATCCAGACATCTCATCCTCTGCTGTCCCCTTCTCCTCCTGCCTCCAATCCCTCCCAGCATCAGAGTCTTTTCCAATGAGTCAACTCTTCACATGAGGTGGCCAAAGTACTGGAGTTTCAGTTTTAGCATCATTCCTTCCAAAGAAATCCCAGGGCTGATCTCCTTCAGAATGGACTGGTTGGATCTCCTTGCAGTCCAAGGGACTCTCAAGAGTCTTCTCCAACACCACACAGTTCAAAAGCATCAATTCTTCAGCACTCAGCTTTCTTCACAGTCCAACTCTCACATCCATACATTACCATTGGAAAAACCATAGCCTTGACTAGACGGACTTTTGCTGGCAAAGTAATGTCTCTGCTTTTCAATATGCTATCTAGATTGGTCATAACTGTTCTTCCAAGGAGTAAGCATCTTTTAATATCATGGCTGCAGTCACCATCTGCAATGACTTTGGAGCCCCCCAAAATAAAGTCTGACACTGTTTTCCACTGTTTCCCCATCTATTTCCCATGAAGTGATGGGACCAGATGCCATGATCTTCATTTCCTGAATGTTGAGCTTTAAGCCAACCTTTTCACTCTCCACTTTCACTTTCATCAAAAGGCTCTTTAGTTCTTCACTTTCTGCCATAAAGGTGGTATCATCTGCATATCTGAGGTGATTGATATTTCTCCCAGCAATCTTGGTTCCAGCTTGTGCTTCATCCAACCGAGCGTTTCTCATGATGAACTCTGCATAGAAGTTAAATAAGCAGGGTGACAATATACAGCCTTGACGTATTCCTTTTCCTATTTGGAATCAGTCTGTTGTTCCATGTCCAGTTCCAACTGTTGCTTCCTAACCTGCCTACAGGTTTCTCAAGAGGCAGGTGAAGTGGTCTGATATTCCCATCTCTTTCAGAATTTTCCACAGTTTATTGTGATCCACACAATCAAAGGCTTTGGCATAGTCAATAAAGCAGAAATAGATGCTTTTCTGGAACTCTCTTGCTTTTTCCATGATCCAGTAGATGTTGGCAATTTGATCTTCAGTTCCTCTGCCTTTTCTAAAACCAGCTTGCACATCTGCAAATTCACTGTTCATGTATTGCTGAAGCCTGGCTTGGATAATTTTAAGCATTACTTTACTAGTGTGTGAGATGAGTGCAATTGTGCGATAGTTTGCGTATTATAATAATTCAAGTCAAGGGAAAATTTTTCAAATCAAAAAATTTTTCAAAATTTCTCCATTCAGGAAATATGTTAATTAATTCAGGTTTCTAAGGGGCAAGCTATCAAGTAGTTAATTACTCTATAAATGTAAACATCTATGTGCAGACTGTTAGAAAGAGAAAAATTCTATCAAAAAGAATAGGAAGTGGCAGGCAGAGGTGGGCTCTGAAACTGATCACTCAAACAGAAAAAGAAAATGATAGACGGCGAGAACAAAATGTCAAAGACAAGGGCAGAGGGATGGACAGACATGACAAAGTCAGGATAATGACCTTTTTAGGCAACCAGAAACTGGCCATAATAAACTAGAAGAAAATGCACAGTGAGAAAGGAAATTACCAGCTCTTAGAGTATATAAAAATATTTGCTTGTAAATAACTCTGACTTGATTTACACATTTGTAAAATAATAACCTATCTCATACAGGAAAGGATAACAGGTAAAATTTTAAAGGATTTTGAATGAGTGAATTTTACTTGGCCATGGTCACTTATGTGAAGGAAACAAAATCAAACCTTTATTTAATAAGAATTCTGTTTTATAAGAAACCCACTATAGTGATTATTTTTAAAATTATAACAATGCAAAAATTATCCAACAAGATAGTCTTCAGACCCTGCAGAAAAATGTATTTTTGTTTAATTAAGTGAAATAGAAACAAGAACAAATCTTCTCTTATTGACTTTCTAATATCTAAAACCAGTGACTTGCCTTTAACCAACAGAATAACCAATAAAATAGGGTGATGGGATGTAACTTCTATGATTTAGTCCCACAAAACTGTGAGCAAGGAGACTCTCTTGCTCACTTTGATAAAGCATGAAGCAATTTGAGGAAGGTCGATTTGACAAGGCAGTGAGGGCAGCTTCCCTCAGGCAGTAACCAGGATAGCCACTGACTGACAAGCAGCAGATCTAATTATTCACTTCCTTAACTGTAAGAAACTAAATTTTACCACAAATTCATAAGCTTGGGAGCAAATCTTCCCCAGCTGAATCTTGAATTGAGACTCAAATCTGACCAACACCCTGACTGAGCTTGTGATAACTTACACAGAGGACCCAGTGAGCCTCTCCTAAACTTTTCACTCAGGAAAAGAATGAGATAATAAATGTATATTGTTTTAATCTGCTGGTTGTGCGGTAGTTTGGTTATATAGCAAAGAAAATAAATACCGTCTAATTTTCTGCACAAATATCTAACATCACCAACTTGGAGAAGTAGGGAGGGAAGGGTCAGTTTTACTTTAGAACATTTACTGCCAATGGTATTGTAAACCAGGTACATGTTAAGTAAAATAAATCTCTTATTTTCATAAAAGAATCTCATATTACTTCTAATTTTGTTATTTAATATATACTTGAAAATAAAAGTAAAGATAATCATTCTAGAAGGATAGTTATAAGCAATCCTAGGCTGAATCATACTTTGTAGGTTCATTCTCCAGCAAGTATTGCCTGAGAACCAACTAAGACCCAAGGAGTTTGTGGCTTACACCTTGGAAGGAAAGTTATGACCAACCTAGATAGCATATTCAAAAGCAAAGACATTACTTTGCCAACAAAGGTTCGCCTAGTCAAGGCTATGGTCTTTCCTGTGGTCATGTATGGATGTGAGAGCTGGACTGTGAAGAAGGCTGAGTGCCAAAGAATTGATGCTTTTGAACTGTGGTGTTGGAGAAGACTCTTGAGAGTCCCTTGGACTGCAAGGAGATCCAACCAGTCCATTCTGAAGGAGATCAGCCCTGGGATTTCTTTGGAAGGAATGATGCTAAAGCTGAAACTCCAGTACTTTGACCACCTCATGCGAAGAGTTGACTCATTGGAGAAGACTCCGATGCTGGGAAGGATTGAGGGCAGGAGGAGAAGGGGACGACAGAGGATGATATGGCTGGATGGCATCACTGACTCGATGGATGTGAGTCTCAGTGTCTTCTGGGAGTTGGTGATGAACAGGGAGACCTGGCGTGCTGCAATTCATGGAGTTGTAAAGAGTCGGACACGACTGAGCGACTGATCTGATCTGATCTGAGGCTGAATCATACTTTGTAGGTTCATTCTCCAACAAGTATTGCCTGGGGACCAACTAAGACCCAAGGAGTTTGTGAAGCAAAGACGTGTATTCAAGACATTGTCCTATACACAGAGAGTTTTCACTCAAGTGTAGAAGCATTATCAGCTCTTCAGATCTTAGGGTGACTCTTCCCACAGAAATGTATCTCTCTTCTGTCACATACATTATTCAGACCCGTCTATATCCATTTCTCAATCTTTCAAACTCTCAGGCTTTACTCTAGAGAAATCCACTCAAACATCAACAGGCTTTGGCAAACACTATTTAAGGTCTTTTAGATGTGTACATGCTTTTCTATGGCCAGTCAAATGGAGATTTGCCAACTGTGTAGCCAGCGAAGAAAACATTTTTACTATCCTGTAAACCATGAGATTTCTATCTTGATTGCCAAAGCTGAACCCCCATAACCCACACTGTGCATCCCTACATCCAGGACAGACTGACCTGGCAACTATGGCAACTATGACTTCATTTCACCATCTCCCCATATATGTCAATAACATAGTACACTGGAGTTGTTCAGTTCTGAAACAATAACAAAAAGAGATTCTCAGAAGGATCATAAGAACAGCCCCTAGGAGGTCAAAAGTCTAATACAAGGAGAGGGCAGATAGTGAAAGGTACACAGGGAAGATCATCAGAATGAGAATGATGATTTCATTTTTCGCTGTTTCATCTAAAACACCAACATGCGATCATAACATGATTACAGTTGGACAGTTCAGGAGTCTGTTCAGTAACCCAAAGGGAAAACCAGAATATGTACTGAAGGAGGTCTCTGTAAGGCTGTGAGCAGCTTCAGTCCAATGAGAAAAACACAGACCAAAGAAGTAGGTCTCTAAGAACCACTACCACGATCAATACCCTCCCCTTAGTGGATGTCTGCCCACACTTGGAATGCAACCAGTGGTGTAAAAGCTTTTCTACCAAAGAACTAAAAGAAACTTGCTACTGAGCCCCATCCTGACATAGAGAACATAGATCTGAAATGGCTTAATGCCTTTGGAAATTCATTTCTCATCTATGTTATTGGCCAAAACCAGAGGTTCCTTTTCTCTCTTTCCACCATACAGTAAAATGCACCTCTCAAAGATGTTTCAAGCTCTCTTGCAACACATTTCACACTTTGGGTCTGTCCACATCATCTGACTTGATCCTGCTCCCAGGCCAAGCCAGGCAGACTTCTAAACTGCTCGTCTTTCTCCTATTTTATCAAAAAAGGAGTTTTACATTCAAGACAGTTTTCAAAATAGCAGAGCAATTTAAATAAGTTATATTAATGTTCAAGTATGACCTAAATCAAATCCCTTATGATTATACAGTGGAAGTGAGAAATAGATTTAAGGGCCTAGATCTGATAGATAGAGTGCCTGATGAACTATGGAATGAGGTTTGTGACATTGTACAGGAGACAGGGATCAAGACCATCCCTATGGAAAAGAAATGCAAAAAAGCAAATTGGCTGTCTGAGGAGGACTTACAAATAGCTGTGAAAAGAAGAGAAGCAAAAAGCAAAGGAGAAAAGGAAAGATATAAACATCTGAATGCAGAGTTCCAAAGAATAGCAAGAAGAGATAAGAAAGCCTTCTTCAGTGATCAATGCAAAGAAATAGAGGAAAACAACAGAATGAGAAAGACTAGGGATCTCTTAGAGAAAATCAGAGATACCAAAGGAACATTTCATGCAAAGATGGGCTCGAAAAAGGACAGAAATGTTATGGACCTAACAGAAGCAGAAGATATTAAGAAGAGGTGGCAAGAATACACAGAAGAACTGTACAAAAAAGAGTTTAACAACCTAGATAATCATGATGGTGTGATCACTGACCTAGAGTCACATCCTGGAATGTGAAGTCAAGTGGGCCTTAGAAAGCATCACTAGGAACAAAGCTAGTGGAGGTGATGGAATCCAGTTGAGCTGTTCCAAATCCTGAAAGATGATGCTGTGAAAGTGCTGAACTCAATATGCCAGCAAATTTGGAAAACTCAGTAGTGGCCACAGGACTGGAAAAGGTCAGTTTTCATTCCAATCCCCAAGAAAGGCAATGCCAAAGAATGCTCAGACTACCGCACAATTGCACTCATCTCACACGCTAGCAAAGTAATGCTCAAAATTCTCTAAGCCAGATTTCAGCAATATGTGAACTGTGAACTTCCTGATGTTCAAGCTGGTTTTAGAAAAGACAGAGGAACCAGAGACCAAATTGTCAACATCCGCTGGATCATGGAAAAAGCAAGAGAGTTCCAGAAAAACATCTATTTCTGCTTTATTGAATATGCCAAAGCCTTTGACTGTGTGGATCACAATAAACTGTGGAAAATTCTTCAAGAGATCAGAATACCAGACCACCTGATCTGCCTCTTGAGAAATCTGTATGCAGGTCAGAAAGCAACAGTTAGAACTAGACATGGAACAACAGACTGGTTCCAAATAGGAAAATGAGTACATCAAGGCTGCATATTGTCACCTTGTTTATTTAACTTATATACAGAGTACATCAAGAGAAATGCTGGACTGGAAGAAACACAAGTTGGAATCAAGATTGCTGGGAGAAATATCAATAACCTCAGATATGCAGATGACACCACCCTTATGGCAGAAAGTGAAGAGGAACTAAAAAGCCTCTTGATGAAATTGAAAGTGGAGAGTGAAAGATCAGATCAGATCAGATCAGTCGCTCAGTCGTGTCCGACTCTTTACGACCCCATGAACCGCAGCACGCCAGGCCTCCCTGTCCATCACCAGCTCCCGGAGGTCACCCAGACTCGCATCCATCGAGTCAGTGATGCCATCCAGCCATCTCATCCTCTGTCGTCCCCTTCTCCTCCTGCCCTCAATCCCTCCCAGCATCAGAGTTTTCTCCAATGAGTCAACTCTTTGCATGAGGTGGCCAAAATACTGGAGTTTCAGCTTTAGCATCATTCCTTCTAAAGAAATTCCAGGATTGATCTCCTTCAGAATGGACTGGTTGGATCTTCTTGCAGTCCAAGGGACTCTCAAGAGTCTTCTCCAACACCACAGTTCAAAAGCATCAATTCTTCAGCGCTCAGCCTTCTTCACAGTCCAGCTCTCACATCCATACATGACCACAGGAAAGACCATAGCCTTGACTAGGCGAACCTTTGTTGGTAAAGTAATGTCTCTGCTTTTGAATATGCTATCTAGGTTGATCATAACTTTCCTTCCAAGGAGCAAGCGTCTTTTAATTTCATGGCTGCAGTCACCATCTGCAGTGATTTTGGAGCCCAGAAAAACAAAGTCTGACACTGTTTCCACTGTTTCCCCATCTATTTCCCATGCAGTGATGGGACCAGATACCATAATCTTCGTTTTCTGAATGTTGAGCTTTAAGCCAACCTTTTCACTCTCCACTTTCACTTTCATCAAGAGGCTTTTTAGCCCCTCTTCACTTTCTGCCATAAGAGTGGTGTCATCTGCATATCTGAAGTTATTGATATTTCTCCCGGCAATCTTGATTCCAACTTGTGTTTCTTCCAGTCCAGCATTTCTCATGATGTACTCTGCATATAAGTTAAATAAACATGGTGACAATATGCAGCCTTGACGTACTCCTTTTCCTATTTGGAACCAGTCTGTTGTTCCATGACCAGTTCTAACTGTTGCTTCCTGACCTGCATACAGATCTCTTAAGAGGCAGATCAGGTGGTCTGGTATTCCCATCTCTTTCAAAATTTTCCATAGTTTATTGTGATCCACACAGTCAAAGGCTTTGGCATAGTCAATAAGGCAGAAATAGATGGTTTTCTGGAACTCTCTTGCTTTTTCCATGATCCAGCGGATGTTGGCAATTTGATCTCTGGTTCCTCTGCCTTTTCTAAAACCAGCTTGAACATCAGGAAGTTCACGGTTCACATATTGCTGAAGCCTGGCTTGGAGAATTTTGAGCATTACTTTACTAGCGTGTGAGATGAGTGCAATTGTTCGGTAGTTTGAGCACTCCTTGGCATTGCCTTTCTTTGGGATTGGGATGAAAACTGACCTTTTCCAATCTTGTGGCCACTGTTGAGTTTTCCAAATTTGCTGGCATATTGAGTGTAGCACTTTCACAGCATCATCATTCAGGACTTGGAATAGCTCCACTGGAATTCCATTACCTCCACTAGCTTTGTTCGTAGTGATGCTTTCTAAGGCCCATTTGACTTCACATTCCAAGATGTCTGGCTCTAGGTCAGTGATCACATCATCATGATTATCTAGGTCGAGAGTGAAAAGGTTGGCTTAAAGCTCAACATTCAGAAAACAAAGATCATGGCATTCAGTCCCATCACTTCATGGGAAATAGATGGGGAAACAGTGGAAACAATGTCAGACTTTATTTTTGGGGCTCCAAAATCACTGCAGATGGTGACTGCAGCCATGAAATTAAAAGACGCTTACTCCTTGGAAGAACAGTTATGACCAACCTACATAGCATATTCAAAAGCAGAGACATTACTTTGCCAACAAAGTCCGGCTAGTCAAGGTTATGGTTTTTCCTGTGGTCATGTATGGATGTGAGAGCTGGACTGTAAAGAAGGCTGAGCGCTGAAGAATTGATGCTTTTGAACTGTGATGTTGGAGAAGACTCTTGAGAGTCCCTTGGACTGCAAGGAGATCCAACCAGTCCATTCTGAAGGAGATCAGCCCTGAGATTTCTTTGGAAGGAATGATGCTAAAGCTGAAACTCCAGTTCTTTGGCCACCTCATGTGAAGAGTTGACTCATTGGAGAAGACTCTGATGCTGGGAGAGATTGAGAGCAAGAGGAGAAGGGGACGACAGAGGATAAGATGGCTGGATGGCATCACTGATTAGATGGATGTGAGTTTCAGTGAACTCCAGGAGTTGGTGATGGACAGGGAGGCCTGGTGTGCTGCGATTCATGGAGTCACAAAAAGTCGGACACGACTGAGCAACTGATCTCATCTGATTAATATTCAACATTTCTGTATCAAAGAGATTAGCAAAGTAACCTGATGGAATTCTTTTTATGTCTACGAGTTTTATTACTCTGTTTGCAAAGTAATAGGTCATCTATATTCAAAATGAGTCATTATTACAAAGACAAGAAGAAAGGCCTTGTAATTTTCTGCTTTCTTGGCTTACAGTATACAGACATTAGTATTTTAAGACTGTAGCATGTGTACATGATGTTTTTACTAGAAAATGCAAATAACAATTTCTCATCACTGTTTAATTGTTCTAATCCAGGAACTATCATCTGAAGTTTGGGGAATGTCTCCTAATGAGGGAGAAATGTTTCAGCTACAAACATATACACCTACACATACATACCCCTGAACATTCCGATGGGTATCTTCTTGGGATGCAAGCCCACTTATCCAAACATGTTAAGAATAATAAATCAAAACCACAATGAGGTACCATTTCATGCCAGTCAAAATGGCTGCTATCCAAAAGTCTACAAGCAATAAATGCTGGAGAGGGTGTGGAGAAAAGGGAACTCTCTTACACTGTTGGTGGTAATGCAAACTAGTACAGCCACTATGGAGAACAGTGTGGAGATTCCTTAAAAAACTGGCAATAGAACTGCCTTATAACCCAGCAATCCCACTGCTGGGCATATACACCAAGGAATCCAGAATTGAAAGAGATACTGGTACCCCAGTGTTCATTGCAGCACTGTTTATAATAGCCAGGACATGGAAGAAACCTAGATGTCCATCAGCAGATGAATGGATAAGAAAGCTTTGGTACATATACACAATGGAGTATTCCTCAGCCATTAAAAAGAATACATTTGAAACAGTTCTAATGAGGTGGATAAAACTGAAGCCTATTATACAGAGCGAAGTAAGCCAGAAAGAAAAACAAGTATACTAATGAATATATATGTAATTTAGAAAGATGGTAACAATAAACCTATATGTGAGACAGCAAAAGAGACACTGATGTATAGAACAGTCTTTTGGACTCTGGGAGAGGGAGAGGGTGGGATGATTTGGGAGGATGGCATTGAAATACATATAATATCATATATGGAAGGAGTTGCCAGTCCAGGTTCGATGCACGATACTGAATGCTTGGGGCTGGTGCACTGGGACGACACAGAGGGATGGTATGGGGAGGGAGGAGGGTTTGGGATGGGGAACACATGTAATACCTGTGGCTGATTCACTTTGATATATGGCAAAACTAATGCAATATTATAAAGTTAAATAAAATAAAATTAAAAAAAGAAAAAGAAAAAAAAACGATACATTTGAATCAGTTCTAATGAGGTGGATGAAACTGGAGCCTATTATACAGAGTGAAGTAAGCCAGAAAGAAAAACACCAATACAGTATACTAACGCATATAAATGGAATTTAGAAAGATGGTAATGATAACCCTGTATGTGAGACAGCAAAAGAGACATAGATGTGTAAAACAGTCTTATGGACTCTGTGGGAGAGGGAGAGGGTGGAATGATTTGAGAGAATGGCATTGAAGAAAAAAAATAATAATAATAAAATATGACTGCTTGAGAATCAGATGCACAGACTAAGAACCAATTTATGGTTACTAGCAGGGGGATGATGGGAGGAAGGCATAGTTAGAATTTGTTATTGATATTACACTGTCATATTTAAAATGGATAATCAAAAAGGACCTACTGTATAGCACATAGAACTCTGCTCAATATTATGTAATAACCTAAATGGGAAAATAAGTTGAGAAAGAATAGATCAGATCAGATCAGTCGCTCAGTCGTGTCCGACTCTTTGCGACCCCATGAACTGCAGCACGCCAGGCCTCCCTATCCATCACCAACTCCTGGAGGTCACTCAGACTCACATTCATCGAGACAGTGATGCCATCCAGTCATCTCATTCTTTGTCGTCCCCTTTTCCTCCTGCCCCCAATCCCTCCCAGCATCAGAGTCTTCTCCAGTGAGTCAACTCTTCGCATGAGGTGGCCAAAATACTGGAGTTTCAGCTTGAGCATCATTCCTTCCAAAGAAATCCCAGGGCTGATCTCCTTCAGAATGGACTGGTTGGATCTCCTTGCAGTCCAAGGGACTCTCAAGAGTCTTCTCAAACACCACAGTTCAAAAGCATCAATTCTTCGGCGCTCAGCCTTCTTCACAGTTCAGCTCTCACATCCATACATGACCACAGGAAAGATCATAGCCTTGACTAGGTGAACCTTTGTTGGCAAAGTGATGTCTCTGCTTTTGAATATGCTATGTAGGTTGGTCGGTAGTTTGAGCACTCTTTGGCATTGCCTTTCTTTGGGATTGGGATGAAAACTGACCTTTTCCAATTTTGTGGCCACTGTTGAGTTTTCCAAATTTGCTGGCATATTGAGTGCAGCACTTTCACAGCATCATCTTTCAGAATTTGGAATAGCTCCACTGGAATTCCATCACCTCCACTAGCTTTGTTTGTAGTGATGCTTTCTAAGGCCCACTTGACTTCACATTCCAGGATGTCTGGCTCTAGGTCAGTGATCACACCATCATGATTATCTGGGTTGTGAAGATCTTTTTTGTACAGTTCTTCTGTGTATTGTTGCCACCTCTTCTTAATATCTTCTGCTTCCATTAGGTCCATACCATTTCTGTCCTTTATCGAGCCCATTTTTGCATGAAGTGTTCCTTTGGTATCTCTGATTTTCTTGAATAGATCCTTAGTCTTTCCCATTCTGTTGTTTTCCTCTACTTCTTTGCATTGATCGATGAAGAAGGCTTTCTTTTCTCTTCTTGCTATTCTTTGGAACTCTGCATTCAAATGTTTATATCTTTCCTTTTCTCCTTTGCTTTTCGCTTCTCTTCTTTTCACAGCTATTTGCAAGATCTCCCTAGACAGCCATTTTGCTTTTTTGCATTTCTTTTCCACGGGGATGGTCTTGATCCCTGTCTCCTGTACAATGTCACAAACCTCATTCCATAGTTCATCAGGCACTCTATCTATCAGATCTAGGCCCTTAAATCTATTTCTCACTTCCACTGTATAATCATAAGGGATTTGATTTAGGTCATACCTGAATGGTCTAGTGGTTTTCCCTGCTTTCTTCAATTTAATTCTGAATTTGGCAATAAGGAGTTCATGGTCCAAGCCTCAGTCAGCTCCTGGTCTTGTTTTTGCTGATTGTATAGAGCTTCTCCATCTTTGGCTGCAGAATATAATCGATCTGATTTCGGTGTTGACCATCTGGTGATGTCCATGTATAGAGTCTTCTCTTGTGTTGTTGGAAGAGGGAACGAATAGATACAGGTATATAAATAACTGAATCACTTTGCTATATACCTGAAACTATCACAACATTGTTAACCAACGGTATTCTAATATAAAATAAAAACTTAAAATAAGACTAAAAAAAAAGAATAATAGTGTTTATCTCTATTAATAGCCATAAAATGGTTACTAATAACCATTAATTACAATAATCAGATCAGATCAGTCGCTCAGTCGTGTTCGACTCTTTGCGACCCCATGAACCGCAGCACGCCAGGCCTCCCTGTCCATCACCAGCTCCCGGAGGTCACTCAGACTCGCATCCATCGAGTCAGTGATGCCATCCAGCCATCTCATCCTCTGTCGTCCCCTTCTCCTCCTGCCCTCAATCCCTCCCAGCATCAGAGTCTTCTCCAATGAGTCAACTCTTCGCATGAGGTGGCCAAAATATTGGAGTTTCAGCTTTAGCATCATTCCTTCTAAAGAAATTCCAGGATTGATCTCCTTCAGAATGGACTGGTTGGATCTTCTTGCAGTCCAAGGGACTCTCAAGAGTCTTCTCCAACACCACAGTTCAAAAGCATCAATTCTTCGGCGCTCAGCCTTCTTCACAGTCCAACTCTCACATCCATACATGACCACAGGAAAGACCATAGCCTTGACTAGGCGAACCTTTGTTGGTAAAGTAATGTCTCTGCTTTTGAATATGCTATCTAGGTTGGTCATAACTTTCCTTCCAAGGAGAAAGCGTCTTTTAATTTCATGGCTGCAGTCACCATCTGCAGTGATTTTGGAGCCCAGAAAAACAAAGTTTGACACTGTTTCCACTGTTTCCCCATCTATTTCCCATGAAGTGATGGGACCAGATGACATGATCTTCTGGTAATTAATAATCATAACAATAATTATCTTTTTAACAAGAGATAACCCTAAAAGAAGTGTGCTCTAGATTAGAGTAGAATGATAATGAAACAGAGCTCCAGTGTCAGAGCTATACTTTAAGGTTCACACACAAAAAAAACAGTTATATAGATATTTATAAACAAAATCTTCATTATATTTTAGCAGCTTGGTTAATATAATTTGCTCATATTAAGTGCTCCTTCTCCTTTACCTATGAAAATAATCTGCTTAGAAGACAAATTTCATGTTAAAAATCTTAAGGGGAGTAACTCTTCAGCAGCTTTACTAAGCAAATGTCATTCTGCCTTGAGTACTATCACATGTTTCTGGACAGTATCCAATCTTTTTTAATTTTGTTATTAATTCATGCTAGAATTTTCAAACCCCTGTAGTTGCTCTTTCAGAGAAATTTGAATTATATGTAGCAAAATTCAGTTTAGAAAAATGATACAGAAGGGTTGTTCTGAGTACTCTAATCTCTGTGGACTTTGAACAAGCTGTTTCCAAAGGGCATGTGAAGATTAGCAAATTAAACAGATAACATTTAAATCACTTCCTCCTTTCTTTGCCAGTTTACCACATGCTTTAATATAGGCTGGCTGGCGCTAGTGGTAAAGAATCCAGAATCCACCTGCCCATACAGGAGACACAAGAGATTCAATTCGATCCTTGAGTCGGAAAGATTCCCTGAAGAAGGAAATGGCAACCCACTCCAGTATTGTTGCCTGGAAAATCCCACGGGCAGAGGAGCCTGGCTGGCTACAGTCCATAGGGTTGCAAAGAGTCAGAAGTGACTGAGCAAGCAAGCAATAATTATAAGGGAGCATTAGGTTTGGGAATATACCCTATACAACTGCAACAAGAATGTATGTCACTGGTATAATACTGAGCAATTATTGAGACATGAGTTTTAGACTTAGTCTTAATTTTACCAGGAGCTAAGCAATGAGAAATGGATTTGACCATGCATAGAAAGTCAGTCATCCCTGGATGCAAATGAATGTGCTTTCTGTGCATCTGCTTGCTCTCTTAGTTTTAATTCACCACAGACCAGTGCAGTCCTTCATGTGCTAATGCAGGGGTCAGCAAGCCATTTTCTTAAAGGGACAGGTATCAAGTATTTTAGACTTTACCTCACAACTATTCAACCCTACTACTGTATGTGAGAGCTGGACTGTGAAGAAGGCTGAGCGCTGAAGAATTGATGCTTTGGAACTGTGGTGTTGGAGAAGACTCTTGAGAGTCCCTTGGACTGCAAGGAGATCCAACCAGTCCATTCTGAAGGAGATCAGCCCTGGGATTCCTTTGGAAGGAATGATGCTGAAGCTGAAACACCAGTATTTTGGCCACCTCATGCGAAGAGTTGACTCATTGGAGAAGACTCTGATGCTGGGAGGGATTGGGGGCAGGAGGAGAAGGGGATGACAGAGGATGAGATGGCTGGATGGCATCACTGACTTGATGGATGTGAGTCTGAGTGACCTCCGGGAGTTGGTGATGGACAGCGAGGCCAGGCGTGCTACGATTCATGGGGTCGCAAATAGTCGGACACGACTGATCGACTGATCTGATCTGATCTGACTGTAACATAGAAACAGTCACTGACAATATATAAATGAATGTACATGGCAGTATTCCAATAAACTTTTATTTATTTAAACAAAAAAAGATATCTGGTAAAATTTGTGCCAAATACCATAGTTTGCAAATCACTGCACTATGCCAACAGTTTTAGTCAATTGATTTACCAGTAAAGTCCAACTCAATTCCATTTTTCCATTTTAAGTAATGTATGTATACATTATATATGTATAAAGTATTGGCTCATTGAATTGTGTAGGCTCAGTCTCACAATGGGCCACCTGCAAGTTGGTTGTATGGATTTGAATTTGAGTCTGAAGGCCTGAAACCCCTGACATTGACGACAGAAGATCACAGCCATAGCTAACAGTCAGGCAGAGACTACACTCAGCCTTAACCTCTTTTGTTTTGCTCAGACCCTGAGGGGATTGAGTGAGGCCCAATCCACTGCAAAGAGCCACCTGCTTTACTCAGTCTACCAATTCAAATACTAACACTGACTGTAAACAGCCCCAGAGACACACCCAGAAATGATGTTTAGTCAGGCATCTTGTAACCAGTCAAGTCCATTCATAAAATTACAACAAGAACCTCAGAAAATGTATATTTCTTAATATTAGGGAACTACAGTGTCCAGTGTGAAGAGAAATGAAAGCTGACTTCTTTTCTTTCATCCATTTTTTTCCGTATTATTTCATAGATATCCTTTTTGACATTGTCAGGTAAAGAGAAGTTATTTTTCATAATTTCTGAGATATTTAGTTTTCAAATCATTTAGCACTTCAAAATGAAGTAGGAGACATAAATCGAACTTGAAATGACAATAGTGACAGCAACTACAGAACACAAAAAATTTAGGTATTGTGACTTAACTTTTCCATCTCTTGGTACTGAATGGTAACACCTCACACAAGTACACTTGTCTTAGCCATTATATCACAGTGGAATGCATCTAGCCAACACTACTGAAATATTTTAGTTAATCCAGCCCAGTAATCACCCAAGTCCTCTGAATACCAAAAGGGAAATGTGCCTGTTTCAAATCAATTTCTCACCACATATTTAGACTAATAATATCTATATACTTTTAACCCTTCCTATTTGCTACTTTGTCTGCATTCACCATCTTTGAAATCGTCCTCAGGATTTAAATGTCTCTTTTACTAGAGGAATTTTTGTATTAGGTTCAGAGCAAATCAGTCTCTCAGTCGTGTCCAACTCTTTGCGACCCTATGAATCACAGCACACCAGGCCTCCCTGTCCATCACCAACTCCCGAAGTTCACTCAGACTCACGTCCATCGAGTCAGTGATGCCATCGAACCATCTCATCCTCTGTCGTCCCCTTCTCCTCCTGCCTCCAATCACTCCCATCATCTGAGTCTTTTCCAGTGAGTCAGTTCTTCACATGAGATGGCCAAAGAACTGGAGTTTCAGCTTTAGCATCATTCCTTGCAAAGAAACCCCAGGGCTGATCTCTTTCAGAATGGACTGGTTGGATCTCTTTGCAGTCCAAGGGACTCTCAAGAGTCTTCTCCAACACCACAGTTCAGAAGCATCAATTCTTCGGCTCTCAGCCTTCTTCACAGTCCAACTCTCACATCCATACATGACCAGAGCAACACCCAAAAACGATGTCCTATTCATTATAGGGGACTGGAATGCAAAAATAGGAAGTCAAGAAGCACCTGGAGTAACAGGCAAATTTGGCCTTGGAATACGCAATGAAGCAGGGCAAAGACTAATAGAGTTTTGCCAAGAAAATACACTGGTCAAAACAAGCACTCTCTTCCAACAACACAAGAGAAGACTCTATACATGGACATCACCAGATAGTCAACACCGAAATCAGACTGATTAGATTCTTTGCAGCCAAAGATGGAGAAGCTCTATACAGTCAGCAAAAACAAGATCAGGAGCTGACTGTGGCTCAGACCATGAACTCCTTCTTGCCAAATTCAGACTGAAATTGAAGAAAGTATGAAAAACCACTAGACCATTCAGATATGACCTAAATCAAATCCCTTATGATTATACAATAGAAGTGAGAATTAGATTTAAGGGCCTAGATCAGATACATAGAGTGCCTGATGAACTATGGAATGAGGTTCGTGACATTGTACAGGAGACAGGGACCAAGACCATCCCCATGGAAAAGAAATACAAAAAAAGCAAAATGGCTGTCTGGGGAGACCTTACAAATAGCTGTGAAAAGAAGAGAAGCAAAAAGCAAAGGAGAAAAGGAAAGATATAAACATCTGAATGCAGAGTTCCAAAGAATAACAAGAAGAGATTAAAAAAAGCCTTCTTCATCGATCAATGCAAAGAAATAGAGGAAAACAACAGAATGGGAAAGACTAGGGATCTCTTCAAGAAAATCAGAGATACCAAAGGAACATTTCATGCAAAGATGGGCTCGATAAAGGAAAGAAATGGTATGGACCTAACAGAAGCAGAAGATATTAAGAAGAGGTGACAACAATACACAGAAGAACTGTACAAAAGAGATCTTCATGACCCAGATAATCATGGTGGTGTGATCACTGACCTAGAGCCAGACATCCTGGAATGTGAAGTCAAGTGGGCCTTAGAAAGCATCACTACGAACAAACCTAGTGGAAGTGATGGAATTCCAGTGGAGCTATTCCAAATCCTGAAAGATGATGCTGTGAAAGTTCTGCACTCAATATGCCAGCAAATTTGGAAAACTCAGCAGTGGTCACAGGAATGGAAAAGGTCAGTTTTCATTCCAATCCCAAAGAAAGGCAATGCCAAAGAATACTCAAACTACTGCACAATTGCACTCATCTCACACGCTAGTAAGTAATGCTCAAAATTCTCCAAGCCAGGTTTCAGCAATATGTGAACCGTGAACTTCCTGGTGTTCAAGCTGGATTTAGAAAAGGCAGAGGAACCAGAGACCAAATTGCCAACATCCGCTGGATCATGGAAAAACAAGAGAGTTTCAGAAAAACATCTATTTCTGCTTTATTGACTATGCCAAAGCCTTTGACTGTGTGGATCACAATAAACTGTGGGAAATTCTCAAAGAGATGGGAATACCAGACCACCTGACCTGCCTCTTGAGAAATCTGTATGTAGGTCAGGAAGCAAAATTAGAACTGGACATGGAACAACAGACTGGTTCCAAATAGGAAAATGAGTACGTCAAGGCTGTATATTGCCATCCTGCTTATTTAACTTATATGCAGAGTACATCATGAGAAACGCTGGATTGAAAGAAACACAAGCTGGAACCAAGATTGCTGGGAGAAATATTAGTCACCTCAGATATGCAGATGATACCACCCTTATGGCAGAAAGTGAAGAGGAACTACAAAGCCTCTTGATGAAAGTGAAAGTGGAGAGTGAAAAGTTGGCTTAAAGCTCAACATTCAGAAAACGAAGATCATGCCATCTGGTCCCATCACTTCATGGGAAATAGATGGGGAAACAGTGGAAACAGTGTCAGACTTTATTTTTCTGGGCTCCAAAGTCACTGTGGATGGTGACTGCTGCCATGAAATTAAAAGACACTTACTCCTTGGAAGGAAAGTTATGACCAACCTAGGTAGCATATTCAAAAGCAGAGACATTACTTTGCCAACAAAGGTTCGCCTAGTCAAGGCTATGGTTTTTCCTGTGGTCATGTATGGATGTAAGATTTGGATTGTGAAGAAGGCTGAGCACCAAAGAATTGATGCTTTTGAACTGTGGTGTTGGAGAAGACTCTTGAGAGTCCCTTGGACTGCAAGGAGATCCAATCAGTCCATTCTGAAGGAGATCAGCCCTAGGATGTCTTTGGAAGGAATGATGCTAAAGCTGAAACTCCAGTTCTTTGGCCACCTCATGTGAAGAGTTGACTCATTGGAAAAGACTCTGATGCTGGGAGGGATTAGGGGCAAGAGGAGAAGGACACGACAGAGGATGAGATGACTGGATGGCATCACTGACTAAATGGATGTGAGTCTGAGTGAACTCCAGGAGTTGGTGATGGACAGGGAAGCCTGGCGTGCTGTGATTCATGGGTTCGCAAATAATCAGACCCGACTGAGTGACTGATCTGATTCTTATCTATAAAATTTTGCTGAGCCTCCAAACATCTCAGTTATAGGGGGCCCCTACTGTTCAAACAAGGGGAAAAGGGAAAACATGCCACCAAGTTTCAGATAAAAACTTACAAATGTATGTAATGTCTCCATTTCTTTCATTTCCTCATTCTTTGTGCATTTAAGGCATTTATGGGCTTCACAGGTCGCAGAGTGCTAAAGAATCTGTCTTCCAGTACAGGAGATTCAAGAAACATTGATTTGATCCCTCGGTTGAGAAGATCCCTTGGAGTAGGAAATGGCAACCCACACCAATATTTTTGCCTGACAAGTCCCCTGGACAGAGGAACCAGGCAGGTTACAGTCCAAGGGGTTGAAATTTATCTATGTACTCCGTTCATTAAAAGCAGTTTAACCTTTGCTGTTCAGTCACTAAGTCATGTTCGACTCCTGGCAACCCCATGGACTGCAGCAAGCCAGGATTTCACTATACCCCCAGAGTTTGCTCAAACTCATGTCCATTGAGTCAGTGATGCGTCCAACCATCTTATCCTCTGTCACCCCCTTTACCTCTTGCCCTCACTCTTTCCCAGCATAAGGGTCTCTCCCAATGAGCATCTCTTTGCATCAGGTAGCCAAAGTATTGGACCCTCATCATCAGCATTAGTCCTTCCAATGGATATTCAGCATTGATTTCCTTTCAGTCAGTTCAGTCGCTCGGTCATGTTCGACTGTCTGCAACCCCATGGACTGCAGCATGCCAAGTGTCCCTCAGTTCAGTTCAGTCGTTCAATCTTGTCCAACTCTTTGGAACCCCGTGAATCTCAGGACGCCAGGCCTCCCTGTCTATCACCATCTCCCGGAGTTCACTCAAACTCACGTACCATTGAGTTGTTGATGTCATCCAGACATCTTATCCTCTGTCATCCCCTTTTGCTCCTGCCCCCAATCCCTCCCAGCATCAGAGTCTTTTCCAATAAGTCAGCTCCTCACATGAGATGGCCAAAGTACTGGAGTTTCAGCTTTAGCATCATTCCTTCCAAAGAACATCCAGGGTTGATCTTTAGAATGGACTGGTTGGATTTCCCTGCAGTCCAAGGGACTTTCAAGAGTCTTCTCCAACACCACAGTTTAAAAGCATCAATTCTTCAGTGCTCAGTTTTCTTCACAGTCCAACTCTTATATCCATACGTGACCACTGGAAAAACCATAGCCTTGACTAAACGGACCCTATCCATCACCAATTCCCGGAGTTTACTCAAATTCATGTCCACTGACTCAGTGATGCCATCCAGCCATCTCATCCTCTGTCATCTCCTTCTCCTCCTGCCTTCAATCTTTCCCAGCATCAGGGTCTTTTCAAATGAGTCAGTTCTTCACATCAGGTGGCCAAAGTATTGGAGTTTCAGCTTCAATATCAGTCATTCAATGATTATTTAGGTCTTATTTCCTTCAGGATGGACTGGTTGAATCTCCTTGTCATCCAAGGGACTCTCAGGAGTCTTCTCCAACACCACAGTTCAAAGGCATCAATTCTTTGGCTCTCAGCTTTCTTTATAGTCCAAATCTCACATCCATATGACTGACTCATTTGATATCTATGCTGTCCAAGGGAATCTCAAGAATCTTCTCCAGTACCACAATTTAAAAGAATTCTTCAGTGCTCAGCATTCTTTATGATCCAACTCTCAAATATGTATACATGACTACTGGAAAAGCCATACTTTTGACTATATGGACCTTTGTAGGCAAAGTGATGTCTCTTCTTTTAAATAAGCTGTCTAGGTTTGCATAGCTTTTCTTCGAAGGAGCAAGTGCCTTTTAATTTCATGGCTGCAGCAACAGTTCATAGTGATTTTGGAGCCCAAGACAGTAAAACGTGCCACTCTTTCCAATTTTTCCTCATCTATTTGCCATGACATGATCTTAGTTTTTTAAATGTTAGTTTTAAGCCAGTTTTTTTTCTCCTCTTTCACCCTTATAAGAGACTCTTTAGTTCCTCTTCACTTTCTGCAATTAAAGTGGTATCATATACATATCTGAGGCTGTTGCTATTTCTCCTGGCAATCTTGATTCCAGCTTGTGAGTCATCCAGTCTAGCATTTCACACAATGTACTCTGCATATATGTTGAATAAGCAGGGTGACAATGTACAGCCTTGAAGTATTCTTTTCCCAATTCTGAACCAGTCTATTGTTCCATTCCCAGTTCCAACCAATGCTTTTTGACCAGTATAGAAGTTTCTCAGGAGATATGTAGGATGGTTTGATATTCCCACTCTCTTTAAGAATTTTCCACGGTTTGTTGTGGTCCACACAGTCAAAGGTTTTAGCACACTCAATGAAGCAATAGATGGTTTTTTGGAATTCCCTGGCTAGTCTCTGGTGGCTCAGATGGTAAAGCGTCTGTCTACAATGCAGGAGACCTGGGTTTGATCCCTGGGTCGGGAAGATCCCCTGGAGAAGGAAATGGCAATCCACTCCAGTACTATCGCCTGGAAAATCCCAAGGACAGAGGAGCCTGGTAGGCTACACAGTCCATGGGGTCGTAAAGAGTCGGACACAACTCAGTGACTTCACTTTCACTTTTCTTTGTTTATGGTCCAACAGATGCTGGCAATTTGATCTCTGGTTCCCCTGACTTTCCTAAATTCACCTTGTACACCTGGAAGTTCTTTGTTAATGTACTGCTGAATCCTAGCTTGAAGAATTTTGAGCATTAATTTGTTAGTGTGTGAAATGAGTGCAACTGTGTAGTAGTTTGACCATTTTTTGGCATTGCTCTTCTTTGGGATTGGAATGAAAACTGACCTTTTCCAGTCCTGTGCCCATGCTGAGTTTTCCAAATCTACTGGCATACTGAGTGCAGCACATTAACAGCATCATCTTTTAAGACTGTAAATAGCCCAGCTATAATTGGACCACCTCCACTAGCTTTGTTGGTTGTAATCTTCCTAAGGCCCACTTGACTTCCCTCTCCAGGATATCTGGCTCTAGATGAGTGACCACACAATCATGGTTATCCGGGTCATTAAGACCTTTTTTTGTATAGTTCTTCTAGATCAGTTGGTAAAGAATCCACTTGCAATGCAGGAGACCTGGGTTCGATCCCTGGATCAGGAAGATTCTTGGACTTCCCTTGTGTCTCAGCTTGTAAAGACTCCCCTGCAATGTGGGAGACATGGGTTCAATCCCTGGGGGCTAGGAAGATCCCCTGGAGAAGGGAAAAGGCTACCCACTGTATCACTTATACTTGTGAAGTACAATCTTAGGTTAAAACAGCCCACATTTCACATCCAGTTGTTTATCTTTTAATCTCATTTCTCTCCCCCATTCTACAAGTACCAGGTATGGTGAAAATGGATTGCTGTGGGGTCATTTATTATTGCATGAAGAGTGCAACTGAAGTTGCAGAGTTTTTAGTTGCTTATAAAAGTGGATCTCATCTTTGGAAAGCTTAACCATCACCAGTGTACCACAATCAGCATCACAGTTTTTTTGGCAAAGTACAAATTGAGTTTAAATTGATTTTCTAACTACTTTTATTACTGCCAGTCTTGAATGTAGCAACAAGGGTCGGGCATTTCTTTTTATAGGGAAGAAAGCATTTGAGTCATCTGAGGAGTTTCATTAAAATCGTGATTGCAAATACAATTGTATTTAAATGAGAACAAATAGATTAAACATGAAATAAATTATATAATTTACACCAAATTTGCAAAGTCCCAAAGAATTAAATGTTTCAAGATTTTATTAATGGGAAGAGACCGCTATCAAATTCCACACAGAGTTTTTACATCATATGTATGTAGCAAGGTCAAACAAGCTGGGAGGAAATTTTCATCTTCAATTTTCTCTACCTTTAGGTAATAATACATGGAAAATTTTAACCCTGATTGATCTTCCTGGTCATAAGAGACCTCTCTGTCTTAAATCCCATCTGAAAACTATCTTCCTCACCTTGTCTTATAGAATGCTAACATTTTTTTTTACTCTACTTCAAAGAACAAACAAGTCAAAATATGAGCTGCTAAGATACCATCCTTTACTGTTCTGCTTAAAAATCTACTTGCTAATGGGTTTTTAGTAGGGAATATTTGTTAAAAATCTGTTTGTTTTTTAACTAGATGCATTTGTTCTTGTTTTAAATCTATATGGTTTACTTAAAGATTGAATTTGTGCATGTACTCACACATATACACAAAGATTTAGTAAACTGTTAATCACTATGATTTTTACATATAATTAGACAAAACACTGTTAAAATTGTGTGAAAAGCTTGACAAATAAAATCAGAGCAAAGGTAAAGCTCAAATCAAATGTGAGAGCTCTAGACTCCCTTGGCTTAGGTTTGCAAAATGCTATAAATGATTAATTTAGGAAGAAAACAAGCCAATCCTTTTGGTTTGACAGTAAACAAATTTCTCACACCTTACATTTTGTTCCTGACCCATTTGCTATCACATTAAGTACCTTATGAAAATTGTTCAAACTTTAGTCTAAAAAACATTAAGTAAAAATTAGTTTTTCTCACCTGCCTACTAACCAAATGATTCATAGCCAAGAGTTAAAATTGCTAAAGTCTTGAGAATATAAAGACTAGATAGAAGAGCACTGGGGAATAAATTTGATTTTTGTCTATTGACATTAAAATGCAATTGTGGTTTCAAGCAAGTACTGTCCACACTGCTAATTGCCATTAACCTAACAATCACCAAGTGTTTTTCTTTTGGAAAATTAAATAATGACATTGTTCTGATGTGATTTTCTTTTACAATGATGTTAATACTTAAAGTATTTTTGGAAGACAGGTTTATATTTCTGTTTCACAAATGGAAAACTGGGGTGTGAGTTCAGAGATTTGTTCAAGTCAACACTGATAACAAAGAGGATAAATCACAGCCCTCCAGACTTTAAGTCAATGTTTTCTGTCCCAAGCTTTGCAATATAAATCATCTACCTGCTCCATCACACAAAGAATTTAGTTGTCCAAATTAAGTGATTCGGTAACCATTTTCAAGAGTTCTCTGATGTGAGGATTACAATTATGCTCTGGGCTGTCTACAAAAATCAAAGCTTTCTCCTTGAAGACCAGTCTAATGGGTAAGAGACTGTGTCTTGTCCCTGCTCTCAAGTACACCACTTATTTTTTCTGGGTTCATTTTTATAAAAAGAGGATTAAGCTAGATGGGAATTTCTAAAACTATTTCTCAAGATATATTAATGAGCATTCCTCAAGAAAAGAGGTGGGAGACAACATTTTTTTCTTTAAGATACTGTCATATCTTCTATTCCCCTCTCAGAGTTCCACAACATATTTAAACATGTTAAAGAAGTCCTACAGAGGATAGCCTGTTTAATCCTAATTTGGAGAAGTTTCTGGTTTTGCCCTTAAATTTTTTTCCAAAAATACCTTTTCCCATCACACAGTACACTCTTTCTCAGAAGCAATGTGAGTACATGATGATACAAAAATATTTTTTTTCTACTTTTAAAAGACTTCTCAAATTATACAACTGAGAATACATATGGTCTCAGAAGCAATGTGAGTACATGATGATACAAAGTGATGATACAAAAAGAATTTTTTTTCTACTTTTAAAAGACTTCTCAAATTGTAGAACTGAGAATACACATGGGTCGTATGTTACAATATCAAGAATCTTTTATTCTTGACTATGTATGGCTTTACCCTGCCATACATAGGCTTCAAGATATTCAGCTTTCTCTTTTCAGTCTTGTATTAACAGGTCTTATGTCTAATACAGTTTAAGTTCAATAGAACTGACAGAAAATCATGTCTAAATATTTGAATCTAGTGTTAAGATAGGAAGAACTGGATGTTAAAACTCTCTGATAAGGTCACACCTAAACACTTGCCTTCCCCTCTGCTCTCTCACAAATGCTTTGGGCTTTTTATTTCCTTTCCCTATGCGAGAGTCGGACATGACTTAGTGACTAAAGAAAGAGAGAGAGAGAAAGAATCTACCTATCCACACAGAAACAAAAACTAAAGCCTCAAAATTGCTTTAGTCCTAAATGTCAGCCATAAACATTTATACCCATGAATACAAAGTGATGTTTTCTGCTACCAAGACGGAGAGAGGATGGGGCTGGGAAGTGTGGTTTGGAGGAAATGGTCAGAAGAGCAGGAGTTTGCTGAAGTGGGAAGAGGAAGGCCCAGGATAGAGTGGAGGTGACTCAGTGTCTCACTGGCTTTGGGGGTGGACCACCCACTATCACATTCAGGAGTCCTGAAAGTTTTCTATTTTCCACTTGTACACCTGGACAGGGATGCAGACATGAATGGACACTAGATGTCAGCTGAGGCAGGACCGCTCAGAGCTACTGGGGAGGCCCTGGGAGCCAGGAAAATGGTAAACACATGCGTGCGATTTCCTGTCTCCTCCCAAGTGTCTTTTCTCATCTGACTGAGATCACCCAGACATTTGTCTCAAAGTCTCAAGGCTCTTCCAAAGATGTTGTTTATAGTCTAGAAGTATATTGACTAATTTACATATTGAGAGTGATCTAAATGTCTGTTGATTTAAATACATTGAGAAATATTTTCTAATTTTATACTTTTTCATGTGTATGTTAAACATCTGTTTCTTTTTTTAATTTTTTTTAAACTCTCCTGAGTGAACTGAATTTTTTGAGGCTCATAAGTAAATATGTTTTGCTCTTTACTTTGTCTATTACAGCCAGATTATATGAGTGGGGTATTAAAGTCTCCCACTATTATTGTATTGCTGCATATTTCTTCTATCATATTAATTAACATTTGTCTTAGATATATCAATGCTCCAATGTTGGGTGCATATATATTTATAATTGTTATAACTTCTTTTTGGATTGTTCCTTTAAGTCGTTATGTGTAACCTTCATTGTCTTATTGTCTTCAAAGACTTATTTGTTCACTCTGTAAAGGTTTATTGACTATTTTATGGGTTTGGTACCACTTTGGGTAGTAGGGAGGAAGAGGTGACAAATGTGATCCTGTCCTAAATAATATATTGTGGTAAAGATAGACCTACCAATACAAAATACCAAGATGTGCCTAAAGATGAGGACACCCAAACTGGACTTTTTGTTTCCTGAACTTTTCATTTCGAGAACAAACCTCCTAATATAGGATGAATTCAACATGATTTTTTTTAAGTGTTCTTTGTGATTAAAAACAGAAAGCCATTGGTTAAGAAATTACATATACTCCTCCCCAACATCACTCCCCTTCTTTCTTCCCATTTCCCTCCCACCCTCATTGATCCTTTCCTTTGTTCATTAAAAAAAAAAAAAAATTAGGATTTTTTTGTTCTAGTTCTGTGAAAAATGCCATTGGTCATTTGATGGGGATTGCATTGAATTGTGGATAGTCTTGGTTTGTATAGTCTTTTTTGTCAATAATGATTCTTTCAATACAAGAACATGTATATCTTTTCAAAAAATAAAATAAAATAAACATGTGTTTCTGAGGAAATCTTTTAATATCATGGTTAGATGAAGTTAAAATTCAGATAAGCCTAGGTTGATTTTGACAGACAAATTGTTCTCAAAGTGGAACGGTAGAAAAGATTATTTATATTTTCTAGGAGTTCAGTTTCCAGTGCTGGCATTGCCTTTCTATTGTTTGGTCTATTTTACAACTTTGTAGGGGCAGAGGTGAACTTGGAGAATTTTGTCAGATGGAGATGAAAATAATTTTTCCAATGGAAAAGTACTCTAAATTTTGCAGTTTATTATCCTGTTGGATGTTAACCAGCTCTACATCTAATAAAGCAATTTTACCTTAATATTACTTCTCAAATATTCTTGATATTAGTTTTGATATCTTACTGATTCTCTTATTAATTACTGAGTTAAAGAAAACCTTGACATGATCTGATCTTATCTGATTAACTTCACTTATATAAACTATACTTTATTAGAATACTTATAATTTATTATACTTTCTTCTTGTTCATCATATTTATATAAAACAAAGTAGATTAAAATGTAGACCAAGGGAAGAAATAATTGCAAAAGATAAGGAGAAAGACAATGTCAGCCCTCTCCCCACAGGACTCAGGAGAGAGGCATCACTACTTCCCAATAATCATGCTAAGGTCTTGGAATCCTGAATTCCCACACTTCCCAGGTCTCCAGGAAAAGTTCTCCAGCACCTTCCTCCCTGCCCCCACTCAGCGGCTCTGGCCACTCTATTCTTAACAGGGGACTGAGTGTGGATACATGAAACATAAGAGTCGGGTACACAAAAGCATTCAGATCAGATCAGTCGCTGAGTCGTGTCCGACTCTTTGCGACCCCATGAATCCCAGCATGCCAGGCCTCCCTGTCCATCACCAACTCCCGGAGGTCACTCAGACTCACATCCATTGAGTCAGTGATGCCATCCAGCCATCTCATCCTCTGTCATCCCCTTCTCTTCCTGCCCCCAATCCCTCCCAGCATCAGAGTCTTCTCCAATGAGTCAACTCTTCGCATGAAGTGGCCAAAATACTGGAGTTTCAGCTTTAGCATCATTCCTTCCAAAGAAACCCCAGGACTGATCTCCTTCAGAATGGACTGGTTGGATCTCCTTGCAGTCCAAGGGACTCTCAAGAGTCTTCTCCAACACCACAGTTCAAAAGCATCAATTCTTGAGCGCTCAGCCTTCTTCACAGTCCAGCTCTCACATCCATACATGACCACAGGAAA
This sequence comes from Tragelaphus eurycerus, assembly GCA_935064755.1. Taxonomy (NCBI): domain Eukaryota; kingdom Metazoa; phylum Chordata; class Mammalia; order Artiodactyla; family Bovidae; genus Tragelaphus; species Tragelaphus eurycerus. The sequence goes on along the minus strand of CAKXYN010000041.1, from coordinate 1,086,444 downwards.
GACAATAGCCTTGACTAGGCGAACCTTTGTTGGCAAAGTGATGTCTCTGGTTTTGAATATGCTATCTAGGTTGGTCATAACTTTCCTTCCAAGGAGTAAGCGTCTTTTAATTTCATGGCTGCAGTCACCATCTGCAGTGATTTTGGAGCCCAGAAAAAGAAAGTCTGACACTGTTTCCACTGTTTCTCCATCTATTTCCCATGTAGTGATGGGACCAGATGCCATGATCTTCGTTTTCTGAATGTTGAGCTTTAAGCCAACTTTTTCACTCTCCACTTTCACTTTCATCAAGAGGGTTTTGAGTTCCTCTTCAATTTCTGCCATAAGGGTGGTATCATCTGCATATCTGAGGTTATTGATATTTCTCCCAGCAATCTTGATTCCAGCTTGTGTTTCTTCCAGTCCAGCATTTCTCATGATGTACTCTGCATATAAGTTAAATAAACATGGTGACAATATACAGCCTTGACATACTCCTTTTGCTATTTGGAACCAGTCTGTTGTTCCATGACCAGTTCTAACTGTTGCTTCCTACAAGAGCATTAGACAAACACAAATAGACATCATGGTAACAGGTAGGGATAGAGACCACCAGAAAAAGTGCAAAGCTTTTTTCTTCATTTTGAACTCTGCATTTTTATCTTGAACTGGACCCTATGATTATGTGGTTGCCCTATTGGGGTGCAGTGGATAATTCTCAAAGACACACTGGTTGATGTTCAATTGCCACCTACTTGGAATGACCCCTGCAAATATACTGAGCTAAGAACAGTGTGAAAGACAGACTTTTCCATTTAACATTGTTCTTCCAACCTTTGTTTAGCTTCAGATTACCCACTATATCCTAGTCATTTTGCAAGGCATCAAAAAAAAAAAAAAAAAAAAAACACAACACAATAAATAAATCAAAAATCTTACATTCAGTAAGTTTAAGGGAGTGGAGCATGCTCCATCTTGCAGCTGTGGGCTGCAAAGATGGACCATGCCAGGTACCAGCCAGGATGCCAAGGCTGGAGCAGGAGGTTCTACCTGAGACAGCACTATCAAAATTGCAGGGCTCCTGGGAAAGCCAATTGCAGAGCCTCCAAGAATGAATCTCCAGTATGTCAAGACAGGAACGAAGTTGGGAACGCTGAGTTGAGAAAGTGTAAACGGGAAAAAAGAAGTTTAAGGGGGATGAAGATGCCACAATATAAGTGCTGGTATCAAGATACACTGTGAAAGTGAAATTGTTAGTTGTTCAGTTATGTTGGACTCTGTAATCCTACGAACTGCAGCCCACCAGGCTCCTCTGTCCATGGGATTCTCCAGGCCAGAATACTGGAGTGGGTTACCATGTCCTTCTCCAAGGGATCTTCCCAACCCAGGGATTGAATCTGCATTGCACGCAGATTCTTTACCCTCTGAGCCACCAGGGAAGCCCATTAATATACTGTACTCCTTCACAACAAGCTCAATTTTGACACATTGCACTTTTAGGTAAATATTTACATGTAACTTGTATACAATCCAAAGCATATATCATGTAATATAGGCCTAGTTTTCACATATTCCTACCAAGTTCCTTTCTTCTTCAATTTGCATTAGTAAAACATCTAAAACTGCCACGTAAGGAAAAACTCCAGTCAAATTTCTCAACTGCCTGGCATGGCTGACTGGAGACTTAATAATGGTGAACATCATCCCTTCTGAACCCATCTGGGGAAACTTTTTACTGAAAGGAAGACTGCAATTTATCAAGGGTCATCTGGCAGGAGAGATAAGTATTAGAGTTTCAAGAAACCTCTGAAATAGTCTGTCTTCACCTTTCTACCCTTATAGAACAGGGGACTGCAGATCACACAGCTAATATTCAAAGTGAAATTGGACCACATAGATATGAGAAGTCAACTTGACATCAAAGGTTACCCATTCTCCCACATTTGCTTTTTCTGCTCCCATCTCAATTCCATTGGTGCTTTCATTTTTTCCCTTCACTTTTTAGAATAAGATTAAAACAAAAAAAAAAAAACTGCTTTCATATATACCTCTACATTTCCCCCTATTGAAGCATCTGCCAATCCAGCTGTGATTCTTTTGTTGTTTCTCAGATGTAGGCAAACAAGCCATAAGCAAGACTACAAAAATAAAGGATTTTATTTGTCCTTGAAATGTTTATGGTGTGAGCTATCACATCTTTATTTTAAACTAAAGTTCTCTTCTAATTTCTGCATCCTTAATATTTTTCTGATATCTCTGTCTTTTTTCAGAGAATATTCCTAGAAAAAAAAAAATAGAGAAATGTTCAGCTGAAATAACCTCAGTAGCAGATATAAATATAGAGGATATGTATAGAAGGCACACATGTATATATATTAGAATGGTTTCCTTTTTATACTTAGTGAAAGTAAATTTTTTTTTTAATGTGGCAGTAACTCCAATAGAACTTGTGGCAATATAGTCTTATATAACCTAAAATTAAGCTGCAAAATCATTGTTATCAAATGCAGCTGAGGAGTTTTTTTAACTTATTCAGCAGCTTAAAAGCTATGTGATTTGGTGCAAATCATTTCACCTCCAGAATCCTCAGTTTCCTGCCCATAAGATGAAGAGGATCTCAGTGCTGGCTGGGCCACTTTCTCAGAGCAGTAAGAGACTGAAGCAAAATTGCAGTATGGAAATGCTTTAAACTGCAAAGCACCATCCAGATGCAGGGACATTTTATTATACCAGTGCAGGATATTGGAAAAGACAGAATTTGAAGGCTCTTTTTGATTTGAACAAGCAGCTTCTATACTGCTCATGGGGATTAATTATAAGACTTCCCACTTTTTCAAATATTTACAGATTTAAGTAGTGAGATTCAGAACCTACTGAAACATCATGAGTTGATCAGAAGTATGAAGAAATTCTTCAATCTTTCTTAATACCCACTAAGCTGATTTCAAGTCCATGCTTTTGATGCAAATATTCAGAGGAAGGAAACATCCTGATTCCTGTAAATCACCAGTGTCACTGAGTCATGGCCTCTCTTCCGTACAGAGAAAGTCCAGTGTGTGGCTACACTTGAGTTGTAAAGACACATTCTTTGTCTTTTCCAACCACATGGGCCACCTCTATTTTATTTCCAAATGACCTTGGCAATGAGAGGGAAGGAATAACAACAACAACAAAAAAAATGTTGCTGCTCTTGTTGTTGTTCAGTCACTAAGTCATGTTTTTTCTTTGTGACCTCATGGACTGCAGCACACCAGGCATCTTTGTTTTTCAGTATTTTCCAGTTTTCTCAAATTTATGTCCAATAAGTCAGTGGTGCTATCTAACCATCTCATCCTCTACTGCCCTCTTTTCCGTTTGCATTCAATCATTTGTAGCATCTGAGTCTTTTCCCAAGTGAGCCAGTTCTTCCCATCAGTTGGCCAAAATATTGGAGCTTTAGCTTCAGCATCAATCTTTCCAATAAATATTCAGGGTTGATTTCATTTAGGATTCACTGGTCTGATCTCCTTGCTGTCCAAGGGACTCTCAAGAGTCTTCTCCAGTACCACAATTTGAAAGCTTCAACTCTTCAGCACTCAGCCTTCTTTATGGTCCAACTCTTACATCTGTATACATGACTACTGGAAAAACCATAGGTTTGACTGTACTAACTTTTACCAGGAAAGTGATGTCTCTGCTTTTAAGCTTTAATACTATCTAGGTTTGTCATAGCTTTCCTGTCAAGGAGCAAGTGTGTTTTAATTTTGTGGCTACAGTCACAGTCCACAGAGATTTTGGAGCCCAAGAAAATAAAATCTGTAACTGCTTTCACTTTGTCCCAGTCTACTTGCCATGAAATGATGGAATCAAGTGCCAATAGCTCAGTGTTATTAATGTTGAATTTTAAGCCAGCTTTATCATTCTCCTCTTTCACTTCCATCAAGAAGCTCTTTAATTCCCTTTCACTTTCTGCCATTAAAGTGGTATCATCTGAATATCTAAGGTTGTTGATATTTCTCCTGGCAATCTTGATTCATCTTGTGATCCATTCTTGATTCCGGCCATGGTTTTTCCAGTAGTCATGTATGCATGTCAGAGTTGGACCATAAAGAAGGCTGAGTATCAAGGAATTGATGCTTCTGAGCTGTGGTGTTAGAGAAGACTCTTAAGAGTCCATTGGACTGCAAGGATATCAAACCAGTCAATCCTAAAGGAAGTCAGTCCTGAATATTCATTGGAAGGACTGATGCTGAAGTTGAAGCTCTAATACTGTGGCCACCTGGTGTGAAGAACTGACTCCTTAGAAAAGACCTTCATGCTGGGAAAGATGGAAGGCAAGAGGAGAAGGTGATGACAGAGGATGAGATGGTTGGATGGCATCACTGACTCGATGGACATGAGTTTGAGCAAGCTCTGGGAGTTGGTGATGGACAGGGAAGTCTGGCATGCTGCATGCAGTCTATGGGTTGCAAAGAGTCGGTCTGTGGGACTGAACTGAACTGAACTGTGATTCATCCACTCTGGTATTTTGCATGATGCATTCTGTAAATAAGTTAAGTAAGCAGGGTGACAATATAGAGATTTGCCATACTCCTTTCCCAATTTTGAATCAGTCAGTTGTTCCATGTCTGGTTCTAATTGCTCCTTCTTAACTCACAAGCAGGTTTCTCAGGAAACGGGTAAGGTGGTCTGGTACTCCCATCTTTTTAAGAACTTTCCACAGTTTATTGTGATCCACATTGTCAAAGGCTTTAGTGTAGTCAATGAAGCAGAAGTAGATGTTTTTCTGGAACTCTCTTGCTTTCTCAGTGATGCAACAAATGTTGGCAATCTGATCTCTGGTTCTCCTGTCATTTCTAAATCCAGCTTGTACATCTGGAAGTTCTCAGTTCATGCACTGTTGAAGCTTAACTTGAAGGATTTTGAACATAACCTTACTAGCATGTGAGCTCAACTGTACAGTACATTGAACATCCTTTGGAATTTCCCTTCTTTGGAAATGGAATGAAAACTGACCTTTCCAGATTTGCTAATATATTGAGTGCAGTACTTTAACAACATCATCTTTGGGGATTTTAAATAGCTCAGCTGGAATTTTATCACTTCCATTAGCTTTGTTCATAGTGATGCTTCCTAAGGCCCACTTGATCTCATGTTCCAGGATGTCTGGCTCTAGGTGAGTGACCACACTGACCACCATGGTTATTTGAGTCATTAAGACCTTTCTTGTATAGTTCCTCTCTTCTTCTGTGTATTCTTGACACCTCTTCTTAATCTTTTCTGCCTCTGTTCTGTTCTTACCCATTCTGTCCTTTATTGTGACCATTCTTGAATGAAATGCTCCCTTGATATCTCCAATTCTCCTAAAGAGATCTCTAGTCTTTCCCATTCTATTCTTTTCCTCTATTTTATTCTATTGTTCACTTAAGAAAACCTTCTTATCTCTGCTTGCTATTTTCTGTAACTGTGCATTCAGTTGGGTATATCTTTCCCTTTCTCCCTTGCCTTTCCCATCTCTTCTTTCCTCAGCTATTTGTAAAGCCTCCTCAGACAACTACTTTGCCTTCTTTTATTTCTTTTCCTTTGGGATGGTTTTGGTCACTGCCTCCTGTACAATGTTATGAACTTCCCTCCAAAGTCTTTGTGCTCTCTATCTACTGGATCTAATCCTGTGAATTTGTCACCTTCAGTGTATAATCATAAGGGATTTATTTAGGTCAAACCTAAATGGCCTAGTGGTCTTCCCTACTTCCTTCAATTTAAGCCTGAATTTTGCAATAAGAAGCTCATGATCTGAGCCGCAGTCAGCTACAGGTCTTATTTTTGCTAACTGTAAAGAACTTCTCTATCTTTGCCTGCAAAGAACATGATCAGCCTGATTTCAATATTGACCTTCTGGTGATGTCCATGTGTAAAGTCATTTCTTGTGTTGGAAAAGGGTGTTTTCTATGACCAATGTGTTCTCTTGACAAAAATCTATCAGCCTGTGACCTACTTCATTTCGTACTCCAAGTCCAAACTTGTCTGTTTTTCTGGAATCTCAACTCCCTGCTTTTGTATTCCAATGCCCTAAGGTGAAAAGGACATCTTTTTTTTAGTATTAGTTCTAAAAGGTCTTGTAGGTCTTCTATAACCAGTCAACTTCAGCTTCTTCAGCATTATTAGTTGGGGATAGACTTGGATTACTGTGATATTGAATGATTTGCCTTGGAAACAAACCAAGATCATTCTATCATTTTGGGTATTGCACCCAAGTACTGCATTTCAGACTCTTTTGTTGACTGTGAAGGCTCCTCCATTTCTTCTAAGGAATTGTAGCCCACAGCAGTAGATATAATGGACATTTGAATTAAATTCGCCCATTCCCTTCCATTTCAAGTTCACTGATTCCTAACATGTTGATGTTCAATCTCCTTTTTGATAAGATTCAGTTTACCTTGATTCATAGACCTAGCATTCCAGATTTCTATGCAATATTGCTCTTTACAATATCAGACTTTATTTTCACCACAAATAATGTTAATTATAGTAAAAATAACTGACATTATTAATTGTTTGCACTATCTTAATTATTCTATATGCATTATCTCAACTAACATTTACAACAATGCAATAGGTTTCCTGCTATGGTTATTTCCATGATATAAATGGCAAAAGCTAAGACAGAGGGAGCATAAGTGATCTGTAAGTCACACTAGTGGTGGAGGTAGGTTCACATGTCAGGCAGTCTGTTTAGCCTCTGCTCCACACCAGCACCATCATGCATCCTATGGGTGGGCAGGTCTACAGAAATGATTCCCTGCTGTTGCTGCTGTTTGGGCACCTACTACTTATGAAATGCTTTACTATATTTTTGTGAATGGTATTGAGTACTCTGTCTAATTAATTATACATTTCTAGAGTAGACATTGCAGATCCTATTTTACAAAATAAGGTACCTGAAGCTCAAAGAGGTTAAATAGCTTGCTAAAGTTTGTAGAGTAAATATTATAACTGACTTATCTGGGATTTTAGACTGAATCTGTTTGAATCCTAAGCCACTTGTTATTTCAATAATATTTTCTTAGGTTTCCTCATGATCCTTTTCACATGGTACACATGATATCTTCTGTACAAGCTCCATGCTCTGGGTCTAACTTACTCCTTCTTCCTAGCTCCCTGAAACAAGGAGAAGATTCTAGCTAATTCCCCAGATCATACAAACACCATGGCAGAATCAAAAGCTACACTATGGAGTCATTAATGTTTTTATTGAAGTCAGGTCAGTCAGTCCAGCTGACAAAGCCACCATGTTCTTCTCCACAGGAAAACAATTTAGGCAGTAGTCAGAACTGGATGACTAGAGAGCCCTCTTTTGAACAGGTGGTTACACATTGTTCTGCAGGCCTATACTAGTCTACTCATAAAAGAAGGACCACTTGGTACTTGAGTGCTTGGTAAAAGGTTAGACCTTCTCTGCCCATCAAAAATAAAATGCACTTTGAATGTTTGAACCATTGTGTTAAAATATGAAACAAACTGCTCAAAAATAAGAATTAAAACAAAGCATAAATATTACCTGTTAGATCAGGAAAGCTAGGGCAGCAAAACCTTCGATTTAACACATAGATATCATACTGGCTTGTCTTCTATCAGCTTCTGCAGTAAAGACTGGAAAATAATAGAACCCCTGTCTTGTGGACTCTCGTGCAGGAACAAAGCTTATGATAGTTGATACCCTGTACAAAATAAGAGTCCCACATTTACATAGCAAATACATTAATAGAAAAGTTATTTCAGGCCAAAAGCATTCTTGCAGCACAGGCAAAGTGATGTTAAGTATTTATCCCCAAGCCATTAAAAGGAAAAAAAATTACTTAATTTCTGTGGCCCCAGGTAAATGTTTTTAAAGGAATCCAAAAACAAATAATAAAAGCAGAAAAAGCTGGCTTATGCCAGTAGGAAGTGTCCATGAGGCTAGGCTAAGCAGAAATGCAAGGTATTCATGGTTCTGGGAAGATAGATTGTTTTCTTTTAGAAACCTGGCAGCCTCTGTTGGTATAACATGACAGCGATTGCTTTACTGATTGGCTGTGTATTATTTTTTCTATGGTTTTGTCTGCTGTAGCCTGAAATTGTCACTTTACTTGGCTAACTGCTAAATCACAAGCTTTAAAGGAGCTGGTTATAATTTTAATTGTATTAACAAGAGGAGAAGTATGAGGGGAAACTCACGTTTCACTCTATTTCCCTTATACTTGTGGATCTGGTGTTTCTGATTTATAGTGTGATTTATGCTGCTTCAAGGCTCAAGGCTAAATTACAAAGTCAATTTCAGCTTCAACAAATACTCTACAGGTCCTGCTGTGTCTCCTTGAATGGCAGGACTCATGGATTCCATCTGTGAGGAAGCAAGCTGTGCATATGAAAACCCACAGGGCAGGGGACAAAGCAGGGAAAAACAGCAATTCAACAATTCCTTTCTTTTGTTGTGTGTAGTGTTTCTTTTAAACACTTATGATAAAAATCAGTGAGTGCTTTAGAAGGAAATAATTTTTATTGTGGAATTGGAAGAGTAATTATTTGATGTTCTATATGCATATGCTTGAAAGCAAAATGTCTTTGCTTAATGTAACAGCAAACTTTAAGAGCTGATATAATCTTGCTTCCACATAACACCTTAAGAAACAATGGGTTTCTTGAGCTGCTGAGTTTTACTCTCTTGTTCTAGGTTTGTTTAACCTGATGTGAATGTAGGTTCATCCTAGAGAAAAAGTCCACTGACAATACATAAGTACTTCAGTTTTACTTCAAATTAAAATAGGAGAGGGAAACACCTCCATTGAAAAAACCTGAGAGTTATTGTTTTTATATTGGCCAAAATGTAGAACAATATTCTCTTTATATTCTGTTTCTCTAAACTGCATTTAATCTTCTGCTGGGCAGAGTAGCAAAACTGGTAATAACTTACTGCCACCTACAGATGGGATATAAATCTGCTGGTAGCAAAACAGGTGGGCCAGGATTCACACTGAAGTCCCCCGCCCAGCTCACAGAAAATCTTATAAATTTAAGGTGCAGAAAATGAATGCTTCTCCACCATGGGTAATTGGATTGTGCTTGTAGTTTTGAGATATAAATGAAATTAGAGCTCACAAAGCAGACTCTTCAACAGTGTATTCAAGTCATTTTCTTCTCCTAAAGGTTTTTTTCCTAATGGCAGTGAGCTGTCAGTTACTGTAAGAGAAGAAATATTTATTACATTTTTCCAAGTTCTAAATGTTAATTTGGGAAAAGATAAACAGAATATATAGGGAAATACTTTTGAAGAAATGTTGGAGGTCATCTAAGAAGTAAATGGTAATGACTAAGAACAGATTATACCCATTTTGGATGACGTTAATTAACTTCCTGGTTACATTTTTCTCTCTCATGAAATAGGAATGATAACAGTACATGCCTCACAGAGCTGCTACCTGGACTAAAGGAGTTACTGTATTTAAAATCAAATCCAAGCTATAACCTTTATTAGCTAATCATATTTTGTATAGCAAATCCAAAAGGGCTTCCCTGGTAGCTCAGTTTGTAAAAATCTTGCAATGCACGAGAGCCCAGTTCAATCCTGGGTTCGAAAGATCCCTTGGAGAAGGGAGAGGCTACCCACTCCAGTATTCGTGGACTTCCCTGATGGCTGAGATGGTAAGGAATCCACCTGTAATGGGAGAAACCTGGGTTCCATCCATGGATTGGGAAGTTCTCCTAGAGGAGGTCATGGCAGCTCACTCCAGTATTCCTGCCTAGAAAATCCCCTAGGAGTCTGGTGGGCTATATTCCATGGGATGGCAAAGAGTTAGACATGACTGAATGACTAACCATCAGATCAGATCAGATCAGATCAGTCGCTCAGTCGTGTCCGACTCTTTGCGACCCCATGAACCGCAGCACGCCAGGCCTCCCTGTCCATCACCAGCTCCCGGAGGTCACTCAGACTCGCATCCATCGAGTCAGTGATGCCATCCAGCCATCTCATCCTCTGTCGTCCTCTTCTCCTCCTGCCCTCAATCCCTCCCAGCATTAGAGTCTTCTCCAATGAGTCAACTCTTCGCATGAGGTGGCCAAAATACTGGAGTTTCAGCTTTAGCATCATTCCTTCTAAAGAAATTCCAGGATTGATCTCCTTCAGAATGGACTGGTTGGATCTTCTTGCAGTCCAAGGGACTCTCAAGAGTCTTCTCCAACACCACAGTTCAAAAGCATCAATTCTTCGGTGTTCAGCCTTCCTCACAGTCCAGCTCTCACATCCATACATGACCACAGGAAAGACAATAGCCTTGACTAGGCGAACCTTTGTTGGTAAAGTAATGTCTCTGCTTTTGAATATGCTATCTAGGTTGGTCATAACTTTCCTTCCAAGGAGTAAGCGTCTTTTAATTTCATGGCTACAGTCACCATCTGCAGTGATTTTGGAGCCCAGAAAAACAAAGTCTGACACTGTTTCCACTCTTTCCCCATCTATTTCCCATGCAGTGATGGGACTAGATGCCATGATCTTCGTTTTCTGAATGTTGAGCTTTAAGCCAACCTTTTCACTCTCCACTTTCACTTTCATCAAGAGGCTTTTTAGCCCCTCTTCACTTTCTGCCATAAGAGTGGTGTCATCTGCATATCTGAGGTTATTGATATTTCTCCCGGCAATCTTGATTCCAACTTGTGTTTCTTCCAGTCCAGCATTTCTCATGATGTACTCTGCATATAAGTTAAATAAACATGGTGACAATATACAGCCTTGACGTACTCCTTTTCCTATTTGGAACCAGTCTGTTGTTCCATGACCAGTTCTAACTGTTGCTTCCCAGACATCTTGGAATGTGAAGTCAAATGGGCCTTAGAAAGCATCACTACGAACAAAGCTAGTGGAGGTGATGGAATTCCAGTGGAACTATTCCAAGTCCTGAAAGATGATGCTGTGAAAGTGCTGTACTCAATATGCCAGAAAATTTGGAAAACTCAGCAGTGGCCACAGGACTGGAAAAGGTCAGTTTTCATCCCAATCCCAAAGAAAGGTAATGCCAAGGAGTGCTCAAACTACCGAACAATTGCACTCATCTCACACGCTAGTAAAGTAATGCTCAAAATTCTCCAAGCCAGGCTTCAGCAATATGTGAACCATGACTAAGCATAGCACAGCACATAACTAATTCAAACTGACAAAGCTGATGCCTATGTGAAATTCTTTGCTTTAAAATTCCATTCTATCCTCACAATATTAATTTACAGAAGTTTGATAAATATCATTTTAGCAAAAAAGTTGTAATTAAAAAACTTAAAATTTGTTTATTTATTAAGTCACTGTAACAACATTATTGTACACGTGCAATTTAAAATTAGGGAATATTCAAGAGGCACATGGAAAGAAGTTCAACATCACTAATCATCAGGCAAAAGCAAATAAAAACTACAGCGAGGTATTGCCTCACACCTGTCAAATAGTTATTATTAAAAAGACAACAGATAACAAGTGCTGGAGAGGATATGAAGAAAATCCTTACACACTGTCGGTGCATGCTAAGTTACTTCAGTCATGTCCTACTATTTGCAACCCCATGGGCTGTATCCTGTCAGGCTCCTCTGTCCATGGGATTCTCCAGGCTAGAACACTGAAGTGGGTTGTCATTTCCTCCTGCAGGGGATTTTCCCAACCTAGGAATTGAAACCTTATCTCTTCTGTCTCCTGCACTGGCAGGCGGGTTCTTTACCACTAGTGCAACCTGGGAAGTCCTGCACTGTTTGGTAGGAATATAAATTGGTGCAGATATTGTGGAAACAGAATAGAGGTTCCTAAAAAATTTAAAATATGACTACTATATTGTCTTACTAAGAAGGAATTTCACTTTTGGATATTTATCTGAAGAAAATGAAAACATTAATTAGAAAAAATATGTGAACCCCTTTATTCATTGAAGGATTATTTGCAATAGTGAAGATATGGAAGCAACCTAAGTGCCTGTGGCTAAATGGATAAAGAAAGCGTGGTACAAGGGAATATTACTCAGCCTTCTAAAAAAAACAAAATTTGGTTAACTACTTCATTCTCTTCCAATTATGCCTTACTTCCTCTCCAAAGACAATTCCATCCATTCCTACAAGTGCGAGAGTCACCTGTCTGCTCACAGTGCCCATTTTGATCATCCTTGTTGTATGAACCAATTGCCAATTCAACTTGGATGTCTCAAAGGCAAGCATGCCATCTTCCCTTTTTAGTGGATAGCAGCACGATCTTCCCAGTTCACCAAACAGAACCTTCTTTCCCCTCTCCTCTTGTATCTCACTGAAATCCAGCAGTAAATCCCATTTATAATACATCAACATTTATAAAATGGTGAAAGTCCACACACTCTTTTCCATGTGCACTGCCATGAACTGAGTCAAGACCACCATCTTCTGTTTTGTATACAGTAGGTATATCTACTAATCCCAAACTCCTAATTTATCTCTCTCCTACCCCTTTGGTAACCTTCAGTTTGTTTTCTATGTTTGTGAGTCTGCTTCTGTTTTGTAAACAAGCTTATTCAACAGAATCCTACTGATAGCACAGGGAACTGAATATATATACATGCATGCTAAGTTGCTTCAGTTATGTCTGACTCTGCAACCTTATGATATATAGGCCACCAGGCTCCACTGTCCATGGGATTCTCCAGGCAAGAATACTGGAGATAGTTGATATTCCCTTCTCCAGGGGATATTCCTGACCCAGGAATCGAACCCGGGTCTCCTGCAGCTCCTGCATTGCAGGCAGATTCTTTACCACTAAGCCACCAAGGAAGATATATATATATATATATATATATATATATATAAATTGAATCACTTTGCTATACATCAGAAACTAACACAGCGTTCTAAATCAACTATGGTGGTGGTTTTGTCATTAAGCTGAGTCCAACTCTTGTGACACCATGAACTGTAGCTAGCCAGGCTCTTCTGCCCATGGGATTCTGCAGGCAAGAATACTGGAATGAGTTGCCATTTCCTTCTCCAAAAACTATACTTCAATTTAAAAAAAAGCAAAAACAAAAAAAACACCATCTTCTCTAACACAAGAAAAGATGCTCAACATTGCTAATTATTAGAAAAATGCACATCAAAGCCCCAATGAGATATCACCTAACACTTGTCAGTCCACAAATAAATGTTGATAAAGATATGGAGAAAAAGGAACTCTTTTACACTGTTGATGGGAATGTAAACTGATGCAGCCACTATGAATAGCAGTATGGAGGTTCCTCAGAAACTAAAAATAGAACTACCAAATGACCCAACAATCTCACTACTGGGTACATATTCCAAACAAACAAAAGCACTAATTAGAAAAGATACATGCACGCCAATGCTCATAGCAGCATTATTTGCAATAGCCAACTATGGAATTAGCTTAAGCGTCCATCAACAGACAAATGGCTAAAGAATATATATACAATGAAGTGTTCTTCAAGCATTAAAAAAAATGAAATTCTGCCATTTGCAGCAATATGGATGGACCTAGAGAGTATTATGCTTAGTGAAATATGAGAGACAGACAAATACTACATGTTTTTTCACATATATGTAGAATTTTTAAAATAAAACAAATGAATGTACATGACAGAACAGTTGCAGATAAAGAGAGACAAACCAGTGGTTACCAATGGAGAGAGAAAAAGGCAGAGAGTGGGGTGTCAAGATCAAGAGACATAAACTACTATGTATGAGATAAATATGCAACAAGGATATATTGAACAGAACAGAGAAATATAGCCATTTTCTTGTAAATACTTCATATGGAGTATAATACATAAAAATATTGAGTCACTATGCTATCAAACTGAAACAAATTTTATAAATCAGCTATACTACAATTTTTAATTTATTTATTTTTTATTGAAAGATAATTGCTTTCCAGAATTTTGCTGCTTTCTATGAAACCTAAACATGAATCAGCCATGCTGCTGCTAAGTCCCTTCAGTCGTGTCTGACTTTGTGCGGCCCCATAGACAGCAGCCCACCAGGCTCCCCGTCCCTGGGATTCTCCAGGCAAGAACACTGGAGTGGGTTGATAGGTTGTTTATATATCTTGTTTATAGCCCTGTTGTTTATATATCACCTCCTTCTAGAAACCCCCTCCCATCTATCTCTCCACCCGACCCCTCTAGGTTGATATAGAGCACCTGTTTGAGTTTCCTGTGCCATACATAAAATTCCCTTGGCTATCTATTTTACATATGGTAATGCAAGTTTCCATGTTATTCTTTACATCTCAGCCCCTCCTCCCCTCTTCCTATATCTATAAGTCTATTATCTATGTCTGTTTCTCCATTAATGCTTTGTAAATAAATTCTTCAGTATCATTTTTCTAGACTCCATATATATGCATCAGAATATGATATTTATCTTCCTCTTTTTGACTTACTTCACTCTGAATCATAGGTTCTAGGTTCATCCACCTCATTAGAACTGACTCAAATGCATTCCTTTTTATGGCTGAGTAATATTTCATTATGTATACTTACCACTATTTCTTTATCCATTCATCTGTCCATGGACATCTAGGTTGCTTCCATGTTCTACTGCTGCTGCTGCTAAGTCGCTTCAGTTGTATCCGAATCTGTGCAGCCCCATAGATGGCAGGCCATTAGGCTCCCCCGTCCCTGGGATTCTCCAGGCAAGAACACTGGAGTGGGTTGCCATTTCCTTCTCCAATGCATAAAAGTGAAAAGTGAAAGTGAAGTTGCTCAGTCATGTACGACTCTTAGCGACCCCATGGACTGCGGCCCACCAGGCTCCTCCGTCCATGAGATTTTCCAGGCAAGAGCACTTGAGTGGGGTGCCATTGCCTTCTCCGTTCCATGTTCTAGATATTGTAAATAGTGCTACAATGAACAATGGGATACATGTGGCATGTGTCTCTTTCAATTTTGGTTTTCTCAAGGTATATGACTAGGAGTGGGATTGCTGGGTCATAGACTGAAATTAAAGAAAGTAGGGAAAACCACTAGACCATTCAGGTATGACATAAATCAAATCCCTTATGATTATACAGTGGAAATGAGAAATAGATTTAAGGGCCTAGATCTGATAGATAGAGTGCCTGATGAACTATGGAATGAGGTTCGTGACATTGTAAAGGAGACAGGGATCAAGACCATCCCCATGGAAAAGAAATGCAAAAAAGCAAAATGGCTGTCTGGGGAGACCTTGCAAATAGCTGCTAAAAGAAGAGAAGTGAAAAGCAAAGGAGAAAAGGAAAGATATAAACGTCTGAATGCAGAGTTCCAAAGAATAGCAAGAAGAGATAAGAAAGCCTTCTGCAGCGATCAATGCAAAGAAATAGAAGAAAACAACAGAATGGGAAAGACTAAGGATCTATTCAAGGAAATCAGAGATACCAAAGGAACATTTCATGCAAAGATGGGCTCGATAAAGGACAGAAATGGTGTGGACCTAACGGAAGCAGAAGATATTAAGAAGAGGTGGCAAGAATACACAGAAGAACTGTACAAAAGAGATCTTCATGACCCAGATAATCATGATGGTGTGATCACTGACCTAGAGCCAGACATCCTGGAATGTGAAGTCAAGTGGGCCTTAGAAAGCATCACTACGAACAAAGCTAGTGGAGGTGATGGAATTCCAGTGGAGCTATTCCAAATCCTGAAAGATGATGCTGTGAAAGTGCTGCACTCAATATGCCAGCAAATTTGGAAAACTCAGCAGTGGCCACAAGATTGGAAAAGGTCAATTTTCATCCCAATCCCAAAGAAAAGCAATGCCAAAGAGTGCTCAAACTACCGCACAATTGCACTCTCACACGCTAGTAAAGTAATGCTCAAAATTCTCCAAGCCAGGCTTCACCAGTATGTGAACCGTGAACTTCCTGATGTTCAAGCTGGATTTAGAAAAGGCAGAGGAACCAGAGATCAAATTGCCAACACTTGCTGGATCATTGAAAAAGCAAGAGAGTTCCAGAAAAACATCTATTTCTGCCTTATTGACTATGCCAAAGCCTTTGACTGTGTAGATCACAATAAACTGTGGAAAATTCTGAGAGAGATGGGAATACCAGACCACCTGATCTGCCTCTTGAGAAATGTGTATGCAGGTCAGGAAGCAACAGTTAGAACTGGTCATGGAACAACAGACTGGTTCCAAATAGGAAAAGGAGTATGTCAAGGCTGTATATTGTCACCATGTTTATTTAACTTATATGCAGAGTACATCATGAGAAATGCTGGACTGGAAGAAACACAAGCCGGAATCAAGATTGCTGGGAGAAATATCAATAACCTCAGATATGCAGATGACACCACCCCTATGGCAGAAAATGAAGAGGAACTAAAAAGCCTCTTGATGAAAGTGAAAATGGAGAGTGGAAAGGTTGGCTTAAAGCTCAACATTCAGAAAACGAAGATCATGGCATCTGGTCCCATCACTACATGGGAAATAGATGGAGAAACAGTGGAAACAGTGTCAGACTTTATTTTTCTGGGCTCCAAAATCACTGCAGATGGTGACTGCAGCCATGAAATTAAAAGACGCTTACTCCTTGGAAGGAAAGTTATGGCCAACCTAGGTAGCATATTCAAAAGCAGAGACATCACTTTGCCAACAAAGGTTCGCCCAGTCAAGGCTATGGTCTTTCCTGTGGTCATGTATGGATGTGAGAGCTGGACTGTGAAGAAGGCTGAGCGCCAAAGAATTGATGCTTTTGAACTGTGGTGTTGAAGAAGACTCTTGAGAGTCCCTTGGACTGCAAGGAGATCCAACTGGTCCATTCTGAAGGAGATCAGACCTGGGATTTCTTTGGAAGGAATGATGCTAAAGCTGAAACTCCAGTATTTTGGCCACCTCATGCGAAGAGTTGACTCATTGGAGAAGACTCTGATGCTGGGAGGGATTGAGGGCAGGAGGAGAAGGGGACGACAGAGGATGAGATGGCTGGATGACATCACTGACTCGATGAATGTGAGTCTTGGTTACCTCCGAGAGCTGGTGATGGATAGGGAGGCCTGGCGTGCTGCAGTTCATGGGGTCGCAAAGAGTCGGACACGACTGAGCGACTGATCTGATCTGATCTGATCTGATGGTTGTTTTATTCTTTGTGTTTTTAAAGGAATCTCCATACCGTCTTCCATAGTGGCTGTATCAATTTACATTCCCACCAACAGTGCACGAGTGTTTCCTTTTCTCCACACCCTCTCCAGCATTTATTGTTTGTAGACTTTTTGATGAGGGCCATTCTGACTGGTGTGATGTGATATTTCATTGTAGTTTTGATTTGCATTTCTCTAATAATGAGCAATGTTGAGCATCTTTTCATGTGTTTGTTAGCCATCTGTATATCTTCTTTGGAGAAATGTCTGTTTAGGTCTTTTTCCCACTTTTTGATTGGGTTGTTTGTTTTTCTGATATTGAGTTGTATGCTAAGTCACTTCAGTCGTTTCCGACTCTGTGTGACCCCAGAGATGGCAGCCCACCAGGCCCCCCGTCCCTGGGATTCTCCAGGCAAGAACCCACTGGAGTGGGTTGCCATTTCCTTCTCCAATGCATGAAAGTGAAAAGTGAAAGGGAAGTCACTCAGTCGTGTCCAACTCTCAGCGACCCCATGGACTGCAGCCTACCAGACTCCTCCACCACCCATGGGATTTTCCAGGCAAGAGTACTGAAGTGGGTTGCCATTGCCTTCTCCAAGCTGCTTGTATATTTTTGAAATTAATCCTTTGTCAATTGTCTCATTTGCTATTATTTTCTCCCATTCTGAGGGTTGTCTTTTCACCTTGCTTGTAGTTTCCTTTGCTGTACAAAAGGTTTCAAGTTTAATCAAGTCCCACTCGGTTACTTTTGTTTTCATTTCTATTACTCTAGGAGGTGAGTCATAGAGGATCCTGCTTTGATTTATGTCATCGAATGTTTTACCTATGCTTTTCTTTAAGAGTTTTATAGTTTCTGGTCTTACATTTAGGTTTTCAATCCATTTTGAATTTATCTTTGTGTATGGTGTTAGGAAGTGTTCTGGTTCCATTCTTTTACATGTAGCTGTCCAGTTTTCCCAGCACCATTTATTGAAAAGGCTGTCTTTGCCCCATTACATATTCTTTCCTCCTTTGTCATAAATAAGGTACCCATAGGTGCATGGGTTTATCTCTGGGCTTTCTGTCTTGTTCCATTGGTCTATATTTCTGTTTTTCTGCCAGTACCATAATGTCTTGATGACTATAGCTTTGTAGTATAATCTGAAGTCAGCAAGGTTGATTCCTCCAGCTTCCTTCTTCTTTCTCAAGACTGCTTTGGCTATTTGGGATCTTTTGTGTTTCCATATGGACTGTGAAATTTTTTGTCCTAGTTCTGTGAAAAATGCCATTGGTAATTTGATAGGGATTACATTGAATCTGTAGATTGTTCTTGGTAACAATAACTTTCACAATATTGATTCTTCTTGCCCAGGAACATAAAATATCTCTGCATCCATTTATGTCATTTTTTACTTCTTTCATTAGTGTTTTATTATTTTTTTTTAGCTATACATTTATTTAACCCAACATGTGACATTGTACAGGAGACAGGGATCAAGACCATCCCCATGGAAAAGAAATGCAAAAAAGCAAAATGGCTGTCTGGGGAGACCTTGCAAATAGCTGCTAAAAGAAGAGAAATGAAAAGCAAAGGAGAAAAGGAAAAATATAAGCATCTGAATGCAGAGTTCCAAAGAATATCAAGAAGAGATAAGAAAGCCTTCTTCAGCGATCAATGCAAAGAAATAGAAGAAAACAACAGAATGGGAAAGACTAAGGATCTATTCAAGAAAATCAGAGATACCAAAGGAACACTTCATGCAAAAATGGGCTCGATAAAGGACAGAAATGGTATGGACCTAACGGAAGCAGAAGGTATTAAGAAGAGGTGGCAAGAATACACAGAGGAACTGTACAAAAAAGAGCTTCACAACCCAGATAATCATGATGGTGTGATCACTGACCTAGAGCCAGACATCCTGGAATGTGAAGTCAAGTGGGCCTTAGAAAGCATCACTACAAACAAAGCTAGTGGAGGTGATGGAATTCCAGTGGAGCTATTCCAAATCCTGAAAGATGGTGCTGTTAAGTGCTGCACTCAATATGCCAGCAAATTTGGAAAACTCAGCAGTGGCCACAAGATTGGAAAAGGTCAGTTTTCATCCCAATCCCAAAGAAAAGCAATGCCAAAGAGTGCTCAAACTACCGCACAATTGCACTCATCTCACACACTAGTAAAGTAATGCTCAAAATTCTCCAAGCCAGGCTTCAGCAATATGTGAACCGTGAACTTCCTGTTGTTCAAGCTGGTTTTAGAAAAGGCAGAGGAACCAGAGATCAAATTGCCAACATTTGCTGGATCATCGAAAAAGCAAGAGAGTTCCAGAAAAACATCTATTTCTGCTTTATTGACTATGCCAAAGCCTTTGACTGTGTAGATCACAATAAACTGTGGAAAATTCTGAGAGAGATGGGAATACCAGACCACCTGATCTGCCTCTTGAGAAATGTGTATGCAGGTCAGGAAGCAACAGTTAGAACTGGTCATGGAACAACAGACTGGTTCCAAATAGGAAAAGGAGTATGTCAAGGCTGTATATTGTCACCATGTTTATTTAACTTATATGCAGAGTACATCATGAGAAATGCTGGACTGGAAGAAACACAAGCTGGAATCAAGATTGCTGGGAGAAATATCAATAACCTCAGATATGCAGATGACACCACCCTTATGGCAGAAAGTGAAGAGGAACTAAAAAGCCTCTTGATGAAAGTGAAAGTGGAGAGTGAAAAGGTTGGCTTAAAGCTCAACATTCAGAAAGCTAAGATCATGGCATCTGGTCCCATCACTTCATGGGAAATAGATGGAGAAACAGTGGAAACAGTGTCAGACTTTGTTTTTCTGGGCTCCAAAATCACTACAGATGGTGACTGTAGCCATGAAATTAAAAGACGCTTACTCCTTGGAAGGAAAGTTATGACCAACCTAGATAGCATATTCAAAAGCAGAGACATCACTTTGCCAACAAAGGTTCGCCCAGTCAAGGCTATGGTCTTTCCTGTGGTCATGTATGGATGTGAGAGCTGGACTGTGAAGAAGGCTGAGTGCTGAAGAATTGATGCTTTTGAACTGTGGTGTTGGAGAAGACTCTTGAGAGTCCCTTGGACTGCAAGGAGATCCAACTGGTCCATTCTGAAAGAGATCAGACCTGGGATTTCTTTGGAAGGAATGATGCTAAAGCTGAAACTCCAGTATTTTGGCCACCTCATGCGAAGAGTTGACTCACTGGAGAAGACTCTGATGCTGGGAGGGATTGGGGGCAGGAAGAGAAGGGGACGACAGAGGATGAGATGGCTGGATGGCATTACTGACTCGATGAATATGAGTCTGAGTGACCTCCGAGAGCTGGTGATGGATAGGGAGGCCTGGCGTGCTGCAGTTCATGGGGTCGCAAAGAGTCGGACACGACTGAGCGACTGATCTGATCTGATCTGATCTGATGAAAAACATTATCATTTCAACTTATGGTAAATACAAAAAATTGTTGAGATATTTTACATTTTTTCAAGTAAAAAATCTCATCTATAATTTATAGTTGCAGTATATAGTAGATTTGCCAAGTTATTCCATACATAATTTTAAGTATCATTAAAAAATTTTACAGCTTTATTAAGATGTAATTGGGTTCTATGTATAGTTCTTTTGTCTCCGTAGCTAAGTTTCATCCTAGATATTTATTTTTGTTGCAATGGTGAACGGGATTGATTCCTTAATTTCTCTTTCTGACTTTTCATTGTTAGTATATAGAAATGAAAATGATTTCTTCGCATTGATTTTATATCCTAAATATAAAATGGTTAATATGGTGTATCACATTGATTGATTTGCATATACTGAAGACTTCTTGCATCCCTGGAATAAATCCAACTTGATCATGGTGTATGAGCTTTTTGATGTGCTGCTGGATTCTGTTTGCTAAAATTTTGTTCAGGATTTTTGCATCTATGTTCATCACTGATATTGGCCTGTACTTTTCTTTTCTTTCTTTTTTTTTTTTTTAATGTTGTCTTTGTCTGGTGTTGGTATCAGTGTGATGGTGGCCTCATAGAATGAGTTTGGAAGTGTTCCTTCCTCTGCAATTTTTTGAAAGAGTTTTAGAAGCATAGGCATTAGTTCTTCTCTAAATGTTTGATAGAATTCTCCTGTGAAGCCATCTGACCCTGGGGTGTTTGTTTTGTTTTGTTTTTGTTTCTTTGTAAGATTTTTTATCACAGCTTCAATTTTAGTGCTTATAATTGGGTTGTTCATAATTTCTGTTTCTTGCTGGTTCAATCTGGGAAGATTGAACTTTTCTAAGAATCTGTCCATTTCTTCCCGGTTATCTATTTTATTACCATATAGTTTTTTACTGTGGTGTCTTATAATCCTTTGTATTTCTGCATGGTCTGTGGTAACCTCTCCTTTTTTCATTTCTAATTTTGTTGATTTGATTCTTCTCTCTTTTTTTTCTTGATCAGTCTGGGTAAAGGTTTGCCAGTTCTGTTTACCTTCTCAAAGAACAAGCTTTTAATTTTATTAATCTTTATTATTGCCTCTTTCATTTCTTTTTCATTTATTTCTGCTTGGATATTTATGATTTCTTTCCTTTTACTAATTTTGGGATTTTTTGGTTCTTCTTTTTGCAGCTATTTTAAGTGTAAAGTTAAGTTGTCTATTTGATGTTTTTCTTGTTTCTTGAGGTAAGGTGGTATTGCTATAAACTTTACTCTTAGAACTGCATCCCATAGGTTTTGAGTTGTGTTTTCATTGTCATTTGTTTCTAGAAATGTTTTTATTTCTCTTTTTATTTCTTAAGTACTCTGTTGTTTATTTAGAAATGTGCTGTTTAATCTCCAAGTGTTTGTGTCTCCTAAACTTTTTTCTTGTAATTGATATCTAGTCTCATCATTGTGGTCAGAAACAAATGCTTGACATGATTTCAATTTTCTTAAATTTACTGAGGTTTGATTTGTGACCCAAGATGTGCACTTGAGAAGAAGGTGTATTCTTTTGCATTTGGATGGAATGTCTTGAAGATATCAATGAGATCCAGCTTATCTAAATTGTCATTCAAGACTAGTGATTCCTTACTAATTTTCTGTTTTGATGATCTGTCCATTGGTGTGAGCAAGGTGTTAAAGTTAATAAATTGTTAATTTGTCTCCTACTATTACTGTGTTACTGTCAATTTCTCATTTGATGTCTGTTAGTGTTTGTTTTATGCATTGAGGTGCTCTTATGTTGGGTGCCTAGGTATTTACAATTGTTATGTCTTCCTCTTGGATTGATCCCTTGATCATTATGTAATGTCCTTCCTTATATCTTGTAATATTCTTTATCTTAAGGTCTATTTTGTCTGATTTGAGGATTGTTATTCCAGATTTCTTTTGCTTCCCATTTGCATGGGACATACTTTTCCATTCTCTCACTTTCAGTCTATATGTGTCTTGAGGTCTGAAGTGGGTTTCTTGTAGACAGCATACATATGGGTCTTGTTTTTGTATCCATTCTGCCAGTCTGTGTCTTTTGGTTGGAACATTTAATCTATTTATTTTTAAAGTAATTGTTTATATATATATATATATGTTCCTATCACCATTTTCTTAATTTTGGGGGGCTGATTTTGTAAATCTTTTTTCTTCTCTTGTATTTCTTGACTATATAAGTCCATTTAACATTTGTTGTAAAGCTGATTTGGTGATACTGATTTCTCTTAACTTTTCCTTGTCTGAAAATCTTTGATTTCTCCATCAAAGAAATTTTGAATGAGATCCTTGCTGGTTACAATAATTTTGGTTGAAAATTTTTCCCCTTCAGTACTTTAAATATATCCTGCCATTCCCTTCTGGCCTGCAGAGCTTCTGCTGAAAGATCAGCTGTTAAGTGTATGGGGTTTCCCTTGTATCTTACTTGTTGCTTCTCCCTTGCTGCTTTTAATATTCTTTCTTTGTGTTTAGTCTTTGTTAGTTTGATTAGTATATGTCTTGGCATGTTGGAGAAGACTCTTGAGAGTCCCTTGGACTGCAAGGAGATCCAACCAGTCCATCCTAAAGGAGATCAGTCATTGGTGTTCATTGGAAGGACTGATGCTGAAGCTGAAACTCCAATACTTATGCCACCTCATGCGAAGAGTTGCCACATTGGAAAAGACTGATGCTGAGAGGGATTGGTGGCAGGAGGAGAAGGGGATGGCAGAGGATGAGATGGCTGGATAGCATCACGAACTCGATGGACATGAGTTTGGGTGAACTCCAGGAGTTGGTGATGGACAGGGAGGCCTGGTGTGCTGAGATTCATGGAGTCGCAGGGAGTCTGACACGACTGAGCGACTGAACTGAACTGAATGGCATGTTTCTCCTGGGTTTATCCTGTATGGGACTCTTTGTGCCTCTTGGACTTGATTGACTATTTCCTTTTCCATGTTGGGGAAATTTTCAAATATAATCTCTTCAAAAATTTTCTCATATCCTTTCTTTTTCTCTTCTTCTTCTGGGACCCCTATAATTTGAATGTTAGTGTGTTTGATATTGTCCCAGAGGTCTCTGAGGCTGTCCTCAGTTCTTCTCATTCTTTTTACTTTATTCTGCTCTTCAAAAGTTATTTCCACCATTTTATCTTCCAACTCACTGATTCGTTCTTCTGCTTCAGATATTCTGCTACTGATTCCATTTAGAGTATATTTCATTTCAGTAATTGTGTTGTTTGTCTCTGTATGTTTATTCCTTAATTCATCTAGGTCTTTGTTCCTTGATTCTTGAATTTTCTCCATTTTGTTTTCAAAGTTTTTGATCATTTTTACTATCAGTTTTCTGAATTCTTTTTCAGGTAGTGTGCCTATTTCCTCTTCATTTATTTGGACTTCTGTGTTTCTAGTTTGTTCCTTCATTTGTGTTGTATTTCTTTGCCTTCTCATTATTTTTTTTTAACTTATTGTGTTTGAGGTCTCCTTTTCCCAGGTTCAAAAAAGTTGAATTCTTTCTTCCTTTTGGTTTCTGCCCTCTTAAGAGAAGGCAATGGCAACCCACTCCAGTACTCTCGCCTGGAGAATCCCATGGTTGGAGGAGCCTGGCGGGCTACAGTCCGTGGTGTCACTAAGAGTCAGCTGAGCGACTCTTAGTCAGTCAGAGTCTGAGCGGCTTCACTTGCACTTTTCACTTTCATGCATTGGAGAAGGAAATGGCAACCCACTCCAATATGCTTGCCTGGAGAATCCCAGGGATGGGGGAGCCTGGTGGGCTGCCGTCTGTGGGGTCGCACAGAGTCAGACATGACTGAAGCTACTTAGCAGCAGCAGCAGCAAGGCTGGTCCAGTGGTTTGTGTAAGCTTCATGTAGGGTGAGATTTGTGCTGAGTTTTTGTTTGTTTGTTTGTTTTTCCTCTGATGGGCAAAGCTGAGTGAGGTGGTAATCCTGTCTGCTGATGATTGGATTTGTTGTTTAGCTGTTTTGTTTGTTGTTTAGATGAGGGATCCTGCACAGGGTGCTACTGGTGGTTGGGTGATACCAGGTCTTGATTCAACTGGTTTTGCTTGTGTGCGTCCTCACTGTTTGATACTCCCTAGGGTTAGTTCTCTGGTATTCTAGGGTCTTGGAGTCAGTGTTCCCACTCCAAAGGCTCCAGGCTAGATCTCTGGTCGGGAATGAAGATTCCACAAGTGGTTTGTTATGGCATTAAATGAGATTAAAACAAATATCCAAAAATAAGAAACCAGAGATGAACCCCAGACAACTGGCAGTTACAAAATCAGGCAAATAAAAATTAAAGTAATGGAATATACACATATACCTATACACCAATGAGCAAAGTCAAAACAGTCCAACAAAAATAAAGTATAGTGGATTGATGTGGCAAACAAAGTGAATAAAAAATTATATTTGCCAGTTAAGAACAAAACTAACTAAAGCACAAACTGGAAAACAAAACTAAAGCAAGGTGACAATTGGGAAATAAAGGAATGAAATTAAAACTAACACATATATTGAGAGGAAAAGAGAGAAAAAAGAAAGAAAGAATATATATGCAAAGTTAAAATAGAGGTAAATGAAGATTTTAACTTTGCATATATATTCTTTCTTTCTTTTTCTCTCTTTTCCTCTCAATATATGTGTTAGTTTTAATTTCATTCCTTTAATGAAGATTTCGGGGAAGGCAATGGCACCCCACCCCAGTACTTTTGCCTGGAAAATCCCATGGATGGAGGAGCCTGGTAGGCTCCAGTCCTTGGGGTCGCTAAGAGTCGGACACGACTGAGCGACTTCACTTTCACTTTTCACTTTCATGCATTGGAGAAGGAAATGGCAACCCACTCCAGTGTTCTTGCCTGGAGAATCCCAGGGACAGGGGAGCCTGGTGAGCTTCCGTCTCTGGGGTCGCACAGAGTCGGACACGACTGAAGTGACTTAGCAGCAAATGAAGATTTATATAATTAAAGAATAACTGCTAGGGGAAAAGAACAGTAGGAAAGGCAAACAAAGGAATAAATGTAGGAAAAAATATAATCACTTTTAAAAAATTAAAATTATAAAAAAGAGAAAAGAAAAAAGAAACAAAGAAAAAGGGAGTTAGGGAGGAAAACTGCACAGAGCTACAAAAACCCAACATAGAGGCAGAGGTTTATAACAACAATAAAAACTGTTACTGAATATACACATATACATATATACCCATAAGCAAAATCAAAACAATCCAACAAAAATAAAGTACAATAGGCTGACACAGCAAACAAAGGAAACCAAAAATTATATCTACCAGAATAAAGCTAACTGAAACACAAATTGGAAAACAAAACTAACGCAAAGTGCCAATTGGGGAATAAAACAATGAAAATAAAACTAACAAATATATTTAGAGGAAAATAGAGAAAGCAAGAATATATATGTAAAGTTAACTGGAGGTAGATAAAGTACACACACACACACACACACACACACACATATATATATATAAAAGATTAACTACAAGGCATAAAGAACAGTAGGAACAACAGACAAAGGAAGAAATGTAGAAAAAAATAATAATGGGTTTTAAAAATTAAAATAAGAGAAAAGAAAAAAAAAAGCGGGGGGGAACTCCACAGAACTGCAAAAGCCCAACGTAAAGGCAGAGGTTTATAACAACAATAAAAAATGAGACTGAGGGGGGAAAAAATGCTTAAAAGCTTAACTGGATTTCTTAGTGCCAATAAAATTGACAACTACAACAGTGAAAGTGACTCAGTTGTGTCTGACTCTTTGTGACCCCGTGGACTGTATAGCCCGTGGAATTCTCCAGACCAGAATCCTGGAGTGGGTAGCCTTTCTGCAGGGAATCTTCCCAACCCAGGGATTGAACCCATGTCTCCTGCATTGCAGGCAGATTCTTTACCAGCTGAGCCACAAGGGAAGCCCAAGAATTCTGGACAGGGTAGCCTACCCTTTCTCCAGCAGATCTACCAGACCCAGGAATCAAACCAGGGTCTCCTGCATTGCAGGTGGTTCTTTACCAACTGAGCTACGAGGGAAGCCTAACTACAACAGAGGAGGAAAGAAAGGAAAAGAAAAGAAAAAAATACAAAAGAGTCTACAGAACCAATCAAAAAATAAGAACAATAAATGTTTTTCTTGAGTCACTGCTGTCAGAGTCCTTTCCCTCGCTGGGAGTCACAGTCCACCTCACCTCCCTAGGATGCCATCCAACACTGTGCTGATCTCTGGACCTGCTGTGGGGGCAGCTCAGATTCTAATCTAGCCCTATTCCTATGTGTTCTTGCCTCCAACGCCCACAGCTATCAAGACTAGTGCATTTTCTTTTGTGGGAGCTCTCAAAGGCCTTATATATATTCCATAGACACAGAGTCTGCCTAGTTAATCATGTGGATTTTTTCTGAAGTTTGTACAGCCGGTGCCAAGGTTTTGGATCTTCTTCCTTAGGCACACTGCCCCTGGGTTTCAATTGTGGCTTTATTTCCACTACGTGGGTTGTCCAATGGGGTTTGCTCCTGAAGCTGCCCTGGAAGACTTGGGTTTGCTCCTGTGAGGGCCAGGTGTGGAGGTGGTATAGCTGCTTAGGTCTCAGGGGTTCTGGCAGCACCAGGTACTCAGTGGAGTTGCCAGTTAAGGCAACAGGAAATATAGTGCTCTAGAAGGATATACTGTTCCTGCTACTGCTAAGTCACTTCAGTCGTGTCCGACTCTGTGCGACCCCATAGATGGCAGCCCACCAGGCTCCCCTGTCCCTGGGATTCTCCAGGCAAGAACACTGGAGTGGGTTGCCATTTCCTTTCCTCAATGCATGAAAGTGAAAAGTGAAAGTGAAGTCGCTCAGTCGTGTCCAACTCTTCGCGACCGCATGGACTGCAGCCTGCCAGGCTCCTCCACCCATGGGATTTTCCAGGCAAGAGTACTGAAGTGGGGTGCCAATGCCTAGAAGGGTATAGCAACCAGTATTGGCCAATACTCTCCAGCTCCAGTACTATTGCCTGGAGAACCCCACCCCCCACTCCCTAACAGAGAATTCTGGCAGGCCACAGCCTACCAGGTCACAAAGATTTGGACATGACCAAAGTTACCATGCACACATAGATGCAAGACTTTTTTTTTGCCTGTGGCAGTTCTGCCCCAGTGAGAGTTGATCCTGAATGTGGCACAGCTTCTTAGCTTGCAGGGATGGTCCCTGGTGGGACCAACTGTCCAGAGACACTGACTTCCTCCACCGCAAGAGTTATGGCCCTATCAGTATCTTTTTTCAAGCTTCTTGTAGCTGGTTATCAGAAGGCCTCTTTGGCCAGTCTTTCTCCATAGTTCCACACATTCAGGCACTTAGAGTGCTCCCTTGCCTGGGGTCCTTTTCTGATGTTCAGTGCATCGAGCACATAGAGGGTCTCCCCTGGATGGAGTTCTACTTTGTGGTTCAGTGTGTCAGGCGTTTGATGGGACAGCCTCTCTATTGTTCAGCTGCTGATGCTGGCATGTGGGGAAAGAGAGGCTATGTTGATGGCTCCACCCCCTATGCGTAACTCAGCAGTATCACCTTGCTTCCATAGATGCCTGGCTTTCCTCCATTGGGATTTCCCACCACGAGCTCCTGCCTCACATCCCCTCGGTCCATCTCTCCACAGTCAACAGCAGCCCTCACCCTGAGATTGCTTCACACTCCCTTCCAGCTCCCAGACACTGTGCCTTCCAGGGGACCTGTGTCCCTCTCCAAGGTATGTATTACTGTGGCAAGGACTGTCTGATTCTCATTCCATTTAGGCTCCCACAGATCAGCTGTTTTACTCTCAGTCTTAAATGTTTCTCTTCTGACTCAGACAATTTCCCTGATGTGGGGATCAGACCCCTGCTTCAGTTCCCTGACCCACCAAGGGCAAGTCCATTCCTACTAACACTCCTGCTTTCCCCCCTAGTTCCTTTGTCCTACCGAGTTTTACATAATTCTGTATATTCTTTTCCACTAGTCAGATACTCCTGTGCACTCTCAGCTGATGTTATGCAGGTACTTCTGTGTCTGAAGGTGTATTCCTGTTGTATCTGTGGAGAGAGATGCTCTCCACGTCCACCTACTCCTCCGTCATCTTGTTCTCCCTACAATTAAAAAAAAAAAAACTATTTTGGAGACAATCAGGAAAAAATCACCATGTTCTCT
The DNA here is from genome assembly GCA_935064755.1 of Tragelaphus eurycerus. NCBI lineage: Eukaryota > Metazoa > Chordata > Mammalia > Artiodactyla > Bovidae > Tragelaphus > Tragelaphus eurycerus. The sequence continues at coordinate 1,057,797 of CAKXYN010000041.1, read as the reverse complement.
TACTTCAACTACTGCAAAGCTCTTAACTGGTACCCCAGTCTCAACTTGCACCCTACCACAAATTGTCCAGCCAGCAACACAGTCTTTTTAAAATACAGTTCACATAATGATCCCCTCTCCTTTTTAACACTCTTCAAAAGCTTCCAAGTATACTTAGAATCAACTTCAAACTTCTTACCCTGTTCTGCAAAGCCCTGTGTTGTCTATCAATGGACAAATCTCCAGTAGTACTTTGTGTCAATTCCCCTTGCTCACGATGGCTATTTGACCATTGCTAAACCAAGGCAAGTTCACAGCAACCTCAGAACCTTCCCAATCACTATCCCCTGGGCCTGAAATAGTTTCCCACAGCTTTTACTATAGGAGGATGTTTTTCTTTGTTAAACATCCATTCAAAAATCCCCTTCTTAACAGAGATCTTAATTAAATCCATCTAACTTCTGCCCCTATATCACTGAACAATTATTTTCTTCTTTCACTAGACATACTTTCTCTATGGTACCCTTTACAATCGTACTTACATTATTATTTTTATTTTTGCTTGGTAAGTGTATATCTCTGGTAGACTCTGTAGGGATGGAACCATACCTATGAAATTGTGGAATTACTCACAGTTTATTCCTGGCACTTAATGCAGGTCTATAATGTGTTCAGGGCTTCCCTGGTGGCCCAATGGTAAAGAATCTGCCTGCAATGCAGCAGACCCAGTTCTATCCCTGGATCGGGAAGAGTCCCTGGAGGAGGAAATGGCAACCCACTCCATTATTCTTGCCTGGAGTATCCCATAGACAGAGGAGCCTGGAGGGCTACAGTCCATAGGGTTGGAAAGAGTCAGACACAACTGAAATGACTGAGCAAGCAAGAATGTGTTCAATGAATATTTGTCAGAACTCCATGGATATTTGTTGACTAAATAAATTATTTCCAAGTGGCCTCACATTCAAAATGGCAGGGTTCACTCTGGTGACATCCTCTGTATGAGATGTTCTTTTCTCTTTTTCCCTTTTACTTAAGCAAAGGAAGCTCCTAGAGGAGAGTCTGAGCCCCTGATCCTCCATAACTGCTCAGTTATAAGAAAATGAGGGCTTCCCTGGTGGCTCAGCCAGTAAAAAATCTGCCTGCAATACGGGAGACTTAGGTTCAATCTATGGGTTGGAAAGATACCCTGGAGAAGGGAACAGCTATCCATTCCAGTATTCTGGCCTGGAGAATTCCATTGACTGTATAGTCCATGGGGTTTCAAAGAGACAGACACTACTGAGTGATTTTCAAATAAATTATATCAGTTGCTGATGACAATAGATTTGAGTTCACACATTGGCACATTAGCAGTCATGTTTCTAGACCACATCACTAGATCTACAAACATTTGAAATGTTTTGTCCTTAACACAAAGAGAACCAAGTAAGAGGATAAGTGCGCATCCATTCACAGTCTCTGCTAATTGAAAGTAGCCTAATGTGTATGTGTGTCAGGAGATTACACTGACTTCTGTGGAAAGATTCATACTATCATTCATGAAGAACTACTTCTCTGTATGTACTAACTTTATTTTTACTGTAAATGTTCTGGTGGCACAGTGGTAAAGAATCCTCCTGCCAGTGGAGGAGACGCAAGAGAGTTGGGTTTGATCCCTAGGTTGGGAGGATTCTGCAGGAGTAGGAAGAGGCAACCCACTCCAGTACTCTTGCCTGGAAAATTCCATGGACAGAAGAGCCTGGTAGGCTACAGTTCATGCAATCACAAAGAGTTAGACACAACTGAGCAACTGAGCACAAGCACACACACATGATGGAAGTGGTGACCTTCAAATGCCTTTGTTTCTTCATTAAAAATGGGATCTTTTGGTAGTTTGCGCCTGAGAGAGCTGATGTTGTTAGTTTGCTTTTCTCTTAGAGGAGATCACCACTTCTAGACATATCCTATAGCTTTACACACACACAAATATTTTACTATCATACTGAATAAAGACTGCTTAGGCTATTCTTTGAAGAAAGCACTTAAGAAATGCATGAGAGAGCTGAAATAGCTCAGTTGGGAGAGCATTCAGTTTAGTTCAGTTCAGTTCAGGCACTCAGTCGTGTCCAACTTTTGCAATCCCGTGGACTGAAGCACACCAGGCTTTCCTCTCCATCATCAACTCCCGGAGCTTTCTCAGACTCATGTTCATTGAGTCAGTGAAGTCATCCAACCATCTCATCCTCTGGCATCCCCTTCTCTTCCCATCTTCCATCTTTCCCAGCATCAGGATCTTTTCAAATGAGTCACTTCTTCGAATCAGGTGGTCAAAGTATTAGTTTCAGCTTCAGCATCAGTCCTTCCAATAAATATTCAGGACCTATTTCCTTTAGGATGGACTGGTTGGCTCTCCTTGCAGTCTAAGGGACTCTCAAGAGTCTTCTCCAACACCACAGTTCAAAAACATCAATTCTTCGGCGCTCAGCTTTCCTTATATTACAACTCTCACATCCGTATATGACTACTGGAAAAACCACAGCTTTGACTAAATGGACCTTTGTCATAAAAGTAATGTCTCTGCTTTTTAATATGCTGTCTAGGTTGGGCATAACTTTTCTTCCAAGGAGCAAGTGTCTTAATTTCATGGCTACAGTCAACATCTGCAGTGATTTTGGAACACCCCAAAATAAAGTCTGTCCTGTTTCCACTGTTTCCCCATCTATTTGCCATGAAGTGATGGGACTAGATACCATGATAAGCATTAGACTGAAGAAATATGTGAAAGCACTGTTATACAAATATAGTATGCACACAAGCTTTTTTTACAATATTAAGCTGCTTGGCTTAAAAATTTGCCAAATCTATAGAATCTAATTAGTAGTTTCAATTCATTGAACCTTGAGAATAGCTTTACACATAACACGCACTCTTCATCCTATCAGTACATTTATTGAGTCCCATTATTTAGTATAGCAAAAATAGCATTGATCCTCAATATTCATGAATTCCATATTTGGAAATTCATCTATTCCATAAAATTCATTTTTAATACCAATATACATGCTGGTGGCATTTTCATGGACATCCACCAACATGTGCAGAGTGGTGAAAAGTGTGAGTCACCTGATGTGTGTGTACACTTCACCTGAAGGCTGACAAGGTTACCCTTGGCCTTCTTGTTTCAGCTCTCATGATATAAAAAGAGGTGTATTTGGGGGATCTATTTAGTGCCACAATTTTTGCATTTTTGACTTTTTGTTTGTGATTTCACTGTTTAAATTGGTCCACAAACATAGTGTGAACATCCTGCCAAATGTCCCTAAGTTCAAGCAAGTCATGTGTTAGATATGCTTTGTTTAGATATGCTAGACTGTTGATGGTCATGGGTTAATTGTTAATGGATCAACATATCCAGAAAAAAGACAGGGAAAATTCACTGATCTGTACCTAAGGCCACTCCAGAAAGTGCTAAAGTAACAGCCATATTTTGTAAGAAGTTATGGAAGAGATGGAAAGTTGACTAAAGTTGTCAATTCATAGGATAGTGACCACTAAAAAAGTGCAATGAACAGCATTGTTATAAGGCTGAAAGCCAAAAAATTAGTCATTTTATCTAGGGTCAGAAAATGTTAAGCCCTTTCCTATTCATGCTGGCTGACTTGAACATGTGAACTTTGGTGCAGGTATTACCTTCAAAACATACAGAAAGTGTTAAACTTGCTTGCAAGATCAGTTTTACAGATCACGAGGCTATGGAACAATTCTTTAAATAACCACTAAATGTTAGACAGAAAAAGTTTTATAGGTAAGAGAAAGTTTTTGACACTGATAAGACTGGATTGTTTTACCAGGACATTAACAAATGAATCTATATAATGGTATTTTGGTTGAGGGAAATATGACCAGAGCCTTTCAGGACACTAACAGTGTAATTTCCCTAGGGGCAATATGCCAGCATTTGCTAATTTAGTGTTCACAATAACTTTACAGAATATGAGAACCAGAAAGAACAAGAATCAACTGCATGTCTCTTACCTTTGAGAAGTCATGGTCTAGTGGATGAGAGACATGTCAGCAGACAATTATACACATGGCATCTATGAAGTACAGAATACATATGTGTTGAATGAATGAGTGAGTCAATAAAAAGACAATGAAAGAAATATGTGAAAGATATGAGCAGTAGAAGGCATCTAACCTATCCTGAGAACTAAACAGATAATATCCTCCTAAAGAGGTTTGGTTTGTTTTTTTTTTTGGGGGGGGTGGGGGGGGTGGTCCAAAATCACTGCAGATGGCGACTGCAGCCATGAAACTAAAAGACGCTTACTCCTTGGAAGAAAAGTTATGACGAACCTAGACAGCATATTAAAATGCAGAGAAATTACTTTGTCAACAAAGGTCTGTCTAGTCAAAGCTATGGTTTTTCCAGTAGTCATGTATGGATGTGAGAGTTGGACTATAAAGAAAGCTGAGTGCTGTAGAACTGATGCTTTTGAACTATAGTGTTGTAGAAGACTCTTGAGAGTCCTTTGAACTGCAAGGAGATACAACCAGTCTAGCCTAAAGGAAATAAGTCCTGAATATTCATTGGAAGGACTGATGCTAAAGCTGAAACTCCAATACTTTGGCCACATGATATGAAGAATTAACTCATTTAAAAAGACCCTGATGCTGGGCAAGATTGAAGGCAGGAAGAGAAGGGGACGACAGAGGATGAGATGGTTGGATGGTATCACCGACTAGATGGACATGAGTTTGAGTAAATTCTGGGAGTTGGTGATGGACAGGAAGGCCTAGTGTGCTGCAGTCCATGGGGTCACAAAGAGTCAGACACAACTAAACCACTGAACTGAAATGAAAGAGTTATAGACAAAAAAAAAAAAAAACTTGCCTAAGAAAAAGAGTTGCATGTACAAAGGCATGGAAATAACATAACTAGAGAGTTTGAGAAATTCCAAAGAAGTCAGTAAAGCTAGAATATAGGATACCTATAGGAGAAAAATAAAGTTGGAGGTAAACAAGGAACCAGGGGGCATGCAAAGGAATTTAAATTGTGTGCTGAAGGCAATTGGGGAAGTGGAATGTGTAAAACACAGACATTTTCTTCTCTTTTCTAGTAGAACTGCATCTACTTCTGTCTGGTTTTAAAAGAATCCATTGATAAGCCCTTAATTTTTCATATTGATTTGCATATTCAAATTGCCAACATGCTCTGGATCATGGAAAAAGCAAGAGAGTTCCAGAAAAACATCTATTTCTGCTTGATTGACTATGCCAAAGCCTTTGACTGTGTGGATCACAATAAACTGTGGAAAATTCTGAGAGAGATGGGAATACCAGACCACCTGATCTGCCTCTTCAGAAATCTGTATGCAGGTCAGGAAGCAACAGTTAGAACTGGTCATGCAACAACAGACTGGTTCCAAATAGGAAAAGGAGTACGTCAAGGGTGTATATTGTCACCATGTTAATTTAACTTATATGCAGAGTACATCATGAGAAATGCTGGACTGGAGGAAACATAAGCTGGAATCAAGATTGCTGGGAGAAATATCAATAACCTCAGATATGCAGATGATACCACCCTTATGGCAGAAAGTGAAGAGGAACTCAAAAGCCTCTTGATGAAAGTGAAAGTGGGGAGTGAAAAGGTTGGCTTAAAGCTCAACATTCAGAAAACGAAGATCATGGCATCTTGTCCCATCACTACATGGGAAATAGATGGAGAAACAGTGGAAACAGTGTCAGAATTTATTTTTCTGGGCTCCAAAATCACTGCAGATGGTGACTGCAGCCATGAAATTAAAAGACGCTTACTCCTTGGAAGGAAAGTTATGACCAACCTAGATAGCATATTCAAAAGCAGAGACATCACTTTGCCAACAAAGGTTCGCCTAGTCAAGGCTATGGTGTTTCCTGTGGTCATGTATGGATGTGCTAGCTGGACTGTGAAGAAGGCTGAGCGCCGAAGAATTGATGCTTTTGAACTGTGGTGTTGGAGAAGACTCTTGAGAGTCCCTTGGACTGCAAGGAGATCCAAACAGTCCATTCTGAAGGAGATCAGCCCTGGGATTTCTTTGGAAGGAATGATGCTAAAGCTGAGACTCCAGTATTTTGGCGACCTCATGCGAAGAGTTGACTCATTGGAGAAGACTCTGATGCTGGGAGGGATTGAGGGCAGGAGGTGAAGGGGACGACAGAGGATGAGATGGCTGGATGGCACCACTGACTCGATGGATGTGAGTCTGAGTGACCTCCGAGAGCTGGTGATTGACAGGGAGGCCTGGCGTGCTGCGGTTCATGGGGTCGCGAAGAGTCGGACACGACTGAGCGACTGACCTGATCTGATGGAAACTTCACTAGGAGAATAATTTAAAATACTTCAATTTAGTATATATATTTTTTAATCTCAAATTGTTGTAGGCAACATATTGTTCTCTTTGGATAATTCAGAAAATATAGAACCAATAAGAAGGACAGGAATGATGGATACACCATAAAAAGTAGAAGAGAAAAATGTGTAAATAAGTGTGTATGTATGTCAGGAATTACAGAACACTACTCATATGCCCAGATGCAGAAAGATGTCTTTAAGCAGTAAAGAGCTTAACCCTGGTCTCTTGAACACTGTGCAATTTTGTCGCTGTTTGAAACTAAGTTAATAGAATGGTCTTAGTTGAAAACTTGGTTCAGGAGACAACGTAAAGAGAAGGGAAAGAGAAGGGAAGGAAGGTGTAAATTTGAGGGAGAGGGAGAGAGACAGAGAAAGAGAGAGAGAGAGAATGTATGCAGTGGTGCAGCACCTTGTTGGGAGCTTTTTGTCTGTGGTGTCACTAGCTTGCTCCTGGAGGCAGGTGTCAGTGTGGCTGAGATTGCAATGAGAAACTTTACAATGTGAGACAAAGAGAAAAGGCACTTGTCTCACATTTCTGAGAGACAAATAAATGGAGAAGCATGTTCTCCTCCACTGCACAAAAGGCAAAGATATGTGCACAAGCTATAAGGAAGTGATTGAGATGGAGAATTTGTCTTTTGGGAGAAGAGAGAGGAAAAGGACATATCCATCTTCACAGGATGGCAGTTCCTACAGGGAAATGACAGAGCACAAGCGTTCTATGCAGCCAAGTATGATTAATAATGAAAGAAGAAGCCTGGAAGCTCTGAACCAATGTAAAAGCAAGACCTTTTGCATTTTCTCTTAGTCTTTGGGTTGTGCATACATATTTAATGTTCTTTTAATCAAATGCCTAATGCATTTCTTGCACCATTTACTTCAAAGCATTTTTACTCCTGAGGCATTAGTATAGTATTTAATACTCCATTTTGGTGAAACCAGAGGAGGATGCAAAGTGAGCAAGGAAAGCACTTTTGAATGAGAATTCTATATAAGGCTCATTACTGGAAACCTTGCCATATTGTCCTAAATAAATAACATACGTCACAGCCATCACTTTGAAACATATTTGTTTTTCTCCAGTAATTCTATAGAAAAGAACCATTTAATCAATTCCACAGAACAGAAGAGCTTAATACAAAATATACTCAAAGTGTACTTTCTGTCAGGGGGCTTTTTTTCCTCATTAATTGCTTATTATGCTGTTATAACAATATTCCTGAATGTTTTATAACTTTTGTGGACTTCCCTGGTAGCTCAGCTGGTAAAGAACCCACCTGTCAATGAAGGAGATGCAAGAGATGCAGATTTGATCCCTGGGTCAAGAAGATCCCTTGGAGAAAGAAACAGCAACCAGTATTCTTGTCTGGAAAATTCTGTGGACCCAAGAACCTGGCAGGCCACAGCCCATTGGACCGCAAAGTGTCAAACGCTACTGAACACACACATGCACACACACATACTACAATATTACCTTTTAACATTGCTGGTATCCAGAAAAGAGTTGATTACAAGAATAGAAAATGTGAAGAGATTAGAGCTTTGAATCACATCGAGCAAATCTCAAGAAGCATTAAGGCAGGATTCACAGACCAGTCACACAAGTACATATACAGCCCTGATAAATCTCAGTCCTTTTTCTTCAAGAAAAATCATTTGTTCTATAAAAAGCATCACTTCTCTTTCAAACAAATCAGTAGAAACACAACCAAATGAAGCTTGCAGTAATTATTCATCAGTTTTAAAGAGTAATATCAAGTAATTTTCTTCATAAAATAGCAAACATTTATTGTGCATTTTTAGTCCTTTTCATACATTAGCTTAGTTTTCCCAACAACTCTTTGAGATCAAATCAGATCAGATCAGTCACTCAGTAGTGTCCGACTCTTTGCGACCCCATGAACTGCAGCACGCCAGGCCTCCCTGTCCATTACCAACTCCCGGAGGTCACTCACACTCACATCCATCAAGTCAGTGATGCCATCCAGCCATCTCATCCTCTGTCGTCCCCTTCTCCTCCTGCCCCCAATCCCTCCCAGCATCAGAGTCTTCTCCAATGAGTCAACTCTTCGCATGAGGTCGCCAAAATACTGGAGTTTCAGCTTTAGTATCATTCCTTCCAAAGAAATCCCAGGGCTGATCTCCTTCAGAATGGACTGTTTGGATCTCCTTGCAGTCCAAGGGACTCTCAAAAGTCTTCTCCAACACCACAGTTCAAAAGCATCAATTCTTCGGCGCTCAGCCTTCTTCACAGTCCAGCTCTCACATCCATACATGACCACAGGAAAGACCATAGCCTTGACTATGTGACACATAAACTAGTGACACATAAACTAGGCTATATTCAGGATTTTACACAAAATTCTTTATTCTGTTTAACATATTTTCCTATGTCTACTATCTTACTTGTGTTAGTTTAAAAACACACAAGCAAACACACAAAATTAGCCCAATATCTTCTAGATGAAAAGAACTTAAGGAAAATTAAATGATATACCAGGAAGAATGATTAATATGAATTCATACTAAAGAAAGAATCTAAAATTGTTAGTATATTTTATAGTACTCAATGGAAATTAAACCAATAGAGAATCATTGTCCTTCAATAATATGAAATTTTAAATTATTTAGTATAACAATTTATTGTGATTTATGATACTATGTTGAAACATAAAATTAAACATAAAACCAAATCAATACAATGAAAAATGCCAGGCTATTTGCAGAGTATTTAAAAAATGGCTTTCCAATGGAAGGCCTCTAAGATCTGTGTCCAGGCCTGATTCTGCCACTTGAGTCCTTGGACAGGCACATGAGAGCTCTGAACATGAGATTTCAATTAACTGGTAAGTGATGTAGGTGTTTTATGATCCCTACCAACTGTGAAATTCTACATTTCTTGGATTTATTTATGGGTAAAGTTTAAATTATAAAGAGAACACTAATAGTTGCTGAACAGTTAGAGCAGCAGACCCAAAGAGAGCTTCAGGATCTGTTCCCAGATTCAGTCTAAAGAATAGCTGCTGCAAACACTTTCAAAGCCATTAGAGGAGGATCTAACAGATATGGTATTATGAGTACTGTGGTGGTATTTACTTGTACAAGCCAGTTCATCTCATCTCATTTCTCCATTCAAAAGATTAGTTCAGACAAATGCCCTGATGGAATTGAGCTAGAATTCTTCAATTCAGTTTGAAGAGTCAAATCCATCTAGTACAGAGACACAGCCTGAGATTCGAGGATTTCTTACAACAGATGTACAGTTGTGTCCAAATACATTCATAGAATTTAGTTCTCTTGGTTTATTGACTATAAACTTGTACTTAATTCAATAATTATATTATTTGTAATGTGTGGTAACTAAGTGTATTTGCATATGTCTTGTGTAGGTAGTGAGGAAGTGGGGATGGTTTAGGGTTAAATAAATTACTCTGAACATTTTGCCTTTAATCTCCCTCAACTTCTAATCTTTACCTACCACTGCCCATCAACGTCGCCAGATGATACTGTGTCATTAAATAATTTAGTCAAATAAGCAAAAATAAGAATCATTAAAAATATAGTTTTTGCTAAAGTGATCATACCTTTGATCTGTAAATATACCTCTTTCATCACCTTTATAAATTTACTAGCAGACTAAAGCATGTGATCTACCAACACATTTTGTAAGTTATACGAACAGTCTCTGAGTTCGAGATATATTACAATGAAAATTTCTTATTTTTCCCGCTGTGTATACATAAGGACACATAGAAAGCCAGTTTTTGCTATTTGTGGGTAAGCACAAAAGGCATTGTCTTAGAATTTGCTGTAAATTATTTCCCTTCTAGCTTTTTCTATTTCTTATCTTTTGGATTAACCAGATTATTTTGGGTGCAAGGGACAGAAACCCAATACAAACTAGATTATAACAAAAAGGGAGTTATTGCTTATCTCTTATTAGAAAGTCCAAGGCTTCCAGGCAAGGATGAGTCCTGTCTCTGCACCTCTTTCCATCTTTACCCTGTTTTTCTCTCTGGCTTCATTCTGCTGCTTCTTACCAGGCATCTAGAAAAGAAGCTGTTGGCATTCCAGCTAGAGCATCTTCACAGCATGTAGCTCAGGACTAAGATATATTCTTTCCTCCATCCTTTCATCATATGCTAGGAAAAACTCTCTTGGAAATATTATTATGGCAAGGTAGATTGGATGGGCTGGCCTGGGTTGGTACTCATGAAGGAAGAGAACTAGGCAGGCAAAGCAACACATATTGTCCACCATGGACAAAACACAAAATACTGCAGAGAAATAAGAACAATGGCCCCTGAGAATTAGTAGAAAGACTCACCTTCCAAAATAGGAACAGTACAAGCTTGAACCACTTTAAATCTAGCTCTTCAAAGAAAAATAACATTCTGGTCTAATTCATGCTGCTAAGTCGCTTCAGTCGTGTCTGGCTCTGTGCAACCCTATAGACGGCAGCCCACCAGGCTCCCCTGTCCCTGGGATTCTCCAGGCAAGAACACTGGAGTGGGTTGCCATTTATAACATTCTGGTTCACAGATACATGTGAATACGTGTCTTCACAGGTCCATGCAGAATCAAGTGGGACTAAACATTCTCTAATTTTGACTCATTGGTGTAAGCTACCTCACTGGGCATTTTTGCCTGTGATGAAAATCAAACCAACCAAACCTATGATTCGGATGATTGTCTCACTGGGATGTGTGGATAAGCTCATCGGTTGTTATCTAACTACGTAAATTAACACTGAATGTGATTTAATTTCCACGGAAAGTATTTTTATTTGGAGATAATTTTTTACATTCACTATGATTAATTATGGAAAACTGTAATGTTATTCCAAAAACAAAACTCATTACAAATATTTCTCATAAAAACTCCTCTTTAAAACTTTTAAATCAAGAAAAAATTAAAGCAAGTTTTGAAACCCTTTCCCAGTCCTGATAGTATTATCATGCTTTCCAAACAGTATATTTTTATTTTCCCTAAAATACTAAAGAATTTAATAAGGGGGAGGTTTGTGTGTGTCTTCATGATACAAATGAACATTTCACAAGCTTGGTTCTCCCCTTAATCTCACTATTCTGTGGCCCCTTAAAGTGTAACTTTGAAGAAGTAATTTTAGACATGTTGAGCATGAAAGGGCTTTTGAAATATTTCATTTCTGAACTGAGTCAAAAATAGGCATGTTTGTTTAAAAAAAAAAAAAAGCTCACAAAGAAGCTTGTCTGGGAAAAGTATTCTTCAAAACTGCAGACATTTCTTTCAGAAAGCCTCTGTTCCAATTCATGGAGCTTATTGTTCTGATCTCAGAGCTCAGTCCCTGCAGCTTGAATTTCTTTTCAAAATCATTTAATGACTTTTAAGAATGTGTTTCTCAATTCTTGTGAGCTTCCAGTGTCAATGTTTGTCTTTTAATTTCTGTTATTTAGTTCACATTTGTGTTCCTGACCTTTGATAAAACAAGAGCCAGAACTGTCTGGGTCTCTGTAAAATATGTGCTTATACTACACAGGACTCCTTGGTGCACGTGTGTGCCTTAAACATTAGGTTTTTCCTTACTGAAGCTACTTGTTTGTCAAGGCTTATATATCCAACACATTCTGCTATGGTATTTGGATGAAATCGATGTGTTAATTCACAAAAGTTATAAATTAAACCAATAAATTGTATCTGACACACTGGAGAGAAATTAAGGCAAACAAAGTCAGTAATTTATGTTGCAGTCACTTACAGACCACTTACATTTCCACTTTTAACCAAGAGAATTAAATCACATTTCAGTAGTTCTATCAATTATAAGCTATTTTAGAAAACATATTGAAGAAAATAACTTGCCAGTGGGTCTGCCTGAACAGTTGATGATGTTGACCAATGTCATCTTTAAAGGTTACAACATTTGGTCCCATCTAGAACTTAGTGATAACTTTACAGGAGCCTACTTCTTTTTTTTTTTTTTTTTTAAGTGGGATATTTAATGATCTTAGCACATGGATGACATACCTGTTTTAGCACAGGACAGGACAAGTTATTTTAACAATATTTCATAGACAGTGGATGACACCATTCCCAGCCTTGTGACCAGATTGCAGTTGGGACATCATGGCCACTTGTGGAAAGCAATTCTGAATACATAAACTCCAACAGAGGGTGTGATGTGCCAGCTGAATGGAGTCTCATGCCTGCCTTCTACTTGCCTTATCTTCAGAGTAGAGTTCAGTTCAGTAAACTAATTTTATTGGTTTGCTCTGAAACAATTGATTTAGAAATCTAAATACAGGTGATTGATTTGTCAATGAGATTTCCACCTCATTATTTGTAGTGAGAAATGTAATTCCACTTATATAGTAATAATTTTGTAATAAGGATCCTATTCAAGATCTGAGCCACAGCCACAGTCAGCTCCTGGTCTTGTTTTTGCTGACTGTATAGAGCTTCTCCATCTTCAGCTGAAAAGAATATAATCAATTGTACTTCAGTATTGACCATCTGGTGATGTCCATGTGTAGAATCATCTCCTGTGTTGTTGGAAGAGGGTGTTTGCTATGACAAGTGTGTTCTTTTGGCAAAACTCAGTTAGCCTTTGTCCTGCTTTATTTTGTACTCCAAGGCCAAACTTGCCTGTTATTCCAGGTATCTTTTGACTTCCTACTTTTGTGTTCCACTCCCCTACAATGAAAAGGACATCTTTTCTGGTGTTAGTTCTAGAAGGTCTTGTGGGTCATCATAGACCTGTTCAACTTCAGCTTCTTTGGCATCAGTGGATGGAACATAGATTTGGATTACTGTATATCGAATGTTTTGCCTTGGAAATAAACAGAGATCATTCTGTCATCTTTGAGATTGCACCCAAGTACTGCATTTCAGACTCTCGAGTTGACTATGAGATCTACTCCATTTTTTCTAAGGGATTTTTGCCCAAAGATGTAGATATAATGATCATCTAAATTAAATTCACCCATTCCAATCCTTTTTAGTTCACTGATCCTAAAATGTCAATGTTCATTCATCATCTTCTGTTTGACCACTTCCAATTTACCTTGATTCACAGACAAACATTCCAGGTCCCTATGCAATATTTTTCTTATTTTTCTTTATAGCATCAGACTTTACTTCCATCACCAGTCACATCCATACCTGGGCACTGTTTTCACTTTGGCTCAGTTTTTTCTTTCTTTCTGGAGTTATGTCTCCACTCTTCTCCAGTAGCATATTGGGAACCTACTGACCTGGGGAGTTCATCTTTCAGTGTCATATCTTTTTGCCTTTTCATACTGTTCATGGGGTTCCCAAATCAAGAATACTGAAGTGGTTTGCCATTCTCTTCTCTAGTGGACTATGTTTTGTCAGAACTCTCCAGAACTTTCTCCTAGTTTGTTAGAAATAGGGAAAACCACTAGATCATTAAGGTATGACTTAAATCCCTCACAATTATACGATGGAAGTAACAAATAGATTCAAAGGATTAGATCTGATACACAGAGTGCCTGAAAACCTATGGATGGAGGTTCGTGACATTGCACAGTCGCAGTGATCAAAACCATCCTAAAGAAAAAGAAATGCAAAAAGGCAAAATGCTTGCCTGAGGAGGACTTAGAAATAGCTGAGAAAAGAATAGACACTAAAGGCAAAGTAGAAAAGGAAAGATATACACATTTGAATGCAGAGTTCCAAAGAATAGCAAGGAGAGATAAGAAAGCCTTCCTCAGTGATCAATGCAAAGAAATAAAGGGAAATAATAGAATGGGGAAGACCAAAGATCTCTTCAAGAAAATTAGATACACCAAGGGAATATTTCATGCAAAGATGGGCACAATAAAGGACAGAAACAATATGGACCTAAACAGTAGCAGAAGATATTAAGAAAAGGTGGCAAGAATACACAGAAGAACTATACAAAAAAGGGTCTTAATACCCCAGATAACAACAATGATATGATCCCTCACCTAGACCAGACATACTGGAATGCAAAGTCAAGTGGGACTTAGGAAGCCTCACTATGAACAAAGCTAGTGGAGGTGATCGAATTCCAGTTGAGCTATTTTAAGTTTTATGTCCTAAAAGATGATGCTATGAAAGTGCTGCACTCAATATACCAGCAAATTTGGAAAACACATCAGTTGCCACAGGACTGGAATAGATCAGTTTTCTTTCCAGTCCTAAAGAAAGACAATGCCAAAGAATGTTCAAATTACCGCACCATTGCACTCATCTTACACACTAGCAAAGTAATGCTCAAAATTTTACAAGCAAGTCTTCAATAGTACATGGAATGAGAAGTTCCAGATGTTCAAGCTGGATTTAGAAAAGTCAGAGGAACAAGAGATCAAATTGCCAACATCCATTGGATCATATAAAAAGCAGGAAATTTCCAGAAAAACATCTATTTCTGCCTTACTGACTATGCCAAAGCCTTTGTGTGAATCACACAAAAAAAAACCTGTGGAAAATTTTTAAAGAACTTAGAATACCAGTCCACCTTATCTGCCTCCTGAGAAATCTGTATGCAGGTCAAGAAACAACACTTAGAACTGGACATGGAAGAGTGTACTGGTTCTAAATTGGGAAAGGAGTACATCAAGGCTGTATATTGTCACCCTGATTATTTAACTTATATGCAGAGTACATCATGAGAAATTCTGAGCTGGATGAAGCACAAGCTGGAATCAAGATTGCTGTCAACAACCTCAGGTATGCAGATGATACCACACTTATGGCAGAAAGTGAAGAGGAGCTAAAGCGCCTCTTGATGAAAGTGAAAGAGGAGAGTAAAAAATCTAGCTTAAAACTCAACATTCAAAAAACAAAGATCATGGCATCTGATCCCATCTCTTCATGGCAAATAGATGAGAAAAGAATGGAAACAGTGACAGAATTCATTTTCTTGGGCTCCAAAATCACTCTAGATGGTGTCTGCAACCATGAAATTAAAAGATATGTGCTTTTGAGAAAAAAAAAAAAAACTATGACCAACCTAGGCAGCATATTTAAAAGTAGAGACATTGCTTTGCTGACAAAGGTCCATCTAGTCAAAGCTATGGTTTTTCCAGTAGTCATGCATGGATGTAAGAGTTGGACCATAAAGAATGCTGAGCACCGAAGAATTGATGCTTTTGAACTGTGGTTTTGGAGAAGACTCTTAAGAGTCTTCTCTTCCAAAGGACTGCAAGAGATCAAACAAGTCCTAAAGGAAAGAAGTCCTCAATATTCTTTGGAAAGACTGATGCTGAAGCTGAAGCTCCAATGCTTTGGCCACCTGATGTGAAGAACTGATTCATTGGAAAAGACCCTGATATTGGGGAAAATCAAAGTCAGGAGAAGGGGGATGAGATTGTTGGATGGCATCACCAACTGGATGGACGTGAATTTGAGCAATCTCTGGGAGTTGTGATGGACAGGGAAGTCTGTCATGCTGCAGTCCATGAGGTCGCAAAGTGTTGAACACAACTGAACTGAACTGAAAATATTATACACACTATGTGTCAGGCTCTTTACTCAAGGTAGGAAATACAGCAGAGCACAGGCATCTAAGTCCTCACTTCAGCACCTTCCATTCCAGGTGAGGAGTCTGGAGGGAAAAGCTAGATAAACAACTGAAAAAATTATTTCTTTTGTACATATGTGTGTGTGCTCAGTCATATCCAACTTTTTGTGGCCCCATGGAAGAGCCTGCCAGGTACCTCTGCCTATGGAATTTTCCAGGCAAGAATACTGGAGTAGGTTTCCGTTTCCTTCTCCAGGGATTGAACTCTTATCTCTTGTATCTCCTGCAGTGGCAGGTGGATTCTTTACCACTAGTGCCACCTGGGATAAACACTGATCTAAGAGTTTGGTTTTATTAAACAGATGATAAAGGAAATACATATGTTTGACTAAGGAAAGATACAGACCTATACTTCCAAAGAGCTCAGTGAAAGAGCAGGTATGTGGTTAATGAAATGATTAAGATGGGACAGCTCATTACATTACAGCCTAATGATGTGTGTTTCTCTTAAGACTGCATACATGGCACTGTACCCTTTATTCTAAAATTTTTCCTAGAATCAGAACTAAGAAAGCAAAGCATCAGTTGGCAGAGAGAAGAGGAGAAAGAATGTCAAACATTATGTGCCAGACAGAATAGTACTAAAAATTTCACTGATAAATAGGGAACAAGGGAAGGTGTAAAGGATGATTATTGAGTTTTGAACCAAGTCATCAGAAGTCCAGAATCATTGCAGGAGGAGGAAGGAAGAGGATGAGTTCAGTTTGGGTCATTGTGTCCTCAGGAGTCAAAACACATCCAAATGTGGACATCCAGAAACAGCTGCAAATGTTGACAATGATTAGAGCTAATTCACAAATTTGGGGTCAGTTGTGTAGAGCTTCAGTATGAACCACGTAATCACTGAAAGGAAGCAAAACAGAGAAGAACGTAGAGCAAGTGGGCATTTTATAGAAAAATTATATCAGCTGCTGTGGGAAGAGGGCATAGGGAGGGGGCTGATAGGGAGGGGGCCGTGGAGCGATCTAAAAGGAGCAGAAGAGGATGAGGCCACCTGAGGTGGGTGTGTGAACTGAACGTGCTCCCCAAGTCCTAAGCCCAGTGTGATGGTTCTTGGAGGTGGGATGGAGGCACTGCTTTGGGGGATAATCAGATCATGAGGGTGGGGTTGTCAGAAGTGTTATTTAATAGTGCGATATAGTGAGAGGTGACCTTGCTTGCTAGCACCGGAAGACATGGCAAGAGGGCAGCCATCTACAAACCAGGACACTGACTCTGCTGGCACCTTTACCATGGGCTTGCCAGTCTCTGAAACTGTGAGAAATAAATCTCTGCTGTTTTAGTCTCCTGGTGTGTGGTGGTCTGGGCTAGCAGCCTGAGCTATCACTAAGAGTGAAGCATCAGAAACAAAGGGCAGGAAGATGGGGAAGAAGCTGCAGAGCAGTGAGTGGGGACCAGAGACAGACACGGCTATCATCCCTGGGTCTCAAGGATCTGTTCTGAGAGATTTGTTAGGGAGACCACAGAAAGCAAATGGATGAGGCAGCACAGAGACGGGAGGTCAGGAAGCAGCTGATAAAGCAGATACCTTCAAAGAAGGAGCAGGTGGAGCACCAGCGTCACAGGGGCAGTGAGGGCTTCTCAAGGAGGCTGCTCCTGAGTGACCCACTTATACCTGGTCCTTCCAGTGAATGACCTAACATGTCACCTTCTCACTCCTCAAATATAACGAGTTAGCAGAATACCTTTGGTAATGCCTGGCACAGTGAAAGATGAGCACTCATTTTCTAAGAGAGCAAGAAAGGGGAAGAAATTTGATGACAACACAGGAAATGTTGATATGAACAACAGTGTTTAGGGACTTAGTTAAACACTTCTTTCTGATAGCATATGGAATTGGGCAAAGGGGCAGTTGTAGACTTTGGGAAAGTAGCCTCTGTAAGGTACACTTATAACAAAAGAGAACACCCCCCAGAGAACACCCCGAGGACCCCACTTCCTTGCTGAGTTCTGAAGCTAGATTGGATTGACCAGTGTGATTCATCCATCTGACATTTAAGTGGAGAAAAAAAAAAAAATTGATAAATAATCCAAGATTTTTTTTCTTTACACATTTTTTAATAAATTTACAAAATTTTATTTTTCACATTTTTGTCTAAATGAGCACTACTTTGATAATCAGATAAAAAAACAATTGTTTAGAAAGGAACCTCTCTGTGGCTTTGGGTCCCAAAGATCCCTTTGATATGTTAGTGTGAAAGAAATTGTGAGACACTGATCTCAATTGATATCTCTAATACCAGCATGCTGCTAATCTGTACAGGGAACACATTTAAATAATAGTGATGTAATGTGGGCCTCTTGGTATCCAATTTTAAAATTTGTGTTCAGGCAGCTGTATAAAACTGAAACATGTTTACAAAACAGAATGTAATAGGATCAACCTTCGCATTCTTAAAGTTCAGGTGGAACTAACTAGAGACAGGAGCTGGCCATGAGGACTGAGGAATGCATTTGGGGCAGGGCACTAGTATTTCAATCCAACAGAGCAGGAAGGCAAGGAATACTGAGTACATTTGATATGGAAAGAAACAGAGATGTGGGTGTATAATATAATGGCACAATGGTAACATAGGATATGTCAATCACAAGTCACAAATATTGGAAGAAAGTAGTTTAAATTAACTAAACCCCATTTCTCTGCAGAGAATTAACACGGCAAGTTAATATGACTAACCAAGAAAAAGCATTACAGTCATCCAATGGGAGTAAAAGACTAGAAGAACTGGAAACAGCAAAACAAGCTGCTTTCTGTGAGACGTGGGCCAAAGGCTGGAGAAGGATGAGTGAGGGACTGCTATCTTTTATTACAAGTCCCTCTAATCTACTTAAACTTTTATCCTATGCCCATACTACTTTGATAAAATATTAAGCAGAGAAAAAAATTAATAGCACTAGCAGATAACAGAGCTCTCTTCCTCTCCAAGAGGTTCAGAAAGCTGAGAAAGTCACACTGGTGCAGTCAGTGATTTTAGGATTCCAAGTCATGCATGCTAAAATCACCCTGAATTTATTTATACAAAATGTAGGGTTCCATAACCCAAAGAAGTAAGTGATTCTAAGAGATTAGATGGATATGCATCCCTTTCGATGACAAGTGCAGTACTGAGATCTACTTCCTGATTTAAGGGGAGAAAAAGCTCCAACTGACCTGTTTTCTCTCTGGGGGACAGATATGCTGAGTGTTGCAGCTGTAAAAACCGAGGGCTCTAGCACAATTAACAGCTGACACAGACCTGCAGACTGCAATTCCCCACAGTCTCCAGTCACCACCTATTTACTTTTTGTTAGATTTCCTGGGCTTTAGTTTATTAGAGCAGGGGTTAGCTTGATGCAGTGAAATTAGATTAGAAGCAATTCACTGCATGTGACTTTATTTTCATTAAAATTCCTTAAATAATAGATCAGTAAACATCATTGGATGAGATGGCTGGATGGCATCACTGACTCGATGGACGTGAGTCTGAGTGAACTCCAGGAGTTGGTGATGGACAGGGAGGCCTGGCGTGCTGCGATTCATGGGGTCGCAAAGAGTTGGACACGACTGAGTGACTGAACTGAACTGAACTGAATTGAAACATTATTGATGACCAAGCTCCTGGATCCCATTTGACCTGCCCTGCTTGCTAGTAAATCCAGGTAACATCTTTCCAGGACTCAATAGAAATTGGACACTCAGTGTTTCAGCCAGGCTCCAGCATCTGCTAAAGTACTTATGGATTTAGCTCCAATGTAAGAAATTCTTTATTTAAAGACTGATTTTAATGTTAATAGTCCCTGTTGAATATCATTAGTGAATTCTTGAATGCACTGGCTTCCTCTGTTGTGTTTGCATGATGCTGTTTCTCCGTAAGATCCTCAGGGCTTGGTGAGGTTTCATTAAACAGAGGGCACTAACAGATTGATCCAAGAGCAATCAGAACCAGTGGGATTTGAATTGTGACTTGAGTTGGAATGTCAGGAGGAAATGTATCCTTAAAGATACTATTTGACCCCAAACTGAGAATTAGGAGATTAATGTTTACTATTGAAGATGAGGTGGAATATACATTATATGTGTGTATGTGTGTGTGTGTGTGTATGTATATATATATATATACACACACACACACACACACACACACATATATGTGTGTGTGTGTGTATATATATATATATATATATATATATATATATATAAAATACAATAGGAGCATTCCTGGTGGCTCAGTGGTAAAGAAGCTGCCTGCAAAGCAGTAAACACAAGAGATGTGGGTTCAGTCCCTGAGTCAGGAAGTTCCCCTGGAGAAGGCAATGGCAACCCACTCCAGTATTTTTGCCAGAGAAACCCCAGGGACAGAGGATCCTACAGTCCATGGGGTCACAAAAGTCAGACACAACTTAGCAACTAAACAACAACACATATACAATACTTACCACCAAGCTTTCCCC
The DNA here is from genome assembly GCA_935064755.1 of Tragelaphus eurycerus. Classification (NCBI taxonomy): domain Eukaryota; kingdom Metazoa; phylum Chordata; class Mammalia; order Artiodactyla; family Bovidae; genus Tragelaphus; species Tragelaphus eurycerus. Next base: position 1,037,464 of record CAKXYN010000041.1, on the reverse strand, counting down.
AGTTCCCTTCTACACACACACACACACAGCTGAAAGGTGAGCAAAAGCAGACATCTGTGCCTGCCTGCTTTACATCAGTCAGTCATCGAACAAACAATTGTACTGGTTGTCTGCCTCATACTATCATAGGCACTTTGGAACCCTCTTTGAACTAATCATACATAAATGTCTGCTCTCATGGAGCTTGCTTTCTAATGTGCTGTTCTTGGACACTCAGTCATGTCCAACTCTGTGATTCTATGGACTGTAGCCTTCCAGGCTCCTCTGTCCATAGGGATTTTCCAGTCAAGAATACTGGAGTGGGTTGCCATTCCCTCCTCCAGGGGATTTTCTTAACCCAGGGACTGAACCCAGGTATCCCACATTGCAGATGGATTCTTTACTCTCCGAGCCACAGGGAAGCCCTACTTTCTAATGTTGTGCTGAGCAATGTGGAAAACTGCGGGTATGATATGGGTGTGAAGCTCATGCTGTGGGCAGTTGACACTGAGATACAGGCACACGGCCCATCAACCAAGCCATCAATGTGCTCCTCCGCTTTCTGCTAGTAATGAAATTCATTTTACAAACTAGCATTTGTTGTCACTCTAAATTTTCAAAACATTTCATACACATCAATACAAGTTAATCTTCTCAGCCTCTGTATTCTTATTTTCCCCACTATACAGTGAGAAAAAGACAAAAGAGTTAAGTGACCCTTACCATAAGTAATCAGCAACCTATGCTTTTTCCTTTATGCCATGCTGTTTTCATAAATTAGCAGCAAAAGCATGAGACTTCAATCCAGAATAGAGAAACGAATCTAAGCATCAAAAGAACAAAAGTCCAGGCAATTTATTGTAACTGCTGCAATTCATGTTTTCGTTTAAATTTATGAATGGAGGTGACCTTGAACAATCACAACTAGAAAAAATGATATCTTCATTCCTACCTGCATATGACCTAACACAGACATCCTGCTCCTAGTCAGTGGTTCGCAGTGGCTCCCACATGGCATTTATCCTGGAACCTAGCTTCTAGGTTTGGAGAAGGCCATGGCACCCCACTCCAGTACTCTTGCCTGGAAAATCTCATGGGCGGAGGAGCCTGGCAGGCTGCAGTCCAGGGGATCGGGAAGAGTCGGACACGACTGAGCGACTTCCCTTTCACTTTTCAGTTTCATGCATTGGAGAAGGAAATGGCAACCCACTCGTGTTCTTGCCTGGAGAATCCCAGGGAGGCGGGCTGCCGTCTATGGGGTCGCACAGAATCGACACGACTGAAGTGACTTAGCAGCAGCAGCTTCTAGGTTTGGAGAAGGCAATGGCAACCCACTCCAGTACTCTTGTCTGGCAAGTCCCATGGATGGAGGAGCCTGGTAGGCTGCAGTCTATGGGGTCGTGAAGAGATGGATACAACTGAGCAACTTCACTTTCAATTTTCACTTTCCACTTTCATGCATTGAAGAAGGAAATGGCAACCCACTCCAGTGTTCTTGCCTGGAGAATCCCAGGGACAGGAGAACCTGGTGGGCTGCCATCTATGGGGTTGCACAGAGTCAGACACGACTGAAGTGACTTAGCACCAGCAGCAGCAGCAGCTTCAAGGTTTGCTTAATGATCTCTTGTGCCAGAAATTCTGTACCAGCCTCCCATTGTAAGGCTTTGATAATATATCAGAATTAAAGTTAAGCAGCTACTGGGCATTTCCAGTCCCAGGAGGGATATAGAATATTGAGTTGAAGTGGCATCTAAGAAATGTCATCTCAGAAAAGAGCTGACCACACTCAGCCTGCAAGGAAAAAAAATTAAAATGAAAATCCATCTCAATTCATGTGACATTGTTTCCAGATCAGCAGAATCACTAATTGTTTTATGATCATGACTTTTTAAGCTTCCATAAGGCAAAGTAATAATAAAACTTCCAACCCTTTCAGTCAGGTGCTTTGGACATGACTCACAATACAATGACTGGTAAATGGCTGTCTTAAGTCTGACTGACTGCAAGGAACATATGACCCAAAGTCAGGAGCCCTGAGCTCTCATCTCATTTCTCAGTAGGTGCAGGACGTGGATCAGTAACATTGGCCCAGACCCACAGCATATGTAAATTCATTTACTCCTAACAATAACTCTTTGTTTTTTGTTACTAACCCTACTTCTCTGTTAAGAAAACTGAGGCTCACAGAGTTCAGATAAGCATCCCACAGCTAGTAAGAGCAAAAAACCGAGCTAAAAACCCAAATCACCTGACTCCATAATTCCTCATTATTTTTTGGTCTTTATCTGTTTCACAACAAAATTGGCATAATGACACCCACACAATTTTTCCCAGAGAGCTTCTATGAAATGAAGTGAGCTAATATTTTATTTTAAAAGATGTTTTAACAAATATTTATTAAAATTTTACTTCTGTTAAGTACTAAGCTAAGTATTAATATTACAGTTGAATTATGAAGTATAAGGTACAGCCTCTATCCAATTGTAGGCTGTTATTGTCACTTTCAGTTTCTACATATTAATAATGTCATCACTCAGTAACTTCCTTATGTGTTAATTATCCAAGGCTTCCAGAATCATCCTATACCACTAGGAATTCATGACACCCGTGATATTACTAGGAAGTTATCACTTTCTTGGATATCAACCCTAACCCAGAAGGCTGTGATTCAGTTTCTGGGCTGTCAAAACGTGATCCACATTCTCATTCTGGTTCCTGTCATGTTAATTCTCTACAAACCTCTTCCACTGTCCATCCCTTCACCTTCTGTCTTCATATCATGGAGAAAGAGTAACCTGCTTTGAAGTGTGTGCATGTGCTCAGAGGTGCTGCAGCTTTCAGAGAGGGGGTGTAAAACTTGCTGAGCCCAACAGAGGCCCTGAGAAAGTCCCAGGTGGTGTCAATATTTAACTTTTATAATCAGTATGTCAAATTCACAGAAAATAAAACTGCAAAAGGCCTTTCCTGCAAGGCTATTAGAGTCTAAAAAGAAGAAGCCAATTATTCTCTTTATACAGGTTGTCATAGCATGTGGTGAGGAGCTTTCATTCTGTGGCATTTTTCTGGAGTTATTGAAAGCTAAAGATATGATTGACTAGATTAATTCTCAATTAACACAGAATTTACTATATATCTTAAAAGGTGATGGTTAAGGGGAACTTTGATAGAATTATGTATCTGTTAACATGAACATTCTGATGGGATGATCCATGTAGATAAAGTACAATAACAAAGATACTAGAAATAAGTGAAAGTAATTTATAACAAATGAAAAGAATTACAACTCCTATTTTATCCAGGCCAGTAAAATTATTCTAATTTTTTCATGGAAGAATTCTCCAGTTTACCTGCTTCCCAGAGTGGGTAAAATGTGCTCACTTTCTTGTGTCTGACATTATATTTTCCTTCTTTTTCTGTTACTGTTACTGATGAACAGGATGGGTGACATTTTACACCTGGAGAACATGAATAAATTACAGAGCTGCAATTTTTCTCTAGAAACGTAGGTTTTCTTCAGAGGCATTTGATAACACTGGCCAAATGTTTGATATTCACCCTTTTATACCCAGGGCATGTGAGTGAACATTTGCATCTTTTATTTAATCCTCCACACTGCTTTCTTAAGTTATTGACACCTTCATTATGCGGATGTGGGATGGTACATGTTTACACCTCCATCACCTGATGCTTCTGTCACCTCAAGTACACATATGGATCATCGTGGTCTATGCCCTTGAGTCCTGCATCAACATTGTGGAGAGTATGGATGACAAAAGAAAATCTCACTTCACAGTTCTGCCATCAGTGACAGGATTAGCCAAAAGCATAGAGAAGGCCCAAACCTTTGCATATGTATCATTTATGTCCTTTGCATATATATCATTTATGTCCTATTCTTACTTGTCTGGGCCAAAGAGGAAAATAAACAAAGCTAAGAACAGAAATTCTAATGCAGGAGGTCAAATTCATTCCATTGGCCTTAGTGCAACGAGTCATTGACTTTTCTGAAGCGACAATTGCAGCATTCAGACCATCTGAGCTTGCCTTCATATTTTACATGTTAGAAGTCTGCTCCCCAGTGAAGGTTAATGATTGCCTCTAAGGTTACAAAGGTTATGCAGGGCTGATTTTACTGATGGCAACCCCAAAAGAGTTCTTTCAAAGTCAAAGTCAAAACTACAGCTGCACCACTGTTCCATGTACCTTGAATTTACCTTTAGGTATTTCTCAACCCTGGTGCCATCTTTGCTCTAACAGTGTATCTTATCTAAAACATTGTATAGAAATTGTCATTGCACAGAGTGTACCTCTCATGATTTACCACCTACACTAACAACTTCAGGATGTTTTTTGAGAATAAAAAGGCTTTTCCCTCTTGCAGAGCATTTTAACAATCACTCTAAGTAATTCACTTAAAGTCAATGACAATAAACTGAGTTGTGACTTCCTACAAGCCTAGACATGGAAATCACATCATTTCACATTTGAGAACTGAATTATAATGCCAAATTAAAATTTTTATTGAAGTTTAGTTAATTTACAATATGTTAATTTCAAGTACAAAACAGAGATTGAGGTATGTGTATAGTCTCTTTAAGATTCCTTTCCATTATAGGTTATTAAAAGATATTGAGAATAGTTTCCTGTTCTATACAGTAGGTCCTTCTTCTTTACCTATTATATATAGTAGTATGTTTATGTTAATCCCTAATTATATTAACTCCTAATTTATCTCCTTCAACTCTGCTTTTTTCTTTGGTATCCATAGTTTGTTTTCTGCATCTGTGAAGGACCCAATTAATTTTGAAAGGAAGAAAAAAAATAAAATTTTTTAAAGAAGTTAATTACATTATGTTGTAATATAAAATTATATACAATAATATAAACTTCCCATAGCTGAGCTCAATAGTACCTCCTTTAAACATTTTTTCAATTTATTATACTTTATCACTGTAAACCTTTAAAAAATGACCTACAAATAACATCATTTGCTTGATTATTGTATTATGCAAACTTATTGATTGGATCTCAGAAACTGAGAGTAATAATTCAATATTTGATTTCTTATGATACCAGCCAAAGTCTATAAGGAGAGTAAAGATTACGTTTAAGTGTGGTCCACTTAAGTTTCATTTCAATGGCTTTAATAGGCAGTGGTTTTTTTTGTTTGTTTGTTTTATTCTAATTAACATCTTTTCAAAGGGAATGTAGCCTCTAATTTCAATGACCTTTACTATTCCAAAAGCCTGATTCATTCACCACAGGAAAATCACTGTCCAACTTTTAATCTTAGCTTACTCTTTGCTTCCACCTAGCGTACTTTCACAAGTATAACAAGTTTTAAAATGGCATATGTATTTACATAAAATGTCTTGAAAGAGAAACTTGGTTTATAGAGCACACAGATTTTGTTCATTTTGTTTTTCTTGTCACATAAAAATTACAGTATTTTATTTTCTATATGGGAAAAATGAAAAGAATACACTGAAAAAGTTGAGTATAATGAGAATATTTGCCTATCATTAAAAGAATTAATAGCAGTGTTTTAGCAGCATTCTCTTTTCAGACTAATAAATGAAAGTTTAGCAAATTTACAATGTACTGGCAAGCACATTTATAAATTATAAGATTTCAAAAGAATCACAGACATCATTCTAGCACTGTTCCCCCTTTTTAAAAACAGATGAGGACACTGAGAGGTAAAATGACTTGTTCAAAGTCACAAAGCCAGCTGTTGTCAAGGCAGGACTAGAAATGGGGTCATCCAACTCCCTATAGAAAATTAGAGATACCAAAGGAATATTTCATGCAAAGATGGGCACAATAAAGAATATCAAACCAATCAGTCCTAAAGGAAGTCAACCCTGAATATTCTTTGGAAAGACTGAAGCTTTAATACTTTGGCCACTTGATGTGAAGAGCCAAGTCATTGGAAAAGACCCTGATGTGGGAAAGATTGAGAGCAGGAGGAGGAGGGGATGACAGAGGATGGGATACTTGATGGCATCACTGATTCAATGGACATGAGTTTGAGCAAACTCCAGGAGACCGTGAAGGAGAGGGAAGCCTAGTGTGCAGCAGTCCATGGGGTCATTAAGCACTGGACAGGACTGAGCGACTGAACAACAGCAAGCTCCCATAGAGGGTGCCGTGGGTCACACATCCTGCTTTCTGACTAGATGTCAGAGTTATTGCTGTAAAATTACCCACACTAGATAAAAAGAATGATTATCTTTAGTTTACTTTATGGAGTTGTGTCCTCAGTCACTCAGTAGTGTCCAACTCTTTATGACCCTATAGACTGTAGCCACAAGACTCCCCTATCCATGGAATTTTCCAGGCAAGAATCCTAGAGTGGGTTGCCATTTCCTCCTCCAGGGGATCTTCCCAATGACCCAGGGATTGAACACTCATCTCCTGCATTGGCAGGCGAATTTTTTTTACCACTGAGCCACCTAGGAAGCCCAGATGCCAGGTGGGCCGACCTTCTCTAGTAATCTTGACCACCCATTCTGCCTGACGCTTACAGGACATGACTCCAGGGCCACCATATCAGAATGAAGACAACACTTGTATCTGAGGAAGAAGTTACCGAGCCACCCACTCAATACACCTGTGAACCTGCCACAGACCTTAAGTTACCTTCTTTTTTTAAAGAGTTACTATCTCAAAATTCTACCTGATCACAAAATTTAACAGATTTTTCCACAGTAAGCACAGTCAATAATGCTTCTTATGAAGGACAATGTTAAGTGAGGTATGAATAGTTATATTTTCATTTAAACTCACTAAAGCACAACACTTTATCTTTTCTGGCCATGCCCAATTATCTTCCCTTCTTAGACCTAAAGAATTTAAAGAGTTGTTGATAATCTGTGATACTAACGTGGGTGAGTGGGTGCATGTGCTCAGTCGTATCCAACGCTGAGCATCCAGGTACTATAGCCAGCCAGGCTCCTATGTCCCTGGAATTTTCTGGGCAAGATACTGGAGTAGGCTGCCATTTCCTTCTCTAGGGGATCTTCCTGATCCAGAGATCAAATCCATGTCTCTTGCATCTCCTCCATTGTCAGGCAGATTCTTTACCACTGAGCTACCTAGGAAGCCCATGATACTAACAATTAAAGCTAATTCAAGTGTATGAGTCTGCCTGGACTACCAGAACAAAATACCATAGACAAGGTGGCTGAAACAACAGAAATTTATTTTCCCACAGTTCTGGAGGCTGGAGGTCCAGGATCACGGAGCCAAAAAAGGTCAGGTTCTGGTGAGAGTGCTCTACGTGATTCGTAGACAGCCACCTGCTTGCTGTTTTTCACATGGCTTTTCCTCAATGTAATTGCACAGAACGAGTGATCGCTTAGAAAGACACAGCCTTCCAATGGGCTAGAACTCCATTCCAATGACTTCTTGCAGCCTTACCTACCTGTTAGATGATCTCCATACACATTATCTCAGAGGTTAGGACTTCAATATATGTATGGGGAGTACACAATTCAGACCATTATGTCAAGTATTTGATACATTAAAATGAAAAACTACTATTTAATTGATTCAAAACACTGCTATTCCATATATGATTTTGAGAGATTTGTCCAAATTTGGTAACTCAGAAATCTTATGAACCCTACAAACTCACTTGAGAAGGAAAATATTAATACAAAGATTTTTATTTATAGTTAGTAGTTGTTCCTCATCTTCTCCAAGACCTACCTCCTCAATGCATTGTCAGTATGAGTGTTAAAGCAAAACTGTCTCCAACATGTAGACACAGATCTCTATTTTTCATTTGGCTTTAATGCCATGTATGAATTCTTAGAGACAAAAAGAGTTTTGAAGTTTGAATAAACCTCTAAACTTCCAGTCCCACTCTAGTATTTCCTATTTTATAAAAGAGGAAACTGAACCTCACAGATGTTCATAATAATAACATTGTTTCTCTTAATTTAAAAACTGCTCCAATGTTTTTTCATTATGTCTTTACACTATCCCATTAAGGAAGACAGTGGATGTCACTTTATGATTTCATCCACAAGAAAATGAAATATTCAGAGGCCATGCAGCTTACTCCGCACCCCAAAGTCTCAGAGTCAAGACATGAATATGTGAGCAGAAGCCTGAACCAACAGAAATGTCCACCAGATACATCCAAACTCAGCCATCCAACCACAGACAAATTGCCAGGATGTTCATAGTTAATTTAAACAATAGGAATCTAAGCATCAATTACTGACAAATGAAAACAAAATCATAAAGAGCAGCATGTAGAAGGGGTTGGAAGAGAAAGAGGAATAACAGCGTGATGGGCTAGCAGCCTGAAGGCAAGACATTAGAGTCACACCTGGAAGCTTCACGGTTTTCAAGGGGGCAGCCATGCAGCAGTACCTCCCACTCTTCAGTCACCTGGGAAGCCCCCAGAGATCATAAATGGACCCTTCCATGCCTTTTCCAGCACTCCTCACCCTGGGTCCATGGTCTGTCCAGCCATCACCAGGTGGCAATCAGCACCCATGCAGTTAAAAGCATGATAAGTGATTCTCTTCTGAAAGCTCACAAAGTATGTTTTTGGAAAACACTCTCCTTAATATTAGTCACAATCCTGGCAGGAGACAGAATCCAAATCAGCTGATTCGAGAGACTAACAGGTTTTATTTTCAGAGATGCTAAGACATTAAGGGAAACAAAAAGTAATGTGAAAGCACCTAGAGGCTATCACAAGGGAAGCTTCTGCTTCCTGGGGACTGGAGGGACAGAAAGTATCTTCAGAAGCCCAGTGAGAATGGGGGCTAAAAAGGAGGCAGTGTTGAGAGGGTCAGCACCCTCCAGAAAGCGTGGCTGGAGCAGGAGACAATGCCTGCCTCCTTTTTCCTCCACCCTCCAGTTTCCTGGCTGTACTTTCCCTTAACTGAGACTAGACAGAAGCCACCCTGAAGTGGGTCCCAGAGATGGAGCCAATGGGGTCAGTCTCCAGGACACAGAGCAGAAAGGAGAAGGAAAAGTGGGTGGTGGGAGACAGTGAGCATGGCCTCCCCTTATCTTTGGCATCTAAGAGTATATTCTATACAAAATATACTACTTTGGAAAATTATAAATCAAACCTTAAGTGGTTCTGTAATTTTGCTGAAAGTAGAAGTGATTTTTCTGTACATGTACCCCAAATATAGATTAACAGAGGGAGAAAGAAAGGTATGGATAAAGATCAGACTTTTCTTTAGGTGGTAACATGTAAAGAATAAAACAGATGCAATTTGCCAAAGGATTCAGCAGACAGCAAATTGATTCACCTAACTTATTTAGCAGCAACCATCCATATATTTAGAAACATAGATGCACATTTCACTGGAATGTGGAGTCAAACAAACCACAGAGCCAGAGTCTTGCTAAGCAAAGAGGACAAGCCACTGCCCCATGCCACATATACCCACACACACAAACGGGAAACTATGGGAAGTGAAAGGCCTGGGATATGTGCAGGCAGACAGTGCTGGTGGCCAGTGCCAGCAGAAAATATGGTCCACATGCTCATTTCAGCTCAGGGACTCATCCCAGGGCACAGGATCTGACCAGACCAAGATGACCAAGATGAAGATGCTCAAACCTTCCACCAGTCCCTCCCAGGACAGAGATTAGATTAAGCTGTGTCACAGTTTTGGCTTCCCTTGTAGCTCAGTTGGTAAAGACTCTGACTGTAGTACAGAAGACCCATGTTCAATCCCTGTGTCAGGAAGACCCCCTGGAGAAGGAAATGGCAACCCACTCCAGTATTCTTGCCTGGAGAATCCCATGGACAGAGGAGCTTGGCAGGCTACAGTCCATAGGATCCCAAGAATTGGACAAGACTTAGCGACTCAACCTCCACCATGTCACAGTTTATAAAATATTTATTTTTCAAACTCTCTTGTTTGAACCTTGACATTAAGGAATGAGATCACTGCTCCCTCTCCCTTTCCTGCCCCCACCTCTCATGCCTACTTCTTACCATCACTTCTGGTCACCACCCTGCTGTGGTCTCCCCCACCAACCTTACAGCCACCTTCCACTGGGACCATGGTTGCTGACCCACTCTGCTCCGTTCTCCCACAAATTTACTTTTCCCTCCCTTAGTTGGCTTAGACTAGACAAGTGGTTCCAAAGCACAGCTGCAAAGAAAGTAGCCACTGAAAACAAGTGTAGTTACAGCCCTAGGAACCCAAAGGAAGACTCATAGAAAGTTTCTCTATAAATATTGTGAAATGGACCAGAACAGTCACTTCTGAGAGCTTCTGTATGATTTAATAAAGAGAATAAGAAATATCTGCTTTTCTTCTTTCTTCTAAAAGTATCACTCAGTTAAAAGTTACATGTAGCACTTATAATAGCTGAAATGACTTCTCTGGCCTTGAAGGCCCCTCCTGACTCCTGGTCAGTTCTCCTTAGGCCGTAAGGCTAGGCTCCGCCTGGCCCCTCAAAGCCATTACTGATGCTTTACTCCACTTTCCTGAGCAAAGCATCCCTCTCTGAACTCCCACACAGATTTGAAAATACTCCCAGGATATTACTCATTTCATAACTTAGCAATTAATACAATATTTTTGTTCCCTGGCAGAGATATGATTTTCAACTGTTGAACTGAACTAGCAGTCAAAGAAGCAAGAGGAAGTACCATACTAAATATGCACATCATACAGTATCCAAACTTAGAATCAATGAATTCATGTATTAATAGGCCATCCTAGATTTTAGGATACCATTTCCTTTTTATATAGCAACCAACTATAAAATATTTCAATAAACTGCTCATTCAAGTAAATCACAAACTCTCATGGCATCCTATACCACCAGGTTGCAAAGGATGCTATGAAGCCTAGAAATGTTATCTGGTAATTCTCATTGTCAGTATTATTCAGCTAACAATATTTAACACTCATTTGCGGTTAGTTGCTAAAATCATCTGCATTACAGATTATTTTAAGATAATTCTTAAGCATGCACACCAGAGAGTAAAGACACTCATAAACAGAATAATTGTTTATCTAGATCTCCTGAGTAAAGACTGGGCAGAATTGCAAATACTTTCTTAGCCAGGTATCTTTTATCTGAATAGTATCCAAAACTAATGCATGCTATGTGCTTTGTGAAGGGCTCTGGAGCCAGGACATGAAAAGAGAGGTGGAGAATCCATCTTCCCCCATTTCCCACTGATAAGGCTTACTGAAGTCAATAGAGTGAGATGTGCACAGCGAGGGGAGAATCCATCTGCAGAATCTATTTTCTCACTACTTTAAAAATTCAACTCATCCTAAAAGCTATGTAACTCAGTTTTTCTGTGAAATCAACTTTGATTTTACCTTTATAGCCTCTTTCATGTCTAATTTAATTTCACTCCCTGCCATTTGACATTTAGTACCAGCAATAATTTTAAGAAAGTTTTACCCACCACTTTGCTTAGTATTCATGATAAGCTACACATTTACCTAAACAGACTTTAATATACTAAAGGAAAGGTAAGAACTGGACTTCGTCAAGTGCAAAAGCCGAAGTTGAAAGTGTTGTTCTTTATCCTATTGCCATTTATCTTTGGTGTAGACAAAGGAAATCTGCAAAGCCTTCAAGAAAATGCTGAATACAGTATATTTTTCTGAATATAGAGGTTTTTTGTAGTTGGCTTTGGGATGAATATTAAGGACTTAACCACAGTGCAAGGTGATTAGGAAGTTTTCTCTTTATGTGACTTTATTTACCATTCTATCAACTAGAAGCCTCTATTACCCAGCACTTCTACACTCTGCTGTTCTTTGCTGTCTAGTCCCTAAGTCTTGTCTGACTCTGCAACCCCATGGACTACAGCATGCCAGGCTTACTTATCCTTCATTATCTCCAAGAATTTGCTCAGACTCATGTCCATTGAATCAGGGCTGCCATACAATCATCTCTTACTCTGTTGCCCACTTCTTCCCTTGCTCTCACTCTTTCCCAGCATCAGAGTCTTTTCCAATGATTCAGCTCTTTGCATCAGGTGGCCAAAGCACTGTAGCTTGAACTTTAGCATCAGTTATTCCAATGAATATTCGGATTGATTTCCTTTAGGTTGACTGGTTTGATCTTCTTGCAGTCCAAGGGACTCTGAAGAGTCTTCTCCAGCACCACAGTTCAAAAGCATCAGTTCTTCAGTACTCAGATTTCTTTATGGTTCAACTCTCACATCCATATGTGACTACTGGAAAAACCATAGCTTTGACTATATGGACTTTTGTCAGCAAAGTGATGTCTCTGCTTTTTAATACCCTGTCTAGGTTTGTCACACTTTCCATTCAAGGAGCAAGCATCTTTTAATATCATATAGGCAGTCATCATGCACAGTGATTTTGGAACCCATGAAAATAAAATATATCACTATTTCCACTTTGTCCCCTGCTGTTTGCCATGATCTGATGGGACCTGATCCCATGATCTTAGCTTTTTGACTGTTGAGGTTTAAGCTGGCTGTTTCACTCTCTTCTTTCACTCTCATGAAGAGGCTCTTTAGTTCCTCTTCACTTTCAGCCATAAGGGTGGTATCCTCTGCATATCTGAGGTTATTGATATTTCTCCCAGTAATCTTGTTTCCATCTTATGATTAATCCAGCCCAACATTTCACATGATATACTCTGCTACTGCTAAGTCACTTCAGTCGTGTCCGACTCTGTGCGACCCCATAGACATCAGCCTACCAGGCTCCCCTGTCCCTGGGACTCTCCAGGCAAGAACACTGGAGTGGGTTGCCATTTCCTTCTCCAATGCGTGAAAGTGAAAAGTGAAAGTGAAGTCGCTCAGTCGTGTCTGACTCTTAGCGACCCCATGGACTGCAGCCCACCAGGCTCCTCCATCCATGGGATTTTCCAGGTAAGAGTACTGGAGTGGGGTGCCATTGATATACTCTGCATACAAGTTAAATAAACAGAGTGACAATATAGAGCCTTGACATATATTCTGTGGCATATATCCTTTCCCAATTTTGAAGCAGTCCATTATTCCGTGTCCAGTTCTAACTGTTGCTCCTTGACTTACTTACTGGTTTCTCAGGAGACAGGTAAGGTGGTCTGCTATTTCCATCTCCTTAAGAATTTCCCACAGTTTGTTGTGATCCACAAAGGCTTTTGCATAGTCAATGAAGCAGAAGTAGATATTTTTCTGAAACACCTTTGCTTTCTCTATGCTTCAATGAACGTTAGAAATGTGATTTCTGATTCCTCTGTCTTTTCTAAATCCAATTTGTACAACTGAAACTTCTCAGATCACATACTGCTGAAGCCTAACTTGAAGAATTTTTTTTAGCCTAATCTTGCTAGCATGTAAAATGAGCACAGTTGTAGGGTAGCTTAAATGTTTCTGGCATTGCCCTTCTTTGGGATTGGAATAAAGCTGACCTTTTCCAGCCCTGTGGCCACTGCTGAGTTTTCCAAATTTGCTGACATATTTAGTGAAGTACTTTAACAGCACCATCTTTCAGGATTTGAAATAGCTTTGCTGAAATTTCATCACCTCCACTAGCTTTGTTTGTAGTGATGCTTCTTTTTTTTTTTTTTTTTTTTTTTTTTGCAGGGGAAAATGGACAAAGGAAAGGAGCAATAAGGGTGGGAGGGAAATGGGAAGAAAGAAGGGGAGTGATGGTAGGGAGGAGTATATGTAATTTCTTTTTTTTTTTTTTTTTTTATTTTTGCAGGGGAAAATGGACAAAGGAAAGGATCAATGAGGGTGGGAGGGAAATGGGAAGAAAGAAGGGGAGTGATGGTGGGGAGGAGTATATGTAATTTCTTAACCAATGGCTTTCTGTTTTTAATTACAAAGAACACTTAAAAAAATCATGGTGAGTTCATCTTATATTAGGAGGTTTGTTCTCGAAATGAAAAGTTCAGAAAACAAAAAGTCCAGTTTGGGTGTCCTCATCTTTAGGCACATCTTGGTATTTTGTATTGGTAAATCTATCTTTACCACAATATATTATTTAGGACAGGATCACATTTGTCACCTCTTCCTCCCTACTACCCAAAGTGGTACCAAACCCACAAAATAGTCAATAAACCTTTACAGAGTGAGCAAATAAGTCTTTTTTTTTTTTTTTTTTTAAACTCTCCTGAGTGAACTGAATTTTTTGAGGCTCATAAGTAAATATGTTTTCCTCTTTACTTTATCTATTACAGCCAGATTATATGAGTGGGGTGTTAAAGTCTCCCACTATTATTGTATTGCTCTAGAGAATGTCCTTTAGTTTTTGTTGGAGAAATGGTTTAGTGATGCAAAATTTTCTCAACTTTTGCTTATCTGTGAAGCTTTTGATTTCTCCTTCATATTTGAATGAGATCCTTGCTGGATACAATAATCTAGGCTGTAAGTTATTTTCCTTCATCACTTTAATTACGTCTTGCCATTCCCTCCTGGCTTGGAGAGTTTCTATTGAAAGATCAGCTGTTATCCTTATGGGAATTCCCTTGTGAGTTATTTAATGTTTTTCCCTTGCTGCTTTTAATATTTGTTCTTTATATTTAATCTTTGTTAATTTGACTAATATGTGTCTTGGGGTGTTTCGCCTTGGGTTTATCCTGTTAGGGACTCTCTGGATTTCTTGAACTTGAGTGGTTATTTCCTTCTCCATTTTAGGGAAGTTTTCAACTATTATCTCCTCAAGTATTTCCTCATGATCTTTCTTTTTATCTTCTTCTGGAATTCCTATGATTCGAATGTTGTAGCGTTTGATGTTATCCTGGAGGTTTCTGAAATTGTCCTCATTTCTTTTGATACGTTTTTCTTTTTTCTCATCTGATTCATTTATTTCTAGGATTCTATCTTCTAGTTCACTAATCCTATCTTCTGCCTCTGTTATTCTACTATTTGTTGCCTCCAGGGTGTTTTGGATCTCATTTATTGCATTATTCATTATGTGTTGACTCTTTTTTATTTCTTCTAGGTCCTTGTTAAACCTTTCTTGCATCTTCTCAATCCTTGTCTCCAGACTCTTTAACTGTGATTCTATTTTGATTTCGAGATTTTGAATTAATTTCGCTATCATTATTCGGAATTCTTTATCAGGTAGATTCCCTATCTCTTCCTCTTTGGTTTGGTTTGGTGGAGATCTATCCTGTTCCTTTAGCTGCTGGGTATTCTTTTGTCTCTTCATTTTGTTAAAATTGCCAAATTTAGAGTGTCCTTACTATATTCTGGTAGTTTGTTGAATTCTCTTTATTGAGGCAGTTTACAGGTCTTTTCAATGTCTGATCTCTGCCTTGTTACAGAGGGGGCGGAGATGAACACCCAAATCTAAACCGGCCAGGTTCAGGCACTCAGATAATCCTCAGAAGCACAGACTTGGTTGAGTCTGCGTTTTATGCCCTTCCCAGATCCGAGTAGCGCAGGTGATGAAATGTTCAGCGAGCGCAGGTGCTGCGACTTATCGCCTCTCCGCCGCTCAGTTTTCTGGGTATACAAACAGCGCACTTTCTCAGGCAGATGTTGACCATCCAGAGCCCCAAGAAGCGTGAGTCAGCACAGAAACCTACTCACAGTTCCGTTAGACAGTGTCTCTCTAGGGCTATAATTGCCCGCCTCTGGCCCTGGCTGCCTGTCACCGGAGGGGACGGCCTGCAGCCGGCCAACTCTGTGCAGCCCTTTGTTCCGTAGGTAGTCCTGGTGGTGTCTTAAGTTAGGGCTGGCTTTTGATGTAGTAGATAACCGACAGTCTGGTTATTTCGCTCAGATAGCGCCCGAGATAGCCAGGCCAAATCCTTTCTCAAAGCAATGCAGGCCTCGCCGCTCCCCTAGCCCAGCCCCCACTTGCCAATAGCAAATGCTGGTGTCCGCGCCAGTTCTCCGCAAAAGGAGTTACCGCAGGGCTTGTTTTCTCGTTTTGAAGACAATGAGCTGTCTTTCTAAGTGCCTGATGTCCTCTGCCGGCATTCAGAAGTTGTTTTATCGAGTTTATTCAGCATTCAAATGTTCTTTTAATGGATTTGTGGAGGAGAAAGTATTCTCCCCGTCTTACTCGTCCGCCATCTTAGCTCCTCCCCCAAATCAACGTCTGTAGTGATGCTTCTTAAGGCCCATTTGACTTTATACTCCAGGATGTCTGGCTCTAGATGAGTTATTGCACCCTCATGATTATCTGGGTCATTGAGACCTTTTTTGTATACTTCTGTGTATTCTTGACACGTCTTATTAATCGTTTCTGCTTCTGCTAGGTCCTTACCTTTTCTGTCCTTTATCATGACCATCTTTGCATGAAATATTACCTTGATATCTACAATTTTCTTGAAGATATTTCTAGTCTTTCTCATTCTACTATTTTTCTCTATTCTTTGCATTGTTCACGTAAAGCCTTCTTGTCTCTCCTTGCTACTCTCTGGAACTCTACATTCTGTCAGATATGGCTTTCCCTTTCTCCCTTGCCCGTCACTTCTCTTTACTCAGCTATTTGTAAAGTCTCCTCAGACAACCACGTTCTCTTTCACATCCCCCGCCCTACTTTCGTATGGTTTTAGTCACAGCCTCCTGTACAATGTTAAAAACCTCTGTCCATATTCTTCAGGCACCCTACCAAATCCAATCCCTTGAATCTATTCACCACCTCCACTGTATAATCATAAAGGATTTTATTTAGGTTATATCCAAATGGCCTAGTGGTTTGAGCTACTTTCTTCAATTTAAATCTGAATTTGGCAATAAGCAGTTCATGATCTGAGCCACAGTCAGCTCCTGGTCTTGTTTT
This sequence comes from Tragelaphus eurycerus, assembly GCA_935064755.1. Lineage (NCBI taxonomy): Eukaryota > Metazoa > Chordata > Mammalia > Artiodactyla > Bovidae > Tragelaphus > Tragelaphus eurycerus. Next base: position 1,020,767 of record CAKXYN010000041.1, on the reverse strand, counting down.
TCCTGACTGTATAGAGCTTCTTAATTTTTGGCTGCAAGGAATACAATCATTTTGATTTCAGTGATGACCATCTGGTGATGTCCATATGTAGAGTCTTCTCTTGTGTTGTTGGAAAGGTGAGTGATCACACCATCATGATTATCTTGGTCATGAAGAAAGCTGAGCACCTAAGAATTGATGCTTTTGAACTGTGGTGTTGGAGAAGACTCTTGAGAGTCCCTTGGACTTGCTTTTTCAATGATCCATCTTGATGTATGGCAAAAGCAATACAATATTGTAAAGTTAAGCAAAATAAAATTTAATTTAAAAAAAAAATGATCCAAGGAGATCCAACAAGTCCACTCTAAAGGAGATCAGTCCTGGGTGTTCTTTGGAACGAATGATGCTAAAGTTGAAACTCCAGTACTTTGGCCACCTCATGGGAAGAGTTGACTCATTGGAAAAGACTCTGATGATGGGAGGGATTGGGGACAGGAGGTAAAGGGGACAACGGAGGATGAGATGGCTGGATGGCATCACTTACTCAATAGACCTGAGTTTCAATGAACTCTGGGAGTTGGTGATGGACAGGGACGCCTGGCGTGCTGTAGTTCATGGGGTCGCAAAGAGTAGGACATGACTGAGTGACTGAAATGAACTGAACTGAACTGAGCCACTTTGGAGAATAGTGTCCACTACTAGATTTATATCCAAAAGAAATTGAAACATATGTGCATAGAAAAACTTGTACATAAATATTCATAGCAGGATTATTTGAAGTAGCCAAAATGTGCAAACCCCCCAGAGGTCTATCAACTGATGAATAGGTAAACAAAATATTGTATTTCCATGCAATGAAATGTTATTTTTCCATAAAAAGTGGTGGAATACTGATACATGCTACAACCATGGATGGTTTAAAAACAATACTAAATGAAGGATGCCAGTCACAAACAAACACATATTGCATGATTCTAATTATTTGAAATATCATGATTAAGCAAATCTACAGAGATCTAAAATAGATCAGTTGTTGCTTAGATCTGGGGAATTGGGAAAAAATGGGTAGTGAGTGTTAATAAGAGTGGAGTTTCCATTCAGGGAAATTAAAATATCCTAAAGATTTTATGTACAGTAGTTAAGATATGGAAACAGCTTAAATGTCCATTGATCGATGAATAAAGAAATCATGATACATATATAAGAGAATATTATTCAGCCATAAAAAAAAATGTGTTGTTGTACATCCTACCATGTACAACAACATGGATGGACCTAGAGGGCATTATGCTAAGTGAAATACGTCAGAGAAAGACAAATAGCATATGATCTCTCTCATTTGTGGAATCTAATGTATGTACATGACACTCAAGCTCATAGACCCAGAGAACAGATTGATAGTTGCAAGAGGGATGGGAGAAACAGGTGAGTTGTTTTTTTTAATAAATTGAAAAAAGCATTTTTAAAGAATAGATGTTGAAAAGAGGATGAGTCACTCCAATGTAGGGCACACTGGAAGGTCCTGAAAGCAGAGCATTCCACTCTATGAGTCATGAAAGGCAGGCTCCACCTCTCAGGTCACCAGCTGTACCTCATTAGCAGCTGAGCCCCAAGATGATTCAGAAGCCCCACTCAGAATTCTCTTGGCTTTATATCATGTGTTTCACCTCAAATCAATGTCCATGTTCAGGAAAATCCCAGAAATGACTGCCTAGAAAAATATTTAATTGAGCTTCCTCCAATGCTTATGTGTGTGCTAATTTGCTTCAGTCATGTCTGACTCCTTGTGACACCAAGGACTATAGCCCTCCAGGCCCTTTCGTCCGTGGATTTTCCAGGCAATAATACTGAACTGGGCTGCCCTCCTCCAGGGGATATTCTCAACCTAGGGATTGAACCCGTGTACCCTGCAGCTCCTGCACTGCAGATAGATTCTTGACTGCTGAGCCACCAAGGAAGCCCAATTTCTCCTATAGTGCTTATTTTAAAAATACAGAAAAGTATAACCAAACCATATTGAAATATGTAGTCACAGATAATCTGTCTTGGTTTTGGGGGAACTTGCAAATACTAAGTACACCTAAGAACTAGATGGTTTAAATGTTACTTTTAACAGGAAATAAAATAAATTAAAAACAAAATGGGATTACGGTGACCATTGCACAGCTCTATGAATATACTAAAAATCACCGAATTCTACACCTCAAATGAGTGAATTTCTTTGTATATGAATTACATCTCAGTAAATCTGTTTATATACATACATTATTTATTTAACAGATGATTCACATGTCAGCTTTCTTCCTTCCTTCACACTCAGTCCCTGGAGAAATCTCATAGTTGGAAAATAAAATATGAAAATCCCCAGTGTTTGCAAGAATTTGGAGCTAAAGCAATTAGCCATCTACAGCTCCCACAGAGTCGCTTTCTGGTTGCCCTGAAGGGATAATAAAAAGTGACTTACTCTGGTTCATCCTGAAAAAAGACATCTGTTAAGTTGTCAAGATTCTTATTCACACAGGATTGAATGGATAAAGGGGAGCCCTAAACAGTGAGCTGTCTGGGAGCGCTGTTCTGCCAACACCACCAGCAGCAACTGGCGACCTGACATGCTGCTAGACTGGGGTTGTGCATTATGGTGCAAAATACACCTGGAATTTCTTAAAAAGTAAAATGACTCACGGACAAGTTTTTCTATATAGATTATATTTCTTTTTACAAATAAATAATACCAATATTTATGAGAGAGTTATCTAGCTTACTTTCAGTATACTAGCATTAAAAGAAAAGAGAAATATAAACAGCAAAACCCATCATCAAATTGGGTTTTGACCAACATCCAGACTTAAATAGCACTGGGAAGTCCCACAACACAACACATCTGGAGTCCCAGTTGGGAAAAGGTCCCAGGCAGTGGATGCATGGGTGAGATTTCAAAGACTTCAGTGCGGGTTCTGCTTATAATACCTGGACCCAAACTGATATCATGAGTTCAGTTCAGTTCAGTCATCACTCAGTTGTGTCTGACTCCTTGCAACCCCATGGTCTGCAGCATGCCAGGCCTCTCTGTCCATCACCAACTCCTGGAGTTTATTCAAACTCATGTCAATTGAGTTGTTTTTTCAATGATCCAGCGGATGTTGGCAGGTTGACCTCTGGTTCCTCTGCCTTTTCTAAAACCAGCTTGAACATCTGGAAGTTTACGGTTCATGTATTGCTGAAGCCTGGCTTGGAGAATTTTGAGCATTACTTTACAAGCATGTGAGATGAGTGCAATTGTGTGGCAGTTTGAGCATTCTTTGGCATTGCCTTTCTTGGGGATTGGAATGAAAACTGACCTTTTCCAGTCCTGTGGTCACTGCTGGGTTTTCCAAATTTGCTGGCATATTGAGTTCAGCACTTTCACAGCATCATCTTTCAGAATTTCAAATAGCTCCACTCTAATTCCATCACCTCCACTAGCTTTGTTCGTAGTGATGTTTTCTAAGGCTCACTTTACTTCACATTCCAAGATGTCTGGCTCTAAGTGAGTGATCACACCGTTGTGATTATCTGGGTCGTGAAGCTCTTTTTTGTACAATTCTTCTGTGTATTCTTGCCATCTCTTCTTAATATCTTCTGCTTCTGTTAGTTCCGTACCATTTCTGTCCTTTATCGAGCCCATCTTTGCATGAAAATTTCCCTTGGTATCTCTAATTTTCTTGAAGAGATCTCTAGTCTTTCCCATTCTGTTGTTTTCCTCTATTTCTTTGCACTGATCACTGAGGAAGGCTTTCTTATCTCTTCTTGCTATTCTTTGAAACTCTGCATTCAGGTGCTTATATCTTTCCTTTTCTCCTTTGCTTTTCACTTCTCTTATTTTCACAGCTATTTGTAAGGCCTCCTCAGACAGTCATTTTGCCTTTTTGCATTTCTTTGCCATGAGGATGGTCTTGGTTTCTGTCTCCTGTACAATGTCACGAGCCTCATTCCATAGTTCATCAGGCACTCTGTCTATCATATCTAGTCCCTTAAATCTATTTCTCACTTCCACTGTATAATCATAAGGGATTTGATTTAGGTCATACCTGAATGGTCTAGTGGTTTTCCCTACTTTCTTCAATTTAAACCTGAATTTGGCAATAAGATGTTCATGATCTGAGCCACAGTCAGATCCCAGTCTTGTTTTTGCTGACTGTATAGATCTTTTCCATCCTTGGCTGCAAAGAATATAATCTATCTGATTTCGGTGTTGACCAACTGGTGATGTCCATGTGTAGAGTCTTCTCTTTTGTTGTTGGAAGTGGGTATTTGCTATGACCAGTGCGTTCTCCTAGCAAAACTCTATTAGCCTTTGCCCTGCTTCATTCTGTACTCCAAGGCCAAACTTGCCTATTACTCCAGGTGTTTCTTGACTTCCTACTTTGGCATTCCAGTCCCCTATAATGAAAAGGACATCTTTTGGGGGTCATTTCACACCCTATAAAAGGACACCAAGTTCTACAACTGCCAAGTTCTAAAAGGTCTTGTAGGTCTTCATAGAACCGTTATAAAATTAGAATGTTGTTAAGCCTGAGGCTTGGTTGGTCTGACCCCCTTCAAGGGCTCAACAATTTCAGGATTCATCCCCTATCTTATTTATGTTGCCATAAGTCTTACACTCACAGCATGCTGCAGGGCACTCACAGTCAGGGCAGTGTCCAGGCAGGTTAGAAGCAAGGTCAAAAGTCTGCTCTGTTTTGTGTCTGAAGTCTGAATAAGACCATTTATTTAATTTCCCGAACAGTCAACCCCAGGATTGTTTGGGCTGAAGAGCATAGGAATATGGCAAAATAACATGAACAATCTTAAGAATTCTGTAAGTAACAATGTAGAACATATTGCAGATTCTAGGGAAAACAGTCTATTCATAGTAACTGGTTCAGTTCAGTTCAGTCGCTCAGTTGTGTCCGACTCTTTGTGACCCCATGAACCACAGCATACCAGGCTTCCCTCTCCATCACCAACTCCCGGAGTTCAACCAAACTCGTGTCCATCGAGTCAGTGATGCCATCCAGCCATCTCATCCTCTGTCATCCCCTTCTCCTCCTGTCCTCAATCCCTCCCAGCATCAGAGTCTTTTCCAATGAGTCAACTCTTCGCATGAGGTGGCCAAAATATTGGAGTTTCAGCTTTAGCATCAGTCCTTCCAAAGAACATCCAGGACTGATCTCCTTTAGAATGGACTGGTTGGATCTCCTTGGATCATTGAAAAAGCAAGTCCAAGAGACTCTCAAGAGTCTTATCCAACACCACAGTTCAAAATCATCAATTCTTCAGCGCCCAGCTTTCTTCACAGTCCAAATCTCACATCCATACATGACCACTGGAAAAACCATAGCCTTAACTAGACGAACATTTGTTGGCAAAGTAATGTCTCTGTTTTGAATATGCTATCTATGTTAGTCATAACTTTCCTTCCAAGGAGTAAGCGTCTTTTAATTTCATGGCTGCAATCACCAGCTGCAGTGATTTTGGAGCCCAGAAAAAGAGTCTGACACTGTTTCCACTATTTCCCCATCTATTTCCCATGAAGTGATGGGACCAGATGCCATGATCTTAGTTTTCTGAATGTTGAGCTTTAAGCCAACTTTTTCACTCTCCACGTTGACTTTCATCAAGAGGCTTTTTAGTTCCTCTTCACTTTCTGCCATAAGGGTGGTGTCATCTGCACATCTGAGGTTATTGATATTTCTCCCACCAATCTTGATTCCAGCTTGTGTTTCTTCCAGCCCAGCATTTCTCATGATATACTCTGTATATAAGTTAAATAAACAGGGTGACAATATACAGCCTTGCCGTACTCCTTTTCCTATTTGGAACCAGTCTGTTGTTCCATGTTCAGTTCTAACTGTTACTTCATGACATGCATACATGTCATGTTCCAATATATAGATTATATTTTGAAGAGATAATGGTTTGGATATATTGGATAAAATAGAACATAGTATTAAAATTGGTATCAACTATTTCTTACTACATTTTATAATGTGGCTTCTGTTGCTTCTGCTAAGTCGCTTCAGTCATGTCCGACTTGCGACCCCACAGACGGCAGCCTACGAGGCTCCCCCATCCCTGGGATTCTCCAGGCAAGAACACTGGAGTGGGTTGCCATTTCCTTCTCCAATGCATGAAAGTGAAAAGTGAAAGGGAAGTCGCTCAGTCATGTCCGATTCTTATCGACCCTATGGACTGCAGCCTACCAGGCTCCTCAATCCATGGGATTTTGCAGGCAAGAGTACTGGTGTGGGTTGTCATTGCCTTCTCTGAACGTGGCTTCTAGAAATTGCTGAATTTCATATGTGTCTCAGATGATATATGTAGTGGGAAATTCTGATCAAGAACCTTGAATACAAAACGACGTCATCAGATCAGATCAGTCGCTCAGTCGTGTCCAACTCTTTGAGACCCCATGAACCCCAGCACACCAGGCCTCCCTGTCCATCACCAACTCCCGCAGGTCACGCAGACTCACATCCATCGAGTCAGTGATGCCATCCAGTCATCTCATCCTCTGTTGTCCCCTTCTCCTCTTGCCCTCAATCCCTCCCAGCATCAGAGTCTTCTCTAATGAGTCAACTCTTTGCGTGAGGTGGCCAAAGTACTAGAGTTTCAGCTTTAGTATCATTCCTTCCAAAGAAATCCCAGGGCTGATCTCCTTCAGAATGGACTGGTTGGATCTTCTTGCAGTCCAAGGGACTCTCAAGAGTCTTCTCCAACACCACAGTTCAAAAGCATCAATTCTTCGGCGCTCAGCCTTCTTCACAGTCCAGCTCTCACATCCATACATGACCACAGGAAAGACCATAGCCTTGACTAGGCGAAACTTTGTTGACAAAATAATGTCTCTGCTTTTGAATATGCTGGTCATAACCGTACTTCCAAGGAGTAAGCGTCTTTTAATTTCATGGTTGCAGTCACCAATTTAGTGATTTTGGAGCCCAGAAAAATAAAGTCTGACACTGCTTCCACTGTTTCCCCATCTATTTCCCATGAAGTAATGGGACCAGATGTCATGATCTTCATTTTCTGAATGTTGAGCTTTAAGCCAAACTTTTCACTCTCCACTTTCACTTTCATCAAGAGGCTTTTGAATTCCTCTTCACTTTCTGCCATAAAGGTGGTGTCATCTGCATATCTGAGGTTATTGATATTTCTCCCAGCAATCTTGATTCCAACTTGCATTTCTTCCAGTCCAGCGTTTCTCATGATGTACTCTGCATATAAGTTAAATAAACAGGGTGACAATATATAGCCTTGCTGTACTCCATTTCCTATTTGGAGCCATTCTGTTGTTCCATGTCCAGTTCTAACTGTTGCTTCCTGACCTGCATACAGATTTCTCAAGAGGCATATCAGGTGGTCTGGTATTCCCATCTCTTTCAGAATTTTCCATAGTTTATTGTTATCCACACAGTCAAACGCTTTGGCAGAGTCAATAAAGCAGAAATAGATGTTTTTCCTGGAACTCTCTTGCTTTTTCCACGATCCAGCGGGGGTTGGCAATATAAAATCTGGTTCCTCTGCCTTTTTAAAACCAGCCTGAACATCAGGAAGTTCACGGTTCACATATTGATGAAGCCTGGCTTGGAGAATTTTGAGCATTACTTTACTAGCATGTGAGATTAGTGCAATTGTGTGGTAGTTTGAGCATTCTTTGGCATTGCCTTTCTTTGGGATTGGAATGAAAATTGACCTTTTCCAATCCTGTGGCTACTGCTGAGTTTTCCAAATTTGCTGGCATATTGAGTGCAGCACTTTCACAGCATCATCTTTTCAGGTTTTGGAATAGCTCCACTGTAATTCCATCACCTCCACTAGCTTTGTTCGTAGTGATGCTTTCTAAGGCCCACTTGACTTCACATTCCAGGATTCTGGCTCTAGGTCACACCATTATGATTATCTGGGTTGTGAAGATCTTTTTTGTATGGTTCTTCTGTGTATTCTTGCCACCTCTTCTTAATATCTTCTGCTTCCGTTAGGTCCATACCATTTCTGTCCTTTATCGAGCCCATCTTTGCATGAAATGTTCCTTTGGTATCTCTGATTTTCTTGAAGAGATCTCCAGTCTTTCCCATTATGTTGTTTTCCTCTATTTCTTTGCATTGACCGCTGAAGAAGGCTTTCTTACCTCTTCTTGCTATTCTTTGGAACTCTGCATTCAGATGCTTATATCTTTCCTTTTCTCCTTTGCTTTTTGCTTCTCTTATTTTCACAGCTATTTGTAAGGCCTCTTCTGACAGCCATTTTGCTTTTTTGCATTTCTTTTCCATGGGGATGGTCTTGGTTTCTGTCTCCTGTAAATGTCATGAACCTCAGTCCATAGTTCATCAGGCACTCTGTCTATCAGATCTAGGCCCTTAAATCTATTTCTCACTTCCACTGTATAATCATAAGGGATTTGATTTAGGTCATACCTGAATGGTCTAGTGGTTTTCCCTACTTTCTTCAATTTCAGTCTGAATTTGGCAATAAGGAGTTCATGGTCTGAGCCACAGTCAGCTCCTGGTCTTATTTTTGCTGACTTTATAGAGCTTCTCCATCTTTGGCTGCAAAGAATATAATCGATCTGATTTCGGTGTTGACCATCTGGTGATGTCCATGTATAGAGTCTTTTCTTGTGTTGTTGGAAGAGGGTGTTTCTTGTGTTGTTGGAAGAGGGTGTTTGTTATGAGTAGTGCATTTTCTTGGCAAAACTCTATTAGTCTTTGCCCTGCTTCATTCCATATTCCAAGGCCAAATTTGCCTGTTACTCCAGGTGTTTCTTGACTTCCTACTTTTGCATTCCATTCCCCTATAATGAAAAGGACATCTTTTTTGGGTGTTACTTCTAAAAGGTCTCAGCTTGGATAGAATCCAATATGGAAATAGAGATGCAGACAGGAAGGAAGTCACATCTGTGGCTAGTGCTCTTACTCTTCTCTTCCCCACTTCCCTCTTCCTTCATCTCTAAAATCCTGCAAGTCCTCAGAAACAAACCTTGCTCTAGGACTTCTTGGATTTGCATTAATAGTACATTAATTAAACCTTGACTTTGTGGGCTTCTCTGATCACTCAGCAATAAAGTTCTCCTGCAATGAAGGAGATACCTGAGATGTGGTTTCCATCCCTGGGTCAGGAAGATTTCCTGGAGATCTACAACCCACTCTAGTATTCTTGCCTGGAAAATCTCATGAACAAAGGAGCCTGTTGGGCTATAGTTCATGAAGTGGCCGAGAGTCAGACTCAACTGAGTGACTGAGAATGCACACAATTAAATCTCAGAATCCCTGAATATCTTTATGATTGTGCTGATTGGAATTATTAGTTTATGTAAACCATCTCCATTAAACTATTAGATCTTTAAGGGCAGCATATGTTTTATTCCTCTTTGCACACATTCAGCATATAGCAGATCCTTAATAAATACTTGCTAAATTTCAGATAAATAGAAAAGGATATATTTGGCTAAGCATACACTGTTCGGTTTGTGTTTCCTCATCAGCTGCTATGTTTCTTATTTCCAAATCTAGAGTCATAAAACCCCATTTAATCTCTAATTGTTGTTGTTCTTCACTTGCTAAGTCATTTCCACTCTTTGGGACCCCATGAACTGCAGCACAGCAGGGTTCCCTGTCCTTCACTGTCTCTGGGTTTGCTCAAATTCATGTCCATTGAGTTAGTAAGTAACTAAGTGTTCGGAGAAGGCAATGGCACCCCACTCCAGTACTCTTGCCTAGAAAATCCCATGGACGTAGGAGCCTGGTAGGCTGCAGTCCATGGGGTCGCTAAGAGTCGGACATGACTGAGCGACTTCACTTTCTCTTTTCACTTTCATGCATTGAAGAAGGAAATGGCAACCCACTCCAGTGTTCTTGCCTGGAGAATCCCAGGGACGGGTAAGCCTGGTGGGCTGCCATCTATGGGGTCACACAGAGTTGGACACGACTGAAGTGACTTAGCATAGCATAGCATAAGAAAGTAAGTGTTAGTCACTCAGACATGCCTGATTCTTTGCGACCCCATGGAATGCAGCCCACCAGGCTCCTCTGTCCATGCGATTATTCAGGCAAGGATAATGGAGTGGGTTGCCTTTCCTTCTCTAGGGGATCTTCCCAACCCAGAGATTGAACCAGGGTCTCCTACACCACAGGCAGATTCTTTACCGACTGAGCTACAAGGGAAGCCTTTGAGTTAGTAATGCTGTCTAAATATCTTATCCTCTGCAGCCCTCCTCTCCTTTTGCCTCAGTCTTTCCCAGCATCAAGATGTTTTCCAATGAGTCAGCTCTTCATATCAGGGGGTCAAAGTATTGGAGCTTCAGCTTTAGCATCAGTTCTTCCAATGAATACTCAGGGTTGATTTCCTTTAGATTGACTGGTTTGATCTCCTTTCAGTCCAAGGGATTCTCAAGAGTCTTCTCCAAAACCAAAATTTGAAAGTATCAGTTCTTCAATGCTCAACCTTCTTTATGGTCCAAATCTAACATCTGTACAAGACTACTGGAAAAGCCATAGCTTTGACTATATGGACCTTTGTCTGTAAAGTGATGGTTCTGCTTTTCGATGCATTGTCTAGGTTTGTCATAGCTTTTCTTCCAAGGAGCAAGTATCTTTTATTTTCATGGCTGCAGTCATCGTACGCAGTGATTTTGGAGCCCTAGAAAATAAAATCTGTCACTATCTCCACTTTTTCCCCTTCTATTCATCATGAAATGATGGGACCAGATGCCGTGATCTTAGCTTTTGGAATATTGAGTTTCATGCCAACTTTTTCACTCTCCTCTTCAGCTTCATCAAGAAGGTCCCTCTTTAGTTCCTCTTTCATTTCTGCCATTAGAATGGTATCATCTGCATATCCAAGGTTATTGATATTTTTACTGGCAATCTTGATTCCAGCTTGTATGATTCATTCACTCCAGCATTTCACATAATGTACTCTGCCTACAAGTTAAATAAACAGAGTGACAGTATACAGCCTTGACATACTCCTTTCCCAGTTTTGAACCAGTCCATTATTCCATGTCCATTCCGACTGTTGCATCTTGACCTGCATATAGGTTTTGCAGGAGGCAGGTAAGGTGGTCTGGTGTTCCCTTCTCTTAAAGAATTTTCCAGTTTGTTGTGATCTACATAGTCAAGGGCTTTAATGGGGTCAATAAAGCAGATGTTTTCTGAAATTCTCTTTCTTTTTCTATGATCCACCAGATGGCAATTTTATGTCTGGCTCTTCTGCTTTTTCTAATTCTAACTTGCACATATGGAAGTTCTCAGTTCACAAACTGCTGAAAGCTAGCTTGAAAGATTTTGAGCATAACCTTGCTAGCATGTGAAATAAGCACAATTGTACAGCAGTTTGAAGATTCCTTGGCATTGCCCTTTTTGGGGAATAGAATGAAAACTGACTTTTCCAATTCTGTGGCCACTGCTGAGTTTTCCAAATTTGCTGGCATATTGTGTGCAGTACTTTAACAGCATCATTTTTCAGAATTTTAAACAGATAAACTGGAATTCCCATCACTTCCACTAGTTTTGTTCGTAGTGATGCTTCCTAAGGGCCACTTGACTTCACACTCCAGGATCTCTGGCTTTAGGTGAGTAACTGCACCATTGTGGTTACACAGGTCATTAAAACTTTTTTATAGAGCTCTTCTGTGTATTCTCGTCACCTCCTCTTAATATTTTCTGCTTCTGTTAGGTCCTTACTGTTTCTGTTTAATCATGCCCATCCTTGCATAAAATATTCTCTTGATATCTCCAATTATCTTGAAGAGATTGAAAGAAATTTAGAAAAAATTTTCTTGAAAGACTCTAGTCTTTTTTTCATTCTATTGTTTCTCTCTGTTTCCGTTTTTCACTTAAGAAGGCCTTCTTACCTCTCCTTGCTATTCTCTGGAACTCTGCATTCAGTTGGGTATACTTTTCCATTTCTCCCTTTTGTTTCACTTCTCTTCTTTTCTCAGCTGTGTGGAAAGCCTCCTCAGACAATCACTTTACCTTCTTGCATTTCTTTTTCTTGGAGATGATTTTGGTCACTGCCTCCTGTATAATGTCAGAATCATCTTGTCCAAAGTTTTGATAATTTTTAGTCTTACTGTTCATAGTTATCAATTGTGATATATAAAAAAACAAATAAACAAAGGAATGAATAAAAACTATTATTAATACAAGCAAAGCAATGTTTGATATCAGTAGGAGTTCTGGATACAGAGTGAGTTTCTTTTTAGTAATTTGCCTGTGTCAAGCTGATCACTTACTAGTTTGGTTTTACACAATTTCCTATTTTTGTAAGCAATTTTTAGTGAGCATAAGGACAGATGTTTAGCTTGGAAAACAAGTTATAGCAGTGTCAGGAGTAACAGACATGTGTGCCTCGTGGACATTTGTAACACAGACTACATTATTTCTGACACTTAAGAGACAAGCAGCAGGAAGTCAGCTTCAGACTTTTATCTGCTTCAAATGCTAATGGGGCTGATAGGCTGATTTGTGGGGAAACTGCTGTAGTTGAAAAGTGTTCAGATTCATTTACAGTAGGACTTGTTTTAACCAGTGTCATCAATCTCGATTGCAGAATGTTTTGCTTTGCTAGGTAATATCATAATCTGTGAGAGTCAAGGCCAAACAAAATGTGTTTGCACTCCTCTCTCACTGCTATAACATATTATTTGGGGAAATCAGAGTCAAGTAACCTGCCATGAGCAAAAATCATGTTGGGAAACACCTTTAACTTACTTTTTTCACTTCAATTAATGCAGTGTAATGAATAATCATAGTTTAAAATAATTTTGCCAAAACTTTAAGCCATAACATTTAACCAACAAATGTAGAAAACAGTAGCAGAACAATTCTTTAAAATGTCTAAACATATGATATTTTAACTATCAATATGTTTTGAAGGTGTTTTAGTCCTGATATTGGTGTGAAACTTCTTCTGTATGATAGCACAGTTAAAAACACAAGAACAACGATAGTAAAACAAATCATAGGATACAGAAGCTATAAAAACTAGTGTTAACTACACTGACTCAAAGGAAAGTGTGTACCTGGTGGCCAGTATTTATTTATAAAGAGCCAGACATGCAGTCCCAAAGATCTGGATGTTTATTCCTTTTTTCCATTTTTCTCCCCCCAGCAGGATTATTTTGAACATGGAATTCTGTCATAAATTAAATCAGAATCTCAAGGCTCAATCTATCCAATCTCTGGATAGTCATTAAATTCTAGCATCCTTCTTATCTAAAGATTTTTTGTTGTCCCAGTTTCCCCTTCAGTGATGGATTCTTTTAACAATAGCAATGATGTTTAGTCACACAGCTCTCAGGTTTCCCCTGAAAGTGGCCTATCGATTTGATAAAGGTTTTTTTTTCTTTTTTAGATATTTATTTTATTTATTTATTTTTAATTTTATTTCATTTTTTAACTTTACAATATTGTATTGGTTTTGCCATATATCAAAATGAATCCGCCACGGGTATACATGTGCTCCCCATCCTGAACCCGATTTGATAGTCTTAACAGAAGGACTAAATATTCCTGCCATGCTCTAATTCTACCTCACGGAGCTGGAAACCCTAATTCATTTATTTTTGTAACACTCTTTGCTTCCATTTCTACCATTTATCAGGCTTTGTAACATACTCCTCCTCTTTGAGCTGCACCTTAAACAGTGGTTTTCCCTAAAGTCCTTTCTAAGGATACTTTTAATTAAAAGTATCCTCTACCAATTCAAATGAAATTTCTGGAAGTGGTGCCCAGGTACTCAAATTTTTTACATATCCCCAGATAAATTCTAAAGTTCCCTAAAATTTGAAAACTGGCAGTGGTGTGATAGAAAGCATTTTAAAACAAGCTCTCTGCACGAAAGCAGGACGGGCCAGAGAGTCTGATTTGTAGCATTTTCTGATTTCACTGGTTTAATTCCCTAACCATGAATTGGAGCTTCAATTTCAAGTTACCATGCTAACATCAACAAGCTCCACAAATTTCCAAAAATCAACAAGTACAGTTTTTTGGACTATGTGGGAGAGGGAGAGGGTGGGATGCTTTGGGAGAATGGCATTGAAACATGTATAATATCATATATTAAACGAATCGTGAGTCCAGGTTCGATGTATGATACAGGATGCTTGGGGCTGGTGCACTGGGATGACCCCGAGGGATGGTAAGGGGAGGCAGGTGGGAGGGGGGTTCAGGTTGGGAAAGACGTGTATACCCGTGGTGGATTCATGTTGATGTATGGCAAAACCAATACAATATTGTAAAGTAATTAACCTCCAATTAAAATAAATAAATTTATATTAAAAAAAAAGAATTTTTGAAACTCAACTAGCAAGGTGGTCTGAGCCAACTCCAGCACACAATGGAACTATAGTGCTATTGTATTTAGTCTCCTCCTGATACATTAACCAGATGGTCCACTGGGTATATGTGTCAGTATATTTCCTCTTCAAAGATAGTCTTACATAGATGCCCAGGTGATTGAAGATAGATATATGATGGATAATATGAATGTGTGCTAAGTCACTTCATTCATGTTCAACTCTCTGCAACCCTATGGACTGTAGCCTGTCAGGCTTGTCTGTCCATGGGATTCTCCAGACAAGAATACTGGACTTAGTTGCCATGCCCTCCTCCAGGGTATCTTCCCAATCCAGGGACTGAATCCATATCTCTAGCAGCTCCTGCATTACAGGTGGATTCTTTACCACTGAGCAACCGGGTATGCATGATAGATAATAGATAGATGGTGGAGGAGAGGGGAGAACAAAACAGACACAAGCTGAATTCCTCTTATAAAATGAACTAGAGAGTTTCATCTACTTGGCTATCCTCCTTGCCCCCATGGGACTGCCTTCTAAAGGGCTTCCATGGAAATCAAAAGACTGTAAAGAGGGCATAATCAAAATCATTGACCCATAGACAAAGCCCATATTTCTTGTCTCTCTCTGGGCATCATCCCCATGACCTGACCTCATGAATCCTTTGGATCTCCATCTTCCACCTCACATTTCCCATAATAAGCACAGCCAATAATAAGATGTTCACATCTTATATTCTCCTTCCTCTTCCAAGGAAAGATAGGGCTCCACTAGTCCTCTAGAAGAGAAACTGCCCCAAAGAGGCAATGGGGAAAGGTCAATGTATATGTTATTTTGGTGAAAGGAGAATATATGCTTTCAAGTATATATTTTCCCAGAAAATTTCTACTAGTCTTGTGAAGTTTTGTTAGTCATAAGGAATAGTCATCACTATGAAGGATTTTAGTGCTTTTTAGATATGGAGAGATACAAGAATTGGGCTCATAAAATCAGCTCCTGAAAATATCTAACCATCTGAAAATCTGTCCTGGCAGTTTTTCCCCTGCCTCATTTCTGTTTTCCATCATGAATTCCTTTCAGGAGGTATTGAAGGTCAGCAGATACAGCAGCATGAAATTTAATCCTTGTAGAGATAGATAACAAGTGCCCACGACAAGTGCCAATTTGTAGTTAACAAAAGGGATTCTTACAGATAAGTTTGAGCATGATAAAGATTAACAGAGAAAGACCAGTATCTATGGATTCTTAGAACACATATTACTAAAATCAGAAGTGGACAATAATCTTGAGGGTGAGAAAAATGAAAAGCAGACAGAAATTGGGTACCTCAAAACCTTAGGAATCCTTGATCCTCTCGATCTAGAGTGACTTGGATCACAGGGATGGGAAAACAATCCTTCTTCCAAATCTGATTCTACAATTTTCTTTTCCAAGGGCCATGTAAGTCTAAGGTCTTAAGACAAGGGAAACCACTACAATATTGTAAAGTAATTAGCCATCAATTAAAATAAATAAATTAATTTAAAAAATAAAAACAAAACAAAAAAATCCACTATAAATAAAAAAGACAAGGGGAGGGTCCTAAGATGGCAGAGGAATAGGACCGGGAGACCACTTTCTCCCCCACAAATTCATCAAAAGAACATTTAAACGTTGAGTAAATTCCACAAAACAACTTCTGGATGCCTGCAGAGGACATCAGGCACCAAGAAAATCAGCCCATTGTCTTCGAAAGGAGGTAGGAAAAAATATAAAAGACATAAAAAGAGACAAAAGAGGTAGGGATGGAGCTCCATCCTGGGAAGGGAGTCTTAAAAAGAAAAGTTTCCAAACACCAGGAAACACTCTCACTGTCGAGTCTGTGGCTAGCCTTGGAAGCACAGAGGCAACATAACAGGGAGGAAAAATAAATAAACAATTAAAACCCACAGATTATAAGCCCAACGGTAAATCCCCCAGTGGAGAAGCAGCACAGACGCCTGCACCAGCCACTACCAAGAGGGAGCTGGGAAGGGAGGCACGGGCTGCATTGATTAGAGTAAGGACCAGGCCTGAATGCCCCAAGGGCAATCTGAGCGAACTAACTTGGGCTAGCAAACCAGACTGTGAGATAGCCACCACACGCAAATCCCTAACCTAAGACACCACCAGGCCCGCGCACAGAACAAAGGACTGAACAGAGATAGCCAGCTGCAGACCATCCCCCTCCAGTGACAGGCAGCCAGAGCTGGAAAGGGGAAATCGCAGCCCCAGAGAGACATTATCTACCAAACTGCAAGCAGGCTTCTTTGATAACTAAGACTTCTTGGGGTTCTGGACAGTCAACATGTGCCTGAGAAGATGCTCCGATTGTACACCCAGAAAACCGAGCAGCAGGGACTGGGGAGGCGATAAATCGCAGTGACCGCGCTCATCAAACACCTCATCACCTGAGCTGCTCGGACCTGGGAAGGGCACAAAACACAGGCCCAACCGAATCTGTGGCTCAGAGGACTACCCGATTGCCTGGACCTGAGTGGCTTAGACCTGGGAGGTGCATGTAGCCCAGGGTCAGCCTCAGACGGTTCCAAGTG
Organism: Tragelaphus eurycerus; assembly: GCA_935064755.1. Lineage (NCBI taxonomy): Eukaryota > Metazoa > Chordata > Mammalia > Artiodactyla > Bovidae > Tragelaphus > Tragelaphus eurycerus. The sequence goes on along the minus strand of CAKXYN010000041.1, from coordinate 1,003,898 downwards.
GAGCAACCTAGAGCCTGAGCAGTGTGGGAAGGGGCAGGCCCAGTGTGGCTGAGGCACTGCAAGCACATGCCAATGTTATTTGTTTGCAGTGTCCCTCCCTCCTCACAGCACGACTGAACAAGTGAGCCTAAAAAACAGTGTCCACCACCACCCTCTTTGTGTCAGAGCAGAAATCAGACAATGAAGAGACCAGCAAACAGAAGAAGCTAAAACAGAGGGAACTGCCTTGGAAGTGACAGGTGCAATAGATTAAAACACTGTCGTTAGTACTAGCTACATAGGAAGGGGTCTATAGATCCTGAGAAATATAAGCTGGATTAAGGAACTATCTGAAAATGAACTGACCCCACAATACCCACAACAACACCAGAGAAAGTCCTAGATGTATTTTTACTATTTTTTCAATCATTCTTTTTTTTAAAATTTTTTTAAATTTTAAGTCCTCTATTACTCCTTTAATTTTCACTTTTATAACCTACTATTACTTTGCAAAAAAAAAAAAAAAAAAACACCTTATTTTTTAAAGCAAACTTCATATATATATTTATATTTATAATTTTGGTGACTTTCCTTTTTTTTTTTTTTTTTTACTTAATATTGCAGTTTTGAAATTCCAACCTCTACTCTAGATTTGTACTCTTTCCTGTTTGGTATTTGTTATCAATTTTGTACCTTTAAGAACCCAATCTTCAGTACCCATTTTTACTTGGGAGAGAGACTACTGGCTTGACTGCTCTCTCCCCCTTAGGACTCTCCTTTTTCTCCACCAGGTTGCTTCTATTTCCTCCTTCCCCCTTTTCTTCTCTACCCAACTCTGTGAATCTCTTTGTGTGTTCTGGACGGTGGAGAACACTTAGGGAACAGATTACTGGCTGGATCTGTCTCTTTCCTTTTGATTCCCCCTTTTATCCTCCTGGCCACCTCTGTCTCCTTCCTCCCGTTTCTCTTCTCTTCTCTGTATAACTCCGTGAACATCTCTGAGCTGTCCAGTTGTGGAGTGCACATAAGGAAGTGATTACTGGCTAGCTTGCTCCCTCCTCTTTTGATTCCACCTCATCTCATTCGGGTCACCTCTATCTCTCTCCTCCCTCTTCTCCTCTCCATGTAACTCTGTGAAGCTCTCTAGATGTCCCCCACTGTGGAGAAACTTTTCATCTTTAACCTAGATGTTTTATCAATGGTGCTGTATAGAAGGAGAAGTCTTGAGACTACTGTAAAAATAAGACTGAAAACCAGAAGCGGGAGGCTTGAGTCCAAATTCTGAGAGCACCAGAGAACACCTTACTCCAGGGAATATTCATTGACAGGAGCTCATGAAACGCCTCCACACCTACACTGAAACCAAGCACCACTCAGGGGCCAACAAGTTCCAGAGCAAGACATACCACACAAATTCTCCAGCAACACAGGAACACAGCCTTGAGCTTCAATATAAAGGCTTCCCAAAGTTACTCCAAAACCATTGACATCTCATAACTCATTACTGGACACTTCATTGCACTCCAGAGAGAAGAAATCAGCTCCAGCCACCAGAATACGGACACAAGCTTCCCTAACCAAGAAACCTTGACAAGCCACCTGTACAACCCTACCTACAGTGAGGAAACTCCACAATATAGAGAATTCCACAAACTGCCAGAATACAGAAAGGCCACCCCAAATTCAGCAATATAAATAAGATGAAGAGACAGAGGAATACCCAGCTGGTACAGGAACAGAATAAATGCCCAACAAACCAAACAAAAGAGGAAGAGATAGGAAATCTACCTGATAACGAATTCCAAATAATGATAGTGAAAATGATCCAAAATCTTGAAATCAAAATGGAATCACAGATAAATAGCCTGGAGACAAGGATTAAGAATATGCAAGAAAGGTTTAACAAGGACCTAGAAGAAATAAAAAAAGAGTCAGTATATAATGAATAATGCAATAAATGACATCAAAAATATTCTGGAGGCAACAAATAGTAGAATAACGGAGCCAGAAGATAGGATTAGTGAAGTAAAAGATAGAATGGTAGAAATAAATGAATCAGAGAGGAAAAAAGAAAAACGAATTAAAAGAAATGAGGACAATCTCAGAGACCTCCAGGACTGCGGGGGACTGACCCGGGAAGGGTTAAGTCCTGGGAGCTGCCTGGCTGTGTAATCTCGGCTTGAGGCCTTCTTCAGCTCTCTGTCCCGCCTTCCTCATCGAATGTTTTTTACAATCTTAAGACTCCAGCGAGTCTGGCTTGAGGCTACACCTCAAGGAGCAAAAACCTTTTGTATTGTTAATGTAAAACCAGGCCTGGAGATAAGCAAGAATCTTGTATGTCACGTCCTACATGGTATAAATATGAGCATTAATAAAGACTGGGATCGGTCCTTTGTTGTCCCATCCTCTCAACCCCATCTTGCTTTCACTCTTTTCTTCTAAGCTCCTCGGCAGCAGGGTTCCTGGAGGTTTCGCCTGATAAGCGCTGGCCGTGGCACAGGACAATATTAAACACACCAACATTCGAATCATGGGAGTCCCAGAAGAAGAAGACAAAAAAAAAAAAAAAAAGACCTTGAGAAAATACTTGAGGAGATAATAGTTGAAAACTTCCCTAAAATGGGGAAGGAAATAATCACCCAAGTCCAAGAAACTCAGAGAGTCCCAAACAGGATAAACCCGAGGCAAAACACCCCAAGATACATATTAATCAAATTAACAAAGATCAAACACAAAGAACAATTATTAAAAGCAGCAAGGGGAAAAATAAAAAAAAACAATAACACACAAGAGGATTCCCATAAGGATAACAGCGGATCTTTCAACAGAAACTGTTCAGGCCAGGAGGGAATGGCAAGACATACTTAAAGTGATGAAAGAAAATAACCTACAGCCCAGATTACTGTACCCAGCAAGGATCTCATTCAACTATGAAGGAGAAATCAAAAGCTTTACAGACAAGCAAAAGCTGAGACAATTCAGCACCACCAAACCAGCTCTCCAACAAATACTAAAGGATATTCTCTAGGCAGGAAACACAAAAAGGGTGTATAAATTCGAACCCAAAACAATAAAGTAAATGGAAATGGGATTATACTTATCAATAATTATCTTAAACATAAATGGATTAAATGCCCCAACCAAAAGACAAAGACTGGCTGAATGGATATAAAAACAAGACCCATATATATGTTCTTTACAAGAGACCCACCTCAAAACAGGGGACACATACAGATGGAAAGTGAAGGGCTAGAAAAAGATATTACATGCAAATAAAGACCAAAAGAAAGCAGGAGTAACAATACTCATATCAGATAAAATAGACTTTAAAACAAAGGCTGTGAAAAGAGACAAAGAAGGACACTACATAATGACCAAAGGATCAATCCAAGAAGAAGATATAACAATTATCAATATATATGCACCCAACATAGGAGCACCACAATATGTAGGCTAACAAGTATGAAAGGGTGCGGGGAGTGAGCTCCACCCGTGGCAAAGGTCATGAGGAAGGAGGCTCGGCATATGCAAATGCAAGATCAAGCCTCAGGAGCCACCCTGGAAATTCTCGAGCATCTACTCCAAAAACCAGAGTCTGCCTACTTTCTGCTTTGTGCTCTCACCTACACCTCTGACTTTACAGGGGGCTATCCCCCACTACCTCTCTCTGAAAAAAGAGTTAACTTACAGCTCCAGTTAATAATTCCTGGGTGTGACAGTGTTTCAACCTACAAACGCTTTTGGAAATCCTCTAGCCTGTCTGAATAGGCATTTCCTGCCACATGTGATTGTTCAGAGCCTCCCAACTGTGAGAGGCATGAGATGTTCTAAACTGTCTAAATACAGATTCCATTGAGCAGTTAAAAGATTGATTAGAAATTGTATTGGTGAAGGGTTTTTCACTTGTTGGCCCAATGTTTGCTGCTGAGTCTCCATATCCCTTACCTACTGCGTCCTTGGCAGTGTATTGATTGATATCATTGGTGTATAGAAATGTAAGTAGTAGCCTTAATGTTTGTAACCTTGGGCTCTTGAGTTATTTCTTTTTCTTGTTATAGCCCCCCACACATTTGCCCTATAGGAATGCAAATTTATCTAATGCTTTTGTAGGGTGGTCCCTGACTAATCACCCTTGGAGAAGGATAAGTTTTCTGAAGAAAGGGTCTTAAGATGTTGGCAGGTCTCCAGGCTAGAAGATGATGTAAATCACCTAAACTTTTGCATATGATAAGTTTGAAAGCCTAGCTCAGGGACTGCTGTCCTTGCATGACTCCACACCTTCCCCATTATCCTCTATGCAAAACTTAAGGTATAAAACTACTTTGGAAAATAAAGTCTGCTCCTTTTTGGATCACCAAAATTTGGTCTCTCCATGTCGTTCTTTCTCTCTTCTTCTGGCTGAATTTTGCCCCTGGGGCGGGGAAGCTCGTCAAGCCTACTAATTTTGCCTGGGCTTCTAAGATCTGACTGGGGAGGCCTTAGTGTCTCCTCTCCCTTGGCAGAACGGGAGGACGCCTGCGGCCTACGTAGGTGACATAAATTCCCTGCTTTGGAAAATTATTCAGCCTCTTTTCTCCACTGAATTTTCCTACTGAGCTATCCTCATTCTATTACTCTTTATATCTTTAATTAATATATAATTAAGCAGTTGTTTTCTGACCCTCACCGACGCCGTCCTCACTTTGAATTCCCTGGATCAGCCAGGTCTGGACCCCAGCAAAAGGGGAAATTAACAATAACACAATAATAGTGGGAGACTTTAATACCCCACTCATACCTAAGGATAGATCAACTAAACAGAAAATTAATAAAGAAACACAAACTTTAAATGATACAATAGACCAGTTAGACCTAATTGATATCTATAAGACATTTCAACCCAAAACAATGAATTTCACCTTTTTCACAAGCACACACAGAACCTTCTCCAGGATAGATCACATCCTGGGCCATAAATCTAGCCTTGGCAAATACAAAAATATTGAAATCATTCCAAGCATATTTTCTGACCACAATGCAGTAAGATTAGATCTCAATTACAGGAGAAAAACTATTAAAAGTTCCAACATATGGAGGCTGAACAAAACGCTGCTGAATAACCAAAAAATCACGGAAGAAATCAAAAAAGAAATCAAAATCTGCATAGAAATGAATGAAAATGAAAACACAACAACCCAAAACCTATGGGACACTGTAAAATCAGTGCTAAGGGGAAGGTTCATAGCAATACAGGCATACCTCAAGAAACAAGAAAAAAGTCAATAAATAATCTAACTCTATACCTAAAGCAACTTGAAAAGGAAGAAATGAAGAACCCCAGGGTTAGAAGAAGGAAAAAAATCTTAAAAATTAGGGCAGAAATAAATGCAAAAGAAACAAAAGAGACATTAGCAAAAATAAACAAAGCCAAAGCTGGTTCTTTGAGAGGATAAATAAAATTGACAAACCATTAGCCAGACTCATCAAGAAACAAAGGGAGAAAAATCAAATCAAGAAAATTAGAAATGAAAATGGAGAGATAACAACAGACAACACAGAAATACAAAGTATCATAAGAGACTACTTTCAGCAACCATATGCCAATAAAATGGACAACGTGGAAGAAATGGACAAATTCTTAGAAAAGTACAACTTTCCAAAACTGGACCAGGAAGAAATAGAAAATATTAACAGACCCATCACAAGCACGGAAATTGAAACTGTAATCAGAAATCTTTCAGCAAACAAAAGCCCAGGTCCAGAAGGCTTCACAGTTGAATTCTACCAAAAATTTAGAGAAGAGCTAACACCTGTCCTACTCAAACTCTTCCAGAAAATTGCAGAGGAAGGTAAACTTGCAAACTCATTCTATGAGGCCACCATCACCCTAATACCAAAACCTGACAAAGGTGCCACACACACACACAAAAAAAAAACTACAGGCCAATATCACTAAAGAACATAGATGCAAAAATCCTTAACAAAATTCTAGCAATCAGAATCCAACAATACATTAAAAAGATCATATATCATGACCAAGTGGGTTTATCCCATGGATGCAAGGATTCTTAAATATCTGCAAATCAATCAATGTAATACAAAACATTAACAAATTGGAAAATAAAAGCCATATGGTTATCTCAATAGATGCAGAGAAAGCCTTTGACAAAATTCAACATCCATTTATGATAAAAACTCTCCAGAAAGCAATAATAGAGGGAACATACCTCAACATAATAAAAGCCATATATAACAAACCCACGTCAAACATTATCCTTAATGGTGAAAAAGTGAATGCATTTCCCCTAAAGTCAGGAACAAAACAAGGGTGTGCCTACTTTCACCACTACTATTCAACACAGTTTTGGAAGTTTTGGCCAAAGCAATCAGAGCAGAAAAAGAAATAAAAGGAATCCAAATTGGAAAAGAAGTAAAACTCTTACTGTTTGCAGATGACATGATCCTCTACATATAAAATCCTAAAGACTCCACCAGAAAATTACCAGAACTAATAAATGAATATAGTAAAGTTGCAGGATATAAAATAAACACACAGAAATCCCTTGCATTCTTATACACTAATAATGAGAAAATAGAAAGAGAAATTAATAAAACAATTCCATTCACCATTGCAATGAAAAGAATAAAATACTTAGGAATATATCTACCTAAAGAAACTAAAGACCTATATATAGAAAACTATAAAACACTGGTGAAAGAAATCAAAGACACTAATAGATGGAGAAATATACCATGTTCATGGATTGGAAGAATCAATATAGTGAAAATGAGTATACTATCCAAAGCAACCTATAGATTCAATGCAATCCCTATCAAGCTACCCACGGTATTTTTCACAGTGCTAGAACAAATAATTTAATAATTTGTATGGAAATACAAAAAAAATCGAATAGTCAAAGCAATCTTGAGAAAGAAGAATGGAACTGGAGGAATCAACCTGCCTGACTTCAGGGTCTACTACAAAGCCACAGTCATCAAGACAGTATGGTACTGGCACAAAGACAGAAATATAGATCAGTAGAACAAAATAGAAAGCCCAGAGATAAATCCACGCACCTATGGACACCTTATCTTTGACAAAGGAAGCAAGAATATACAATGGATTAAAGACAATCTCTTTAACAAGTGGTGCTGGGAAAACTGGTCAAAGACTTGTAAAAGAATGAAACTAGAACACTTTCTAACACCATACACAAAAATAAAATCAAAATGGATTAAAGATCTAAACATAAGACCAGAAACTATAAAACTCCGAGAGGAGAACATAGGCAAAACACTCTCCGACATACATCACAGGAGGATCCTCTATGACCCACCTCCCAGAATATTGGAAATAAGAGCAAAAATAAACAAATGGGACCTAATTAGACTTAAAAAGCTTTTGCACAACAAAGGAAACTATAAGCAAGGTGAAAAGACAGACTTCAGAATGGGAGAAAATAATAACAAATGAAGCAACTGACAAACAACTAATCTCAAAAATATACAAGCAACTCCTACAGCTCAATTCCAGAAAAATCAATGACTCAATCAAAAAATAGGCCAAAGAACTAAATAGACATTTCTCCAAAGAAGACATATAGATGGCTAACAAACACATGAAAAAATGCTCAACATCACTCATTATCAGAGAAATGCAAATCAAAACCACAATGTGGTACCATTTCATGCCAGTCAGAATTGATCCAAAAGTCTACAAGCAATAAATGCTGGAGAGGGTGTGCAGAAAAGGGAACCCTCTTACACTGTTGCTGGGAATGCAAACTAGTACATTCACTATGGAGAACAGTGTGGAGATTCCTTAAAAAACTGGAAATAGAACTGCCATTAGAGAGAGATCAGAGATCAGTCGCTCAGTCGTGTCCGACTCTTTGCGAACCCTTGAATTGCAGCATGCCGGGCCTCCCTGTCCATCACCAACTCCCAGAGGTCACTCAGACTCACATCCATCGAGTCAGTGATGTATTCCAGCCATCTCATCATGTCTCGTCCCCTTCTCCTCTTGCCCTCAATCCCTCCCAGCATCAGAGTCTTTTCCAATGAGTCAACTCTTCTCATGAAGTGGCCAAAGTACTGGAGTTTCAGCTTTAGCATCATTCCTTCCAAAGAAATCCCAGGGTTGATCTCCTTCAGAATGGACTGGTTGGATCTCCTTGAAGTCCAAGGGACTCTCAAGAGTCTTCTCCAACACCACAGTTCAAAAGCAGCAATTCTTCGGTGCTTAGCCTTCTTCACAGTCCAGCTCTCACATCCATACATGACCACAGGAAAAACCATAGCCTTGACTAGGCAAATCTTTGTTGGCAAAGTAATGTCTCTGCTTTTGAATATGTGATCTAGGTTGGTCATAACTTTCCTTCCAAGGAGTAAATGTCTTTTAATTTCTTGGCTGCAGTCACCATCTGCAGTGATTTTGGAGCCCAGAAAAATAAAGTCTGACACTGTTTCCACTGTTTCCCCATCTATTTCCCCTGAAGTGATGGGACCGGATGCCTTGATCTTCGTATTCTGAATGTTGAGCTTTAAGCCAACTTTTTCACTCTCCACGTTGACTTTCATCAAGAGGCTTTTTGGTTCCTCTTCACTTTCTGCCATAAGGGTGGTGTCATCTGCATATCTGAGGTGATTGATATTTCTCCCAGCAATCTTGATTCCAACTTGTGTTTCTTCCAGTCCAGCGTTTCTCATGATGTACTTTGCATATAAGTTAAATAAACAGGGTGACAATATACAGCCTTGATGTACTCCTTTTTATGACCCAGAAATCCCACTGCTGGGCATACACACTGAGGAAACCAAAATTGAAAGAGACACCAATTGAAAGCGTACCACAATGTTCATCGCAGCTCTGTTTATAATAGCCAGGACCTGGAAGCAACCTAGATGTCCATCAGCAGATGAATGGATAAGAAAGCTGTGGTACACATAAACAATGGAGTATTACTCAGCCATTAAAAATAATACATTTGAATCAATTCTAATGAGATGGATGAAACTGGAGCCCATTATACAGAGTGAAGTAAGTCAGAAAGTAAAACACCAATACAATGTACTAAGGCATATATATGGAATTTGGAACGATGGTAACAATAACCCTGTATGCAAGAGAGCAAAAGAGACACAGATGTATAGAACAGTCTTTTGGACTCTGCGGGAGAGGGAGAGGGTGGGATGCCTTGGGAGAATGGCATTGAAACATGTATAATATCATATATGAAATGAATCGCCAGTCCAGGTTCGATGCATGATACTGGATTCTTGGGGTTGGTGCACTGGAATGACCCAGAGGGATGGTACGGGGAGGGAGGTGGGAGGGGGGTTCAGGATGGGGAACATGTGTATACCCATGGCGGATTCATGTTGATGTATGGCAAAACGAATACAATATTGTAAAGTAATTAGCCTCCAATTAAAATAAATAAATTTATATTAAAAAAAAAAGACAAGGGAGAAGTATAGACAGAAACAAGGAAATTATGAGTAAATTTGTTATGTTTGAGAATAGTCATTCTGCCAATCTTAAAAGAACAGGTAACAAGGCTTATTTCTTCCTTACAATAGCCCACCAACCCTCAGTCCACGTAAACATGCCATCGTTAAGAGAGAACAGAAGTGAGGAGGGGACGCAGCTACCAGGAAGTGGTCTGACACAAACATGCTATGCAACTTTGACCTTCCTCCAGTGACTGTTAACACACTATCAATTTTAGTTTGATATTAAACTATTAAACTTTGAAAATGTTGATTATTTTTTAATTGAAGGATAACTCGTTTACAGAATTTTGTTGTTTGCTGTCAAACTTCAGCATGAATCAGCCACAGGTATACATGTATCCCCTTCTCCTCAAACCTCTCTCCCATCTCACTCCCCATCCCACTCCTCAGGTGGATACAGAGCCCCTGCTTGAGTTTCCTGAGACATACAGCAAATTCCCTTTGGCTATCTATTTTACATATGGTAATGTAAGTTTTCCTGTTACTCTCTCCATACATCTCACCCTCTCCTCCACTGTCTCCATGTGCATAAGTCTGTTTAATATATCTCTTTCTTCATTGCTGACCTGCAAATAAATTCTTTGGTAATATCTTTTGAGATTTCATATATATGCATTTTCATACAATATTCATCATTCTTTTTCTAATGTACTTTATTCTTAATAATGGGCTCTAGGTTCATCCACCTCATTGGAACTGACCAAATGCATTCACTTTTATGGTTGAGTAATAGTCCATTGTATATATTTACCACAGCTTCTTTATCCACTCATCTGTCAATGGACATCTGGTTGCTTCCATGTTCTGGTTATTATAAATAGTGCTGCAGTGAACAATGGGATACATGTGTCTTTTTCAATTTTGATTTCTCATGGTATATGCCTAGGAGTGGGATTGCTGGGTCAAATGGTAGTTTTATTCCTAGTTGTTTCCCGCCCCACCCCCCCCCCCCCCCAAAGAATCTCCATACTGTCTTCCATAGTGGCTGTGTCAATTTGCATTCCACACCATCTCTAGCATTTTTTTGGGGGGGGGGGTAGACTTTTTGATGATGGCCATTCTGACTGGTAAGAGGTCAGCTACAATATCTCATTGTAGCTTTGATTTGCATTTCTCTAATAATGAGAGATGTTGAGAATCTTTTCATGTGTTTATTAGCCTTCTGTATGTCTTCTTTGGAGAAATGTATATTTAGGCCTTTTTCCCACATTTTGATTGGGTTGTTTGTTTTTCTGATATTGAGTTGTATGAGCTGCTTATATATTTGGGAAATTAATCCTTTGTCAGCTGTTTCACTTGTTATAATTTTCTCCCATTCTGAGGGTTAACTTTTCACCTTGTTTATAGTTTCCTTTCCTTTGCAAAAGTTTTCAAGTTTAATCAGATCCCACTTGTTTACTTTTGTTTTCATTTCTGTTACTCTAGGAGGTGGGTCATAGAGAATCTTGCTTTGATTTATATCATCGAGTGTTCTGCCTATGCTTTCCTCTAAGAGTTTAACAGTTTCTGGTCTTTCATTTAGGTCTTTAATCCATTTTGAGGTGATCTTTGTGTATGGCATTAAAAAGTGTTCTAATATCATTCTTTTACATGTAACTGTCCAATTTTCCCAGCACCACTTATTGAAGAACCTGTCTTTGCCCCATTGTATATTCTTTCCTCCTTTGTCAAAAGTAAGGTACCCATCGGTGCATGGGTTTATCTCTGGGCTTTCTATCTTGTTCTATTGGTCTATATTTCTGTTTTTGTGTAAGTACCATAGTGTCTGGATGACTGAAGCTTTGTAGTATAATCTGAAGTCAGGATGGTTGATTCTTCCAGCTTCATTCTTCTTTCTCAAAACTGCTTTAGCTATTTAGGGGTCTTTTGTGCTTCCATATGGAGAAGAAAATGGCAACCCACTCCAGTATTCTTGCCTGGAAAATCCCATGAATGAAGGAGCCTGGTAGGCTACAGTCCATGGAGTTGCAAAGAGTCAGACATGACTGAGCAACTTCACTTCACTCACTTCATACTTTATCACTGGAGGAGTAAATGGCAACCCACTCCAGTATTCTTGCCTTGAGAATCCTATGGACAGGAAAGCCTGGCAGGCCATGGTCCATGGGATTGCAGAGAGTTGGACCTGACTGAAGTGACTGAGCAAGCAAGCAAGTGCTTCCATATGAATTGTGAAAATTATTGCTCTAGTTCTGTGAAAAATGCCAATGGTAATTTGATAGGAATCACATTGAATCTGTAGATTGCATTTGGTGACAATAATTTTCACAATATTGATTCTTCTTACCCAGGAACATGGAATCTCTCTCCATCCATTTATGTCATCTTTGATTTCTTTCATTAGTGTCTTATAATTTTCTATGTACAATTCTTTTGTCTCCTTAGATAAGTTTATTCCTAATATTTAATTCTTTTTGTTTCAATACTAAATGGGATTGATTTCTTAATTCATCTTTCTGATTTTTCATTGTTAGTATATAGAAATGCAAATGATATCTGTGTATTGATTTTGTGTCTGGTGACTTTGCTAAATCACTGATTAGCACTAGTAATTTCATGATCTAGTAAGATCTAGTAAGTATCTTTAGATTTTTCTATGTATAGCATCATGTCATCTGAAAACAGTGACAGCTATACTTCTTCTTTTCTGATATGGATTCATTTTATCTCTTTTTCTTCTGCAATTGCTATAGCTAGGGCTTCCAAAACTTTGTTGAATAATAGTTGTTAGTGTGGACACCTTTGTCTGGTTCCTGATCTTAAGGGGAATGCTTTCAGTTTCTTACCATTGAGAATAATGTTTGCTGTAGGCTCATCATATATGGCCTTTACTATGTTGAGGTAGGTTCCCTTCTATGCCCATTTTTTGAAGAGTTTTAATCATAAATAGATGCTGAATTTTGTCAAAGGCATTTTCTGCATCTATTGAGATTATCATATGGTTTTTATCCTTCAGTTTGTATATTGTCACCATGTTTATTTAACCTATATACAGAGTACATCATGAGAAATGCTGGACTGGAAGAAACACAAGTTGGAATCAAGATTGCTGGGAGAAATATCAATAACCTCAGATATGCAGATGACACCACCCTTATGGCAGAAAGTGAAGAGGAACTCAAAAGCCTCTTGATGAAAGTCAACGTGGAGAGTGAAAAAGTTGGCTTAAAGCTCAACATTCAGAAAACGAAGATCATGGTATCTGGTCCCATCACTACATGGGAAATAGATGGAGAAACAGTGGAAACAGTGTCAGACTTTATTTTTCTGGGCTCCAAAATCACTACAGATGGTGACTGCAGCCATGAAATTAAAAGACACTTGCTCCTTGGAAGGAAAGTTATGACCAACCTAGATAGCATATTCAAAAGCAGAGACATCACTTTGCCAACAAAGGTTCGCCTAGTCAAGGCTATGGTCTTTCCTGTGGTCATGTATGGATGTGAGAGCTGGACTGTGAAGAATGCTGAGCATCGAAGAATTGATGCTTTTGAACTGTGGTGTTGGAGAAGACTCTTGAGAGTCCCTTGGACTGCAAGGAGATCCAACCAGTCCATTCTGAAGGAGATCAACCCTGGGATTTCTTTGGAAGGAATGATGCTAAAGCTGAAACTCCAGTATTTTGGCCACCTCATGAGAAGAGTTGACTCATTGGAGAAGACTCAGATGCTGGGAGGGATTGAGGGCAGGAGGAGAAGGGGACGACAGAGGATGAGATGGCTGGATGGCATCACTGCCACGATGGATGTGAGTCTGAGTGACCTCCGGGAGCTGGTGATGGATAGGGAGGCCTGGCGTGCCGCAGTTCATGGGGTCGCAAAGAGTCGGACACGACTGAGCATCTGATCTGATCTGATCTTGTTAATATGGTGTATCACATTGATTGATTTGCATATATTAAAGAATCCTTGCATCACTGGAATAAACCCAACTTGATCACGGTGTATGAGTTTTAAGATGTGTTGCTGGATTCTGTATGCTAAAATTTTGTCACAGATTTTTGCATCTATGTTCATCAGTGATATTGGCCTGCAGTTTTCTTTTCTTGTGTTGCCTTTGTCTGGTTTTGGTATCAGGGTAATGGTGGCAATCTGGAATGAGTTTAGAAATGTTCTTTCCTCTACAATTTTTGAAAGTTTTAGAAATATAAGTATTAGCTCTTCTCTAAATCTTTGATAAAATTCACCTGTGAAGCCATCTGGTCCTGGGCTTTTGTTTTTTGTGAGATTTTTTTAAATCACAGCTTCAATTTCAGTGCTTGTAATTAGGTTTTTCATCATTTCTATTTCTTCATGATTCAATCTTGGAAGAGTGAACTTTTCTAAGAATATGTCCATTTCATCCAGGTTATCCATTTTATTGCCATATAGTTGTACATAATAGTCTTTTATAATCCTTTGTATTTCTGCATTGTCTATTATAACGTCTCTTTTTTTTATTTCTAATTTTGTTGATTTGATTCTTCTCTCTTTTTTTCTTGAGTCTGGCTAAAGGTTTATCAATTTTGTTAATCTTCTCAAAGAATCAGCTTCTAGTTTTATTAATCTTTACTATTGTTTCTTTCATTTCTTTCTCATTTATTTCTGCTCAGATCTTTATGATTTCTTTCCTTCTGCTAATTGGGGGAGGGGGTCTTCTTTTTTCCAGTTGTTTTAGGTGTAAAGTTAGGTTGCATATTTGATGTTTTTCTTATTTCTTGATGTAGGAATGTATTGCTGTAAACTTCCCTCTGAGAACTGCTTTGGCTGCATCCCATAGGTTTTGAGTTGTCATGTTTTCATTGGCATTTGTTTCTAGGAACTTTTTAATTTTCCGTTTGATTTTTTCAGTGATCTGTTCATTATGTTGAAATGTACTGTTTAATCTCATGTATTTGTGTTTCTTATAGTTGTTTGTGTTTTTTTTTTTTTTTTTCCTTGTAATTGATATCTAGTCTCATAGAGCTGTGATTGGAAAAGATGCTTGACATGATTTCAATTTTCTTAAATTTACTGAGGTTTGATTTGTGACCCAAGATGTGGTCTATCCTAGAGAATGTTCCATGTGCACTTAAGAAGAAGGTGTATTCTCTGCATTTGAATGAAATGTCCTGAAGATATTAATGAGGTCCATCTCATCTAATGTGTCAGTTAAGACTTAGGGTGTTAAAGTCTCCTACTATTATTGTGTTACTGCTAATTTCTCCTTTTATGTCTGTTAGAGTTTATCTTATGTATTGAGATGCTCCTATGTAGGTTAATAGATATTTACAATTGCTATGTCTTCCTCCTGGATTGATCCCTTGATGATTATGTAGTATCCTTCCTTATCTCTTGTAATATTCTTTATTTTAAGGTATACTTTGTATGATATGAGGATTGCTACTCCAGCTTTCTTTTGCTCTCCATCTGCATGGAATATATTTTTCTATCCTCTCACTTTCCATCTAGGTGTGACTTGAGGTCTGAAGAGGGTTTCTTGTTGGCAACATATATATGGGTCTTGTTTTTTATCCATTCAGCCAGTCTGTGTCTTTTGTTTAGAACATTTAATTAGTTTCATTTAAAGCAAGTATTCATAAATATGTTCCTATTGCCATTTTCTTAATTGTTTGGGGTTTGTTTTTGTAGGCCTTCTTCTCTATTCTATTTCCTGACTCTATAAGTCTCTTTAACATTTGTTGTAATGTTGGTTTGTTGGTACAAAATTCTCTTAACTTTTGCTGGTCTGAAAAGCTTTTGATTTCTCCATCAATTTTGATTGAGATCCCTGCTGGGTAGAGTAATCTTGGTTGTAGATTTTTCCCTTTCAGTACTTTAAATATATCCTGCCATTCCTTTCTGGCCTGCAGAGTTTCTACTGAAAGATCATTAAACATATGGGGTTTCCCTTGTATGTTACTTGTTGCTTTTCCCTTGCTGGTTTCAATATGCTTTCTTTGTGTTTAATCTTTGCTAGTTTGATTAGTAACCTCTCTCAGCATGTTCCTCCTTGGGTCCTGTATGGGACTGTTTGCACCTCTTGTACTTGACTGACTATTTCCTTTTTCGTGTTAGGGAAATTTTCAACTATAATCTCTTCAAAAAATTTCTCATACCATTTATTTTTATCTTCTTCTTTGGTACCCCTATTTTGAACGTTGGTGCATTTAATATTTCCCAGAGGTCTCTGAGACTATACTCAGTTCTTTTAATTCTTTTTACTTTATTCTGCTTTTCAGCAGTTATTTCCACCATTTAATCTTCAAGTTCAATGATCCGTTCTGCTTCAGATATTCCACTATGGATTCATGCTAGAATCAATCGAATAGACTCATATTTTTAGTTTCAATACTTCTGTTATTTGTCTCTATATATTTATTCTTTCATTCTTCTAGGTCTTTGTTAATTGATTCTTGCATTTTTCTCCATTTTGTTTTCAAGGTTTTTAATCATCTTTACTATCATTATTCAGAATTCTTTTTCAGGTAATTTGCCTACTTCCTCCTCATTTATTTGAACTTCTGTGTTTCTACTTTGCTCCTTTATTTGTGCAGTATTTCTCTGCCTTTTCATTTTATTCTTAACTTAATCTGTCTGAGGTCTCCTTTTCCCACACTTCAAGGTTGAATTATTTCTTCCTTTTTGGTTTCTGCCCTCCTAAGTTTGGTCCAGTAGTTTGTGTAAACTTCATATAGGGTGAGATCTGTGCTGAGGATACCCCACCCCCCACCCCCACCCCAGAAGGGCAGGGTTGAGTGAGGTGGTAATCCTGTCTGCTGACAATTGGATTTGTATTTTTGTCTTATTTTTTGTTTGGATGAGGGATTCTGCACAGGGTGCTACTGCTGGTTGGGTGATGCCATGTCTTGTATTCAAGTGGTTTCCTTTGTGTGAGTTCTCACTATTTGATACTCCCTAGTGTTAGTTCTTCTTTTCACAGCTATTTTTAAGGCCTCCCCAGACAGCCATTTTTATTTTTCGCATTTCTTTTCCATGGGGATGGTCTTGATCCCTGTCTCCTGTACAATGTCATGAACCTCATTCCATAGTTCATCAGGCACTCTGTCTATCAGATCTAGGCCCTTAAATCTATTTCTCACTTCCACTGTATAATCATAAGGGATTTGCTTTATGTCATACGTGAATGGTCTAGTGGTTTTCCCTACTTTCTTAAATTTCAGTCTAAATTTCATTATAAGGAGTTCATGATCTGAGCCACAGTGAGCTCCCAGTCTTGTTTTTGTTGACTGTATAGAGGTTCTCCATCTTTGGCTGCAAAGAACATACTCAATCTGATTTTGGTGTTGACCATCTGGTGATATCCATGTGTAGAGTCTTCTCTTATGTTGTTGGAAGAGGGTGTTTGCTGTGACTAGTGCATTTTCTTGGCAAAACTCTATTAGTTTTGCCCTGCTTCATTCAATATCCCAAGGCCAAATTTGCCTGTTACTCCAGGTGTTTCTTGACTTCCTACTTTTGAATTCCAGTCCCCTGTAATGAAAAGGACATCTTTTTTGGGTGTTAGTTCTAAAAGGTCTTGTAGGTCTTCATATAACCGTTCAACTTCAGCTTCTTCAGCATTACTGGTTGGGGCATAGACTGGGATTACTGTGACATTGAATGGTTTGCCTTGGAAATGAACAGAGATCATTCTGTCGTTTTTGAGATTGCATCCAAGTACTGCATTTCGGACTCCTTTGTTGACCATGATGGCCACTCCATTTCTTCTGAGGGATTCCTGTCCACAGTAGTAGATATAATGGTCATCTGAGTTAAATTCACCCATTCCAGTCCATTTGAGTTCGCTGATTCCTAGAGTGTTGACATTCACTCTTGCCATCTCTTGTTTGACCACTTCCAGTTTGCCTTGATTCATGGACCTGACATTCCAGGTTCCTATGGAATATTGCTCTTTACAGCATCGGACCTTGCTTCTATCACCAGTCACATCCACAGCCGGGTATTCTTTTTGCTTTGGATCCATCCCTTCATTCTTTCTGGAGTTATTTCTCCACTGATCTCCAGTAGCATGTTGGGCATCTATTGACCTGAGGAGTTCCTCTTTCCTATCATTTTGCCTTTTCATACTGTTCGTGACCGTGAAAAGAAGAAAAGCGAAAAGCAAAGGAGAAAAGGAAAGATATAAGTATCTGACTGCAGAGTTCCAAAGAATAGCAAGAAGAGATAAGAAAGCCTTCCTCAGCAATCAATGCAAAGAAATAGAGGAAAACAACAGAATGGGAAAGACTAGAGATCTCTTCGAGAAAATTAGAGATACCAAGGGAACATTTCATGCAAAGATGGGCTCGATAAAGGACAGAAATGGTATGGACCTAACAGAAGCAAAAGAGATTGAAAAGAGGTGGCAAGAATACACAGAAGAATTGTACAAAAAACATCTTCACGACCCAGATAATTATGAAGATGTGATCACTGACCTAGAGCCAGACATCCTGGAATGTGAAGTCAAGTGGGCCTTAGAAAACATCACTATGAACAAAGCTAGTGGCAGTGATGGAATTCCAGTTGAGCTATTTCAAATCCTGAAAGATGATGCTATGAAAGTGCTGCACTCAATATTCTAACAAATTTGGAAAACTCAGCAGTGGCCACAGGACTGGAAAAGGTCAGTTTTCATTCCAATCCCAGAGAAAGTCAATGCCAAAGAATGCTCAAACTACCACACAATTGCACTCATCTCACATGATAGTAAAGTAATGCTCAAAATTCTCCAAGCCAGGCTTCAGCAATACGTGAACCATGAACTTCCAGATGTTCAAGCTGGTTTTAGAAGAGGCAGAGGAACCAGAGATCAAATTGCCAACATCCACTGGATAATGGAAAAAGCAAGAGAGTTCCAGAAAAACATCTTCTCCTGCTTTATTGACTATGCCAAAGCCTTTGACTGTGTGGGTCACAATAAACTGTGGAAAATTCTTCAATAAATGGGAATAGCAGAGCACCTGACCTGCCTCTTGAGAAATTTGTATGCAGGTAATAAAGCAACAGTTAGAACTGGACATGGAAAAACAGACTGGTTCCAAACAGGAAAAGGACTACGTCAAGGCTGTATATTGTCACCCTGTTTATTTAACTTCTATGCAGAGTACATCATGTGAAACGCTGGGCTGGAAGAAGCACAAGCTGGAATCAAGATTGCTGGGAGAAATATCAGTAACTTCATATATGCAGATGACACTACCCTTATGGCAGAAAGGGAAGAGGAACTAAAAAGCCTCCTGATGAAAGTGAAAGAGGAGAGTGAAAAAGTTGGCTTAAAGCTCAACATTCAGAAAACTAAGATCATGGCATCAGGTCCCATAACTTCATGGGAAATAGAAGGGGAAACAGTGGAAACAGTGTCAGACTTTATTTTGGGGGGCTCGAAAATCACTGCAGATGGTGATTGCAGCCATGAAATTAAAAGACGCTTACTCCTTGGAAGGAAAGCTATGATCAACCTAGATAACATATTCAAAACCAGAGACATTACTTTGCCAACAAAGGTCCATCTAGTCAAGGCTATGTTTTCTCCTGTGGTCACGTATGGATGTGAGAGTTGGACTGTCAAGAAGGCTGAGTGCCGAAGAATTGATGCATTTGTAGTGTGGTGTTGGAGAAGACTCTTGAGAGTCCCTTGGACTGCAAGGAGATCCAACCAGTGCATTCTGAAGGAGATCAGCCCTGGGATTTCTTTGGAAGAAATGGTACTAAAGCTGAAACTCCAGTACTTTGGCCACCTCATGTGAAGAGTTGACTCACTGGAAAAGACTCTGATGCTGGGAGGGATTGGGGGCAGGAGGAGAAGGGGACTGACAGAGAATGAGGTGGCTGGATGACATCACAGACTTGATGGACATGAGTCTGAGTGAACTCCAGGAGTTGGTGATGGACAGGGGGGCCTGGCATGCTGTGATTCATGGGGTCGCAAAGAGTCAGACACAACTGAGCGACTGAACTGAACTGAACTGAACCGAGGGTTAGTTCTCTTGTAGTTTAGATAATTAGAGTCAGTGTTCCATTCCAAAGGCTCAAGACTTGATCTCTTGATTATGGCAATAGCCTTCTGAGTTGTCTTACTGCTTCTGCCTTGGCCAACTTCAGTTAGTTCTCCATCACATTCTGCATGATTCATTCTGGAGATCGGAAGTCCAAGATAAACCTGGTAACTAGGCAAGTTTCTTTCAGAGATCTTATCTCTCAGCTTGTGAGTCTAAACTATTAAATTTTCAATACCATGGATATATTGCGTATTGGAGAACTTCCCTGGTGGCTCAAACGGTAAAGCATCTACCCGCAATGTGGGAGACCTGGGTTTAATCCCTGGGTCAGGAAGATCACCTGGTGAAGGAAATGGCAACCCACTCCAGTACTCTTGCCTGGAAAATTCCATGGATGGAGGAGCCTGGTAGGCTACAGTCCATGGGGTTGCAAAGAGTCAGACATGACTGAGTGACTTCACTTATACTGCATATCATATTGGTATATGTAATATACGTATGCAGGTCAGGAAGCAATAGTTAGAACTAGGCATGGAACAACAGACTGGCACCAAATAGGGAAAGGAGTACATCAAGGGTGTTTACTGTCACCCTGCTTATTTAACTTTTATGCAGAGTACATCTTGAGAAATGCTGGGTTGGATTAAGCACAAGCTGGAATGAAGATTGCTGGGAGAAATATCAATAAACTCAGATGTGCAGACGACACAACCCTTATGGCAGAAAGCAAAGAATGAAGGAGCCTCTTGATGAAAGTGAAAGAGAAGAATGAGAGAGGTGGCTTAAAACTCAATATTCAGAAAACTAAGATCATGGCATCTGGTCCCATCACTTCATGGCAAATAGATGGGAAAACAATAGAAACAGTGACAGAATTTATTTTGGGGGAGCTCCAGAATCACTGCAGATGGTGATTGCAGCCATAAAATTAAAAGACACTTGCTCCTTGGAAGAAAAGTTATTACCAACCTAGACAGCATACTAAAAAGCAGAGACATTAATTTGCCATCGAATGTCTTTCTAGTCAAAGCTATGGTTTTTCCAGTAGTCATGTATGGATGTGAGAGTTGGACTATATGGAAAGCTGGGCACAAAAGAATTGATTATTTTGAACTGTGGTGTTGGAGAAGTCTCTTGAGAGTCCCTTGGACTGCAAGGAGATCAAACCAGTCCATCCTAAAGAAAATATGTCCTGAGTGATCATTGGAAGGACTGATGCTGGAGCTGAAACTCCAATGCTTTGGCCATCTGATGCGAAGAGCTGACTCCTTGGAAAAGAGCCTGATGCTGGGAAAGATTGAAGGCAGGAGGAGAAGGAGATGACAGAGAACAAGATAGTTGGATGACATCACTGACTCAATGGACATGATTTTGTGTAAACTCCAAGAGTTGGTAATGGACAGGGAGGCCTGGTGTGCTGCAGTCCATAGAGTCTCAAGGAGTCGGACACAACTGAGCGACTGAACTGAACTAAAGTGAATATATGTATATCAATGATTTATACATTTAAAAAGTAAGATTTTTTTTTTTTTTTTGCCACACCTGAGAAACCTTATTCATCTCTTGGGAACAATATTTCCCTGTTAAGAATGCATGAACCAGGGAGACAAGAGCTGATTTTATTATCACACCTCCATTTCCCAAGCAGAATGGGAGATTTTCAAAGCCAAGTGTAAGTGAAATGTGATGAAATTAATGTGTAACAATAATGTTGAAACTAAAAACTTTTCAAAAGCATTCAGTAAGATTCAAATACAGGAAACTAAAATTTACAGCTGAAGAATAAACAAGGCCTCCACTTATACCCAAAAGATATGTATTTAGAGACTTCTTGTTTCAATGAACATTAAGATTATACTAACCTCTCTGAAAATGGACATAGTTATGAGCAGAGATAAGAAGCAAAATGTAAGAACATAAAACCGAGTGTTGATAGGCTACTTAAGTATAAAAGCAGCAGATTTCTTTTGCAGTTGTTATTTGCATAATAATTGCAGTCATTTGTGCATAGTACCTCTGTGCTGAGGACAGCACTGTAGGGAGAGGGTGGGATGATTGGGGAGAATGGCATTGAAATATGTTTAATATCATATATGAAATGAGTCGCCAGTCCAGGTTCGATGCCTGATACGGGATGCCTGGGGCTGGTGCACTGGGACGACCCAGAGGGATGGTATGGGGAGGGAGGAAGGAGGAGGGTTCAGGATGGGGAACACATGTATAACTGTGGCAGATTCATTTTGATATATGACAAAACCAATACAATATTGTAAAGTTAAATAAAATTAAATTTAAAAAAAAGTATCAAAAAATAAGTCAACAAAATGCTAAATAAACTACTAAAAACTGAATGGTATTTTATAGTTATTTATGACCAACCTAGATAGCATATTCAAAAGCAGAGACATTACTTTGCCAACAAAGGTTCGCCTAGTCAAGGCTATGGCCTTTCCTATGGTCAAGTATGGATGTGAGAGTTGGACTGTGAAGAAGGCTGAGCACCAAAGAATTGATGCTTTTGAACTGTGGTGTTGGAGAAGACTCTTGAGAGTCCCTTGGACTGCAAGGAGATCCAACCAGTCCATTCTGAAGGAGATCAGCCCTGGGATTCCTTTGGAAAGAATGATGCTAAAGCTGAAACTCCAGTATTTTGGCCACCTCATGCGAAGAGTTGACTCATTGGAGAAGACTCTGATGCTGGGGGGATTGGGGGCAGGAGGAGAAGGGGACGACAGAAGATGAGATGGCTGGATGGCATCACTGACTCAATGGATGTGAGTCTGAGTGACCTCCGGGAGCTGGTGATGGACAGGGAGGTCTGGCATGCTGCGATTCATTGGGTCACAAAGAATCGGACACGACTGATCTGATTTGATGTTTCATAACAGGCAAAATTGGATATACCTTTGTTTATGTCAAATCATTTGTTCTAAATGTTCTCCCAACACTTTACAACAAATTAAAAGTGGGCAGCATAGTGATAACACTGTGAATGCAGTATATATTTTTCACCTGGAGGTATCAGTTCAGTTCAGTCACTCAGTCGTGTCTGACTCTTTGCAACCCCATGAACCGCAGCATGTCAAGCTTCCCTGTCCATCACTAACTTCCAGAATTTACCCAAATTCATGTCCATTGAGTCGGTGATGCCATCCAACCATCTCATCCTCTGTCATCCCCTTCTTCTCCTGGCTTCAATCTTTCCCAACATCAGGGTCTTTTCAAATGAGTCAGCCCTTCTCATCAGGTAGCCAAAATATCAGAGTTTCAGCTTCAACATCAGTCCTTCCAATGGACACCCAGGACTGATCTCCTTTAGGATGGACTGGTTTGATCTCCTTGCAGTCCAAGGGACTCTCAAGAGTCTTCTCCAACACCAGTTCAAAAGGATCAATTCTTCAGCGCTCAGCTTTCTTTATAGTCCAACTCTCACATCCACACATGACCACTGGAAAAACCACAGATGGACCTTTTTTGGCAAAGTAATATCTCTGCTTTTTAATATGCTATCTAGGTTGGTCATAACCTTCCTTCTAAGGAGTAAGCGTCTTTTAATTTCATGGCTGCACTTACCCTTTCAGTGATTTTGGAGCCCCCCAAAATAAAGTCAGACACTATTTCCCCATCTATTTGCCATGAAGTGATGGGACCAGATGCCATGATCTTAGTTTTCTGAATGTTGAGCTTTAAGCCAACTTTTTCACTTCCCTCTTTCACTTTTTTTAAGAGGCTCTTTAGTTCTTCTTCACTTTCTTCCATAAGGGTGGTGTCATCTGCATATCTGAGGTTATTGATATTTCTCCTAGCAATCTTGATTCCAGTTTCTGCTTCTTCCAGCCCAGTGTTTCTCATGATGTACTCTGCATATAAGTTAAATAAACAGGGTGACAATATACAGCCTTGACGTACTCCTCTTTTCAAGTGTTCTCACAGAAATCAAGAAAAGATAGTTTTTCTCTGGAATTTCAGTGAGTAACTTGCATGCTGAGCGAGATTCGAAAGGCAGTAATTGAGATCAGGCAAAGGCGATAGAAAGAAGACTGGTGCAAGAAATATTTCTGAGCAGAATAGATATGAATTAAGAAAGGCTTAGAAATTAGTCAAGACCACTTGATTGAAATTGGAAGACTCAAGAAGACATTTAAATTCTAGTCCACTAGGTTAGAGAACAGAATACAGTACAGTATCATAAAGAGTCCTGCCCATAATATTTGGGTCATGCTGTTGAGTTTTATTCTTGGAATTCTTGTAGTCAATTGGCTATATTCTCTCTATTATTTAGATTATTATTATTTATCTATGTTCTTGCCTGGAGAATCCCAGGGATGGCGGAGCCTGGCGGGCTTCCATCTGTGGGGTCGCACAGAGTCAGACATGACTGAAGCGACTTAGCAGCAGCAGCAGCATCTATGTTTTTTACTTAGAAGATTTTTCTGCATGAAAAGGAATGACATACCGATTCCCACTACAACACGAATAAGTCTTGAAAGCATGCTAAGCGAAAAAAGTGAGACACAGGCACAAAAGTCCGTGTATTCTATAATTCCATTTTTATGAAATATTTCATCCCATAAAAATAAAAAGTAGATTAGTGATTGCCAAGGGCAGGAGACAATGGGGAATGGGGAGTTTACTGTTGGGTATGGTGTTTCCTTCCAGAATGATAAAAATGTTCTGGATCCAGATAGTGGTGATAGTTGCACAACATTGTGAATATGCTAAATGCACTGAATTGTACTTTTCAATCGTTAAAGTAACAAATTCTATGTTATGTGTATTTTACCACATGTGCAAAAGAGTCCTTTCCATTGCTTTGACACACACACAATTATGCTTCTTTCCAGTAGTAAACCTAAGCTTCCTTTCCAGTGGTAAATTTTTTGTGAGGGCCTTAAGCTTTTGCAGTTTGGGGGATGTATAAGAAAAATAACTCAGAATTACAAATAAAAAATACCCGTGGCTTCTCTGGGGTGGGCCTTCACACCTATGGGGCCTTGAGCTCCCATCCATTGTGCCCAGCACTTCTCTGCTCCTTCCACGAGGCCTGTGAGAGGGAGAGTCCTGGCTTCTGGCCTAATTTCCATCAGCTCCCGTTCCAGTCCATACTTGCTACTATTTCAGGAGGCGTTTTAAAGGCCACCAACTGTCAATTTTGACACCTTATATCAATTTTGAAATACTTACTCCTTTTTTCCTGAGTAAGATGAAGAGTCCCATGTCTGTCAGGCCTCTCCTAGCCAGACATGCCACTACCAGCTCAGCTGAACCACATATTGGTTAGCAGGGCTCCTACTGCTGGGTAATGAGTTGCTCAGGGTATCAAGAGAGTTAGTGCAGTGTGAGGGTAGAAAAAATAAGTTCAAATGAAAATGTATTTTCATTATTATGATAAATATGGGAAATAAATATATCACACTATTACTAGAAATAATTCAGCTCAAGAAATTATTCAGATAAAACATAAAAAGTTAAGGAAGATGAGGCTACACATTGTTTGCATTCCCAAGACAATGAAATCGGGACAATAAACACCCCTTCAGGCAGGCAAAAGTCTAAATTGTGCAGACACACTCCCAGTTACCACAATTACAAGTAGGACTTTTTAAAATATATAAAAACATTGCATAAGAAAAGCCACAGAAAAATAAACAATTATTAAGAATGGAGCAATACTGGTCTAGTAAACTTGAGGCAAACTTTGAGCTGGAAGTGGCTGTGGGTGACGTGTAGAGGAATGAGGTTGTACATGCAAAAAGAATTAAATTTTGGATTATAAATAAAAATGTTTGTATAATCCCAACTTTGGAGAATATCTTTAGGTCCTTCCAGACTTTTATGTATCATTCTCACATGGGCAGTAAGTGACAGTAAATTAGAAGCATTGTGGTCTTGTAATATGCCCCGTGAGCACTTTTTCTCCTTTTTATTTTTTATTTACTTATTTATTTTTTATTTGAAGGATAATTGCTTTGCAGAATTTTGTGGTTTTTTGTAATACATCAACAAAAATCAGCCATAGCTGCACCCATGTCCCCTCCCTCCTGGGCATCCCTCCTATCTCCCTCTCCAACCCACCCTTCAGCCAGTTGCAGAGCCCCTGTTTGAGTTTCCTGAGTCATACAGCAAATTCCCATGGGCTATCTGTTTTATACATGGTATTGTATATATCTATGTTACTCCCTCTGTACATCTCCCCTTCTCCCTCCTCTTCTCCCACCATGTCCATAGGTCTGTTCTCTATGTCTGTTTCTCCATTGCTGCCCTGAAAATAAATACATCAGTCCCATCTCTTCAGATTCCATATATATTTGTTAGTATATATTTATATTTCTTTCTGACTTACTTTAGTCTGTATAATGAGTTCTAGCTTTGTCCACCTTATTAGAACAGATTAAAAAGTGTTCCTTTTTATGGCTGAATAACCTCAGATATGCAGATGACCCCACCCTTATGGCAGAAAGTGAAGAGGAAATAAAAAGCCTCTTGATGAAAGTGAAAGTGGAGAGTGAAAAGGTTGGCTTAAAGCTCAACATTCAGAAAACGAAGATCATGGCATCTGGTCCCATCACTACATGGGAAATAGATGGAGAAACAGTGGAAACAGTGTCAGAATTTATTTTTCTGGGCTCCAAAATCACTGCAGATGGTGACTGCAGCCATGAAATTAAAAGACGCTTGCTCCTTGGAAGGAAAGTTATGACCAACCTAGATAGCATATTCAAAAGCAGAGACATTACTTTGCCAATAAAGGTTCGCCTAGTCAAGGCTATGGTCTTTCCTGTGGTCATGTATGGATGTGAGAGTTGGACTGTGAAGAAGGCTGAGCGCCAAAGAATTGATGCTTTTGAACTGTGGTGTTGGAGAAGACTCTTGAGAGTCCCTTGGACTGCAAGGAGATCCAACCAGTCCATTCTGAAGGAGATCAGCCCTGGGATTTCTTTGGAAGGAATGATGCTCAAGCTGAAACTCCAGTACTTTGACCACCTCATGCGAAGAGTTGACTCATTGGAGAAGACTCTGATGCTGGGAGGGATTGGGGGCAAGAGGAGAAGGGGACGACAGAGGATGAGGTTGCTGGATAGCATCACTGACTCGATGAATGTGAGTCTGGGTGACCTCCGGGAGTTGGGATGGACAGGGAGGCCTGGTGTGCTGCGGTTCATGGGGTCACAAGGAGTCGGACACGACTGAGCGACTGATCTGATCTGATCTGATCTGAGTATCCCATTGTATATATGTACCACAGGTTTTTTATCCATTCATCTGTCAATGGATATCTAGGTTGCTTCCATGTTCTGCTACTGCTACTGCTGCTAAGTCGCTTCAGTCGTGTCCAACTCTGTGCAACCCCATAGACGGAAGCCCACTAGGCTCCCCCATCCCTGGGTTTCTCCAGGCAAGAACACTGGAGTGGGTTGCCATTTCCTTCTCCAATGCATGAAAGTGAAAAGTGAAGTGAAGTCCTCAGTCGTGTCTAACTCTTCATGGCCCCATGGACTTCAGCCTACCAGGCTCCTCCGTCCATGGGATTTTTCAGGCAAGAGTACTGGAGCGGGGTGCCATTGCCTTCTCCTTCCATGTTCTAGCTATTGTAAATAGTGCTGTAGTGAACAATGGGGTACATGTATGTTTTTCAGTTTTTATTTCCTCAGGATATCAAAGGAATGGGATTTCCTAGGAGTGGGATTGCTGGGTCATATGGTGGCTTTATTCTTAGCTTTTTAAAGAATCACCATACTGTCTTCCAAAGTGGCTGTATCAGTTTACATTTCCCACCAGCAATGCAAGAGTGTTCTCTTTCTACACCCTCTTCAGCATTTTTTTTTTTTTTTTTTTGTAGACTTTTTTGATGATAGTCATTCTGACTGGTGTGCTGCTAAGTCACGTCAGTCGTCTCCGACTCTGTGCAACCCCATAGACAGCAGCCCACCAAGCTTTCCCATCCCTGGGATTCTCCAGGCAAGAACACTGGAGTGGGTTGCCATTTCCTTCTCCAATGCATGAAAGTGAAAAGTGAAAGTGAAGTCGCTCAGTCGTGTCCAACTTAGCGATCCCATGGAGCCTACCAGGCTCCTCCATCCATGGAAGTTTCCAGGCAAGAGTACTAGAGTGGGTCGCCAGTGCCTTCTCCTGACTGGTGTGAGGTGGTATCTAATAGTAGCTTTAATTTGCATTTCTCTAATAAGTGATGTTGAGCATCTTTTCATGTGCCTGTTAGCCATCTGTATGTCTTCTTTGGAGAAATGTCTTGTCAGGTCCCTTTCCCACTTTTTGATTGTTTGTTTTTCTGGTGTTGAATTATATGAGCTGCTTGTATATTTTGGAAATTAATTCTTTATCAGTTGTTTCACTTGTGATTATTTTCTCCCATTCTAAGCATGGTCTTTTCACCTTGTTTGTAGTTTCTTTTGCTGTACAAAAGCTTATGTTTAACTAGGTCCCACCTGTTTATTTTTGTTTTTATTTCCATTACTCTAAGGAGGTGGGTCATAGAAGATCTTGTTTTGATTTTTGTCATCAAGTTTTCTGCCTATCATTTCTTCTAACAGTTTAATAGTTTCTGGTCTTACATTTAGGTCTTTAATCCATTTTGAGTTTATCTTTGTGTATGGCATTAGGTAGTGATCAACTTTCATTCTTTTGCATGTAGCTGTCCTTTCCCAAAACCATTTATTGATGAGGCTGTCTTTGCCCCATTGTATATTCATGCCCCCTTTGCAAAAATCAAATACCCATATGTGCATGAGTTTATTTCTGGGCTTTCTCTCTTGC
Organism: Tragelaphus eurycerus; assembly: GCA_935064755.1. NCBI lineage: Eukaryota > Metazoa > Chordata > Mammalia > Artiodactyla > Bovidae > Tragelaphus > Tragelaphus eurycerus. The sequence goes on along the minus strand of CAKXYN010000041.1, from coordinate 975,691 downwards.
TCCATTTGTCTAACTTTATTGATTTTATTTTTATCCTTTTTTTTTTTTTTTTTTTTGATAAGTCTGGCTAGTGGTTTGTCAATTTTGTTTATCTTCTCAAAGAACCAGCTTTTCATTTTATTAATTTTTGTTATTGTTTCCTTTATTTCTTTTTCATTTATTTCTGCTCTGGTTTTTATTATCTCTTTCCTTCTGCTAACTTTGGGAGGTTTTTGTTCTTCTTTTTCTAGCTGCTTTAGATGTAGAGTTAGGCTGTCTATTTGATGCTTTTCTTGTTTCTTGAGGTATGATTGTATCACTATAAACTTCCCTCTTACAACTGCTTTTGCTGAATCCCATAGGTTTTGGGTCATCATGTCTTCATTGTCATTTGTTTCTAGGAATCTCTTGATTTCTCTTTTTATTTCTTCAGTAACCTCTTTGTTATTTAGTAATGTACTATTTAATCTCCATGACTGTATGTTTTACTGTTGGTTTTGGTTTTGTTTTTTTCCCCTGTGATCAATATCTACTCTCATAGCATTGTGGTTGGAGAAGATACTTGATAAAATTTCAGTTTTCTTAAATTTCCTGAGGCTTGATTTGTGGCCCAAAATGTGGTCTATCCTGGAGAATGTTCCATGTGCACTTGAGAAGAAGGTGTATTCTTCTGCATTGGATGGAAAGTCCCGAAGATATCAATTAGGTCCATATTGTCTAATGTTTCATTTAAGGTTTGTGTTTCCTTACTGAGTCTCTGTTTTGACGATCTGTCCACTGGGGAAAGTGGGGTGTTAAAGTCCTCTACTATTATTGTGTTGCTGTCAGTTTCTCCTCTTATACCTGTTAGTGTTTTCCTTATGTATTGAAGTGTTCCTATGTTGGGTGCATATACATTTACAATTGTTATATCTTATTCTTGGATTGAGCCCTTGATCATTATGTAATGTCCTTCTTTGTCTCTTATAATATTCTTTATTTTAAAGTCTGTTTTGTCTAAAGTAAGGATTGCCACTCCAGCTGTCTTTTGGTTTCCATTCACATGGAATATCTTTTCCATCCTTTTACTTGCAGTCTGTATGTGCCTCTAGGGCTGAAGTGGGTCTCCTGTAGGCAACATATATATGGGTCTTGTTTTTGTATCCATTTGGTCAGTCTATATTGGTTGGTGCACTAATCCGTTTACATTTAAGATAATTATTGATATATATGTTCCCATCAGCATTTTCTTGACTGTTTTAGGTTTGTTTTTGTAGCTCTTTGCTTTCTCTTGTGTTTACTGGCTATGTATGTCCCTTTAGCATTTGTTGCAAGGCTGGTTTGTTGCTGAATTCCCTTAACTTCTGCTTGTCCATAAAACTTTGGATTTCTCCATCAATTCTGAATGAGATCTTTGCCAGGTATAGTAATTGTGGTTGTAGGTTTTCCCCTTTCAGTACTTTAAATATATCCTGCCATCCCTTCTGACCTGTAGAGTTTCTGCTGAAAGATTCGCTATTAATCATATGGGTTTTCCCATGTATATTGTTTTTCCTTTGCTGCTTTTAATATTCTTTCTTCCTGCTTAATCTCTGTTAGGTTTATTAATGTGTGTCTCAGTGTGTTTCTCCTTGGGTTTAGCCTAAAAGGGACTTTCTGCTCTTCTTGGACTTAATTGACTATTTCCTTTCCCATATTGGGGAAGTTTTCAACTATAATTTCTTCAAAAATTTTCTCAGTGCCTTTCTATTTTTTATTCTTCCTCTGGGAACCCATAATTAAAATGTTGGTAAATTTAATATTGTCCCAAAGGTCTCTGAAGCTGTCCTCAATTCTTTTCAATCCTTTCCCTTTATTCTGCTCTTCAGCAGTTATTTCCACCATTCTATCCTCCAGCTCACTTATCCATTTCTCTGCCTCAGTTATTCTGCTATTGGTTCCTTCTAGAGTATTTTTAATTGCAGTAATTGTGTTATTCATCTCTGTTTGCTTATTCTTTATTTCTTCTATGTCATTGGTGATTGCATTAACTATGTTAAATGCTTCTTACATTTTCTCCATTCTATTCTTAAGTCTTCAGAGCATCTTTACTATCATTATTCTGAATTATTTTTCAGGGAGATTACTTATTTCCTCTTTGTTTATTTTGTGTTGTGAGTTTCTACCTTGCTCTTTAATTTGTGTTTCGCTTCTCCTCTTTTCATCTTCTTTTTTTCTAACTTGCTCCACTCAAGGTCGCTTTTTCCCAGGCTGTAGAGTTGTATTACTTCTTCCTTTTGACTTTTGCCCTTGGAGGTAACTGTTGGTTGGGTAGTTTGTGTTGATTTCTTATTAGGGGTGACTTGTGTCTGTCTTCTAGTGGTAGGTGATCAAGTAGGTAATTATAGAAATACTGGGACACACACACACACACACACACACACACATACACACACTTCTATGCATACTGTTATAACCAAAGAATTCTAAAGAAAAGAGTAGAAGAGATTGATTTGGTGAACGAGGGAAACCCAAGTGACATCAACCAATTGAAAGAAGAGTTAGCTAATACTCAATCCAGAAATCTGAGCATAAGCAGAGGGCCAACTGGGGAATATAGCATGTAGAGCTCAACAATTTAACTTACTTGGTGAAAGAACAGAGTGAAGGAAAAAAAGGAGAATAAAATAAAAGATTAAAAGAAAGACGAAAAGGGAAGGACAAGAGAAAAGGAAGGGGTGGAGAAGAGGATTAAAAAGAGAGAGAGAAAAGAAAAATTAAAAAGCAAAGATGAATAGACATATGTGGAAAAGATTTACATATATTCAGGAATAGCTATAGCCAGTATAGAACTATAGGAAAGGCAGATGCATATATTACAAACAAAATCCAAAAAACTCATCAAGAAAAAAGGGAAAAAAATGAGAAAGAAAAATCTTAAAATGAATTTTTCTTTCTTTCTTTCTTTCTTTTTTTTTTTTTTTTACAAGAAATGCAAAGAGGGAAACTCCACAGCACTGCAAAAGGCTAATATGGAGGTGGAAATATGTAGGTAGGGGGAATAAACCGTATGATTTATATGAAAAAGAGAAACAAAATCTTAAAATGATTTTTTTTTTAAACACAGAAAACTCCACACTGCCGCAAAAGGCTAATGTGATGGTGCAAATATGTTGGGGAATAAACAATGTGCTTTATAAGAGAGAAAGAAAAAAGAAAAAAATTCTTAAAAAGGTTCTCGAGGTTGTAGCTCTTGGTTATGGAGTCTGCCCCTGTGGATGGGATTGGATTAGTATCCTGTGGTATTTTCCTGGTTGGCGGAGCTTGTGCCTGTATTCTGGTTAATGAAGTTGAAGCTCCTCTCTCTGAAGGGCAGTGCAGCGTCCAGTAGCAGATTTTGGAGTGTCTATGGATTCAGTTGGAGAAGGCAATGGCACCCCACTCCAGTACTCTTGCTTGAAAAATCCCATGGATGGAGGAGCCTGGCAGGCTACAGTCCATGGGGTCGCTAAGAGTAGGACACGACTGAGAGACTTCACTTTCACTTTTCACTTTCATGCATTGGAGAAGGAAATGGCAACCCACTCCAGTGTTCTAACCTTGAGAATCCCAGGGACGGGGGAGCCAGGTTGGCTGCGGTCTATGGGGTCGCATAGAGTCGGACTGAAGCGACTTAGCAGCAGCAGCAGCAGCATCATGGATTCAGTATGCTTTTGGGCAGTCGTTCCAGCTTTCACGGTGTTAAGCACATTTTATTTCCACAGCAGCTTCAAAGTGGCCCTCTCAGCATATCTGCAGTGCTGCCAGCCCCCTACTTGTCACTGGGATCATTGTTGGTGCTTCTATTCCCCTGTCCCACACTGTGCTGCTGGCCCAAACTTGCTGGGTAGGTGCTTGTGTGGATCTTTCTGCATTGCTGTGACTTGTGTGGACTTCCCTCAGCCCCCTAAGCTCACCCTCTCTGTCACAGGGCTTGTGTGCACTTGTCTCAGTTCCCAAGGTCTTCCCTCTGTGTCGTGGGGCTTGTTTGCACTTGTTTTGGCTCCCCAGGCCTGACCTTTGCTTTGTGGGGCTTGTATGCACTTGTCTTAGCTTCCCAGGTGCACACTCTGTGTCACTCACCTTGTGTGCACTAGTTTCAGCTGCCCTTGCCTGCCCTCTGTGTCGCGGGGTTTATGTGTACTTGTTTCGTCTCACTGCCTCCACTCTTGGTTGCGGGCGTTATTTGTTCTTCTTTCAGCAGGGAGGGTTGTGTGAACTGCCCAAGTTTATATGCCTTCCCTCTATGGGCACCCCAGTCCCTCACTTTGTGCCAGCTGTGTTTGCTGCATCACGCTTGGCTACCTGGTCCTGCCATCTGTGCTGCAAGTGTTGTGCACACTGCCTAGGTTTGTCTGCCCCATTACACTTGGCTATCTGGACCCACCCTCTGTGCTGCAAGGGTTGAATGCGCTGGCTGGGTTTGTATGCCGTAACACTCTCAGTTCCCCAAGCATGCTGTCTGGGGCCACAGTCCCTGAGCTGTTAATGGGCTGAAAAGTGCAGCTTTCTCTGTTTGCTGCCCTCCAAGTCCTTGCTTTGCTTGGTTTTCAGAGACTTTGCAGCTCCACTTTGTGTCTGCCTGTGAGGGAGTTTCCCTGTGCATGGGAGCTGCTCCTGTTTCAGGTCTCCCTCCTTGGCTTGGGGCACAAGCTCCTGCCCAGAACTTCAATGTCTTTTCCCTTTTAATGTCTCTCTCCTCTCTCCTACCTCATTTCAGGGAGTTTAGTCTGTCCCCCCTGGAGGCCTGGGGTCTTCCGCTGTTGTCTACATACAATTTGCTTTGTAGGAGTTGTTCCATTTATTGATGAGCTTTCTATTTATTTGTGAGGAGGCTGGTGATCTCTCCGTCTTACTCCTCTGCCATCTTCTTCTGTCTCCTCTTCCTTTTTATTTATTTTTAATTGAAGGGTAGCTGCTTTACACTATTGTGTTTGTTTCTGCCATACATCAGCATGAATCAGTCATAGGTATACATATGTCCCCTCCCTCTTGAACCTCTCTAACCATTTTCCACCCCCATTCCACACCTCTACATTGTCACAGAGCATCAATTTGAGTTCCCTGAGTCATACAGTAAAATCACACGGGCTATCTGTAAGTAGTGGTATGGTAGCATGTATGTTTCCATCCCATCAGGATTTACTGAAGATGACAGGTGTTCAGAGTACTGTCCTAGGTGATAAATAAAACAGATAAAACAGCCCTGCCTTCATAGAGCTTATGTTCTGCTGATGGGAAAGAGACACTAAGCATACTCAATCAATAGATTATTAAAAATGTTAGATTATAAGTAAAACGGGGGAAAAAAAGATCAGGGCAAAGAGGATGGAGAGTGCCTTCAAATGGCAGGGGAGCCAAAGAAAGAATATTCCTTTTTTTTTTTTTTTTTTTTTTTGAGATATTTTTGATGTGGACCATTTTAGAGTCTTCATTGAACTTGTTACAATATTGTTTCTTCTTTGTGTTGTGGTTTTTGGTGGCAAGGTATACAGGATCTTAGTTCCCTGGAGATTGAATCCATACCCTCTGTGTTGAAAGTGTAGAGTCTTAACCACTGGACTGCCAGGGAAGGCTTGAGTATTCTATTTTAAACAGACTCAGGTAAGGCCTGAGAATATGAAGGACACTGTGAAGGTGTCACTTGCTCAAGACTCAAAGGAGCTGAGGGAAGGAGCCATTTAGGGAGACTCATAGCCTGTCTGGAACGTGTGAGCAACACTATGAGGACAAGAGGCTGGAGCTAGGACAGTGAAGAAGGGCATCTAGAAGTAAGGGATGCAGGACCTTGGGGGCCAGGGGAAGGTCTTTGACTCACACATGGGCAGAGGCTGACTGTCTCAGTACAGCAACTTCTGTGGGTGACCTCAGCTCTCTATTGCCCAGAGCTGACAGCAGCCTTGACTGCTGTCCTCAACTTTATTACCACTAAGGGTCCTTAAACAAATCAAAGAGTCACCAAAGTTAAGTATCTATGTGTTGTTTGAGTCTATATGCCCTAAACAATTTTAGTCTCACAAGTTTACCATTTCCTGTCTGTGACATCAGGCAAATTGCTCTCCTTACTTTCTTTACATATGTATTTAATTCTACCTCTAGGCTTTGCTCATATTTTTCTCCCAAAATCCTGGATCTCCAATCCAATGGCCTTAACACCCCTAACATAGCTTCATTTTCTTGCACACCCAACTTAGATTTCACCTTGAATTAGCATGTTCAATTATTTGCTTCTTTCATTCAACTTCAAATCCCTTTTTTCCCTCCTACTATACACATACTTGTGCAGCTGACCTTGGTTAGAGACAAACATAGAACTATTATGATTGGTTGAACTTTAAAAACAAGATCAGTAACTTCCAATGGATCCTTAGTGTGACTTCAAAATTCTACAACTTTCCCCAAATTTATTCACCTTTCTCTTTTCCTAGGTAACATTTCACACTTCTCCTTTCTCCTCAAATGTCTAGCACCTCCTCCATTGCTTAATGCTTAGCAGATTACCCTGTCAGAGCAATTAAAAGAGAACTCACAGGACAGTCTCAGAGACATCTGGGGCAATATTAAATGCACCAACATTCAAATTATAGGGGTCTCAGAAGAAGAGGCAAAAAAATGTTATGAAAAAATATTTGAGATTATAGTTGAAAACTTCCCTAACATAGGAAAGGAATCCAAGTTCAGGAAGCCCATAGAGTCCTATACAGGATAAACCCAAAGAGCAGTATACCGAGACATGTACCAATCAAACTAACAAAAATTAAACGAAAAAAAAATACTAAAAGCAGAAATGGAAAGGCAAAAAAAAAAAAAAAACAAGCAAAAGAATTCCAATTAAGGCTAACAACTGATTTTTCAACAAACTCTGCAGACCAGAAGGGAATGGCAGGATACTTCTTAAAGTGATAACAGAAAAAAATCTATAACCAAGATTACTTTATCCAGTAAGGATCTCATTCAGATTTGATTATGAAATCAAAAGCTTGATAGATAAACAAAAAAGACAACTCATCACCACCCAACCAGCCTTACAACAAATACTAAAGAAACTTCTCTAGCAGGAAACAAAAGAGACAAAAAAGACCCAGGAAAACAAACTCTAAACAGTAAGAAAACGTCAGGAGGAATATGCATATCAATAGCTATCTTAAATGTAAATGGATTAAATGGTCCAACCAAAGACACAGGCTGGAAGAATAGATACAGAAACAAGACCTGTGCATATGCTGTCTACAAGAGATCCACTTCAGACCTAAGGACAGATATAGACTTAAAGTCAGGGGATGAAAAAAAGATATTCCATGCAAATGGGAATTAAAAGAAAATGGATGTAGCAATACTCAGAAAAACTAAGCTTTAAAACAAAAACTGTTACAAGAGATAAGGAAGGCCACTACATAATGATCAAGGGATTAATCCAAGAAGATATAACAGTTGCAAACATTTATGCACCTAACATTCAGGTCAGATCAGATCAGTCGCTCAGTCATGTCTGACTCTTTGCGACCCCATGAACCGCAGCACGCCAGGCCTCCCTGTCCATCACCAACTCCCGGAGGTCATTCAGACTCACATCCATTGAGTCAGTGATGCCATCCAGCCATCTCATCCTCTGTCGTCCCCTTCTCCTCTTGCCCCCAATCCCTCCCAGCATCAGAGTCTTCTCCAATGAGTCAACTCTTCGCATGAGGTGGCCAAAATACTGGAGTTTCAGCTTTAGCATCATTCCTTCCAAAGAAATCCCAGGGCTGATCTCCTTCAGAATGGACTGGTTGGATCTCCTTGCAGTCCAAGGGACTCTCAAGAGTCTTCTCCAACACCACAGTTCAAAACCATCAATTCTTTGGCGCTCAGCCTTCTTCACAGTCCAACTCTCACATCCATACATGACCACAGGAAAGACCATAGCCTTGACTAAGCGAACCTTTGTTGGCAAAGTGATGTCTCTGCTTTAGAATATGCTATCTAGGTTGGTCATAACTTTCCTTCCAAGGAGTAAGCGTCTTTTAATTTCATGGCTGCAGTCACCATCTGCAGTGATTTTGGAGCCCAGAAAAATAAATTCTGACACTGTTTCCACTGTTTCTCCATCTATTTCCCATGTAGTGATGGGACCAGATGCCATGATCTTCATTTTCTGAATGTTGAGCTTTAAGCCAACCTTTTCACTCTCCACTTTCACTTTCATCAAGAGGCTTTTGAGTTCCTCTTCACTTTCTGCCATAAGGGTGGTGTCATCTGCATATCTGAGGTTATTGATATTTCTCCCAGCAATCTTGATTCCAACTTCTGTTTCTTCCAACACTGGAGCACCTCAATATATAAGGTAAATGCTAACATCATAAAAGGGGGAATTGATGGCAACACAATAGTAGTAGGGGACTTTAACACCCCACTTACACCAATGGACAGATCATCAGGACAGAAAATTAGATTAAATTGACCTAACTGATATCTTCAGGACTTCCCATTCCAAACAGCAGAATACAATTTTTTCTCAAGTGCTTATGGAACATTCTCCAGGACAGAACACATCTTGGGTCACAAATTAAGCCTTGGTAAACTTAAGAAAACAGAAATTGTATCAAGCAGCTTTTCTGATCACAATGTTATAAGACTAGATATCAACCACAGGAAAAAAACACAAACACATGGAAGTTAAACAACATGCTTCTAAATAACCACCATATCATGGAAGACATCAAAAAGGAAAGCAAAAACTACCTAGAAATGACAACAAATCTACAACGACCCAAAACCTGTGGGATGCAGCAAAAGTAGGTCTAAGAAGGAAGTTTACAGCAATGCAAGCCTACCTCAAGAAAATTGAACATTATCAAGTAAACAACCTAAACTTACACCAAAACAATTAAAAAAGAAGAGCAATAAAAAAAAAAAAAATCAAAGTTGATAGTAGGGAAAAAAAACCCTAAAGATCAGAGCAAAAATAAATGAAAAAGTAATGAAGGAAACAATAGCAAAGATCAATAAATCTAAAAGCTGGTTCTTTGAGAGTATAAACAAAATTGACAAACCACCCTAAAGAGGCCACCAGAAAATTACTAGACTTAATCAAACAACATAGTAAAGCTGTTTATATCATTTTCATGAAATAAAATTAAATACAGAAATCCCTTGAATTTCTGTGCACTAAGTGAAATATCAGAAAGAGAACTTAAGGGGAAAATCCCATTCACCATTACAACAAAAAGAATAAATTACCTAGGAATAAACCTATTTAAAGAGACAAAAGATCTTTATGCAGAAAACTATAAGACAATGATGAAAGAAATCAAAGATGACACAAACATATGGAGAGATGTACCATATACTTGGATTGGAAGAAACAATACTGTGAAAATGACAATACTACCCAAAGCAATATACAGATTTAATGCAATCCCTATCAAATTACCAATGGTATTTTTCACAGAACTAGAACAAATAATTTCACAATTTGTATGGAAACACAAAAGATTCTGAATAGCCAAAGCAAATCTTGAGAAAGAAAAATGGTTCAGACTAAACCAAGTTACAGTCCTCATTACAGTATGTTACTGATACAAAAACAGAAATATAAACTAAGAAAACAAGATGGAAAACCCAGAGATAAACCCACACACCTATGAGCACCTTATCTTTGACAAAGAGGCAAGAATATACAATGGAGAAAAAACAGCCTCTTCAATAAGTTGTGCTGGGAAAGCTGAACAGCTCTGTGTAAAAGAATGAAAGTGGAACACTTCCTAACACTGTACACAAAAATAAAATCAAAATGTATCAAATACTTAAATGTAAGGCCAGAATATAGAGTTCTTAGAGATAAACATAGGCAGTATACTTTTTGACACACATCACGGCAAGATCTTTTTGACCCACCTCCTAGAGTAATGAGGAGCCCCTGATGGCTCAGACGGTAAAGTGTCTGCCTGCAGTGGAGGAGACACAAGTTCAATGCCTGTGTAGGGAAGATCGACTGGAGAAGGAAGTGGCGACCCACTCCAGTATTCTTGCCTGGAGAACCCCAAGGATGGAGGAGCCTGGCAGGCTACAGTCCATGGGGTCGCAAAGAGTCGAACACGACTTCACTTTCTCTTTCTTTCTAGAGTAATGGAACTAAAAACAAAAATAAGCAAATGATCTTAATTAAACCTAAAACCTTTCACAGCAAAGTGAAGTCACTTAGTCATGTCCGACTCTTTATGACACCATGGCCTGTAGCCTACCAGGCTTCTCGGTCCATGGGATTTTCCAGGCAAGAATACTGGAGTGGATTACCATTTTCTTCTCCAGGAGATCTTCCTGACCCAGGGATTGAACCTAGACCTCCTGCATTGTAGGCAGACGCTTTACCATCTGAGCCACCAGGAAAGTCAAGGAAACAATAAATAAGATTTAAAGACATCCCTCAGACATCATAAAATAATTGCTAATGAAACAACTGACAAAGCATTAATCTTCAGAATATATAAGCATTCGTGAACCATGAACTTCCAGATGTTCAACCTGGCTTTAGAAAAGGCAGAGGAACCAGAGATCAAATTGCCAACATTCACTGGACCATGGAAAAAGCAAGAGAGTTCCAGAAAAACATCTATTTCTGCTTTATTGACTATGCCAAAGCCTTTGACTGTGTAGATCACAATAAACTGTGGAAAATTCTGAAAGAGATGGGAATACCAGACCACCTGATCTGCCTCTTGAGAAACGTATATGCAGGTCAGGAAGCAACAGTTAGAACTGGACATGGAACAACAGACTGGTTCCAAATAGGAAAGGGAGTATGTCAAGGCTGTCACCCTGCTTATTTAACTTATATACAGGGTACATTATGAGAAACGCTGGGCTGGAAGAAGCACAAGCTGGAATCAAGATTGCCAGGAGAAATATCAATAACCTCAGATATGCAGATGATACCACCCTTATGGCCAAAAGTGAAGAGGAACTAAAAAGCCTCTTGGTGAAAGTGAAAGAGGAGAGTGAAAAAGTTGGCTTAAAGCTCAACATTCAGAAAGCTAAGATCATGGCATCCGGTCCCATCACTTCATGGGAAATAGATGGGGAAACAGTGTCAGATTTTATTTTGGGGGGCTCGAAAATCACTGTAGATGGTGATTGCAGCCATGAAATTAAAAGACGCTTACTCCTTGGAAGGAAAGTTATGACCAACTTAGATAGCATATTCAAAAGCAGAGACATTACTTTCCCAACCAAGGTCCATTTAGTCAAGGCTATGGTTTTTCCAGTGGTCGTGTATGGATGTGAGAGTTGGACTGTGAAGAAAGCTGAGCACCAAAGAATTGATGCTTTTGAACTGTGGTGTTGGAGAAGACTTTTGAGAGTCCCTTGGACTGCAAGGAGATCCAGCCAGTCCATTCTAAAGGAGATGAGTCCTGGGTGCTTTTCGGAAGGACTGATGCTTAAGCTGAAACTCCAGTACTTTGTCCACCTCGTGCGAAGAGTTGACTCATTGGAAAAGACTCTGATGCTGGAAGGGATGGGGGGTAGGAGGAGAAGGGGACGACAGAGGATGAAATAGCTGGATGGCATCACCGGCTCAATGGACATGAGTCTGGGTGAACTCCGGGGGTTGGTGATGGACAGGGAGGCCTGGCGTGTTGCAATTCATGGGGTCGCAAAAAGTCTGACAACTGAGGAACTGAACTGAACTGATATAAGCATTCATAAAGCTTAACATCAGGAAAACAAACAGCCGGACCAAAAAATGGGCAGAAGACCTAAATACATATTACTCTGAAAAAGACAGATGGCCAATAAGCACGTGAAAAGATGTTAAACACCACTCATTATTAGAGAAATGCAAATCAAAATTACAATGATGGATCACACCAGTCAGAATGAGGCTTATCAAAAATCTACAAACAAAAAATGCTGGAGAGGGTGAGGAGAAAAGGAAACCCTCTTGCCCGTTTGGTGGGAATGTAAATTGATACAGCCACCATGGAGAACAGTATGGAGATTCCTTAAAAACAATCCCTCTACTAGTCATATACCCTGAGAAACCCATGATTAAAAGAGACATATGTACCCCAGTGTTTGTAGCCACACTATTTACAATAGCTAGGACATGGAAGAAACCTAGATTCATGGACAAATGAATGAATAAAATTATGGTACATATACAAAATGTAACTATACTATAAAAAAGAACACATTTGAGTCAATCCGAATGAGGTGGATGAACCTAGAGCCTGTCAAACAGATTGAAGTAAGTCAGAAAGAGTAAAACAAATATTGTATATTAACGCATATATATGGAATCTACAAAGATGGTACTGATGATCCTATTTGTAAGGCAACAATGGAGACACAGACATTGAGAACAGACTCGTGGACACAGTAGGAAAAGGAAAGGGTAGGACGAATTGGGAGAGTAGCATAGAAACATATAAATTACCATATGTAAAATAGATAGCCAGGGGAAATTTGCTGTATGATGTGGGGATCTCAAATAAGGTGCTCTATGACAACATAGAGACAATGGCATCCCATTCCAGTACTCTTGCCTGGAAAATCCCATGGACGGAGAAGCCTGGTAGGCTGCAGTCCATGGGGTCGCTAAGAGTCGAACACGACTGAGAAACTTCACTTTGACTTTTCACTTTCATGCATTGGAGAAGGAAATGGCAACCCACTCCTGTATTCTTGCTTTGAGAATCCCAGGGATGGTGGAGCCTGGTGGGCTGCCGTCTATGGGGTCACACAGAGTCAGACACAACTGAAGCAACTTAGCAGCAGCAGTAGCAAGCATGACAATATAAAGAAGTGAGATGGGGTGGAAGGTGGGAGGGAGGTTCAAGAGGGAGGAGACAAATGTGTACCTATGACTGATTCATGTTAACGTATGTATGGCAGAATCCAACACAATACTGTAAAGCAATTATACTCCAATTAAAAATTTTAAAAAAGAAAATAACTCACAGATATTTGTCCCACCAAACCTCCACAAATAGGACACACTTTACCCTCCTCTTTCAGTAGGTGAACTCTTCCTCTATTTCTCCTTTCAGTTCAGTTAAGTTCAGTCGCTCAGTCGTGACCCCATGGACTCTTCGTGACCCCATGGACTACAGCACACCAGGCCTCCCTGTCTATCACCAACTTCTGGAGTTTACCCAAACTCATGTCCATTGAGTCGGTGATGTCATCCAACCATCTCGTGCTCTGGTGTCCCCTTCTCTTCCTGTCTTCAATCTTTCCCAGCATCAGGGTTTTTTCAGATGAGTCAACACTTCACATCAGGTGGCCATAGTATTGAACCTTCAGTTTCAGCATCAGTCCTTCCAATGAATATTCAGGACTGATTTCCTTTAGGATGGATTGGTTGGATCTCCTTGCAGCCCAAAGGACTCTCAAGAGTCTTCTCCAACACCACAGTCCAAAAGCATCAATTCTCCTGTGCTCAGCTTTCTTTACAGTCCAACTCTCACATCCATACATGAAGATTGGAAAAACCATAGCCTTGACTAGACGAACCTTTGTTAGCGAATTTCTCCTTTACTGATTTCTTTTATGGTAAGTAAATATTTCTAATTGTTGCAATTAAAATCTTTTGCATAGAATTATTGGTTGACAGCTTTTTCAGCAAAATGAATATCTTACTCCAGTGCCCTCTGGCCTACATTAATTCTTATAAGAATCAGCTAACTATCATACTCTTGTTTCCCTGTATCTGATGAGTTGTTTTTTCTTGCTACTTTCAAGATTTTCTCTCTGGCTTTGGCCTCCACATATTTGACTATTATGTGTCTAAATGTGGATAATTTTCTATTGATTCTGCTTGAGATTTCATGAGTTTGAATCTCAATGAGATTTATTGAGTTTCATGGATTTGTAAATTGATGTTTTTCATAAAGTTTTGGAAGAGTATAACCACTTTCTCCAAATATTTTTACCCCCTTTTTCTATTTCCTTAGTAACACTCATTACACAAAGGTCTGTATGATTTATATTGTCCCACATGTTTTTGCTATTATATTGTATTATCCCATATGTCTGATATTAAGAAGAGGTGGCAAGAATACACAGAATAACTACACAAAAAAGATCTTCATGACCCAGATAACCACAATAGTGTGAGCACTCACCTAGAGCCAAACTTCTAGAATGCAAAGTCAAGTGGTCCTCAGAAGGCATCACTACAAACAAAGCTAGTGGAGGTTATAGAATTCCAGTTGAGGTACTTCAAATCTTAAAAGATGATGCTCTGGAAGTGCTGCATTCAGTATGCCAGCAAATTTGAAAAACTCATCAGTAGCCATGTGACTGGAAAAGGTCAGTTTTCATTCCAATCCCAAAGAAAGGCAGTGCCAAAGAATGTTCAAACTACCACATCTCACATGCTAGGAAAGTAATGCTCAAAATTCCCCAAGCCAGACTTCAGTAATACGTGAACCGTGAATTTCCAGATGTTCAAGCTGGTTTTAGAAAAGGCAGAGGAACCAGAGATCAATTTGCTAACATCCGCTGGATCATGGAAAAAGCAAGAGAGTTCCAGAAAAACATCTATTTCTGCTTGATTGACTATGCCAAAGCCTTTGACTGTGTGGATCACAATAAACTGTGGAAAATCCTGAAAGAGATGGAAATACCAGACCACCTGATCTGCCTCTTGAGAAATCTGTATGCAGGTCAGGAAGCAATAGTTAGAACTGGACATGAAACAATGAACTGGTTAAAATTGGAAAAGGAGTACATCAAGGCTATATATTATCATCCTGTTAATTTAAATTATACACATAATATATCATGTGAAATGCTGGGCTGGATGAAGCATAAGCTGCAATCAAAATTGCCAGGGTAAATATCAATAAACTCAGATACACAGATGACACCCCTCTTATAGCAGAAAACGAAGAAGAACTAAAGAGCCTCTTAATGAAAGTGAAAGAGGAGAGTGAAAAAGTTAGCTTAAAATTCAACATTCAGAAGACTAAGATCATGGCATCCAGACTCATCACTTCATGGCAAATAGGTGGAGAAGCAATGGAAACAGTCACAGAATTTATATGGGTGGAGCTCCAAAATCACTGCAGATGGTGACTGCAGCCATGAAACTGAAAGACGCTAACTCCTTGGAGGGAAAGTTATGACCAACCTAGATAGCATATTAGAAAGCAGAGACATTACTTTGCCAACAAAGGTCCATCTAGTCAAGGCTATGGTTTTTCCAGTAGTCATGTATGGATGGGAGTGTTGGACCATAAAGAAAGCTGAGCACTGAAGAACTGATGCTTTAGAATTGTGGTGTTGCAACAATCCAAAACCTGTGGGACACTGTAAAAGCAGTGCTAAGGGAAAGGTTCATAACAATACAGGCTTACCTCAAGGAACAAGGAAAAAGTCAAACAAATAACCTAACTCTACACCTAAAGCAAGGAGAGGGCAATGGACCCCACTCGAGTAATCTTGCCTGGAAAATCCATGGATGGAGGAGCCTGGTAGGCTGCAGTCCATGGAGTCGCTGAGGGTCAGACACGACTGAGCGACTTCACTTTCACTTTTCTCTTTCATGCATTGGAGAAGGAAATGGCACCCCACTCCAGTATTCTTGCCTAGAGAATCCCAGGGACGGGGGAGCCTGCTGGGCTGCCGTCTATGGGGTCGCACAGAGTCGGATACGACTGAAGCGACTTAGCAGCAGCAGCAGCACACCTAAAGCAACTAGAAACAGAAGAAATTATGAACCCCAGGGTTAAAGAAGGAAAGAAATCTTAAAAATTAGCACAGAAATAAATGCAAAAGAAACAAAAGAGACCTTAGCAAAAATCAACAAAGGAAAAGCTTGTTCTTTGAGAGGATAAATAAAATTGACAAACCATTAGCCAGACTCATCAAGAAACAAAGGGAGAAAAATCAAATCAAGAAAATTAGAAATGAAAATGGAGAGATCACAACAGTCAACATAGAAATACAAAGGATCATAAGAGACTACTATCACTAATTATATGCCAATAAAATGGACAACTTGGAAGAAATGGAAAAATTCTTAGAAAAGTACAACTTTCCAAAACTGAGCCAGGAAGAAACAGAAAATCTTAACAGACCCATCACAAGCAAGGAAATTGAAACTGTAATCAGAAATCTTCCAACAAACAAAAGCCCAGGTCCAGAAGGCTTCACAGCTGAATTCTACCAAAAATTTAGAGAAGAGCTAACACCTGTCCTACTCAAACTCTTCTAGAAAATGGCAGAGGAAGCTAAATTTCCAAACTCATTCTATGAGGCCACCATCACCCTAATACCAAAACCTGACAAAGATACCACCAAAAAAAGAAAACTACAGGCCAATATCACTGATGAACATGGATGCAAAAATCCTTAACAAAATTCTAGCAATCAGAATCCAACAACAAATTAAAAAGATCATACATCATGACCAAGTGAGCTCTATCCCAGGGATGCAAGGATTCTTCAATATCTGCAAGTCAATCAATATAATACACCACATTAACAAATTGAAAAATAAAAGACATATGATTACTGCTGCTAAGTCACTTCAGTCGTGTCCGACTCTATGTGACCCCATAGACGGAAGCTCACCATGCTTCCCCGCCCCTGGGATTCTCCAGGCAAGAACACTGGAGTGGGTTGCCATTTCCTTCTCCAATGCATGAAAGTGAAAAGTGAAAGTGAAGTCACTCAGTCGTGTCCGACTCTTAGCGACCCCATGGACTGGAGCCTACCAGGCTCCTTCGTCCATGGGATTTTCTAGGCAAAAGTACTGGGGTGGGGTGCCATCGCCTTCCCCGGATTATCTCAATAGATGCAGAGAAAGCCTTTGACAAAATTCAACATCCATTTATGATAAATACTCTCCAGAATGCAGCCATAGAAGGACCATACCTCAACATAATAAAAGCTCTCTATGACAAACCCACAGCAAACATTATCCTCAATGGTGAAAAATTGAAAACATTCCCCCTAAAGTCAGAAACAAGACAAGGGTGCCCACTGTTACTATTACTATTCAACATAGTTTTGGAAGTTTTGGCCACAGCAATCAGAACAGACAAAGAAATAAAAGGAATCCAGATTGGAAAAGAAGAAGTAAAACTCTCACTGTTTGCAGATGACATGATCCTCTACATAGAAAACCCTAAAGACTCCACCAGAAAATTACTAGAGCTAATCAATGAATATAGTAAAGTGGCAAGATATAAAATAAACACACATAAATCCCTTGCATTTCTATACACTAATAATGAGAAAACAGAAAGAGAAATTAAGGAAACAATTCCATTCACCATTACAATGAAAAGAATAAAATAATTAGGAATATATCTACCTAAAGAAACTAAAGACCTATATATAGAAAACTATAAAACACTGGTGAAAGAAATCAAAGAGGACACTAATAGATGGAAAAATATACCGTGTTCATGGATTGGAAGAATCAATATAGTGAAAATGAGTATTCTACTCAAAGCAATCCATAGACTCAATGCCATCCCTATCAAGCTACCAATGGTATTTTTCACAGAACTAGAGCAAATAATTTCACAATTTGTATGGAAATACAAAAAACCTTGAATAGCCAAAGCAGTCTTGAGAAAGAAGAATGAAACTGGAAGAATCAACCTGCCTGACTTCAGGCTCTACTACAAAGCCAGTCATCAAGACAGTATGGTACTGGCACAAAGACAGGAATATAGATCAATAGAATAAAATAGAAAGCCCAGAGATAAATCCAAGTACCTATGGACACCTTCTCTTTGACAAAGGAGGCAAGAATATACAATGGAGAAAGGATAATCTCTTTAACAAGTGGTACTGGGAAAACTGGTCAACCACTTGTTAAAGAATGAAACTAGAACACTTTCTAACACCATACATAAAAATAAACTCAAAATGGATTAAAGAACTAAATGTAAGGCGAGAAACTATAAAACTCCTAGAGGAGAACATAGGCAAAGCACTCTTCAACACGAATCACAGCAGGATCCTCTATGACCCACCTCCCAGAATATTGGAAATAAAAGCAAAATTAAGCAAATGGGACCTATAAAATTAAAAGCTTCTGCACAACAAAGGAAACTAAGCAAGGTGAAAAGACAACCTTCAGAATGGGAGAAAATAATAGCAAATGAAGCAACTGACAAAGAATTAATCTCAAAAATATATAAGCAACTCCTGCAGCTCAATTCCAGAAAAATAAACGACCCAATCAAAAATAGGCCAAAGAACTAAATAGACATTTCTCCAAAGAAGATATATAGATGGCTAACAAATACATGGAAAGGTGCTCAACATCACTCATTATCAGAGAAATGCAAATCAAAACCACAATGAGGTACCCTTTCACACCAGTCAGAATGGCTGCTACCCAAAAGTCTACAAGCAATAAATGCTGGAGAGGGTGTGGAGAAAAGGGAACCCTCTTAAACTGTTGGTGGGAATGCAAACTAGTACAGCCACTATGGAGAACAGTGTGGAGATTCCTTTAAAAATTGGAAATAGAACTGCTTTATAACCCAGCAATCCCACTGCTGGGCATACACACCGAGGAAACCAGAATTGAAAGAGACACATGTAGCCCAATGTTCATCGCAGCACTATTTAAAATAGCCAGGACATGGAAGCAACCTAGATGTCCATCAGCAGACGAATGGATAAGAAAGCTGTGGAACATTTACACAATGGAGTATTACTCAGCCATTATAAAGAATACATTTGAATAAGTTCTAATGAGGTGGATGAAACTAGAGCCTATTATACAGAGTGAAGTAAGCCAGAAAGAAAAACACCAATACAGTATATTAGCACATATATATGAAATTTAGAAAGATGGTAATGATAACCCTGTGTGCAAGAGAGCAAATGAGACACAGATGTATAGAACAGTCTTCTGGACTCTGTGGAGAGGGCAAAGGTGGAATCATTTGGAAGAATGGCATTGAAACATGTATATTATCATATGTGAAATGAATCGCCAGTCCAGGCTTGATGCTGGGGGCTGGTGCACTGGTATGACCCAGAGGGATGGTATGGGGAGGGAGGTGGGAGTGGGGGTTCAGGATGGGGAACACATGCACATCCGTGGCTATGCTATGCTAAGTTACTTCAGTCGTGTTCGACTCTGTGTGACCCCATAGACGGCAGCCCACCAGACTCCCCCATCCCTGGGATTCTCCAGGCAAGAACACTGGAGTGGGTTGCCATTTCCTTCTCCAATGCATGAAAGTGAAAAGAGAAAGTGAAGTTGCTCAGTCATGTCCGACTCTTAGTGACCCCATAGACTGCGGCCTACCAGGCTCCTCCATCCGTGGGATTTTCCAGGCAAGAGTACTGGAGAGTGGGGTGCCATTGCCTTCTCCGACATCCATGGCAGATTCATGTCAATATATGGCAAAACCAATACAATATTGTAAAGTAATTAGCCTCCAATTAAAATAAACAAATTTATATTTTAAAAAATAAATAAATAAAAGAGAATGGAGAATCAACATGGGGGTGCGGGGGAAGAATTGTGGTGTTGGAGAAGACTCATGAGAGTCCCTGGGACTGCAAGGAGATCAATCCAATCACTCCTAAAGGAAATCAGTCCTGAATATTCATTGGAATAACTAATGCTGAAGCTGAAACTCCAATACTTTGGCCATCTGATGTGAAGAACTGACTTATTGAAAAGACCGTGATGCTTGGAAAGATTGAAGAAAGGAGGAGAAGGGGCTGACAGAGGATGAGGTGGTTTGATGGCATCACTGACCTAATGGACATCAGTTTGAGAAAGGTCTGGGAGTTGGTGATAGACATAGAAGCCTAGTTTGCTGCGGTCCACAGGGTTGCAAAGAGTAGGACACGACTGAGAGACTGAACTGAACTGAACTGAACATGTCCCTGAGACTGTTGATTTTTTTTTCTCTATTTTTCTATTTGGATAATTTCTATTTATCTATCTTCAGTCTTCCTGCATTCAAGTTTTCTGTTGAGTGCCTCTAGTAAATTTTTCATTTCCATCATTGTACCTTTCAATTACAAAATTTCATTTGGTTTTCTATTTTAGAAATTGTTTTCATGTCTTTATTGGATTTTTTATTCACTGAATGATTATCATCATACTTTCCCTTAATTCTTTAAATACAGTTTCTTTGAACATATTTATAAAAGGTGTTTTTAACTCTTTCTATGCAAATCCAACATCTGAAGACATTCAGAAATAGTTTCTATTCATTACTTTTTTCCCTAAGAAGCTTCATACTCTCTTATTTCTTTGCATGTCTCATACTTTTTTAAAAATATTGGCCTTATAGAGAATACATTGTAAAAAGATCTAACTATTTTTCCCCTGAGAGTTGTTATCTTGGTTTTTTATTTTGCTTAGTAAACTTGCCTAGACTAAATTTATAAAGATGTGCAGACATTGATAGTTCTGTTCAATTATTACTTTCTTTGTTTTTATTTTTAAGCTTGCTTTCCTAGATATCACATTTGCATAGTTTAGCATCCAGTAAAAGATTGCATGAAGGTTTTTCTTCACCATCTTTATTTTCTGCTTATATATCTGTGTGTGAGCTGGAGAAACTATTAAACCTTTAGATCATTTTCATCTCTTCCTCTGCTTTTAACTTTGCATCAAGTTCTCTTACATCTTCTGTACCTGTGTGCAATTTCTATTATCCAGGGACAGGTGGGTGACCTGGGGTCTCTTTGATCTCTGCTATATATGTACATAGCCCCAATCTTTAGGTAGGTTCTGTCTGAGACATGAACATGTAAGAAAATTTATGGTGTACAAAAAAAGTGGAGTTTTCTTGTTTGCTATTAAAACAAATTAAGTGTAATTTGAGTTCTCATGAATCACTCTCAATTACACTTATCTTCAGACAGAAATAAAGCTTATTACAAAACAAGGGTATTTTGCAGCCAGGCACCTCCAAAAATTGTGTGTTCTAGTACAGTAAATATTTATATCTAGAGGAGACTGATACATTTATTAAAGTTGTTATTCTGTGCTAAAAAAAAATAAATAAAAGAAGAAAGAAACACAGGTGACCACTGAAAGCTGTTCAGTGTCATTAAAAATATGACTTTTTTAAAATTATGACTTTTTAAAACAGTAATTCTAGAATGAAGTATCAGGTGAGAAAAATCTAAACAAGTCTGGTTTCATAGGTTGGTACAGAGCAAACTACACATCTACATATTATTTTCTGAGTATTGCAGGAAAGAAAAAGAATATTCAGCTAATGTCAACTGAAAGTGAATAAGTAAATGGTATTCTCATAACACCAGGATACA
Source organism: Tragelaphus eurycerus (assembly GCA_935064755.1). Lineage (NCBI taxonomy): Eukaryota > Metazoa > Chordata > Mammalia > Artiodactyla > Bovidae > Tragelaphus > Tragelaphus eurycerus. Next base: position 954,457 of record CAKXYN010000041.1, on the reverse strand, counting down.
AAATGCAGATTTCAGTCAAAGATAAGGGAAAAAAACCTACCCATCTAGCCCCTATCACTAAGTAATCTCTATCCCTGAAAAATCTATATATTTATTCAGTAGGAATTTGAACAGCATCTGCTATGGAGCAGACACTCTGTGCTAAGTACTGAATATAAACTTCATGAGTCGGTTTCTGGGTCCCACCCCAAAGAGCCTTACAACTAAGCAAGGGAGAAGAATGAGTAACTCCACAATGCCAGCACCCTATTGTCAATACCATTACAAAGGAATCTCACCTGGAAGGATCAGATGTGCTTCTCAGAAGAGAGGACATGAATGGGTCCTGAAGCAGGAACAGGAATTGGCTGCCATTTGAAGAAGGGACAGGGTGTTCTGGGAACAGTCAAAAGAATGGAGTACTTCACTTTGCTAACCAGCTAGAGGATGTGATTTTGAAGTAATGAGGGGGAAGATCGAGAAAAGAGCACAACCATGTCATAAAGTACTGATGGGGGATTTTGGAGACGAGAGTAACACTTGAGGTCCTGTCCCCTATGCCTGTGCCTTGTGTGGATATCAGCTCCACTAACACAACATATATCATGAAGATACTTAAAAAGAAAACTAGCCACTGATTTTGATGATCCTTAGAAAGCAAGGGAACAGAAATACATTAGTTGACAGAATGAGTTTGGTGGGTCCCTGTAATTATCTTCATTTTTAAAGGTTAAAGATGCCTGTTTGAGATTTAATTATCAATAATTCCAGAATTGTCTATTTTCTGTCAGGGTCAGTTAATAAATGTAATAATCTGCACTTTCTTTTTTCACTTTAACTCTTTTCATCTTAATATTTAGGTAGGGCATATCTGCTTTTACTTGACATTTATTAACCTTTTATAAAGTAATTATTTTTTTCTTCTCTTAGAACTTTAATTAATTTATTTTAATTGAAGTCTACTTACTTTACAATATTGTGCTGGTTTTTGCCATACAGCAACATGAATCAACCATGGGTAGTAATTATTACTAGTACAGATCAACCTGAAAGTGACTCAATGTTTCTTTGCTACATTTGTGTAAGAATTGAACTTATTCAGCAGAATGAGCACTAAAAACTCATTACTTCCTAATATGACTAGTTTATTTTATTATTAGGAAAATTATTCCAACAATGTATATCCAGAATGTTATTTATTAAATCTTATCTTTTCCTCTGGGATTTAATTCTTGAAAAGATATTTACGTACATTCACAATAATTTGATTCATCATTCAAGTGATATTTGAGATCACTAGCAGTGGCCACAGGACTGGAAAAGGTCAGTTTTCATTCCAATCCCAAAGAAAGGCAATGCCAAAGAATGCTCAAACTACCACACAATTGCACTCATCTCACACGCTAGTAAAGTAATGCTCAAAATTCTCCAAGCCAGGCTTCAGCAATATGTGAACCGTGAACTTCCTGATGTTCAAGCTGGTTTTAGAAAAGGCAGAGGAACCAGAGACCAAATTGCCAACATCCACTGGATCACGGAAAAAGCAAGAGAGTTCCAGAAAAACATCTATTTCTGCTTGACTGACTATGCCAAAGCCTTTGACTGTGTGGGTCACAATAAACTGTGGAAAATTCTGAAAGAGATGGGAATACCAGACCACCTGATCTGCCTCTTGAGAAACCTGTGTGCAGGTCAGGAAGCAGCAGTTAGGACTGGACATGGAACAACAGACTGGTTCCAAATAGGAAAAGGAGTACGTCAAGGCTGTATATTGTCACCATGCTTATTTAACTTCTATGCAGAGTACATCATGAGACATCCTGGGCTGGAAGAAGTACAAGTGGGAATCAAGATTGGAGAAATATCAATAACCTCAGATATGCAGATGACACCACCCTTATGGCAGAAAGTGAAGAGGAACTAAAAAGCCTCCTGATGAAAGTGAAAGAGGAGAGTGAAAAAGTTGGCTTAAAGCTCAACATTCAGAAAACTAAGATCATGGTATCTGGTCCCATCACTTCATGGGAAATAGATGGGGAAACAGTGGATACAGTGTCAGACTTTATTTTGGGGGGACTCCAAAAGCACTGATGATGATTGCAGCCATGAAATTAAAAGACACTTACTCCTTGGAAGGAAAGTTATGACCAATCTAGACAGCATATTAGAAAGCAGAGACATTACTTTGCCAACAAAGGTCCATCTAGTCAAGGCTATGGTTTTTCCAGTAGTCAGATATAGATGTGAGAGTTGGACTGTAAAGAAAGCTGAGCGCTGAAGAATTGATGCTTTTGAACTGTGGTGTTGGAGAAGAGTCTTGAGAGTCCCTTGGACTGCAAGGAGATCCAGCCAGTCCATTCTAAAAGAGATCAGCCTTGGATGTTCTTTGAAAAGAATGATGCTGAAGCTGAAACTCCAATACTTTGGCCAACTCATGGGAAGAGTTGACTCATTGGAAAAGACTCTGATGCTGGGAGGGATTGGGAGCAGGAGGAGAAGGGGACGACGGAGGATGAGATGGCTGGATGACATCACCAACTCGATGGACATGAGTTTCGGTGAACTCTGGGATTTGGTGATGGACAGGGAAGCCTGGCATGCTGCAATTCATGAGGTCGGAGAGTCAGACACGACTGAGTGACTGAACTGAACTGAAAATTAAATCATTATATTAATTAATAGATTTTGATTGATGGAAGTAGTGTGTGGTATAATTTCTGGGCTAATTTATTCACATTTTAAAAAACTATCAAAAATATGAGAATGATGCTGTTCACCTGAAACTATCACAATATTGTTTATTAATCAGCTATACCCCAACACAGATAAAAAGTTTAAAAAGGAAAAAAGAATGAGAATGATTATTCAGAGTCGTATTTTAAAAATAAATTTTCTCTGATAAATAATTTCAAAATAATACTCAAATCATTTTTTGGAAGAATTTCTATGATTTAAATAGAAAAAGCCCAAACTTTCTAAGCAGAAACCATTACTAGGGAATTGTTCCTAGTGTTGATCCCAGAATGATAACATGACTCAGGCTAGGCTAAGTCACTTCAGTCGTGTCCGACTCCGTGTGACCCCATAGACGGCAGCCCACCAGGCTCCACCATCCCTGGGATTCTCCAGGCAAGAACACTGGAGTGGGTTGCCATTTCCTTCTCCAATGCATGAAAGTGAAAAGAGAAAGTGAAGTCGCCCAGTCATGTCTGACTCCTAGCGACCCCATGGACTGCAGCCCACCAGGCTCCTCCGTCCATGGGATTTTCCAGGCAAGAGTACTGGAGTGGGGTGCCGTTGCCTTCTCCAACATGACTCAAAAATGATGTAATTACCAAATTGCTCCAATTCCACTTCAGGAAAATCTCTTAAATTCAAAACTCTCCTCCTCAGTACAGTTCAAACTCTTATCAGAGTAACAATATCATTAGTCAGTGTCCTTAATTCCAGACTCTCCATCTCTCAATGACAAAGGTAATAGTACCACTCCCCTACTTTAAAACTGTCCTGGCTTCTTACTGGTCAGTGGGAAATGAAAGTAGCTTACCTATCATATAGCTGTTCACGCCACTGCCAGCCTATCACATCAACCTTACTCCCACTTTTCACCATCAAGTTCATTGCCTCATTTGTCTTCTTACCTGCACCATATGGTCAAGTTCAGAAATATTGTAGGAACGTGTATTCATTTATCTGACTACTATAACAAATTATAACAAAGTTAGTGACTTGAAACACCAGAAATTTATTTTCTTACAGTTCTGGAAGCTAAAAGTCCAAAAACAGGCTCACTGGGCTAAAACCAAGGACAGCTATATGTCCTTGACATAAAGCTATATGACAGCTATATCTCCAGAATCTGTAGGGGAGAATCTGTCTTGTATTTTCCAACTGTTAGCACTCCTTGGCTGTCTGCATTGTCCCAATCTCTATTTCCATTGTCATTGTCCATTTCCATTGTCTATTTCCAACTCATTCTCTTCTTTCTGAGTCTTCTCTCTGTCTGTCTGTCTGTCTGTCTGTCTGTCTCTCTCTCTCTGCCTCTCTTGCTGCTGCTACTGCTGCTGCTAAGTCGCTTCAGTCGTGTCCAACTCTATGTGACCCCATAGACGGCAGCCCACTAAGCTCCTCTGTCCCTGGGATTCTCCAGGCAAGAATACTGCAGTGGGTTGGCATTTCCTTCTCCAATGCATTAAAGTGAAAAGTGAAAATGAAGTCGCTTAGTCATGCCTGACTCTTAGCAACCCCGTGGACTGCAGCTTACCAGGCTCCTCTGTCCATTGGATTTTCCAGGCAAGAGTACTGGAGTGGGTTGCCATTGCCTTCTCCATCTGCCTCTCTTATATAAGGCTAATTGTAATGACATTTTGGGCCCATCAGGTAATTCAAGATATAATCTCCTTATCTCAAGGTGCTTAAATATATCTGCAAAGAGACTTTTTACAGTATGAAAAATGGTTGTTTTATTCACAATTGTCAAACCAAAATGTTCTTCAGCAGGTGAATGAATAAATAAACTTGAACATCCAGACAATGGAATATAATTCACCACCAAAAAGAAATGAGTTATCAAGCCATGAAAAGACACAGGGGAAACAAATACATACTACTAAGTAAAAGAAGTCAATTTGAGAAGGATGCATACTTTAAGATTCCAATTATATGACTTTGTAATAAAAGATATTCAAGAGGAGATTAGTAAGTGGAGCACAGAGTACTTTGGGGGCAGAAATTATTCTACATGAAACTGTAATTGTGAATATATGTTACTATACTATGCTATGCTATGCTAAGTCACTTCAGTCGTGTCCGACTCTGTGTGACCCCATAGATGGCAGCCCACCAGGCTCCCCCGTCCCTGGGATTCTCCAGGCAAGAACACTAGAGTGGGTTGCCATTTCCTTATCCAATGCATGAAAGTGAAAAGATAAAGTGAAGCCGCTCAGTCGTGTCCAACTCTTAGCGACCCCATGGACTGCAGCCTACCAGGCTCCTCCAGCCGTGGGGTTTTCCAGGCAAGAGTACTGGAGTGGGGTGCCATTTGTCAAAACCCATAAAATTTACAGAAACAAGAATGAACACTAATATAAACTATGGACTTCAGGTAATAATGATGTGTCAATGTAGCTTTATTAAATATAATAAATGTCCCACTGTGGCATGGGAGTTTGATAATGGGGGAGGCTGTGCACTCGGGGCAGGGAATATATGGGATTTCTTTGTAGTCTCATTCCATTTTGCACTGAACCTAAAATTGCTTTAAAAATTATATGCATGAGAAAAATAATTAAGCAAAGAGTTTTAGCACATAACAATTATTTATTACATAAGAATTGGGTATACAAAGTGATTTAAGATGCAATATTTCATATTGAAGGGTCTGACCTATGAATAAATGATTTAACTCACTGTGAGGCATAGAATGACAGAACAGTTTAGAATGTATAACAGTAATAAAGCTTTGGTACTCACAAGAAAGATCCAGAATAGATATATAGACCTGGGGCTCATGTTCAAGTAGGAAATGCTTAAAGTTATGAAAACAATTTAACAGATTATGGAAGGCAGTTGTTCCAGTCCAGGGTCCCTGATCTCCCAAGCAACATACAGTAGAGTTGGACTGTAAGTGTTGGACAGACATGCATCCCAATAATGTAGTGAATACTAACATGGAAATATGCACCAGGTGCTTTGGGGTAATAGAGAGACTTACTTAGGTCAAGTTCATAGAAGTTTAGAGCAGAACACCTTACCCCAAGCACCAATCCCAGAGGAGTAGAACAACAGTTACCAGTTCCACGGATGACTTCACACATTTCTGCCTGTGGTATTTCATATCTCCAGAGTTGCTGGAGGAAAAAAAAAAACACAGTCAAGCAACAATGGAACAGGGCTTTTCTTGATCTTTCCTTACTCTCCTCAATAGAAGGGACAACAAAATCGGCTCCCATGATGTGCCTCCTTGTCTCATGGACCAAGTTCCTCTAACCAAGCCCCAACCCCAGCAGCTGATGCTAGGGAACTGGCCTACAAACCTCTCCTGTGGAGCTGCAGAAGGACCTAGCTCCTCCCCACAAAGTCTAAATAAATGCCTTTGACACACATGTCAGCATAACAAAAGAGCAATCATTAAGCATGAAACAGGTGAAAAATAAACTCCCAGGAGGTGCTGCACTCGGTACAGGCATGTGTGGCCTCTTTACCTCTAGATCAGGATAGTCCCAGCCCAGGGTCTTTTTTATCATCACAATAGAGGTTGAAAGTCTGTAAGAAACTTCCTTTCCCAACAGAAGACCTGTCAAGCTTATTGAACAGTTTCCTCTGGGGAAAAACTGACCTCATTCTTGAAGACTAAATGAAAATTACTAATGCAAAGAAGAGGAGGACTGGAGGAAAATGAAAGCTAGACAGTGGGATAACTCAGAAGAAAATGTGCAGAGGTGAGGGTGGTTCCCAGGAACTGCAATGTTCAATCTATCACTGACAGCGAATCAAGGCTTTGGCCCAGGGCAGCAGAGTCAGGTTGACAAGAATGAAGGGCAAGCCGACAGACTAGGTTTTACCTTCTAGGTGATGGATTGGTTGGTAGATTCACCTTATTGAAAGATGCCAGGGACATCAAGATGAGAATAGAGTTAAGATCAGAATAGTGTTAAGGTCCTCTGAAGTACTGAGATTCCGAGAATTTAGGACAGGTTAACAAGCTATCTTCTAAAACTTTGGCTTTTATTCATATGGGCATTATTTTCCAGTTCAACTCTGATGATAACAAGCTGTGAAAACTTCATAGGTCATCTCTAAGATAAAACACATATTAAAAAATTTTTATGTCTCCAAAGTCCAAAATGCTGATATGATAATGATGCCTCCATTTTCTCTTATATCATTCAATTATTCTAATGATAATAAAATGTATTTTATAGTAGCATGATACATTTTTACTTGATTTGATTAACAACTGAACCAAAATGAAATCATTGACATTGTGAGAAAAGCTGTTATCTAAACTTTAAATAGGATATATCTTGAAATATTTGTGCTCAATACCAATGTTCTTTTTCCAAAAGCCAACAAAAAGACCCTTTACTTTTCTTTTAGTTAAAATCCTCTCATTTTGGACTGCATAGTAGTCTAGGTAATCAAGAGAATTCCAGGGGAAAAAAAAAATCTTCTGCTTCATTGACTACACTAAAGCCCTTGACTATGTGGATCACAACAAACTGTGGAAAATTCTTAAAGAGATGGGAATACCAAACTAACTTACCTGCCTCTTGACAAATCTGTATAGAGTTCAAGAAGCAACAGAACTGGACATAGAACAACAGACTGGTTCCAAATTGGGAAAGGAGTATGTCAGGGTTGTATATTGTCACCCTGCTTATTTAACTTACATGCAGAGTTCACCATGCAAAATGCCTGGCTGGATGAAGCACAAGCTGGAATCAAGATTGCTGGGAGAAATATCAATAACCTCAGGTATGCAGATGACACCACACTTATGGCAGAGACTGAAGAGGAACTAAAGATCCTCTTAATGAAAGTGAAAGAGGAGAGTGAAAAGAGTGGCTTAAAGCTCAACATTCAGTAAACTAAGATCATGGCATCTGGCCCCATCATATCATGGCAAATAGATGGGGAAACAATGGAACAGTGACAGAATATATTTTCTTGGGCTCCAAAAATCACTGCAGATGGTGAAGTTAAAAGATGCTTGCTCCTTGGAAGAAAAGCTATGACCAACCTAGATAGCATATTAAAAAGCAGACACATTACTTTGCCAACAAGGCTCCATCTAGTCAAAGCTATGGTTTTTCCAGTAGTCATGTGTGGATGTGAGGGTTGGACCATGAAGAAAGTCGAACATGGAAGAATTGCTGCTTTTGAACTCTGGTGTTGGAGAAGACTCTTGAGAGTCCATTGGACTGCAAGGACATCCAACCAGTCCATCGTAAAGGAAATAAGTCCTGAATATTCATTGGAAGGACTGATTCTGAAGCTGAAACTCCAATATTTTAGCCACCTGATGTGAAGACCTGACTCATTGGAAAAGACCCTGATGCTGGGAAAATTGAAGGCAGGAAAAGAAGGGACTACCAAAGCATAAGATGGTTGGATGGCATCACCGACTCAATGGACATGAGTTTGAGCAAACTCTGAGATTTGGTGATGGACAGTGAAGCCTGGCATGCTGTAGTCCATGGGGCCACAGAATCAGACATGACTGAGTGACTGAACTGAACTAATATTCTTATTATATCCTGTGCTCAGCATAAATAGAACTGTATTCACATTTCTTTAAAAGAAGGCAGTGCATTTAACTGCTGGAGGTTAGGTTAATATCTAATAGGTCCTAATGTCTGCAAATGCTATCTTACTCATGGACCTTTGTCCCAACAATTTGTTTCTAGATCAACTGCTTAAATTATATTTCAATAAATGAGCCAGACAGTGTCCTGACCTACCTGACCTCCAAATGTCTGATTTGAAGGAAAATCAGATTGATTATATAATTTGCAGCCAAAGATGGAGAAGCTCTATACCATCGGCAAGAACAAGTCCAGGAGCTGACTATGGCTCAGATCATGAACTCCTTATTGCCAAATTCAGACTTAAATTGAAGAAAGGGGAGAAAACCACTAGACCATTCATGTATGACCTAAATTAAATACCTTATGGCTATACAGTGGAAGTGAGAAATAGATTTAAGGGACTAGATCTGACAGACAGAGTGCCTGATGAACTATGGAAGGAGGTTCCTGACTTTGTACAGGAGACAGGAATCAAGACCATCCCCAAGAAAAAGAAATGCATAAAAGCAAAATGGCTGTCTGAGGAGGCCTTAAAAATAGCTGTTAAAAGAAGGGAAGCAAAAAGCAAAGAAGAAAAGGAAAGATATATCCATTTGAATGCAGAGTTCCAAAGAATAGCAAGAAGAGATAAGAAAGCATTCCTCAGCGATCTTTGCAAGGAAATAGAGGGAAACAATACAATGGGAAAGACTAGAGATCTCTTCAAGAAAATTAGAGATACCAAGGGAACACATCATGCAAAGATGGGCACAATAAAGGACAGAAATAGTAGAGACCTAACAGGAGCAGAAGATATTAAGAAGAGGTGGCAAGAATACACAGAAGAACTGTACAAAAAAGATCTTCATGACTCAGATAATCACAATGGTGTGATCACTCACCTAGAACCAGACATCCTGGAATGTGAAGTCAAATGGGCCTTAGGAAGTATCACTATAAACAAAGCAGGTGGAGGTGATGGAACTCCAGTTGAGCTATTTCAAATCCTGAAATATGATGTTGTGAAAGTGCTTCACTCAATATGTCGGAAAATTTGAAAACCTCAGCAGTAGCCACAGGACTGGAAAAGGTCAGTTTTCATTCCAATCCCAAAGAAAGGCAATGCCAAAGAATGCCCAAACTACCGCACAACTGCATTCATTTCACACGCTAGTAAAGTGATGCTCAAAATTCTGCAAGCCAGTCTTCAGCAATACGTCAACCGTGAACTTCCAGATGTTCAAGCTGGTTTTAGAAAAGGCAGAGGAACCAGAGATCAAATTGCTAACATCCGCTGGATCATGGAAAAGGCAAGAGGGTTCCAGAAAAACATCATCTTCTGCTTTATTGACTATGTCAAAGCCTTTGACTGTGTGGATCACAATAAACTGTGGAAAATTCTGAAAGAGATGGGAATACCAGGTCACCTGACCTGCCTCTTGAGAAACCTATATGCAGGTCAGAAAGCAACAGTTAGAACTGGACATGGAACAACAGACTGGTTCCAAATAGGAAAAGGAGTATGTCAAGGCTGTATATTGTCACCCAGTTTATTTAACTTATATGTAGATTACATCATGAGAACCGCTGGGCTGGAAGAAGCACAAGCTGGAATCAAGTTTGCCAGGAGAAACATCAATAATCTCAGATATGCAGATGACACCACCCTTATGGCAGAAAGTGGAGAAAAACTAAAGAGCCTCTTAATGAAAGTGAAAGAGGAGAGTGAAAATGTGGCCTTTAAGCTCAACATTCAAAAAACTAAGATCATGGCATCTGATCCCATCACTTCATGGCAAATAGATGGGGAAACAGTGGAAACAATGGCTGACTTTATTTTTCTGGGCTCCAAAATCACCTCAGATGATAATTGCCACCATAAAATTAAAAGACGCTTACTCCTTGGAAGGAAAGTTATGATTAACCTAGACAGCATATTAGATAGCAGAGACATTACTTTGCCAACAAAGGTCCACCTAGTCAAGGCTATGGTTTTTCCAGTGGTCATGTATGGATTGAGAGTTGAACTACAAAGATATGAGCACCAAAGAATTGATGTTTTTTACTGACTGTATAGATCTTCTCCATCTTCAATTACAAAGAATATAATCAATCTTATTTCAGTTTGACTATACAGAAGTGGCCACTTCTATACTCAAAGTTAATTTTCCCAGACACATTTTTCTTACTTGGTAATATTAACATTTTGAAACTAGTATTGCACATTTTTCACTTTTGTAAAATGTCAACACAATTTTATAGCATTTGACTTAACACTGCTGTGGGTACTTTTGACCTTTCATAATTATAGTAATCTCCCACAATGTATGACAGGCACAATTAAGGTAGCAGTTAGAATAAAAGGTCAGTATTTATTGATAGATTGAAGTCTTATAAGCCATCAATAAAGATAATGGACTAAAGAAAAAAATCATAGCAGAAGCTGTCTTCTTTAACACTTCATCATCTTCATATTACTTTGTTTTCAAATGCCTATTATGTTACAATTTCCCTGACAGGACTTATTTCTGGAATCTTCCAAATATTTAATACATTAACCTAAAGTAATACCATTTTTTTAGTCCAACATATATATGCATTTCTCTCTTTTTGTTTTGTCTATAGAGATTATGATATTTCCAATTTTGACTTAATTTCATACTATCTAACATTCAAACTGGGGAATATGTCTGGCTTTTTTAGACAAAATATCTTAAAATACAAACTTAAAATATATCGAGTTTTAATCCTGTAAATATACTCAAAAGAAAATTCAATACTCTTAAATAAAACAAGTATAAGATGACCCTTGTATGACCCATGCCAGTAGATAAAGAGCTATGCTTCTTTTATTCAATAAAAAATGTGTAGATTATTTAGACATTTAAATCAAGGCATGACAAGAAGCATTGAACATCTTTTTCTTTTTTACTCTAGAAACAAAGAATCTCAGATGCCAAATTTTAAGTTTCTTTCTAAGTCTTGAAGCTATGCCATATAATGTTTTGTTTGAAGAAGGCTCACTTTGAAAAGACTGTCAATCTTCATTTATTGTTGGACAAATATTTGATATTAACTATATACCAATTTTACTTCCTTGTGGCTCAAATGGTGAAGAATCTGCCTGCAAAGCAGGAGACCCAAGTTTAATCATAGGCTGGGAAGATCCCCTGGAGAATGAATGGCTACCCATTCTAGTATTCTTTCTTGAAGAATTCCATGGACAGAGGAGCTTGTCGGGCTTCAGTCCACTGGGTTGCAAAGAGTCAGACGTGACTAAAGTGACTTAGCATGCACACATATAACATTCACATTAGAAGAATATTACCCCCAAAGAGTACAAACACAACCAATACTTTCATTTTTAAAAGTTGGAGAGACTTGTTCAAAATCTTCTTTTTTAACTTCCAAAATGGGTTAGGTTTATGCAATAAAAATAGAAATATTTCTGGAAATAGAAATAGGAATATTGTGAAAGGGCACAGACTGGGTCGCCAGAGCTGATATCATAAGCATCTAGGCACTTGTGAATGCATACCCCCAATTTCCACACCAACAAGTTCTGCCTCCAAAGGTTCCATGGTGGAGTCTATGGAAAATTAACCATTTTTGACAAACTGCTTTACTAAAACTAATTTGAAGAACTACTGATGAAAAACTAATTTTAGGAACTGCTAATCTAAACTAAGGTATAGGGAGGTTCCGGTTAAGATGGCGGAGGATTAGGACGGGGAATACACTTTCTCCTCCACAAATTCATCAAGGGGACATCTAAACGCCGAGTAAATTCCTCAAACAGCTTCGGAATGTCGGCAGAGAACATCGGACACTGAGAAAAGCAACTCACTCCCCTCTAAAGGAGGTAGGAAAGAATATAGAAGCCAGAGAGGGACAAAGAGGGAGGGACGGACCTCTGTCCAGGGAAGGGAGCCTGGAAAGGGAAAGAGAAGTTTCCAAACACCGGGAAACTATCCCTGTAGAGTCTGTGCCAACCGAGAAAGCACAGAGAATATCATAACAGAGAGGAAAACAAATGAACAATTAAGACCCACAGACTACGAGCCCTGCGGTAGCTTCCGCAGCGGGAAGGCATCATCGCAAACACCCGCTTCCACCAGTAGCAAGCCGGGGCTGGGCGGGGAGACGCTGTGGGCTGCTCCCACGCCGCCGGCCGCTCCCCCGTGGGAAGCACCCCCGAGGAGCGCTCCCCTCCCCCCTGCCGCCAGCCGCTCCCGCGCGGGCGCGCACCCGCCCCCTGCGCCTGGGGCTCCCGAGCGGGTCGACCCCCACCGCTGACCGTTCCCATGAGAACCACTCCATCCCCTCACCGCCGCTCCCCCACCAGCCGTTGCCGCGTGGGCCGTTTTTGCCGGGAGTGGTTTGGGCCGGCAGACCGGACTGCGGCGAGGACCACAGGAGGGGCCGGCCCGGGCTCAAGACACTGCAGGGCCCGCGCACAGAGCAAGGGACTATAGCGCGCGCCCGACCCCCTGCGCCGGGGGCTCCCGCGCGGGTCGACCCCCACCACCGACCGTTCCTGTTCCTGTGCGAACCATCCCCTCGCTGCCGCTCCCCCGCCAGCCGTGGCCGTGCGGGCCGTTCCCGCCGGGAGTGGGTCGGGCTGGCAGACCAGACTGCGGCACCGTCAACAGAAGAGACCGGCCCAGGCCCAAGACACTGCGGGGCCCGCGCACAGAACAAAGGACTATACAGACCAACTACAGAGAAAGGGGCCTATAGATCTTGAGAAACTTAAGCCGGAACAAGGAACTAGCCGAAAATGAACTGAACCCACAGCAATAAAAGAGAAACTCTTATACATATTGTTACTATTTTTACCAACATTATTTCCTTTTTTTTTTCTTTTTTTAATATATGTTTTTTTAAAAATTTTATTATTTTTTTATTGAAAGGAAGAGGAGGGGGAGGGGAAGAAAAGAAAAAAATTTTTTTTTTTTCTCTTTCCTTTTAATTTTTTTCTTTTTTTTCTTCTTGTTTTTGTTTCTTTTATTCTTATGTTTTTATCCTCTAGTACTTCTTTAATCTCCATGGTTAGATATAACTTTTGCGACCCTGTTTTGGTTTTTTTGTGTGTGTGTGTTTTTTTTTTTTCCTTGTTTTTGTTTCTTTTATTTTTATGTTTTTATCCTCTAGTACTTCTTTAATCTCCACTGTTAGATATAACTTTTGCGACCCTGTTTTGTTTTTGTGTGTGTGTGTGTGTGTGTGTGTGTGTGTGTGTTTTCTTGTTTTTGTTTCTTTTATTTTTATGTTTTTATCCTCTAGTACTTCTTTAATCTCCACTGTTAGATATAACTTTTGCGACCCTGTTTTGGTTTTTTTTGTGTGTGTTTTTTTTTTTTCTTTCTTGTTTTTGTTTCTTTTATTTTTATGTTTTTATCCTCTAGTACTTCTTTAATCTCCACTGTTAGATATAACTTTTGCGACCCTGTTTTGTTTTTTTTTGTGTGTGTTTTCTTTCTTTTTTTTTCTCTCTTTTTTCTTTTTGTCCTTGGCTTTTTTCTCTCCTTTGTTCTTTTCTTTACTGATTACTGACTGGATCTGTTTCTCTCCTTGACACTCCCTCCTTTTATCCTCCTGACCAACTATATCTCCCTCCTCCCTTTCTCCTTCTCCGTATAACTCCGTGAACATCTCTGAACAGTCTAGTTGTGGAATGCAATATAGAAGACGAACTTTATGAGACTACTGCAAAAATAAGACAGATAACAGGAAGCAGGAGGCTTAAGTCCAAACCCTGACCCCATGAAACATTAATTGACAGGAGCTCATCAAATGCCTCCATACCTACACTGAAACCAAGCATCACACAAAGACCAGCAAGTTCCACGGCAAGACATACCAAGAAAAACCTTTAGAAAAACAAGAACACAGCCCTGAGCTCCAAGTCACAGGCTACACAAAGCGACCTCAAAACCATAGACATCTCATAACACACCACTAGACACTCCACCGCACCCCAAAGAAAAGAAATCCAGCCCCACCCACCAGAACATCGATACAAGCTTCCATAAACAAGAAACCTCGACTTGCCACCGGTACAAACCCACATATAGGGCAGAAAAGCCACAATAAAGAGAACTCCACAGACTGCCAGAATACAGTAAGGACTCCCCAAACTCAGCATTTTAAACAAGATGAAGAGACAGAAGAATTCCCAGCAGGTAAAGGAACAGGATAAATGCCCACCAAACCAAACTAAAGAGGAAGAAATAGCGAACCTACCTGATAAAGAATTCCGAATAATGATAGTGAAATTAATCCAAAGTCTGGAAAGCAAAATGGAATCATGGATAAATAGCCTGGAGAAAAGCATCGAGAAGATGCAAGAAAGATTTAACAAGGACCTAGAAGAAATAAAAAAGAGTCAATATATAATGAATAATACAATAAATGAGATCCAAAACACTCTGGAGGCAACAAATAGTAGAATTACAGAGGCAGAAGATAGAATTAGTGAATTAGAAGATAGAACGGCAGAATTAAATGAATCAGAGGAGAAAAAAGAAAAACGAATTAAAAGGAATGAGGACAATCTCAGAGACCTCCAGGACAATCTTAAACGTTACAATATTCGAATCATAGGAGTTCCAGAAGAAGAAGACAAAAAGAAAGACCATGAGAAGATACTAGAGGAGATAATAGTTGAAAACTTCCCTAAAATGGGGAAGGAAATAATCACTCAAGTCCAAGAAACCCAGAGAGTCCCATATAGGATAAACCCAAGGCGAAACACCCCAAGACACATATTAATCAAATTAACAAAGATCAAACACAAAGAACAAATATTAAAAGCAGCAAGGGAAAAACAACAAATAACACACAAGGGAATTCCCATAAGGCTAACAGCTGATCTTTCAATAGAAACTCTTCAAGCCAGGAGGGAATGGCAAGACATACTTAAAGTGATGAAAGAAAAGAACCTACAGCCCAGATTATTGTACCCAGCAAGGATCTCATTCAAATATGAAGGAGAAATCAAAACCTTTACAGACAAGCAAAAGCTGAGAGAATTCAGCACCACCAAACCAGCTCTCCAACAAATACTAAAGGACCTTCTCTAGACAGGAAACACAAAAAGGATATATAAATTCAAACCCAAAACAACAAAGTAAATGACAACGGGATCATACTTATCCATAATTACCTTAAATGTAAATGGGTTGAATGCCCCAACCAAAAGGCAGAGACTGGCTGAATGGATACAAAAACAAGACCCATACATATGTTGTCTACAAGAGACCCACCTCAAAACAGGGGTCACATACAGACTGAAAGTGAAGGGCTAGAAAAAGATTTTCCATGCAAATAGGGACCAAAAGAAAGCAGGAGTAGCAATACTCATATCAGTTAAAATAGACTTTAAAACAAAAGCTGTGAAAAGAGACAAAGAAGGTCACTACATAATGATCAAAGGATCAATCCAAGAAGAAGATATAACAATTATAAATATATATGCACCCAACATAGGAGCACCGCAATATGTAAGACAAATACTAACAAGTATGAAAGGAGAAATAAACAATAACACAATAATAGTGGGAGACTTTAATACCTCTCTGGGACTGGGAGAGGGTGGGACGATTGGGGAGAATAGCATTGAAATATGTATAATATCATATCTGAAACGAGTAAGTCCAGGTACGATGCCCGATAACAGATGCCTGGGACTGGAGCACTGGGATGACCTGGAGGGATGGTGTGGGAGGCGGGGAGGGAGGAGGGTTCAGGATGGGGAGCACGTGTATTCTGGTGGCAGATCCATCTCAATGTATAGTAAAAGTAATACAATATTGTAAAGTTAAGAAAAATTAAAAAATAATAATAATAATAATAAAAAATGCAAAAAAAAAAAAAAAAAAGATCCAACACTGAAGATAAAACTACTTGTTTGGTAACAGCAACGTGGACATGAATTTCAGTAAAGAACAGTATCTGGTTAAAAAAAAAAAAAGAAGAATGTTCTTAGAAAATGAAAGAAACTCATGGAGCAAAAATATACTTAACTGGTTGGAGTACACACAAATTTATTAGTTATTTCAAAAAATTCTACAGTTCAAGTAGAACCTCTAGTTGTCAAAGTATATCTTCTCGAAGGTAAGAGAGTAGATCTGGGAGGGTAAACAAAAGATGGCTGGCAACTTCTTAAAAGTTCTTCTCCAAGAGTGGTTTTTAAACTATTTTAAACTCTAAGTTCTTGGCTCAAGTAAAATCTTACATGAAAGTCCAGTATGTGAAACAGAAAAGTACCCATCAGGGATAGGAAACCTAGAACCCCAAACCCCACTCCAGAGGTCTCCACTGAGAGTTGCCTGAAAACCATGATCCTTCAGTGGGGGCTTCAATGTCTACAGAATTCAATAGTCCATGTTTCATAATTTATTAAACAATTGTTGGACACCAAAAAAAATAAATAAATAAAAAATAAACTAAGGTATAGTCGTGTCTTATGTGTCTTTACATTCTCAAGGCCACTCTGTATCTGACACATGTCAGGACTTCATAAATATTTACTGAATGTTTGAATGCATAAGTGAATATCATCAATGTGACAATAAAATAGAAATGATTCTGGCTATGGATATCACTGAGAATGTGGCATTGAACTGTTCTAAAAGTATGAAGGGAATGTTTAGTTCTTCACCCCAAAGAATGAAGCACTGAATGTAGATTTTCATGGAGCAGCTATAAAACAGTTGACAGCTACTGTTGGATTGGAGAACATCTAGTCTTTCAACCCGCACCAGAAAAGAAGCAGCCTATTTGGCCAGAAGATGAGGTTTGCCCTAGTGTTACTGAATTACACCTAGGTTTTCAGTGTCTCATGGCCTATGTGCATCACCACTATACCACAAAAAGCCTTAATTGCTATTTATAAAATATATAACTTGTGATTAAGATACTGAAGAACATCAGATTTACATTTTGACACTAAACTTAAATTTGTGTAAATCTAGCCAAGTAATTTAGTATGATTTTGTCCCCTGTCTGCTGCACAATGTTATGAACTTCTGTCTATAGTTCTTCAGGCACTCGGTCTACCAGATCTAATCCATTTGCTCTATGCATCACCTCCACTATATAATTATAAGGTATTTTATTTAGGTCACACCTGAATGGCTTAGTGGTTTTCTCTACTATCTTCAAGTTAAGCCTGAATTTTGCAATAAGGAGCTCATGGTCTGAGTCAGTCAACTCCAGGTCTAAAGCAAGATGGCTCTCTGAGGAGGCTTTGCAAATAGTTGAGGAAAGAAGAGAAGCAAAAGGCAAGGGAGGAAGTGAAAGATATGCCCAACTGAATGCAGAATTCCAAAGAATAGCAACAAGAGATAAGAAGACCTTCTTAAGTGAACAATGCAAAAAGATAAAAACACTAGAGTGGGAAGGACTCAAAGAACTCTTCCAGAAAACTGGAAAGATCAATAGAATATTTCATACAAGGATAGACATGATAAATGGAAAGGTTTAACAGAAGCAGAAGAGATAAAGAAGACCTAGCAAGAATACAAAGAAGAACTCTACAAAAAAAAAAAAAAGGTCTTGATGTGAATTATCACATGGTGTGATCACTCACCTAGAGACAGATATCCTGGAGTGGGAAGTCAACTGGCCTTAGGAAGCATCATTGAGCAAAGCTATGGAGGTGATGGAATTCCAGCTGAGCTATTTCAAATACCAAAAGATGATTATATTAAAATGCTGCACATGATATGACAGTAAATTTGGAAAACATAGCAGTGGCCACAGGACTGGAAAAGGTCAGTTTTCATTCCAGTCCCAAAGAAGGGCAACACCAAAGGATGTTCAAACTGGTAAACTATTGAGCTCATTTCACCTGCTAGTAATGTTATACTCAAAATCCTGCAAGCTAGGCTTCAACAGTACATAACCAAGAACTTCCAGATAGACCAACTAGGTTTTGAAGAAGCAAAGAAACCAGAGATCAAATTGTCAACATTCACCGCACAAGGAGAAAGCAAGAGAGTTCCAGGAAAATATCTACTTCTGCTTCACTGACTATGCTAAATCCTTTGATTGTGTGGATCATAACAAACTGTGGACAATTCTTAGAGATGGAAATACCATACCATCTTACCTGTCTCCTGAGAAACCTATATGTGGGTCAAGAAGCAACACTTAGAACCGGATCTGGAACAAGTGATTGGTTCAAAATTGAAAGTATGACAAGACTGTATATTGTCACCCTGCTTATTTAACATATGTGCAGAGTACATTATTAAAATACAAGGCTGGATGAAGCACAAGCTGGAATCAAGATTGCTGGGAGAAATATCAGCAACCTCAGATATGCAAATGATACCACATTAATGACAGAAAGTGAAGAAGAACTAAAGAGCCTCTTGATGTGGGTGAAAGATGAGAGTGAAAAAGTTGGCTTGAAACTCAACATTCAAAAAACAAAGATTATGGTATCCAGTCACATCACTTCATGCAAATAGAAAGACAAAAGTGAAAACAATGACAGATTTTAATTTCTTGGGCTCCAAAGTCACTGTGGATGATGACTGCAGCCATGAAATTCAAAGACATGTTCCTTGGAAGGAAAGCTATTACAAACTTAGACAGCATATTAAAAAGCAGAGACATCACTGTACCAACAAAGGTCCATATAGTCAAAGCTATGGATTTTCCAGTAGTCATGTACGGATGTGAGAGTTGTATCATAAAGAAAGTTGAGTGCTGAAGAATTGACACTTTTGAACTATGGTGATGGAGAAGACTCTTGAGAATCCCTTGGGCTGCAAGGAGATCAAACCAGTTAATCCCAAAGGAAATCAAGCATGAATATTCATTGGAAGGGCTGGTACTGAAGTTGAAGTTCCAATACTTTGGACACTTGAGAAGAGCCAACTCATTGGAAAAGACACTGATGCTGAGAAAGATTGAAGGTAAAAGAAGAGGGTGGAATAAAATAAGATAGATAGCATCACGTACTCATTGGATATAAATTTGAGCAAACTTCTGGAGATAGTGGAGGACAGAGGAGCCTGGCATGCTACAGTCCATGAGGTTGTGAAGAGTTGGACAGAATTTTGTAACTGAACAAGAGTAATAATTTAATATGAGACCTACACAGAAAGAACAGGCAAATACAAATTTATTAAAAATAGAAGTGCTCCACATAACCAATAGAGAAGTTCCTCATAGTACCAATGCTAAGGACTTTAAGATATAGCATTTTCATAAT
Organism: Tragelaphus eurycerus; assembly: GCA_935064755.1. Lineage (NCBI taxonomy): Eukaryota > Metazoa > Chordata > Mammalia > Artiodactyla > Bovidae > Tragelaphus > Tragelaphus eurycerus. The sequence continues at coordinate 934,960 of CAKXYN010000041.1, read as the reverse complement.
AGCTGACAAAGTAATTTAAATTAATATGCAAACTCCACTATCAAAAGTCCTATATTTAAAAGCGTTCTCATGGAATGAAGACTTTTTCTCTGCAGGAATTTAATTGGCAAAGATAGATCTTTTGCTGTGTTAAGAAAGTAATTTTGAAAACAAATGTAAAAATGTACCCAAAGTATTCTTTGATTACTCATAATTCAAAAATTAGTATTTGATGGACTATCTGAAAATATATTGAGACAAAAGAAGTCTTAATAATGTGGAACTCATTTATATTTTGTTCACCAAGAACCAAACCAGGTCAAAACTTTTAAAATCTATATTTAAAGATAATTTACAGTAAAGCACATACATCTCAATGAATTTTCACATATGTATCCGTGTACATACTCAAGTATTCAAAGGCCAGATAAAAATAATCAGCATTTCCTGCACCCAAAATGCATATGTGCTCCTCTCTCACAAGGTAATCACTATATATGTGTATATATTAAGCAGTGGAAACATATAACAGCTTCACCTATATGTGTTCTTAGAGAAATATTGCCTTGTATATTTTGTTTCACCTTTAAAATGAAGAGAATTTCATTTTTAAAGTCCAACACACATTTATTGGGTAACCACTACATGCCAGCCATTTTTCTAAGCTCTGGGAGCACAACTTCATAGTGTAGTAGGATTCTGCTCACCTGGAACTTGTATTCTCAGATCAGATCAGATCAGTCGCTCAGTCATGTCCGACTCTTTGCAACCCCATGAATCACAGCACGCCAGGCCTCCCTTTCCATCATCAACTCCCGGGGCTCACTCAGACTCACGTCCATTGAGTCAGTGATGCCATCCAGCCATCTCATCCTCTGTCGTCCCCTTCTCCTCCTGCCACCAATCCCTCCCAGCATCAGAGTCTTCTCCAATGAGTCAACTCTTCACATGAGGTGGCCAAAGTACTGGAGTTTCAGCTTTAGCATCATTCCTTCCAAAGAAATCCCAGGGCTGATCTCCTTCAGAATGCACTGGTTGGATATCCTTGCAGTCCAAGGGACTCTCAAGAGTCTTCTCCAACACCACAGTTCAAAAGCATCAATTCTTTGGCTCTCAGCCTTCTTCACAGTCCAACTCTCACATCCATACATGACCACAAGAAAAACCATAGCCTTGACTAGACGAACCTTTGTTGGCAATGTAATGTCTTTCCTTTTGAATATGCTATCTAGGTTGGTCATAACTTTCCTTCCAAGGAGTAAGCATCTTTTAATTTCATGGCTGCAGTCACCATCTGTAGTGATTTTGGAGCCCAGAAAAATAAAGTCTGACACCGTTTTCACTGTTTCCCCAATTATTTCCCATGAAGTGATGGGACTGGATGCCATGATATTCGTTCTCTGAGTGTTGAGCTTTAAGCCAACTTTTTCACTCTCCTCTTTCACTTTCATCAGGAGGCTTTTTAGTTCCGCTTCACTTTCTGCCATAAGAGAGGTGTCATCTGCATATCTGAGGTTATTGATATTTCTCCAGCAATCTTGATTCCGGCTTGTGTTTCTTCCAGTCCAGCATTTCTCATGATGTACTCTGCATAGAAGTTAAATAAGCATGGTGACAATATACAGCCTTGGTGTACTCCCTTTCCTATTTGGAACCAGTCTGTTGTTCCATGACCAGTTCTAACTGTTGCTTCCTGACCTGCATACAAATTTTTCAAGAGGCAGATCAGGTGGTCTGGTAGTCCCATCTCCTGAAGAATTTTCCACAGTTGATTGTGATCCACACAGTCAAAGTCTTTGGCATAGTCAATAAAGCAGAAGATGTTTTTCTGGAACTCTCTTGCTTTTTCCATGATCCAGTGGATGTTGGCAATTTGATCTCTGGTTCCTCTGCCTTTTCTAAAACCAGCTTGAACATCAGGAAGTTCACAGTTCACATATTGCTGAAGCCTGGCTTGGAGAATTTTGAGCATTACTTTACTAGCATGTGAGATGAGTGCAATTATGTGGTAGTTTGAGCATTCTTTGGCATTGTCTTTCTTTGGGATTGGAATGAAAACTGACCCTTTCCAGTCCTGTGGCCACTGCTGAGTTTTCCAAATTTGCTGGCATATTGAGTGCAGCATTTTCACAGCATCATCTTTCAGGATTTGAAATAGCTCAACTGGAATTCCATCACCTCCACTAGCTTTGTTCGTAGTGATGCTTTCTAAGGCCCACTTGACTTCACATTCCAGGATGTCTGGCTCTAGGTCAGTGATCACACCATTGGGATTATCTTGGTCATGAAGATTTTTGTACAGTTCTTCTGTGTATTCTTGCCAACTCTTCTTAATATCTTCTGCTTCTGTTAGGTCCATACCATTTCTGTCCTTTACCGAGCCCATCTTTGCATGAAATATTCCCTTGGTATCTCTAATTTTCTTGAAGAGATCTCCAGTCTTTCCCATTCTGTTGTTTTCCTCTATTTCTTTGCATTGTTTGCTGAAGAAGGCTTTCTTATTTCTTCTTGCTATTCTTTGGAACTCTGCATTCAGATGTTTATATCTTTCCTTTTCTCTTTTGCTTTTTGCTTCTCTTCTTTTCACAGCTATTTGTAAGGCCTCCTCAGACAACTATTTTGCTTTTTTGCATTTCTTTTCCATGGGGATGGTCTTGGTCCCTGTCTCCTGTACAATGTCACGAACCTCATCCATAGTTCATCAGGCACACTATCTATCAGATCTAGGCCCTTAAATCTATTTCTCACTTCCACTGTACAATCATAAGGGATTTGATTTAGGTCATACCTGAATGGTCTAGTGGTTTTCCCTACTTTCTTCAATTTCAGTCTGAATTTGGCAATAAGGAATTCATGGTCTGAGCCACAGTCAGCTCCTGGTCTTGTTTTTGCTGACTGTATAGAGCTTCTCCATCTTTGGCTGCAAAGAATATAATCAATCTGATTTCAGTGTTGACTATCTGGTGATGTCCACGTATAGAGTCTTCTCTTGTGTTGTTGGAAGAGGGTGTTTGCTATGACTAGTGCATTTTCTTGGCAAAACTCTATTAGTCTTTGCCCTGCTTCATTCCGTATTCCAAGGCCAAATTTGCCTGTTACTCCAGGTGTTTCTTGATTTCCTACTTTTGCATCCCAGTCCCCTATAATGAAAAGGACATCCTTTTTGGGTGTTAGTTCTAAAAGGTCTTGTAGGTCTTCATAGAACCGTTCAGCTTCTTCAGCATTACTGGTTGGGGCATAGACTTGGATTACTGTGACATTGAATGGGTTTGCCTTGGAAACGAACAGAGATCATTCTGTCGTTTTTGAGATTGCATTCAAGTACTGCATTTCGGACTCTTTTGTTGACCATGATGGCCACTCCATTTCTTCTGAGGGATTCCTGCCCACAGTATCAGATATAATGGTCATCTGAGTTAAATTCACCCATTCCAGTCCATTTGAGTTCGTTGATTCCTAGAATGTTGACATTCACTCTGGCCATCTCTTGTTTGACCACTTCCAATTTGCCTTGATTCATTGACCTGACATTCCATGTTCCTATGCAATGTTGCTCTTTACAGCATCTGACCTTGCTTCTATCACCAGACACATCCACAGCTGGGTATTGTTTTTGCTTTGGCTCCATCCCTTCATTCTCTCTGGAGTTATTTCTCCACTGATCTCCAGTAGCATATTGGGCACCTACTGACCTTGGGATTTTCTCTTCCAGTATCCTATCATTTTGCCTTTTCATACTGTTCATGGGGTTCTCAAGGCAAGAATACTGAAGTGGTTTGCCATTCCCTTCTCCAATGAACCACATTCTATCAGATCTCTCCACCATGACCCACCTATCTTGGGTTGCCCCACGAGCATGGCTTAGTTTCATTGAGTTAGACAAGGCTGTCGTCCTAGTGTGATTAGATTGACTAGTTTTCTATGAGTATGGTTTTAATGTGTCTGCCCTCTGATGCCCTCTTGCAACACCTACCATCTTACTTGGGTTTCTCTTATCTTGGATGTGGGGTGTCTCTTCATGGCTGCTCCAGTAAAGTGCAGCCATTGCTCCTTACCTGGGGCGAGGGGTATCTCCTCACTGCAACTTGCATTCTAGGTGGTAGAAAGTAAGCAATCAACTAAATTAATAAGAAAATAAACAGAAGCATTTAAAAAGTGGTCACTTGTAATAAACATATTAAGAATAATGTAATGAACAGAGATGAGCAGTGTGGGCATAACATGAGAATAAAGACTCCTCTCAGAATGTAACATTTCAGCTGCAATTTAACGATGAAATGGCACCGGCCTTGTAAAGATATCCAAAGAGGAGATTTCCAGGCAGAACACAATAGGCCTCACTGAAAAATAAACACAGAATGTTTGTAAAGGTCAGGACCACAGTTTGGGTTCCCCCCAAAAGCAGAGGTTGTATCACAAGCATAGATGTAAGCAACTTCCTAGAGGTGATGACAAGGAGCTAGTGGAGGACAGGGGACCAGGAGACAGATCAAGGCACAGTCAAAGGAAGAGAAAGTCATTGCATCTCTGCTCTGGGTGGCAAGGGCTCAGTTCTACTGGGACCTCCTGAGAATTACAGAAAGTCTCCAAGAAATGGGCAACTAAAGGGTGAAAGGAAGAAGCATTTTTCCATTCGCTTCCAACTGCCATTGTTTGAAGGTTGTCCCAGGAGCATTAACACTGCTCTTTCAGGCTATGTCTGCCCAGGGGAAGAAAGAGTCTATGTAAAATTCTAAGACCAAGGCAAAAATAATTTGCACTCTTGTGCTAGGAAATTGGCAGAATGCAGTGAGCCTGGACTCCCAGGGAACTGCCCTGAGAAACTTCTGTGGTTGGCGGGCAAAGGGGACTTGACATGGCACCTCCAGGGTGGCTGAAGCAGAAGCACAGTGAATTAGAGTGAAGCAAGAGCCAGAGGGTGCCCAGCCCTTTGGGCTCTGGACTTTTTTAAAAGTTGAATTTTGTTCCATATATACTAGGATGCCATTGCTTTAAAAGCTGGGGATGGTTGCGACATTAATAGCTGAAAGAATTTGTTGAAGAAAGAAAGATGAACACTGTTATAATGGATAGTAGGACTTTTCTACAGAGTATCACCTTGCTCAACTGATGAGGAAAAAAGTCACACTCATCATGTTGAAGTCAAATGTTGGATATACTTTGACATAAAATTACAGACATTCTTGGAGGATCTAGCCTCTGCTTGGTTCTTCAAACTCTTTCCCTTCACCCAACTTAAGGCAAAAATGGCTGCTATGGAGTTCTGGGATATATCAGGATCTGCTCATATCCTGGCCTTTATATATGTTGTTAACTTTTTGAAACACTCCCCATACTTCACCTAGGCCAATTACTTATTTTTTAGGTTTTTGTGTAATTGTTCATTAATTATTAATTATACAAAAAATTCCCTTTTGTCATCATCTTAAAAGGAGCATCTGTTATCCTCTTCCAAAATATCTGTGATCATCTTTCTTACACTTAACATTATTTGCAATTTTAGATTTAACTTCTTAATTCCTGCCTCCCCATTCAGGTTATATATTCAATACAATTTCACCACAGTGAGAGGCAGTGTCTGTCATAGAGAAGTTGGTAAATGTTGTTTGACTGAGTGAGCAAATGAATGATTCAAAATGAAAGCAAACTGGCTTAGGCTGGAACATCTGGTGGATGAAAGATCTGCCCTTTGCACCTCTAGGAGGCTTATGGAGTGTCTTCAAGAAACTTCAGAGCAAAACCAAGCACAGTGTGACAGCCTTGCTTTTGGCAGATGGGATATCCCTGAAAAGTATTTGTATGAACCTATTTATTGGAGATTTGAGTGGCACCCTTTGTAATAAAATATCCCTTAAGTAGTCTGTTTTACATATTATGATGCACATTCATAGTTACAGGTTTCCTGAAGGAATTGTTCAGTTCAGTTGCTCAGTCCTCTCTGACTCTTTGCAACCCCAAGGGTTGCAGCACACCAGGCTTCCCTGTCCATCGCCAACTGACGGAAATCATGTCCATCAACTCAATGATGCCATCGAACCATCTCATCCTCTGTCCTCTCCTTCTCCTCCCATCTTCAATCTTTCCCAGCATCAAGGCCTTTTCCAATAAATCAGTTCTTTGCATCAGATGGCCAAAGTATTGGAGTTTCAGCTTCAACATCAATCTTTCCAATAAATACTCTGGACTGATTTGCTTTACGATGGACTGGTTGGATCTCCTTGAAATCCAAGGGACTCTCAAGAGTCTTCTCCAACACCACAGTTCAAAAGCATCAATTCTTCAGCTCTCTTTATAGTCCAAGTTTCACATTCATACATAACTACTGGAAAAACCATAGCTTTGACTAGATGGACCTTTGATTGCAAAGTATTGTCTCTGTTTTATAATATGCTGTCTAGATTGGTCATAGTGTTTCTTCCAAGGAGCAAATGTCTTTTAATTTCATGGCTGGAGGCAACAGCTGCAGTGATTTTGGAGCCAAATAAATAAATAAAGTCAGCCACTGTTTCTACATCTATTTGCCATGAAGTGATGGGACCAGATGCCATGATCTTTGTTTTCTGAATGTTGAGTTTTAAGCCAACGTTTTTGACTCTTCTTTCACCCTAATGAAGAGGCTCTTTAATTCTTCTCTTTCTGCCATAAGGATGGTGTCATCTGCATATCTGAGTTTATTGATATTTCTTCTGGAAATTTTGATTCCAGCTTGTGCTTCATCCAGCCCAGAATTTCTCATGATGTACTCTGCTTATAAGTTAAATAAGCAAGGTGACAATATACAGCCTTGACATACTCCTTTCTTGATTTGGAACCAGTCTGTTATTTCATATCCAGTTCTAACTGTTGCTTCTTGACCTGCATACAGATTTTTCAGGAGGCAGGTAAAGTGGTCTGATATTCCCATCTCTTTCAGAATATTCCACAGTTTGTTGTGATCCACACAGTCAAAGGCTTTGGGATAGTCAATAAAGCAGAAATAGATTTTTTTTGAACTCTCTTGATTTTTCAATAATCCAACGGATGTTGGCAATTTGATCTCTAGTACCCCTGCCTTTTCGAAATCCAGCTTGGACATCTGGAACTTTTTGGTCCACACACTGCTGAAACCTGACTTGGAGAATTTTGACCATTACTTTGCTAGCGTGTGAGATGAGTACAATTGTGTGGTAGTTTGAAGATTCTTTGTCATTGCCTTTCTTTGGAATTGGAATGAAAACTGACCTTTTCCAGTCCTGTGGTCACTGCTGAGTTTTTCAAATTTGCTGGAATATTGAATGTATCACCTTAAAAACATCATCTTTTAGGGTTTTGAATATCTCAACTGGAATTCCATCACCTTTACTAGCTTTGCTTGTAGTGATTCTTCCTAAGGCCCATTTGACTTCACATTCCAGGATGTGTGGCTCTAGGTAAGTGATCACACTATCGTGGCTATCCGGAAGGAATTGAGTTAGTCAGTAATGATATTTTTGAGAATAAAGACTCCTAAACAGCTTACAGTTTAGCTAGTTTCATTTTCTTAAAAAAAATTAAAACAACTTGATTTTAGATATTAGAGCTTAATACAGAGATTTTCAATTAAAATTTCTAGTGTGTCTCTTCTTTCTTGTGTGAAAGGCTAAGTCAGTTTCAGGAAAATGCTGACCTAGGACTAAGATAAATTGTGTCTTGTCTTTTAAAATTCTGTAGAATAAGCAACCTCCTAAAGAGAACAGTAGCTTACTACATCTAATTAAAAGAGCAAACAAATCTTTGTCCTTTGACCTGCGTTTTTTGGTTTCTGTTTTACTTACATTAGACTTAAAACACTGAAGATAAATGAAGATTTTTTCTGAACGCATTTTACACTTTAATGTAAATACCAAAAATTCCACCTTATTATATGAGTAGTAGAAAGAACTTCTCTGTACTGAAAACTAATACTTTACATATTTGTGCTGTGGAAGGGGGTAGGGCAGGATTAACTTGAAATGAAATAAATGCAGAATTTAATTCAAGATTTATAAATTCTGAGAAAAAGGTATTTAAATATGTCTATTCAAAAGCTATTTTAAATTGCATAGAAAATTTTAATTCAGTTTTTACTGAATGGAAAGTTTACACTGGGAAGTGGTCCTAAGATGGTGGAGGAATAAAACAGGGAGACCACTTTCTCCCCTACAAATTCATCAAAAGAACATTTGAACACTGAGTAAATTGCACAAAACAACTTCTGAATGCCAGCAGAGGACATAAGGCACACTGAAAAGCAGCCCATTCTCTTCAAAAGGAGGTAGGAAAAAATATAAAAGACAAAAAGAGAGACAAAAGAATGGAGCTCCATCCTGGGAAGAGAGTCTTAAAAGAGAGAAGTTTCCAAACACCAGGAAACACTCTCACTGCAGAGTCTGTGGCGAGCCTTGGAACCACAGAGGGCAACATAAACAGGAGGAAAAATAAATAAATAATTAAACCGGGGGCTGGAGCACTGGGACGACCTGGAGGGATGGTGTGGGGAGGGGAGAGGGAGGAGGGTTCAGGATGGGGAACACGTGTATACTGGCGGTGGATCCATCTTGATGTATAGTAAAAGCAACACAATATTGTAGTTATGCAAAATAAAAAAAAAAAATTAAAAAAAAATAATAATAATTAAACTACACAGATCACGTGCGCAAGGGTAACTACCCCAGTGGAGAAGCAGTGCAGATGCCTGCATCTGCCACTAGCAAGTGGGGGCTCCGCAGGGAGGCGCAGGCTGCATTGTTTAGAGTAAGGACCAGGCCTGAATGCCCCGCTGGCAATCTGAGCAAACTAACTTGGGCTAGCAAACCAGACTGTGGGATAGCTACTATGTGAAAAGCTCTAACCTAAGACACCACCAGACCCACTCACAGAACAAAGGACTGAGCAGAGCTAGCTGGGTGCAGACCATCCCCCTCTGGTGACAGGCAGCCAGCCGGAAGGGGGCAATCACGGCCCCAAAGAGGCATTATCTACCAAACTGCAAGCAGGTTTCCTTGCTAACTAAGACTTCTTGGGATTGTGGACGGTTAACATCTGCCTGAGAAGGTGTGCCGGTTGTACATCCAGAAAACCGAGTGGCAGGGACAGGGGAGGCGACAAGTCACAGCAACCATGCTCGCCAAACACCTGATCACCTGAGCTTCTTGGACATGAAAACGGCACAAAGCGCAGGCCCAATCAAGTCTACACCTTTGAGGACTACCCAAGTACCTGAACCTGAGAGGCTTAAACCTGGGAAGTGCACACAACCCAGGGCCAGCCACAGACAGTTCCTGGCAGAGCAACCTAGAGCCTAAGCAGTGTAGACAGGGAAAGCATGCACGCCATGAGCAGCAGCAAATCCAGTGTGGTTGAGACACTGCAAGTACACACCAGTGTTATCTGTTGGCAACATCCCTCCCTCCCCACAGCACGACTGAACAAGTGAGCCTATAAAAGTGTCTACCACCGCCCCCTTGTGTCAGGGTGGAAATTAGACACTGAAGAGACCAGCAAACAGAACAAGCTAAAAGAGAGGGCACTGTCTTGGACGTGACAGCCACAATAGATTAAAACCCTGTAGTTAGTACTGAATATATAGGAAGGGGCCTATAGACCTTGAGAAATATAAGCTGGATCAAGGAACTATCCAAAAGTGAACTGACCCCACACTGCCCACAACAACACCAGAGAAGTCCTAGATGTATTTTTACTATCATTCTTTATTGTTTTTTAAGTTTTTTAATTTTTAAGTCCTCTACTACTCCTTTAATTTTCATTTTTATAACCTACTATTACTTTGCAAAAAAAAAAAGAGAGAGAGAGAGACTATTTTTTAAAGCAAATTTCATATATATATATATATATTTTTAATAATTTTTGTGACTTTTTTTAATGTTTTATAAAACATTTTTTGAAAATCCAACCTCTACTATAGATTTTTAATCTTTGCTTTTTGGTATTTGTTATCAATATTGTACTTTTAAGAACCCAGTCTTCAGTACCCATTTTTACTTGGGAGTGAGATTCCTGGCTTGACTGCTCTCTCCCCCTTAGGACTCTCTTTTTCCTCCACCAGGTCACCTCTATCTCCTCCTTCCCCCTTCTCTTCTCTACCCAACTTTGTGAATCTCTTTGTGTGTTCCAGATGGTGGAGAACACTTAGGGAATGGATTACTGGCTGGATCTATCTCTCTCCTTTTGATTCCCCCCTTTATCTTCCTGGCCACTTCTGTCTCCTTCCTTCCTGTTCTCTTCTTTGTGTAACTCCATGAACATCTCTCAGTGGTCCAGACTGTGGAGAGCACGTAAGGAAGTGATTGCTGGCTAGCTTGCTCCCTCCTCTTTTGATTCCACCTCATCTCATTTGGGTCACCTCTATCTCCCTCCTCCCTCTTTTCCTTTCCATGTAACTCTGTGAACCGCTCTGGGTGTCCCCCACTGTGGAGAAACTTTTCATCTTTAACCTAGGTGTTTTATCAATGGTGCTGTATAGACAGAGAAGTCTTGAGGCTACTGTAAAAATAAGACTGAGAACGAGAAGCAGGAGGCTTAAATCCAAATCCTGAGAACACCAGAGAATTCCTGACTCTAGGGAACATTAATCGACAGGAGCTCATCAAATGCCTCCATACCTACACTGAAACCAAGCACCACCCAAGGGTCAACAAGTTCCAGAGCAAGATATACCACACAAATTCTCCAGCAACACAGGAACACAGCCCTGAGCTTCAATATACAGGTTGCCCAAACCCATTGACATCTTATAACTCATTACTAGACGTTTCATTGCACTCCAGAGAGAAGAAATCCAGCTCTACCCACCAGAACACCGACACAAGCTTCCCTAAACAGGAAACCTTGACAAGCAACTCGTACAATCCCACCCAGAGTGAGGAAACTCCACAATAAAGAGAACTCCACAAACTGCCAGAATACAGAACGGCCACCCCAAACACAAAAATATAAACAAGATGAAGAGACAGAGGAACACCCAGCAGATAACGGAACAGGATAAATGCCCACCAAAACAAACAAAAGAGGAAGAGATAGGGAATCTACCTGATAAAGAATTCCGAATAATGATAGTGAAAATGATCCAAAATCTTGAAAACAAAATGGAATCACAGGTAAATAGCCTGGAGATAAGGACTGAGAGATGCAAGAAAGGTTTAACAAGGACCTAGAAGAAATAAAGGAGTGAATATATAATGAATAATGCAATCAGTCAGTTCAGTTCAGTCGCTCAGTCGTGTCTGACTCTTTGCGACCCCATGAATCACAGCACGTCAGGCCTCTCTGTCCATCACCAACTCCCAGAGTTCACTCAGACTCACGTTCATCAAGTCAGTAATGCCATCCAGCCATCTCATCCTCTGTCGTCCCCTATTCCTTCTTACCCCAGTCCCTCCCAGCATCAGAGTCTTTTCCACTGAGGCAACTCTTCGCATGAGGTGGCCAAAGTACTGGAATTTCAGCTTTAGCATCATTCCTTCCAAAGGACACCCAGGTTTTATCTCCTTTAGAATGGACTGGTTGGATCTCCTTGCAGTCCAAGGGACTCTCAAGAGTCTTCTCCAATACCACAGTTCAAATGCATCAATTCTTCAGCACTCAGCTTTCCTCACAGTCCAACTCTCACATCCATACGTGACCACTGGAAAAGCCATAGACTTGACTAGATGGAACTTTGTTGGCAAAGTAATGTCTCTGCTTTTGAATATGCTATCTAAGTTGGTCATAAATTTCCTTCCAAGGAGTAAGCGTCTTTTAATTTCATGGCTGCAATCAACATTTGCAGTGCTTTTGGAGCTCCAAATATTAAGTCTGACACTGTTTCCACTGTTTTCCCATCTATTTACCCGGAAGTGATGGGACCAGATGCCATGATCTTAGTTTTCTGAATGTTGAGCTTTAAGCCAACTTTTTCACTCTCCTCTTTCACTTTCATCAAGAGACTTTTTAGTTCCTCTTCACTTTCTTCCATAAGGGTGGTGTCATCTGCATATCTGAGGTTATTAATATTTCTCCCAGCAATCTTGATTCCAGCTTGTGCTTCTTCCAGCCCAGTGTTTCTCATGATGTACTCTGCATATAAGTTAAATAAGCATGGTGACAATATACAGACTTGACGTACTCCTTTTCCTATTTGGAACCAGTCTGTTGTTCCATGTCCAGTTCTAACTGTTGCTTCCTTACCTGCATGTAGGTTTCTCAAGAGGCAGGTCAGGTGGTCTGGTTTTCCCATCTCTTTCATAATTTTCCACAGTATATTGTGATCCACACAGTCAAAGGCCTTCGCATAGTCAACAAAGCAGAAATAGATGTTTTTCTGGAACTCTCTTGCTTTTCCATCATCCAGCAGATGTTGGCAATTTGAACTCTGTTTCCTCTGCCTTTTCTAAAACCAGAAATAATGCAATAAATGAGATAAAAAACACTCTGGAGGGAACAAATAGTAGAATAACAAAGCCAGAAGATAGGATTAGTGAGGTATAAGATAGAATGGTAGAAATAAATGAATCAGAGAGAAAAAAAAGAAAAACAAATTAAAAGAAATGAGGACAAACTCAGAGACCTCTGCGACAATGTTAAACGCCCCAACATTCAAATCATAGGAGTCCCAGAAAAAGAAGACAAAAAGAAAGACCATGAGAAAATACTTGAGGAGATAATAATTGAAAACTTCCCTAAAATGGGGAAGGAAATAATCACTCAAATCGAAGAAACCCAGAGAGTCTCAAACAGGATAAAACCAAAGCGAAACACCCCAAGACACATATTAATCAAATTAACAAAAATCAAGCACAAAAAACAAATATTAAAAGCAGCAAGGGAAAAACAAAAATAACACACAAGGGGATTCCCATAAGGATAACAGCTGATTTTTCAATAGAAACTCTTCAGGCCAGGAGGGAATTGTAGGAATTACTTTAAAAGATGAAAGAAAATAATCTTCAGCCAGATTACTGTACCCAGCAAGGATCTCATTCAAATAAGAAAGAGCAATCAAAAGCTTACAGACAAGCAAAAGCTGAGAGAATTCATCAAAATCAACAATTGCTAAATGATCTTCTCTAGACAGGAAACAGGAAAAGGGTGTATAAATTCAAACCTAAAACAATAAAGTAAATGGTAATGGGATCATATTTATCAATAATTACCTTAAACATAAATCGTTGAGTGCCCAAGCCAAAAGACAAAAACTGGCTGAATGAATATAAAAACAAGGCCCCTATATATGTTGTCTACAAGAGACCCACCTCAAAACAGGGGACACATACAGACTGAAAGTGAAGGGCTGGAAAAGATATTCCATGCAAATAGAGATCAAAAGAAAGCAAGAGTAGCAATATGCATATCAGATAAAATAGACTTTAAAACAAAGGCTGTGAAAAGAGACAAAGAAGGACACTACATAATGAACAAAGGGTCAATCCAAGAAGAAGATATCAGATCAGATCAGATCAGTCGCTCAGTCGTGTCTGACTCTTTGCGATCCCATGAACTGCAGCACGCCAGGCCTCCCTGTCCATCACCAGCTCTCAGAGGTCACTCAGACTCACATCCATCGAGTCAGTGATGCCATCCAGCCATCTCATCCTCTGTCGTCCCCTTCTCCTCCTGCCCTCAATCCCTCCCAGCATCAGAGTCTTCTCCACTGAGTCAACTCTTCGCATGAGGTGGCCAAAATACTGGAGTTTCAGCTTTAGCATCATGCCTTCCAAATAAATCCCTGGGCTGATCTCCTTAAGAATGCACTGGTTGGATCTCCTTGAAGTCCAAGGAACTCTCAAGAGTCTTCTCCAACACCACACTTCAAAAGCATCAATTCTTCAGCGCTCAGCCTTCTTCACAGTCCAGCTCTCACATCCATACATGACCACAGGAAAGACCATAGCCTTGACTAGGAGAAACTTTGTTGGCAAAGTGATGTCTCTGCTTTTGAATATGCTATCTAGGTTGGTCATATCTTTCCTTCCAAGGAGTAAGTGTCTTTTAATTTCATGGCTGCAGTCACCATCTGCAGTGATTTTGGAGCCCAGAAAAATAAATTCTGACACTGTTTCCACTGTTTCTCCATCTATTTCCCATGTAGTGATGGGACCAGACGCCATGATCTTCGTTTTCTGAATGTTGAGCTTTAAGCCAACCTTTTCACTCTCCACTTTCACTTTCATCAAGAGGCTTTTTAGTTCCTCTTCACTTTCTGCCATAAGGGTGGTATCATCTGCATATCTGAGGTTATTGATATTTCTCCCGGCAATCTTGATTCCAGCTTGTGTTTCTTCCAGTCCAGCATTTCTCATGATGTACTCTGCATAGAAGTTAAATAAACATGGTGACAGTATACAGCCTTGACGTACTCCTTTTCCTATTTGGAACCAGTCTGTTGTTCCATGACCAGTTCTAACTGTTGCTTCCTGACCTGCATACAGATTTCTCAAGAGGCAGATCAGGTGGTCTGGTATTCCCATCTCTTTCAGAATTTTCCACAGTTGATTGTGATCTACACAGTCAAAGGCTTTGGCATAGTCAATAAAGCAGAAATAGATGTTTTTCTGGAACTCTCTTGCTTTTTTGATGATCCAGCGGATGTTGGCAATTTGATCTCTGGTTCCTCTGCCTTTTCTAAAACCAGCTTGAACATCAGGAAGTTCACGGTTCACATATTGCTGAAGCCTGGCTTGGAGAATTTTGAGCATTACTTACTAGCGTGTGAGATGAGTGCAATTGTGCGGTAGTTTGAGCACTCTTTGGCATTGCCTTTCCTTGGGATTGGGATGAAAACTGACCTTTTCCAATCTTGTGGCCACTGCTGAGTTTTCCAAATTTGCTGGCATATTTAGTGCAACACTTTCACAGCATCATATTTCAGGATTTGGAATAGCTCCACTGGAATTCCATTACCTCCATTAGCTTTGTTTGTAGTGATGCTTTCTAAGGCCCACTTGACTTCACATTCCAGGATGTCTGGCTCTAGGTCAGTGATCACACCGTCATGATTATCTGGGTTGTGAAGCTCTTTTTTGTACAGTTCTTCTGTGTATTCTTGCCACCTCGAAGAAGATATAAAAATTATAAATATATATGCACCCAACATAGGAGCACTGCAATATTTAAGACAAATGCTAACAAGTATGAAAGGGGAAATTAACAATAACACAATAATAGTGGGAGACTTTAATACCCCACTCACACTTATGGATCAACTGAAAATAAAATTAACAAGGAAACACAAACGTTAAATGATACAATAGACCAGTTAGACTTAATTGATATCTATAAGACATTTCACCCCAAAACAATGCATTTCACCTTTTTCTCAAGCACACATGGAACCTTCTCCAGGATAGATTGCATCCTGGGCCATATATCTAGCCTTGGTAAATTCAAAAAAAAAAAAAAAAAGAAATAATTCCAAGCATCTTTTCTGACCACAATGCAGTAAGATTAGATCTCATTACAGGAGAAAAACTATTTAAAAATCCAACATATGGAAGTTGAACAACATGCTGCTGAATAACCAACAAATCAGAGAAGAAATCAAAAAAGAAATCAAAATATGCATAGGAATGAATGAAAATGAAAACACAACAACCCAAAACCTATCAGATCAGATCAGATCAATCACTCAGTCGTGTCCCACTCTTTGCGACCTCATGAACTGCAGCACGCCAGGCCTCCCTGTCTATCACCAACTCCCGGAGGTCACTCAGACTCACATCCATCGAGTCAGTGATGCCATCCATCCATCTCATCCTCTGTCATCCCCTTCTCCTCCTGCCCCCAAATGGGACACTGTAAAAGCAGTGCTAAGGGGAAGGTTCATAGCAATACAGGCATACCTCAAGAAACAAGAAAAAAGTCAATAAATAACCTAACTCTACACCTAAAGCAACTAGAAAAGGAAGAAATGAAGAACACCGTGGTTAGAAGAATGAAAGAAATCTTAAAAATTAAGGCAGAAATAAATGCAAAAGAAACAAAAGAGGCCATAGAAAAAACCAACAAAGCCAAAAGCTGGTTCTTTGAGAGGATAAATAAAACTGAGAAACCATTATCCAGACTCATCAAGAAACAAAGGGAGAAAAATCAAATCAAGAAAATTTGAAATGAAAATGGAGAGATCACAACAGACAACACAGAAATACAAAGGATCATAAGAGACTACTATCAGCAACCATATGCCAATAAAATGGACAACGTGGAAGAAATGGACAAATTCTTAGAAAAGTACAACTTTCCAAAACTGAGCCAGGAAGAAATAAAAAATCTTAACAGTCCCATCACAAGCAAGGAAATTGAAACTGTAATCAGAAATCTTCCAGCAAACAAAAGCCCAGGTCCAGAAGGCTTCACAGCTGAATTTTACCAAAAATTTAGAGAAGAGCCAACACCTGTCCTACTCAAACTCTTCCAGAAAATTGCTACTGCTGCTAAGTCACTTCAGTCATGTCCGACTCTGTGCGACCCCATAGACAACAGCCTACCAGGCTCTCCCGTCTCTGGGATTCTCCAGGCAAGAACAATGGAGTGGGTTGCCATTTCCTTCTCCAATGCGTGAAAGTGAAGTCACTCAGTCGTGTCTGACACTTAGTGACCCCATGGCCTGCAGCCCACCAGGCTCCTCTGTCCATGTGATTTTCCAGGCAAGAGTACTGGAGTGGAGTGCCATTGCCTTCTCCCCAGAAAATTGCAGAGGAAGCTAAATTTCCAAACTCATTCTATGAGGCCACCATCACTCTAATACCAAAACCTGACAAAGATGCCACACACACATAAAAAAAAAAAAAAAAAAAAAAACTACAGGCCAATATCACTGATGAACATAGATGCAAAAATCCTTAACAAAATTCTAGCAGTCAGAATCCAACAATACATTAAAAAGATCATATATCATGACCAAGTGGGCTTTATCCCAGGGATGCCAGGATTCTCAAATATCTGAAAATCAATCAATGTAATACACAACATTAACAAATTGAAAAATAAAAGCCATATGATTCTCTCAATAGATGCAGAGAAAGTCTTTGACAAAATTGAACATCCTTGTATGTTAAAAACTCTTCAGAAAGCAAGAATGGAAGGAACATACCTCAACATAATAAAAGCTATATATAACAAACCCGCAGCAAACATTATCCTCAATGGTGAAAAATTGAAAGCATTTCTCCAAAAGTCAGGAACAAGACAAGTGTGCCCGCTCTCAGCACTACTATTCAACATAGTTTTGGAAGTTTTGGCAACAGCAATCAGAGCAGAAAAAGATATAAAAAGAATCCAAATTGGAAAAGAAGAAGTAAAACTCTCACTGTTTGCAGATGACATGATCCTCTACATAGAAAGCCCTAAAGACTCCACTAGGAAATTACTAGAGCTAATCAATGAATATAGTAAAGTTGCAGGATATAAAATCAACACACATAAATCCCTTGCATTCCTATACACTAATAATGAGAAAATAGAGAGAAATTAAGGAAACAATTCCATTCACCATTGTAATGAAAAGAATAAAATATTTAGGAATATATCTACCTAAAGAAACTAAAGACCTATATATAGAAAACTATAAAACATTGGTGAAAGAAATCAAAGAGGACACTAATAGATGGGAAAATATACCATGTTCATGGATTGGAAGAATCAATATAGTGAAAATGAGTATACTGCACAAAACAATCTATAGATTCATTGCAATCCCTATCAAGCTACCAACGGTATTTTTCACAGTGCTAGAACAAATAATTTCACAATTTGTATGGAAATACAAAAAAGCTTGAATAGCCAAAGCAATCTTGAGAAAGAAGAGGAACTGGAGGAATTAACCTGTCTGACTTCAGGGTCTACTACAAAGCCACAGTCATCAAGACAGTATGGTACTGGCACAAAGACAGAAATATAGATCAATGGAACAAAATAGAAAGCCCAGAATTAAACCCATGCACCAATGGACAACTTATATTCGACAAAGGAGTTAATAATATACAGTGGAGAAAAGCCAATCTCTTTAACAAGTGGTGCTGGGAAAACTGGTCAACCACTTGTAAAAGAATGAAACTAGAACACTTTCTAACACCATACACAAAAATAAACTCAAAATGGATTAAAGATCTAAATGTAAGACCAGAAACTATAAAACTCCTAGAGGAGAACATAGACAAAACACTCTCCGATATAAATCACAGCAGAATCCTCTATGACCCACCTCACAGAATATTAGAAATAAAAGCAAAAATAAACAAATGGGACCTAATTAAAATTAAAAGCTTCTGCACAACAAAGGAAACTATAAGTAAAGTGAAAAGACAGTCTTCAGGATAGGAGAAAATAATAGCAAATGAAACAACTGACAAAGAATTAATCTCAAAAATATATAAGCAACTCCTGCAGCTCAATTTCAGAAAAATAAATGACCCAATCAAAAAATGGGCCAAAGAACTAAACAGACTTTTCTTCAAAGAAGACATACAGATGGCTAACAAACACATGAAAAGATGCTCAACATCACTCATTATCAGAGAAATGCAAATCAAAACCACAATGAGGTACCATTGCACGCCAGTCAGAATGGCTGCTATCCAAAAGTCTAACAAGCAATAAATGCTGGAGAGAGTGTGGAGAAAAAGGAACCCTCTTACACTGTTGGTGGGAATGCAAACTAGTACAGCCACTATGGAGAACAGTGTGGAGATTCCTTAAACAACGGGAAATAGAACTGCCATATAACCCAGCAATCCCACTGCTGGGCATACACACCGAGGGTACCAGAATTGAAAGAGACACATGTACCCCAATATTCATCACAGCACTAGCACTGTTTATAATAGCCAGGACATGGAAGCAACCTAGATGTCCATCAGCAGACAAATGGATAAGAAAGCTGTAGTACATTTACACAACGGAGTATTACTCAGCCATTAAAAAGAATACACTTGAATCAGTTCTAATGAGGTGGATGAAACTGGAACCTAATCTACAGAAAGGGAAAGCCAGAAAGAAAAACATCAATATAGTATAGTAGCACATATATATGGAATTTAGAAAGATAGTAACGATAACCCTGTATACGAGACAGAAAAAGAGACACAGATGTATAGAATATTCTTTTGGACTCTGTGGGAGAGGGCAAGGGTGGGATGATTTGGGAGAATGGCATTGAAACATGTATAATATCATATGTTAGAAATGAATCACCAGACCAGGCTCAATGCATGAGTCAGGGTGCTCAGGGCTGGTGCACTGGGATGACCCAGAGGGATGGTTTGGGGAGTGAGGTGGGAGGGGAGTTCAGGATGGGGAACATGTGTACACCCATAGTGGATTCATGTTGATGTATGGCAAAATCAATACAATATTGTAAAGCAATTAGCCTCCAGTTAAAATAAATAAATTTATATTTTAAAAAAATACTTACACCATCTAAATAACTCATAGATGTTGGTCACTAGGAAATACAACTTTTTACCAGGAAATATTTCAAAGCAATGAAGCAAAACTTCAAACAATTTACAATAAAAAAATATAAAAGTAACTTCTAACATTCAGAGATTTGCTCCATGCCATAACCTGTCTCAGAAGATTATCTGAACCCAAGAGGTAATTCTTTCCAAATCAATCCTATTTCTGTGCTATGGTGAGCCTAGCAATTTTGAATTTGTTGAATGAAGCAATTTAAGAATTGCTTCCTGCAGATGGAGATGCATTTTATGGTGAATCATTAGAGGTTTAAAAATAACAAACTGATAGAAAAGAGACTTAAAATGATCCCCCCAAATAGCAAAATCTTATTGAACCAATCTTACGGAGTAATTGATGGGAATAAACTAATTGAATCTATTGAAAGCTGACTATTCTTTTTTTTTTTTTTATCCATTCAACGTGAAAAAAAATTGTTACATCTGAGTGTCCAAAAAAGTGTTCACTAGATATCAATGCCTTTTAAAACCGTCCTTTATGTCCCTAAGGTCACTGAACTGAGAAGCTTGCCTCCAGCCAAAGCATCTTTTGATGAATGCTAGCCCATTGTACAGGGTTTTCAAAGAAATAGTTCATTTTGACATCATGTCAACCAATTTCAAGAAGAGATTTAGTCTTTTCCAGGGCAAAAAAACGTGAAAACTTAAACTTTTAATTTGAAAATATCTGAAACCACTTTCAACCTCTTGTATTTAAAACTCAAATTATCCCTTTCAGGTTTAAAGGAAAAAGAAAAAGGAAAAATCGCACACTTAGATCAAAAGTAGCAAAGCAGTGATTTATTATCAGCAGTTCTTTCTTCAGGAAAGCTGTTTTCAGTTCTCTGAGCTTTGTATCTCAATTTTGTCAACTTAATACAAAATAATACTCTAATACTATGCCCTAAATTATGTAAATTTGAACCCTAATAGAATGAGTTTCCAGATAGTACAGCAGTTAAAATGAAACAACAGCCTTTCTATTTCAGAGTTACTTTGAAAAGGTAACTCTATATTTATTCAGTAAGTTCAATATAATAATAAGCTAAGGGAAAACATTAGGGCCCCAAACAAAGGACAACCATGCACTCACTTTGCTAGGGATGGTCCTTGTTTAGTCCTGTTGCCCTGACATTCTCTCAGCTTAGCACTCCTCCCTGATGGTTCATCGGTTAATGAATTACCATAATCATCGTCATCATCCACAGAAACAGTTGTGTTAAAAGGAGCTGGGATGCTTTCTATCTAGTCACATTTCTCCCAAGGACACAGCTTTCACCTTCACAGCTGTCCCTGAGAAACTAACCAAATTGTCCCCGGAAGAACAGCTATTTCGTGTATGGTAACTGTTTATCCAAGAAAGAGTATAGATTCGCTTAAGCTCAAAAAGAAGCTTCCTATGCCATGTTTCCACACATACACGGTATCTTTCCATGCAGTAAAAAAAGAAAAATATCATGAATAAATAATTTTAAAGCAATTTTTATCATTTTATTTACACGGTAAAGGTGCTGATCCAGTGCTTCACATTCTTTAGCTCTTTGAGTCAAAGTTTATTTTCCTTCAGTTGCCTCTCCCTAAACACTAACTAGCATTGTAATCCATAAATTCCCTTAATTCTAATCAAAGCCAGATTATTTTTACATTCATGCAGCTTACTTTGACACTACCTCAAATATCCACTAGGATATTTATGAATGATTCAAATAACGTATGTGTAAAAGTCAGCTCATTATATATTCCCTCTATATTCCAAATCTGTAAACTTAAATTCCATGAATGGCATCAAAATCTATGCAGTTGCCCAAACCAGAAACCAATCATCAGGTTAGCTAAGTATGTTTCGTCTAAATAAATATAAATAAAAGTGTTCAGTTGTGTCTGACTCTTTGTGACCACATGGACTGTAGCACGCTAGGCTCCTCTCTCCATAGAATTCTCCAGGCAAGAATACTGGAGTGGGTTGCCTTGCCCTTCTCCAGGGATCTTCCCAACCCAGAGATCGAACCCAGGTGTCCCACATTCCCTCTCCTCTCTTTACACACATTGGTTGGTATTTAGACCATTTTGCATAGAGTGTGGTCACTGGATGTATAAAAGTTCATGGATGTGCCAAAGGTCAGAACTGGGAGAGGAAGCTCCCCATCAGGGTGCTGAAGAGTCTCCCAGGAAGCCACATGCAGGAGCACTGCTGACACTCGTCCTCTGGGATATGAGGAATCCTTGAGAAGCTACCAAAAGGACTGTTACTGAGTTACTAGCACTCTTCCCATAATAAAAGAAAGCCAGCAGAACTCACTGAGAAGCCCCACATGGAGGTGGTGCTGAAAACTGCTGGTTTTGATCTGACTACAGGGACACTTGAACCTGGCAGGGCAACCAGCTGGGACAAAGGCTGGATATCCCCAGTAGGCATCTACCTGCAGAGATATCACTGCAACTTGCTGGAGGTGAGCACTACTGGATGACCCTAGCAGGAATAAGAAGAATAAAACACAGCAGAACTAGGAAAGAAGCACCCACTTGTCTCCTTGCCCTCCCCAGTACATATTCCACAGTGTGGCTCTGAAACGGAGCCAGATTGTGGGCCTTCCCAGGGAGAGATCCCCAGGTTTCCCAACTCTTGTTTGTAGAAAAAGCTTTAGCCTGCTAGGTCTACGCCCAGTTCCAAAGAGCAATTTTATGCAAAGAAGTGAAACAAGGCAGAATCAAGGAAAACAGTCAAACAAGACAAAATGATAAGTCAGTGACCAATAGTTTCTCTTCAAGGGCTATAGATCATATCCTGAGCCATATCCTTGAGTTGTTTTGCAGATATTAAAACTCCCACTACTTGCACATACTAATGTACCCCCAGTGTATTAAAAAACAGAGACATCACTTTGCTGACAAAAGTCTGTATAGTCAAATTTACAATTTTTCCAGTAGTCATGGATAGATGTGAGAGTTGGACCATAAAGAAGGCTGAGCTCTGAAGAACCGATGCTTCCAATTGTAGTTCTAGAGCAGACTCTTCAGAGTTCCTTGGACAGCAAGGTGATCAAACAAGTCAATCCTAAAGGCAATCAACCCTTAATAGTCATTGGAAGGACTGATGCTGAAGGTGAATGTCCAACACTTTGGCCACCTGATGTGAAGAGCTGACTCACTGGAAAAGACCCTGATTCTGGGAAAGATAGAAGGCAGTTACAGAGGATGAGATGGCTGGATGCCATCACCAATTCAACAGACATGAGTTTGAGCAAACTCTGGGAGATAGTGCAGGACAGGGAAGCCTGGCGTGAAGCAGTTGATGGGGTCGCAAAGAGTCGGCCATGATTTAGAGACTAAACAACAACAAAACTCCCACCAGGTGGAAGAAATTAACTACAAAAAGCCAATCAGAAGGATGTACAGAGCTCATACACCATGATAAAGTTGGGTTTATTGCAGGGATGCAAGGATTCTTCAATATATGAAAATCAATCAATGTGATAAAAACCATATGATCATCTCAATAGATGCATAAAAAGCTTTTGACAAAATTCAGCACCTATCTATGATCAAAGCTCTTCCAATAATGAGCATAGAAAGGATCTACTTCAACATAGTAAAGACCATATATGATGAGCCTACAGCAAACATTATTCTCAATGGTGAAAACCTGAAAGCATACCCCCTAAGATCAGGAACAATCAAAGGGTGTCCGTTTTTGCTACTATTATTCAACATAGTTCTGGAAGTCCTAGCTACAGCAATCAGAGAAGAAAAAAGAAATAAAAGGAATCCAGATGGGAAAAAAAGAAGTAAAGCTCTCACTGTTTGCAGATGACATGATACTATATATAGAAAACCCTAAAGATAGTATCAAAAAATTACTAGAGCTACCCAGTGAATTTAGCAAAGTTACAGCATACAAAATCAACACACAAAAATCACTTGCATTTCTACATACTAACAATGAAAAATAAGAAAGAGAAATTGAGGAATCAATCCCATTCACCAATGCAACAACAACAAAAAATAAATATCTAGGAATAAACTTACCCAAGGAGATGAAAGGAACTGTACACAGAAAATTATAAGACACTAATGAAAGAATCAAAGATGACATAAACAGAAGGAGAGATATTCCATGCTTCTGGGTAGGAAGAATTAATATTGTGAAAATGAGTATACTACCAAATGCAATCTACAGATTTAACAAAATCCCTATCAAATTACCAATGGCATTTTCCACAGAACTAGAAGAAAAAATTTCATAATTCATATGGAAACACAAAAGACCCTGAATAGCCAAAGCAGTCTTGAGAAAGAAGAATGGAGCTGAAGGAATCAACCTTCCTGACTTCAGGTTACTGCTAAGTCGCTTCAGTCGTGTCCAACTCTGTGCGACCCCATAGAAGGAAGCCCACCAGGCTCCCCCGTCCCTGGGATTCTCCAGGCAAGAACAGTGGAGTGGGTTGCCATTTCCTTCCCCAATGCATGAAAGTGAAAAATGAAAGTGAAGTTGCTCAGTCGTGTCCGACTCTTAGCGACCCCATGGACTGGAGCCTACCAGGATCCTCCGTCCATGGGATTTTCCAGGCAAAAGTACTGGGGTGGGGTGCCATCGCCTTCCCCTGACTTCAGGTTAAACTACTACAAAGCTGCAGTCATCAAGACAGTATGGTACTGGCACAAAAACAGAAATGTAGACCAATGGAACAAGAGAGAAAGCCCAGAAATAAATAAACCCATGCACCTATGGGTACCTTATTTTTGACAGAGGAGGAAAGAATATACAATGGGGCAGAGACAGGTTCTTCAATAACTGGTGCTGGGAAAACTGGACAGCTACATGTAAAAGAATGAAATTAGAACACTTCCTAACACAATACACAAAGATAAACTCAAAATGGATTAAAGACCTAAATGTAAGACCAGAAACTATAAAACTCTTAGGGGAAAACATAGACAGAACACTCAATGACATAAATCAAAGCAAAATACTCTATGATCCACCTCCTAGATTAACAGAAATAAAAGCAAAAGTAAACAAGTCGGACCCGAAAACTTGAAAGCTTTTTCACATCAAAGGAAACTACAAGCAAGGTGAAAAAACAACCATCAGAATGGGAGAAAATAATAGCAAATGAAACAACTGACAAAGGGTTAATTTCCCAAATGTAAAAGCAGTTCATACAACTCAATATCAAAAGAACAAACAACCCAATCAAAAAGTGTGGGAAAGACCTGAACAGACATTTCTCTGAAGAAGACATACAGATGGCTAACAAACATATGAAAAGATGCTCAACATCACTTCTTATTCAGTTCAGTTCAGTTCAGTGGCTCAGTCATATCCGACTCTTTACGACCCCATGAATCACAGCAGGCCAGGCCTCCCTGTCCATCACCAACTCCCGGAGTTCACTCAGACTCACGGTCATCGAGTCAGTGATGCCATCCAGCCATCTCATCCTCTGTTGTCCCCTTTTCCTCCCGCCCCCAATCCCTCCCAGCATTAGAGTCTTTTCCAATGAGTCAACTCTTCGCATGAGGTGGCCAAAGCACTGAGAGAAATGCAAATCAAAACTACAATGAGATATCACCTCATGCCAGTCGGAGAGCCCTTATCAAAATGTCTACAAACGGTAAATGCTGGGAAGGATGTGGAGAAAAGGGAATACTCTGCACTGTTGGTGGTAATGTAAATTGATACAGCCACTGTGGAAGATGGCATGGAGATTCCTTAAAAAACTAGGAATAGAGCCTCCATATGACTCAGTAATCCCACTCTTAGGCATATACCCTGAGGAAACCAAAATGAAAGAGACACAGGTATCCCATTGTTCATTGTAGCACTATTTACAATAGCTAGGACATAGAAGCAACCTAGATGTCCATTGGCAGATGAATGGATAAAGAAGCTGTGGTACATATATATAATGGAGTATTACTCACCATTAAAAGGAATGCATTTGAGTCAGTTCTAATGAGGTGGATGAACCTAGAACCTATTATGCAGAGTGAAGTGAGTCAGAAAGAGAAAGATAAATATAGTATTCTAACACATATATACGTAATCTAGAAAAACGGTACTGAAGAATTTCCTTATAGGGCAACAGTAGAGAAACAGACATAGAGAATAGACTTGTGGACATGGGAGAGGGGAGGAGAGGGTGAGATGTATGGAAAGAGCAACACGGAAACTTACATTCAGATCAGATCAGATCAGTCGCTCAGTCATGTCTGACTTTTGCAACCCCATGAATCGCAGCACGCCAGGCCTCCCTGTCCATCACCAACTCCCGGAGGTCACTCAGACTCACATCCATCGAGTCAGTGATGCCATCCAGCCATCTCATCTTCTGTCGTCCCCTTCTCCTCTTGCCCTCAATCCCTCCCAGCATCAGAGTCTTCTCCAATGAGTCGACTCTTCGTATGAGGTGGCCAAATTACTGGAGTTTCAGCTTTAGCATCATTCCTTCCAAAGAAATCCCAGGGCTGATCTCCTTCAGAATGCACTGGTTGGATCTCCTTGCAGTCCAAGGGACTCTCAAGAGTCTTCTCCAACACCACACTTCAAAAGCATCACTTCTTCAGGGCTCAGCCTTCTTCACAGTCCAGCTCTCACATCCATACATGACCAGAGGAAAAAACCATAGCCTTGACTAGATGAACCTTTGTTGGCAAAGTGATGTCTCTGCTTTTGAATATGCTATCTAGGTTGGTCATAACTTTCCTTCCAAGGAGTAAGCGTCTTTTAATTTCATGGCTGCAGTCACCATCTGTAGTGATCTTGGAGCCCAGAAAAATAAAGTCTGACACTGTTTCCACTGTTTCCCCATCTATTTCCCATGAAGTGATGGGACTGGATGCCATGATCTTCGTTTTCTGAATGTTGAGCTTTAAGCCAACTTTTTCACTCTCCACTTTGACTTTCATCAAGAGGCTTTTTAGTTCCTCTTCACTTTCTGCCATAAGGGTGGTGTCATCTGCATATCTGAGGTTATTGATATTTCTCCCAGCAATCTTGATTCCAACTTGTGTTTCTTTCAGTCCAGCGTTTCATAAAATAGATAGCCAATGGGAATTTGTTGTATGGCTCAGGAAACTCAAACAGGGGCTCTATAACAACCTAGAGGGATGGGATGGGGAGGGAGATGGGAGGGAACTTCAACAGGGAATATATGTAAACCTGTGGATGATTCATGTTGAGGTTTGACAGAAAACAGCAAAATTCTGTAAAGCAATTAACCTTCAATAAAAAAATAAATAATTTTTTAAAAAAGAATGATGTACAAGAGCTGATCATACACATCCCCAATCCTCTCACTTACATTGCATTTTTTTTTTTTTTTGGTTATTACATTATTATACTTAGCATATGAATAAGCAAAACTCCAAATATTTCAAACTAATCAAGATTCAGTAAAAACCAACTTATAGTGGGAAGAAAATTATTTCATTTTACTGTTTGATTCCTTCTATCAAGGATATTACATGGGATCTCAGATGTGTAACTAATTCCAAGACATTTCTCTCCAGAGAGGAGAGCTAAGAAAGATTTTTACAAACAGCATGCTAGATGCTGGCTATTGAATCTAAGGCTGTATGTTACAGCTTCAAACCAACCCGCTCACTTTGCAATCAGTGCTGTCTTTAGAGACCTTGAGAATGTTCAGTTAAGCTCTTTGTAAGCAATCTCAGAAGCTTTAGACACAGTACAACTTGGCAAAAACACTTGAGACTTACAAACAAAAGTTACTATATTCACAGAGTCTCCCCAGTGTAAAATAAAAAAAGTTTAATGCCTTCATATTACCAAGTATAAATTCTGAGTTTCTTAGATTGGCATCCATGTTCCTTCACATTCTGCCTCAGTATTATAATTTTACTTGACACAGATCCTACACTCATTCAAGCTATAATACTCGCTCTTCTCCAAAACATCTTGCATTGTGTTCTTCTGGCCCTGGATTCATGCCTTCCACTGAAATACTGTCTACTTCCATTTCTACTTAACTAGTTGGGTAACTAGTTTTTACCCATACATCAAGGTCTAGCTCAGAGTCTCTTCATTACTCTTTAATGAGGAAATTTCTCATCATTCACAATATTCAGTTGGTACTTAACCTATGTTACCTGGCATTGTTTTTCCCCATTTTATAACTTTGATGGCTTTTTATTACTATTCTTTTTTTTTTTTTTTTTCAAATTCTTTCCCCAATTTGAGCAGAATTTCCTGGGTTATACAGTAGGTCCTTGCTGGTTGTCCATTTCAAACATAGTAGTGTGTACATTGGGTGGCCCCACATGGCATGGCTTAGTTTTATTGAGTTAAACAACTGTTGTCTGTGTGATCAGATTGGGTAGTTGTCTGTGATTGTGATTTCAGTCTATCTGCCCTCTGATGCCCTTTCTCAGTGCCTACCATCTTACTTCAGTTTCTTTTACCTTGGATATGGGGTATCTCTTAACAGCTGCTCCAGCAAAGTGCAGCCACTGCTCCTTAGTTGGACATGGGGTTGCTCCTCTTGGATGCTCCTATGCTGTCATGGAGCTGTCATGGTGGAGAGGTCTGACAGAATGTGGTCCACTGGAGAAGGGAATGGCAAACCACTTCAGTATTCTTGCCTTGAGAACCCCATGAGCATTATGAAAAGGCAAAAATATAGGACACTGAAAGATGACTCTCCAGGTTGGTAGGTGCTCAAAACGCTACTGAGGATCAGTGGAGAAATAACTCCAGAAAGAAGGAAGGGATGGAGCCAAAGCAAAAACAACACCCAGTTGTGAATGGGACTCGTGAGAGAAGCAAGGACCAATACTGTAAAGAGCAATATTGCATAAGAACCTGGAATGTTAGGTCCATGAATCAAGGCAAATTGGAAGTGGTCAAACAGGTGATGGCAAGAGTGAATGTCGACATTATAAGAATCAGCTAACTAAGATGGACTGAAATGGGTGAATTTAACTAAGATGACCATTATATTTATTACTGTGGGCAAGAATCCCTTAGAAGAAATGGAGTAGACATCATAGTCAACAAAAGAGTTCAAAATGCAGTCAGATCAGATCAGATCAGTCGATCAGTCGTGTCCAAATCTTTGCGAACCCATGAATCGCAGCACGCCAGGCCTCCCTGTCCAGCACCAACTCCCAGAGTTCACTTAGACTCCCACCCATAGTCAGTGATGCCATCCAGCCATCTCATCCTCTGTCGTCCCCTTCTCTTCTTGCCCCCAATCCCTCTCAGCATCAGAGTCTTCTCCAATGAGTCAACTCTTGGCATGAGGTGGCCAAACTACTGGAGTTTCAGCTTTAGCATCATTCCTTCCAAAGAAATCCCAGGGCTGATCTCCTTCAGAATTGACTGGTTGGATCTCCTTGCAGTCCAAGGGACTCTCAAGAGTCTTCTCCAATCAGATCAGATCAGATCAGATCAGTCGCTCAGTCGTGTCCGACTCTTTGCGACCCCATGAACCGCAGCACGCCAGGCCTCCCTGTCCATCACCAGCTCCCGGAGGTCACTCAGACTCGCATCCATCGAGTCAGTGATGCCATCCAGCCATCTCATCCTCTGTCGTCCCCTTCTCCTCCTGCCCTCAACCCCTCCCAGCATCAGAGTCTTCTCCAATGAGTCAACTCTTCGCATGAGGTGGCCAAAATACTGGAGTTTCAGCTTTAGCATCATTCCTTCTAAAGAAATTCCAGGATTGATCTCCTTCAGAATGGACTGGTTGGATCTTCTTGCAGTCCAAGGGACTCTCAAGAGTCTTCTCCAACACCACAGTTCAAAAGCATCAATTCTTCAGCACTCAGCCTTCTTCACAGTCCAGCTCTCACATCCATACATGACCACAGGAAAGACCATAGCCTTGACTAGGCGAACCTTTGTTGGTAAAGTAATGTCTCTGCTTTTGAATATGCTATCTAGGTTGGTCATAACTTTCCTTCCAAGGAGCAAGCGTCTTTTAATTTCATGGCTACAGTCACGATCTGCAGTGATTTTGGAGCCCAGAAAAACAAAGTCTGACACTGTTTCCACTGTTTCCCCATCTTTTTCCCATGCAGTGATGGGACCAGATGCCATGATCTTCGTTTTCTGAATGTTGAGCTTTAAGCCAACCTTTTCATTCTCCACTTTCACTTTCATCAGGAGGCTTTTTAGCCCCTCTTCACTTTCTGCCATAAGGGTGGTGTCATCTGCATATCTGAGGTTATTGATATTTCTCCCAGCAATCTTGATTCCAACTTGTGTTTCTTCCAGTCCAGCATTTCTCATGATGTACTCTGCATATAAGTTAAACAAACATGGTGACAATATGCAGCCTTGACGTACTCCTTTTCCTATTTGGAACCAGTCTGTTGTTCCATGACCAGTTCTAACTGTTGCTTCCTGACCTGCATACAGATTTCTTAAGAGGCAGATCAGGTGGTCTGGTATTCCCATCTCTTTCAGAATTTTCCATAGTTTATTGTGATCCACACAGTCAAAGGCTTCTCCAATACCACACTTCAAAAGCATCAATTCTTCAGCACTCAGCCTTCTTCACAGTCCAACTCTCACATTCATACATGACCACGGGAAAAACCATAGCCTTGACTAGATGGACTTTTGTTGGCAAAGTATTGTCTCTGCTTTTGAATATGCTATCTAGGTTGGTCATAACTTTCCTTCCAAGGAGTAAACGTCTTTTAATTTCTTGGCTGCAGTCACCATCTGCAGTGATTTTGGAGCCCAGAAATATAAAGTCTGACACTGTTTCCACTGTTTCCCCATCTATTTCCCATGAAGTGATGGGACCAGATGCCATGATCTTCGTTTTCTGAATGTTGAGCTTTAAGCCAACTTTTCACTCTCCACTTTCACTTTCATCAGGAGGCTTTTTTCTTCACTTTCTGCCATAAGGGTGGTGTCATCTGCATATCTGAGATTATTGATATTTCTCCCGGAAATTTGATTCCAGCTTGTGTTTCTTCCAGTCCAGCATTTCTCATGATGTACTCTGCATATAAGTTAAATAAACATGGTGACAATATAAAGCCTTGACGTACTCCCTTTACTATTTGGAGCCAGTCTGTTGTTCCATGTCCAGTTCTAACGGTTGCTTCCTGACCTGCATACAAATTTCTCAGGAGGCAGATCAGGTGGTCTGGTATTCCTATCTCTTTCAGAATTTTCCACAGTTTATTGTGATCCACACAGTCAAAAGGTTTGGCATAGTCCATAAGGCAGAAATAGATGTTTTTTATGGAACTCTCTTGCTTTTTCAATGGTCCAGTGAATGCTGGCAATTTGATCTCTGGTTCCTCTGCCTTTTCTAAAACCAGCTTGAATATCAGGAAGTTCACTGTTCACATATTGCTGAAGCCTGGCTTGGAGAATTTTGAGCATTACTTTACTAGCCTGTGAGATGAGTGCAATTGTGCAGTAGTTTGAGCATTCTTTGGCATTGCTTTTCTTTGGAATTGGAATGAAAAGTGACCTTTTCCAGGCCTGTGGCCACTACTGAGTTTTCCCAGTTTGCTTGCATATTGAGTGCAGCACTTTCACAGCATCATCTTTCAGGATTTAGAATAGCTAAACTGGAATTCTATCACCTCTACTAGGTTTGTAGTGATATTTCTAAGGCCCACTTGACTTCACATTCCAGGATGTCTGGCTCTACGTCAGTGATCACACCATCATGATTATCTGGGTCATGAAGATCTTTTTTGTACTTGGATGCAATCTCAAAAACGACAGAATGATCTCTGTTAATTTCCAAGGTAAACCATTCAATATCATGGTAATTTAACTCTATGCCCCGACCAGTAACACTGAAGAAGCTGAGGTTGAACAGTTCTATTAAGACCTACAAGACCTTTTAGAAATAACTCAGGAAAGAAAAAAAAGGATGTCCTTTTCATTATAGGGGACTGGAATGCAAAAGTAGGAAGTCAAGAAATACTTGGAGTAACAAGCAAATTGGCCTTGGAGTACAGAATAAAGCAGGGCAAAGGCTAAAAGAGTTTTGTCAAGAGAATACATTGGTCATAGCAAACACCCTTTTCCAACAACGTAAGAGAAGACTACACATGGACATCAGGGAAATCAGATGGATTATATTATTTGCAGCTAAAGATGGAGAAGCTCTATACAGCCAGCAAAAGCAAGACCAGGAGCTGATTGTGGCTCAGATCATGAACTCCTTATTGCCAAATTCAGAAATAAATTGAAGAAAGAGGGAAAAACCACTAGATCATTCAGGTATGATGTAAATCAAATCCCTTATGATTATACAGTGGATGTGAGAAATAGATTTAAGGGACTAAATCTGATAGAGTGCCTGATGAACTATGGATGGAGGTTCATGACATTGTACAGGAGATAGGGATCAAGATCATCCCCCAGAAAAAGAAATGAAAAAAATCAAAATGGCTGTCTGAAGAGGACTTACAAATAGCTGTGAAAGGAAGAGAAGCAAAAAGCAAAGGAGAAAAGGAAAGATATACCCATGTGAATGTAAAGTTCCAAAGAATAGCAAGGAGAGACAAGAAAGCCTTCCTCAGAGATCAAAGCAAAAAAATAGAGGGAAAGAGAAGAATGGGGAAGACTAGAGATCTCTTCAAAAAAAATTAGAGATACCAAGGGAACATTTCATTCAAAGATGGGCTCACTAAGGACAGAAATGGTATTTACCTAAAAGAAGCAGAAGATAAGAATACACAGAACTATACAAAAACGATCTTCATGATCCAGATAACCATGATGGTGTGATAAATCACCTAGAGCTAGACATCCTGGAATGTGAAGTCAAGTGGGCCTTAGGAAGTATCCCTGCAAAAAAAGCTAGTGGAGGCAATGGAATTCCAGTTGAGCTATTTCAAAACCTAAAAGATGATGTTGTGAAAGTGCTGCACTCAATATACCTGCAAATTTGGAAATCTCAACAGTAGCCACAGGACTGGAAAAGGTCACTTTTCATTCCAATCACAAAGAAAGGCAATGCCAAAGAATGCTCAAACTACTGCACAATTGCACTCATCTCACACGCTAGTAAAGTAATGCTCAAAATTCTCCAAGCCAGGCTTCAGCAATATGTGAACAGTGAACTTCCTGATATTCAAGCTGGTTTTAGAAAAGGCAGAGGAACCAGAGATCAAATTGCCAGCATTCACTGGACCATTGAAAAAGCAAGAGAGTTCCAGAAAAACATCTATTTCTGCCTTATGGACTATGCCAAACCTTTTGACTGTGTGGATCACAATAAACTGTGGAAAATTCTGAAAGAGATAGGAATACCAGACCACCTGCCCTG
The DNA here is from genome assembly GCA_935064755.1 of Tragelaphus eurycerus. Classification (NCBI taxonomy): domain Eukaryota; kingdom Metazoa; phylum Chordata; class Mammalia; order Artiodactyla; family Bovidae; genus Tragelaphus; species Tragelaphus eurycerus. The sequence continues at coordinate 902,268 of CAKXYN010000041.1, read as the reverse complement.
CCACTTGAGAAACTTATATGCAGGTCAGAAAGCAAACAGTTAGAGCTGGGCATGGAACAACAGACTGGTTCCAAATAGGAAAAGGAATACATCAAGGCTGTATATTGTGCCCTGCTTATTTAACTTATATGCAGAATACCTGAGAAACGCTGTGCTGCAAGAAGCACAAGCTGGAATCAAGATTGCTGGGAGAAGTATAAATAACCTTAGATATGCAGATGACACCACCCTTATAGAAGAAAGTGAAGAACTAAAGAGCCTCTTGAGGAAAGTGAAATAGGAGAGTGAAAAAGTTGGCTTAAAGCTCAACATTCAGAAAACTAAGATCATGGCATCCGGTCCCATCACTTAATGGCAAATAGTTGTGGAAAGTGTCAGACTTTATTATTTTGAGCTCCAAAATCACTGCAGATGGTGAGTGCAGCCATTAAATTAAAAGATGCTTACCTCTTGGAAGGAAAATTATGACCATCCTAGACGTCATATTAAAAAGCAGAGACATTAGTTTGTCAACAAAGGTCCATCTAGTCAAGGCTATGGTTTTTCGAGTAGTCATGTATGGATATGAGAGTTGGACTACAAAGAATGCTGAACACAGAAGTGATGCTTTTGGACTGTGGTGTTGGAGAAGACTCTTTAGAGTCCCTTGGACTGCAAGGAGATCCAACCAATCCATCCAAAAAGAAAACAGTCCTGGTTGTCATTGGAAGGACTGATGTTGAAGCTGAAACTCCGATATTTTGGCCACCTGATGCGAAGATCTGACTCATTTGGAAAGACTCTGATGTTGGGAAAGACTGGGCAGAAGGAGAAGGGGGTGACAGAGGATGAGATGGTTAAATGGGATCACTGACTCAATGGACATGAGTTTGGGTAAACTCTGGGAGTTGATGATGAACAGGGAAGCCTGGCATGCTGCATTTCATGGGGTCACAATGATTTGGACACGACTGAGGTACTGAACTGAACTGAATGTGTACACTGTTGGTCCCAACTGCTTAACTATCTCTCCCCTCACCATTCTGCACTTGTAACCATAAGTTCATTATCTAAATCTGAATTTGTTCATATTCATCATTTTTTTAGATTTTTGCATACAAGGTATATCATACAATATTTCTCTTTCTCTGTCTGATATACTTCACTCAGCAAGACAATCTCTAGGACCATCCATGTTGCTGCAAATTGGCTATATTATTATCTCATTCTTTTTGATGGCTGAGAAACATTCCCTTGTATCTGTGACCACATCATTTTTTTACTCTTCTGTTGATGGGCATTTAAGTTGCTTCATGTCTTTTCTATTATACACATCACTGAGACAAACACTGTGGTGCAGGTATTTTTTCAGACAGTTTTCCTCTGAGTATAAGTCCAGGAGTGAAATTGCAGTATCAAATGATAGCTCTATTTTTCGTTTCTTAAGGAACCTCCATATGTTTCTCCATAGTATCTGCACTGATTTACATTCCTACAAACACTGTAGGAGAGTTCCCTTCTCTCCACATCCTCTCCAGCATTTATTCTTTGTGTATTTTTTTGTGATAGACATTCTGACTGGTGTGAGGTGATATCTCCTTGTAGTTTTGATTTTCACTTCTCTAATTATCAGTGTTAAACACCTTTTCATGTGCCTCTTGGCCATCTGCATGTCTTCTTTTGAGAATCATCTATTTAGGTCTTCTGACCACTAAATTGATTTGGTTGTTTGATTTGATAATATTGAGCTGCATTAATTGTTTGTAAATTAGGGGGATTAATCATTTGCCATGAAATTAAAAGATGCTTACTCCTTGGAAGGAAAGTTATGACCAACCTAGATAGCATATTCAAAAGCAAAGACATTACTTTGCCAACAAAGGTCCATCTAGTCAAGGCTATGGTTTTTCCTGTAGTCATGTATGGATGTGAGAGTTGGACTGTGAAGAAAACTGAGTGCTGAAGAATTGATGCTTTTGAACTGTGGTGTTGGAAAAGACTCTTGAGCATCCCTTGGACTGCAAGGAGATCCAACCAGTCCGTTCTAAAGGAGATCAGTCCTGGGATTTCTTTGGAAGGACTGATGCTAAAGCTGAAACTCCAATACTATGGCCACCCCATGTGAAGAGTTGACTTATTGGAAAAGACTCTGATACTGGGAGGGATTGGGGGCAGGAGGAGAAGGGGACAACAAAGTATGAGATGGCTGGATGGCATCACAGGCTCAATGGACATGAGTCTGAGTGAACTTCGGGAGTTGGTGATGGACAGGGAGGCCTGGCATGCTGCAATTCATGGGTCACAAAGAGTCGGACAAGACTGAGTTACTGAACTGAACTGAATCATTTGAAAATATGTATTCCCATTCTGTGGACTGTCTTTATTTTGATTATGATTTCCTTTGTTGTGAAACATCTTTTGAGTTTAATTAGATTATATTTGTTTATTTTTATTTTTATTTCCATTACTTTGGGAGATGGATTGACAAAGATTGCTGTAATTTATGTCAGAGAGTGTTCTATGTTTTCCTCTAAGAGTTTTATAGTGTCCAGTCTCACATGTAGGTCATTAATCCATTTTGAGTATACTCTTGTGTATGGTGGTAGAGCATTTTCTACTTTTGTTTTCACATGTAGCTGTCCAGTTTTCTCAGCACCATTTATTGAAGAGACTGTCTTTCCTCCATTGTATAGTCTTGACTCCTTTGTCATAGAGTAAGTGACATAGGTGTGTGGGTTTATTTCTGGGCTTTCTGTCCTGTTCCATTGATCTGTATTCCTATTTTTGTGCCAGTATCATACTGTTTAGGGTTTCCTTGGTGGCTCAGATGGTAAAGAAACTTGCTGCAGTGTTGGAGACCCAGATTTGATCCCTGGGTCAAGAAGATCCCCTGGAGGAGGGCATGATAACCCACTCCAGTACTCTTGCCTGGAGAATCCACGGATAGAGGAGCCTGACAGGCTACAGTCAATGGGGTCACAAAGAGTGGACCCCAATGGAGTCCAAGAGTTGGACTTGACTGAAGTTATTTCACACACACACACACACACACACACACACACACACACACACACACACCTATACTGTTTTGAGGACTGTAACTTTGTAGTATAGTCTGAAATAAGGGAGCATGATTCCTTCAGCTGCATCCTTCTTTCTCAAGGTTTCTTTGGCTATTTGGGGCCTTCTGTGTCTCCATACAAATTTTAAGTTTTTATTCTAGTTCTAGTTCTGTGAACAATACTATTGTTAACTTGAGATGGACTGCACTGAATCTACCAAGGGTAGAATGTTGTTCTCAGCATTTCCCTCTTAAGACTGTTTTTGCTAACTCCCATAAGTTTTGAATCATTGTACTTTATTTTCATTTGTCTCTAGGTATGTTTTGATTTCCTCTTCAACGATTCATTCATTTCTAGTTTATTTCTAATCTCTTTTGATGGAATGTTATATAAATATCACTTTATGCCCATCCAATCCAATGTGTCGTTTAATCTGTCTGTTTCCTTATTAATTTTCTGTCTGGATGACCTGTCCATTGATGATAGTGGAGTATTAATGTCTCCTACTACTACTGGATTACTGTTGATTTCTTCCTTTATGGCTGTTATTATTTGCTTTATAGATTGATTTTCTCCTATGTTAGGTTCATATGTATTTATAATTGTTACATCTACTTCTTTGATTAATTCCTTAATCATAATGTAATGTCTTTCTTTTTCTCTTATAATAGTATTTATATTTTAAAGTCTATTTTGCCTGATATGAATATTGCTATTGAGGCTTTCTTTTGATTTCCATTTTCATGGAATACCTTTTTCCATTCCTTCACTTTTAGTCTGTATGTGTCCCTAAATTTGAAATCAGTTTCTCATAGGGTGTAAATATATATATATATATATATTTGGGAGCTGCGTTAGGCATTACTGACAAAATGGAGGCATGGTCCCCAGCCCTCTGTCCTCATTCCACAGGCATGGATCCCAGGATGAAGGAGTTAGGCCTTGTAATTCTGACTTGTCTTTTCCTCTCCTAGGCTGAGTTGACTGAAAAGGAAAAGTTGTTGTTCTTGAAAGGAGCATGAGAAGGCACAAAGCCTTCTGCAGTTGTGCTCAGAAAATAATTCATAAAGTTAGTCATTGACATTTGTTCAAGGACTTTTACAAAAGTGTTCCAGGATGATAAGCACATAGGCTATAGCTTGAGGCCATGGGAGAGATTGATATCCGAAGCCTATGTGTGACGAGAATGTTTATGGCAAAGGAGTTTACTGAATTTAGGGCTTAGAAATAATTAAAATAGTTAGAAGTTAAAAATTTAAGGAATGTTGTAAAGTTAGCTTATTTTACCATAGTTTATAAAAGTTAGAAATTTTTAGAGACACTATAGCTAGAAGCCTTTTTAAGAGATAGTGAGCTCAGGATGTTAGGAGCAAACAGAATTTAAGAAGATAAGTAGTAAACTGAGGAATGTAGCATGAGTTACAATGTAATCACAAATTAACTATAGGACACATTAGAGGGGGTAGATAATAGATGATAAGGCTGATTCTGAGAGAATCACTGAAGCAGGAACTCTGGTTGAAGAGCAAAAATGATTTATGGAGATAATAAATCTGGGAGAGGGGGAACTGAAAATGTCAAACCTCTGGCCTAATGTTTTTGTAAAAGTATAAAAGAGAATCTTAAACTTGAAATAAACAAGCAATCCATAGAAAAATGAGAGGCTGTATCATTGGTCGACACCCTCATCTCTGCAGGTTGAATCCCTGGTTGCTAGAGTTGGACTCTGGTATATATATGGATCTTTTCTCTGTATCCATTCAGTCAGTGTATGTCTTTTGGTTAGAACATTTAATCTATTTGCATTTAATATAACTATTGATTTGCAAGTTTCTATTGTCATTTTTGCTAATTGGGGTTTATTTTTGTTTGCTACATTAAAATCATATGGGAACAGCAAATCCAAAACTACAGTAGATACACACACACACACAAGCAATTCAAACACAACTCAAACCACAGGAGAGAGAACAAAAGAGGAAGAGAAGAAAAAAGACCTGCAAAGACAAACCCAGAACAATTAAGAAAATGGCAATAAGAATTTACCTTGCCTTTAAAAACCCTCCCCTGAAAGCCATCAGGGAATTCAGTCTTTTTAGCATGAGCTGTCCATTTTCCTAAATTGACCCTATTTTGGACACCTTATAATAAAGGCTGCAATTTCCTTCATCACAACCTAGGTTCAGTAGGCTTTTGACTTGCATCAGTAACAGTTCCAGAGTGACAATTCTAACATACAATATGATTATTTCCCTGCCAAAAAATCCTTCAATAGGGTAAAAAGAGAGAAGGATGAAGAAGTAAGTGCAGGAAGAGATAATGTGGAAAGTCAACTGTTAATGTTTATGACTGTAATTTTAAGTATTGAGTCAGAAATGAAGTCATCTCATTCCAATGTGGGTCACAGGGCTTAGAGACTAGAAAATATCTGAACAATCATTTTCATAGAAGGACAAAAGGAGTCAGATAAATAAAGAACACTATCTGGACTAATATAAACATATAAGATATGCTATAGGGATGAAACTGCACAAAATAAAGGCCTAAACTTGGCTTGGGGTTGAGAAAATGATCTCTTGTATAGTGAGTCAACATTGAGTGGCAAATTTGACATTCTTTCTTATAGTTGTGTGCCAAAGCTTGTGTCTGACCATCAGAATTATAAGCTAAATATACCGTGTGGTTCAAGGGATAGATAATAAACATTTTTCCAGCTGGTAATCTCAGGTCTGTATCTCTTAGGACACTGAAACTTTATATAAGGAGATTTGACAGTTCCGGATGTGACCTTCTTATTAACAGAAGATGCAAAGTGAGGTATAAGCTGCAAGCATGTAGAAGTAAAAGGTTTCCCTGGTGGTTCAGATGGTAAAGCTTCTGCCTGTAATGCGGGAGACCTGAGTTCAATCCCTGGATGGGGAAGATTCCCTGGAGTGGGAAATGGCAACCCAGTCCAGTACTCTTGCCTGGAAAATCTCATGGATGGAGGAGCCTGGTAGGCTACAGCCTACAGGGTCACAAAGAGTCAGACATGACTGAGCGACTTCACTTTCACTTTCATAAGTATAAAAGTATAAAAAGGAAAAAGTCCTCTAAATTTTTAGCTTTTTCCGAACCCAAAATTAGAACATAAAGGTCTGAGGAAAAACAGAACCTGGAACAAGTGAGAAATTGAAAAAAAAAAAAAAAAAAATCCATTTCTTATTGCAAATTCAACAATGCAGCAATGCTCATAAAAGTGTTTCAATGTTCATAAATGTGTATCATTCTAGAGAGTCGTTATTTACTATTCCTTATATTTGTGAGGAATAACTGTGAAAAGAAGAGAAGCGAAAAGCAAAGGAGAAAAGGAAAGATATAAGCATCTGAAGGCAGAGTTCCAAAGAATACCAAGGAGAGATAAGGAAGCCTTCCTCAGTGATCAATGCAAAGAAATAGGGGAAAACAACAGAATGGGAAAGACTAGGAATCTCTTCAAGAAAATTAGACATACCAAGGGAACATTTCATGCAAAGATGGGCTCGATAAAGGACAGAAATGGTATAGACCTAACAGAAGCAGAAGATATTAAGAGGAGGTGGCAAGAATACACAGAAGAACTGTACAAAAAAGATCTTCACGACCCAGATAATCATGATGGGGTGATCACTGACCTAGAGCCAGACATCTTGGAATGTGAAGTCAAGTGGGCCTTAGGAAGCATCACTACGAACAAAGCTAGTGGAGGTGATGGAATTCCAGTTGAGCTATTCCAAATCCTGAAAGATGATGCTGTGAAAGTGTTGCACTCAATATGCCAGGAAATTTGGAAAACTCAGCAGTGGCCACAGGACTGGAAAAGGTCAGTTTTCATTCCAATCCCAAAGAAAGGCAATGCCAAAGAATGCTCAAACTACCGCACAATCGCACTCATCTCACATGCTAGTAAAGTAATGCTCAAAATTATCCAAGCCAGGCTTCAGCAATTTGTGAACAGTGAACTTCCTGATGTTCAAGCTGGTTTTAGAAAAGGCAGAGGAACCAGAGATCAAATTGCCAACATCCGCTGGATCATGGAAAAAGCAAGAGAGTTCCAGAAAAACATCTATTTCTGCTTGATTGACTATGCCAAAGCCTTTGACTGTGTGGATCACAATAAACTGTGAAAAATTCTTCAAGAGATGGGAATACCAGACCACCTTATCTGCCTCTTGAGAAATCTGTATGCAGGTCAGGAAGCAACAGTAAGAACTGAACATGAAACAACAGACTGGTTCCAAATAGGAAAAGGAGTACGTCAAGGCTGTATATTGTCACCCTGTTTATTTAACTTATATGCAGAGTACAACATGAGAAATGCAGGACTGGAAGAAGCACAAGCTGGAATCAAGATTGCCAGGAGAAATATCAATAACCTCAGATATGCAGATGACACCACCCTTATGGCAGAAAGTGAAGAGGAACTAAAAGGCCTCTTGATGAAAGTCAACGTGGAGAGTTAAAATGTTGGCTTAAAGCTCAACACTCAGAAAACGAAGATCATGGTATCCGGTCCCATCACTTCATGGGAAATAGATGGGGAAACAGTGGAAACAGTGTCAGATTTTATTTTTCTGGGCTCCAAAATCACTGCAGATGGTGACTGCAGCCATGAAATTAAAAGACGCTTACTCCTTGGAAGGAAAGTTATGACCAACCTGGATAGCATATTCAACAGCAGATATATTTCTTTGCCAACAAAGGTCCGTCTAGTCAAGGCTATGGTTTTTCCTGTGGTCATGTATGGATGTGAGAGCTGGACTGTGAAGAAGGCTGAGTGCCGAAGAATTGATGCTTTTGAACTGTGGTGTTGGAGAAGACTCTTGAGAGTCCCTTGGACTTCAAGGAGATCCAACCAGTCAATTCTGAAGGAGATCAGCCCTGGGATTTCTTTGGAAGGAATGATGCTAAAGCTGAAACTCCAGTACTTTGGCCACCTCATGCGAAGAGTTGACTCATTGGAAAAGACTCTGATGCTGGGAGGGATTGAGGGCAAGAGGAGAAGGGGACGACAGAGGATGAGATGGCTTGATGGCATCGCTGACTCGATGGATGTGAGTCTGAGTGACCTCCGGGAGTTGGTGATGGATAGGGAGGCCTGGCTTGCTGTGATTCATTGGATCGCAGAGAGTCGGACATGACTGAGCGACTGTTCTGATCTGATCTGATATTTGTGAGGAATAAATTCTACTCTCAACAGATATTTGGTAAATAGTTCTTAACTTTAGAAAAGAGCAATCATCAACATTGTGAGCTATGTTTCCACCTTCTGACAACAGTTGAACTCACTATGAAAACAGTTGAGTAAAACATTTCTAAGGTCAAGGGAATACATGAAACAACACATTCTTGGTGTAAATATTTCAAGAAAAAAATTTGTTTATTTTTAGTAGGAGTTAAAATAGTATTTTAAAAGTTTATAACAACTCTCCTAGCCTGAAAATGCCTCCAAATAGGCACATTATCTTTACAGGAAATTATATGAGAACTCCAAAGGTTATAAGCATCATGTTCACTGACTCTATTATATTAGGCCCTGCTCCAAATGCTCTTACGGTGTGGCAAACTGGAAACGGCCTAATCTTGCAATGAACACAGAGTAAGAAAATTACTGTGTTGAATCTATAAATTGCTTTGGGTAGTATACTCATTTTCACTATATTGATTCTTCCAATCCATGAACATGGTATATTTTCCCATCTATTAGTGTCCTCTTTGATTTCTTTCACCAGTGCTTTATAGTTTTCTATATATAGGTCTTTAGTTTCTTTAGGTAGATATATCCCTAAGTATTTTATTCTTTTCATTGCAATGGTGAATGGAATTGTTTCCTTAATTTCTCTTTCTATTTTCTCATTATTAGTGTACAGGAATGCAAGGGATTTCTGTGTGTTGATTTTATATCCTGCAACTTTACTATATTCATTGATTAGTTCTAGTAATTTTCTGGTGGAGTCTGTAGGGTTTTTTACATAGAGGATCATGTCATCTGCAAAGAGTGAGAGTTTTACTTCTTTTCCAATTTGGATTCCTTTTATTTCTTTTTCTGCTCTGATTGCTGTGGCCAAAACTTCCAAAACTATGTTGAATAGTAATGGTGAAAGTAGGCATCCTTGTCTTGTTCCTGACTTTAGAGGAAATGCTTTCAATTTTTTCACCATTGAAGATAATGTTTGCTGTGGGTTTGTCATATATAGCTTTTCTTATGTTGAGGTATGTTCCTTCTATTCCTGCTTTCTGGATAGTTTTTATCATAAATGGATGTTGAACTTTGTCAAAGCCTTTCTCTGCATCTATTGAGATAATCATATGGTTTTTATTTTTCACTTTGTTAATGTGGTGTATTACGTTGATTGATTTGTGGATATTGAAGAATCCTTGCATTCCTGGGATAAAGCCCACTTGGTCATGGTGTATGATCTTTTTCATGTGTTGTTGGATTCTGATTGCTAGAATTTTGTTAAGGATTTTTTCATCTATGTTCATCAGTGATATTGGTCTGTAGTTTTCTTTTTTTTGTGGCATCTTTGTCAGGTTTTGGTATTAGGATGATGGTGGCCTCATAGAATGAGTTTGGAAGCTTGTCTTCCTCTGCAATTTTCTGGAACAGTTTGAGTAGGATAGGCGTTAGTTCTTCTCTAAATTTTTGGTAGAATTCAGCTGTGAAGCTGTCTGGACCTGGGCTTTTGTTTGCTGGAAGATTTCTGATTACAGTTCAGGGTATTCTTCACAGAGCTAGAACAAATAATTTCACAATTTGTATGGAAATACAAAAAACCCTCGAATAGCCAAAGCTATCTTGAGAAAGAAGAATGAAACTGGAGGAATCAACCTGCCTGACTTCAGGCTCTACTACAAAGCCATAGTCATCAAGACAGTATGGTACTGGCACAAAGACAGAAATATAGATCAGTAAAACAAAATAGAAAGCCCAGAGATAAATCCATTCACATATGGACACCTTATCTTTGACAAAGGGGGCAAGAATATACAATGGATTAGACAATCTCTTTAACAAGTGGTGCTGGGAAAACTGGTCAACCACTTGTAAAAGAATGAAGCTAGAACACTTTCTAACACCATACACAAAAATAAACTCAAAATGGATTAAAGAGCTAAATGTAAGACCAGAAACCATAAAACTCCTGGAGGAAAACATAGGCAAAACACACTCTGACATACATCACAGCAGGATCCTCTATGATCCACCTCCCAGAATATTGGAAATAAAAGCAAAATTAAACAAATGGGACCTAACCAAACTTAAAAAGCTTCTGCACAACAAAGGAAACTATAAGCAAGGTGAAAAGACAGCCTTCAGAATGGGAGAAAATAATAACAAATGAAGCAACTGACAAACAACTAATCTCAAAAATATACAAGCAACCCCTACAGCTCAATTCCAGAAAAATAAATGACCCAATCAAAAAATGGGCCAAAGAACTAAATAGACATTTCTCCAAAGAAGACATACAGATGGCTAACAAACACATGATAAGATGCTCAACATCTCTTATTATCAGAGAAATGCAAATCAAAACCACTATGAGGTACCATTTCACGCCAGCCAGAATGGCTGCGATCCAAAAGTCCACAAGCAATAAATGCTGGAGAGGGTGTGGAGAAAAGGGAACCCTCTTACACTGTTGGTGGGAATGCAAACTAGTACAGCCACTTTGGAGAACAGTATGGAGATTCCTCAAAAAACTGGGCATAGAACTGCCTTATGATCCAGCAATCCCACTCTGGGCACACACACTGAGAAAACCAGAATTGAAAGAGACACGTGTACCCCAATGTTCATAGCAGCACTGTTTACAATAGCCAGGACGTGGAAGCAACCTAGATGTCCATCTGCAGATGAATGGATAAGAAAGCAGTGGTACATATACACAATGGAGTATTACTCAGCCATTAAAAAGGATACATTTGAACCAGTTCTAATGAGGTGGATGAAACTGGAGCCTATTATACAGAGTGAAGTAAGCCAGAAAGAAAAACACAAATACAGTATACTAATGCATATATATGGAATTTAGAAAGATGGTAACAATAACCCTGTTTACGAGACAGCAAAAGAGACACTGATGTATAGAACAGACTTTTGGACTCTGGGAACGGGAGAGGGTGGGATGATTTGGGAGAATAGCATTGAAATATGTATAATATCATATCTGAAACGAGTCGCAGTCCAGGTACGATGCCCGATAACGGATGCCTGGGGCTGGTGCACTGGGACGACCCAGAGGGATGGTATGCGGAGGGAGGAGGGTTCAGGATGGGGAACACATGTATACTTGTGGTGGATCCATCTTGATGTATGGCAAAAGCAATACAATAGTGTAAAGTTAAGCAAAATAAAATTTAATTAAAAAAAAAAAAAATTATTGTGAAATAATTTTTGGGGTGGATACAAAATGTAATCTCAAGATCCTGAAATTTTTTTTATAGGGGGATGTATGATATGATGTATTCATTCAATAGTATTAATGCACCATTTTATTTTCTCACCCATCAATATCCTCTAGCTCATCCTTCTTTCCCAGCCCACTTCTTTTCATTGTTTACTTCCTACTTCTTTGAATATATACATATATGTTCTTTTTAATTTTTTTATATTTACTTTTCATTGTTTATCAGTTCAGTCCAGTTCAGTTCAGTCACTCAGTCGTGTCTGACTCTTTGTGAACTCATAGACTGCAGTATGCCAGGCCTCCCTGTCCATCACCCACTCCCAGAGTTAACTCAAACTCATTATATATGCTAACAGTTTATTAAGATATAATTCATATTATAAAATTTCCCCGCTTAAATATCAATATTTAGTGTATTCATAGAACTCTGCAGCTATCACTGCAATCAATTCTAGAACATGAAACTCACACCACAAAGAAAATTTGTACTGTTATTAGCCCTAAGTCCCTCCGCTCCCCAACTCAGCACTAGGCAATCCCTAATCTACCGTTTCTATAGATTTCCCTATTTTGCAAATTTCATGTTAATTGTTTTCTGTCAGTTGATGGATATTTGAAATTTCTCCCTGCAATCTTGATTCCAGCTTGTGCTTCTTCCAGCCCAGCGTTTCTCATGATGTACTCTGCATAGAAGTTAAATAAGCAGGGTGACAGTAAACAGCCTTGACGTACTCCTTTTCCTATTTGGAACCAGTCTGTTGTTCCAAGTCCCATTCTAACTGTTGCTTCCTGATCTGCATATAGGTTTCAATAGAGCAGGTCAGGTGGTCTGTTATTCCCATCTCTTGAAGAATTTTCCACAGTTTATTGTGATCCACACAGTCAAAGGCTTTGGCATAGTCAATAAAGCAGAAATAGATGTTTTTCTGGAACTCTCTTGCTTTTTCCATGATCCAGCGGATGTTGGCAATTTGATCTCTGGTTCCTCTGCCTTTTCTAAAACCAGCTTGAACATCTGGAAGTTCACAGTTGATGTATTGCTGAAGCCTGGCTTGGAGAATTTTGAGCATTACTTTACTAGCGTGTGAGATGAGTGCAATTGTGCGGTAGTTTGAGCATTCTTTGGCATTGCCTTTCTTTGGGATTGGGATGAAAACTGACCTTTTCCAGTCCTATGGCCACTGCTGAGTTTTCCAAATTTGCTGCCATATTGAATGCAGCACTTACACAACATCATCTTCCAGGATTTGAAATAGCTCAACTAGAATTCCATCACCTCCACTAGCTTTGTTCGCAGTGATGCTTTCTAAGGCCCACTTGACTTCACATTCCGGAATGTCTGGCTCTAGGTGAGTGATCACACCATCGTGATTATCTTGGTCATGAAGAAGCACAAGCTGGAATCAAGATTTCCAGGAGAAATATCAATAACCTCAGATATGCAGATGACACCACCCTTATGGCAGAAAGTGAAGAGAAACTAAAAAGCCTCTTGATGAAAGTGAAAGTGGAGAGTGAAAAAGTTGGCTTAAAGCTCAACACTCAGAAAACGAAGATCATGGCATCTGGTCCCATCACTTCATGGAAAATAGATGGGGAAACAGTGGAAACAGTGTCAGACTTTATTTTTCTGGGTTCCAAAATCACTGCAGATGGTGATTGCAGCCATGAAATTAAAAGACGCTTACTCCTTGGAAGGAAAGTTATGACCAACCCAGATAACATATTCAAAATCAGAGACATTACTTTGCCAATGAAGGTCCGTCTAGTCAAGCTATGGTTTTTCCTGCAGTCATGTATGGATGTGAGAGTTGTCCTGTGAAGAAAGCTGAGAGCCGAAAAATTGATGCTTTTGAACTGTGGTGTTGGAGAAGACTATTGAGAGTCCTTTGGAATGCAAGGAGATCCAACCAGTGCATTCTGAAGGAGATCAGCCCTGGGATTTCTTTGGAAGGAATGATGCTAAAGCTGAAACTCCAGTACTTTGGCCACCTCATGTAAAGAGTTGACTCATTGTTAAAGTCTCTGATGCTGGGAGGGATTGGGAGCAGGAGGAGAAGGGGACGACAGAGGATGAGATGGCTGGATGGCATCACTGACTCGATGGATGTGAGTTTATGTGAACTCTGGGATTTGGTGATGGACAGGGAGGCCTGGAGTGCTGTGATTCATGGGGTCGCAAAGAGTCGGACACGACTGAGTGACTGAACTGAACTGATGGATATTTGGGTTCTTTTTTATCTTTTGGTTATCATGAGTATTCTATGAACATTCATTATGAGTTTTGTGCAGGCATATGTTTTCATTTTTATTTGCTATATTCCCAAGAGTCAAATGAGTCTATTTCTCTTCGTATCTGATTCCATTCTATAGCTCTTATGCCATCATTAACTGATTCAGGCTCAATTAATTGCATTTCACCTATGCCCCTTCTTTTCTCTAAATAAAAACAAATAGCTGATCAGTGGCACATACTATGCTGGGCACATTTTCATGGATATCTCATTTAATTTCTTTATATTATGGCTATTTTTGCCATGTTAGCTCTACGTTTAAGGTTTGATATTTTCTAAGGCGCCGCATTTGAAAGCAAAGTTTTAATACCATTTTATAAGGCCAAAATTAAAGAAATGGAAAAGATATCCATGCTGGAAAGGAATTTATGATCATCTTTCTTTTACCAATGAAGACTTTTTGTAGAATGAACCATGAGAGAGAATGAGGGAAAGAGGAAGAAAGAGAGAGAGATTATAACATAAATTCATATTTTCTTCACAAAATACCCATGAGATAGAATTGGATAGATCCCAGAACAGAAAGAAACAAAAAACACTTATTCCTTTTGTGAATCGTTCCTGAAAGACCACAGCAGAGTAAAAGGATGTGCACTCATCTTCTCCTGTGAGAACGCCAAATTGTAACTAGCTATGGACAGAGGAGCCCGGTAGGTTACAGTCTATGGGGTCGATAAGAGTTGGACACGACTGAGCGACTTCACTTTCACTTTTCATATTCTTTCATGCATTCGAGAAGGAAATGGCATCCCACTCCAGTATTCTTGCCTGGAGAATCCCAGGGACAGAGAACCCTGTTGGGCTACCGTCTATGGGGTTGCACAGAGTCGGACACGACTGACGCAACTTAGCAGCAGCAGCAAAAGACCCTTACTCCTTGGAAGGAAAGTTATGACCAACCTGCTGCTGCTGCTAAGTCGCTTCAGTTGTGTCCGACTCTGTGCGACCCCATAGACGGCAGCCCACCAGGCTCCACCATCCCTGGGATTCTCCAGGCAAGGACACTGGAATGGGTTGCCATTTCCTTCTCCAATGCATGAAAGTGAAAAATAAAAGTGAAGTCGCTCAGTCGTGTCTGACTCTAGTGACGCCATGGACTGCAGCCTAGCAGGCTCCTCTGTCCATGGGATTTTCTAGGCAAAAGTACTAGAGTGGGGTGCCATTACCTTCTCCAATGACCAACCTAGATAGCATATTAAAACGCAGAGACATTACTTTGTCAACAAAGGTCCATCTAGTGAAAGCTATGGTTTTTCCAGTGGTCATGTATGGATGTGAGAGTTGGACTGTGAAGAAAGCTGAGCACCAAAGAATTGATGCTTTTGATCTGTGGTGTTGGAAAAGGCTCTTGAGAGTCCTTTGGACTGCAAGAAGATCCAACCAGTCCATCCTAAAGGAGATCAGTCCTGGGTGTTCATTGGAAGGACTGATGCTAAGGCTGAAACTTCAATACTTTGGCCACCTCATGTGAAGAGTTGACTCATTGGAAAAGACCTTGATGCTGGGAAGGATTGGGGGCAGGAGGAGAGGGGGATGACAGAGGATGAGATGACTGCATGGCATCACCAACTCGATGGACATGAGTTTGGGTAGACTCCGGGAGTTGGTGATGGATAGGGAGGCCTGGCGTGCTGCAATTCATGGGGTCTCAAAGAGTCAGACACGACTGAGCGACTGAACTGAACTGAACTGAACTGATACCAACCATCAGCAAGAGAATGTTGAAACCCACCAAAAAAGATACCCCACCTCCAAGGGCAAAGGAGAAGCTGCAACAAGACAATAGGAGGGGCACAGCACATTTTTTTTTTAACATCTCTGGCAGATATGTTTGATTTTAAATAAAAGCACATCATATCTGCCAGAGATGTTCAGAGGGTGCAAACAAAACCTTTGCACCAGAATCCAGGGAACAGAGCAGTGACATCCACAGGAGACTGAGCCAGACCTGCCTTTGAGTGTTAGTGTCTCCTATAGAGGGATGGGTCAGCAGTGGCCTGCTGTGGGGACAGGGGCTCTGGTGCCAGCAGTCCTGAGAGTCTCAGTGTGTGGCATAAGTCACCTTGAAGGAGGTTACCACTAGCCCCACTCCAGATCTGCCATGCAGGTGACCCACAAACTGGAGAACAATTATGCAAAAGAAGTTCTCCCACTGTTACAAAAGTTCTAGGCCCCACAACAGATTTCCCAACCTGGAGATCCAGCAAAAGGACTGAGAACCCCTACGGAATTTGACTTTGAAAGCCAGTGGGTTTTGATTTTAAAACTCGGAAAACAGACTCTTGGAGGGGACAACAAAACCTTGGGTACACCAGGTCCCAGGAGGAAAAAACATTGATCCCACAAGAGACTGAGCCAGACTTGCCAGTGGTTGACAGTGGCCTGGTGCAGAGTCAGGGGCACTGACTGCAGCAGTCCTGGGAGGCATAGCAAAAGTCCTTTTGGAGGAGGTCACCATTACCCCTACCATAGCTTGGCCTCAGGCCAAACTATAAGGAAGGAACACAGCCCCACCTATTAGCATAAAATTGAAATAACGATTTACTGAGCATGGCTTTGCCCACAAACTGCTGCTGCTGCTGCTGCCAAGTCACTTCAGTCGTGTCCAACTGTGCGACCCCATAGATGGCAGCTCTCCAGGCTCCCCCGTCTCTGGGCTCTCCAGGCAACAACACTGGAGTGGGTTGCCATTTCCTTCTCCAATGCATGAAAGTGAAAAGTGAAAGTGAAGTCATTCAGTCGAGTTCGACTGTTAGCGACCCCATGGACTGTAGCCTTTCAGGCTCCTCTGTCCATAGGATTCTCCAGGCAAGAGTACTGGAGTTTGGTGCCATTGCCTTCTCCGTTTGCCCACCAGAGCAACACTTGATTTTCCCCCATCCAGTCCCTCCCATGAGGAAGTTTCCATAAGCCTCTTATCCTCATCCATCAGAGGGCAGACAGAATGAAAACCACAATTACAGAAAACTAACAAAATGGATGACATGGATCACAGCCTTGTCTAACTCAATGAAACTATGAGCTATGCTATATAGAGCCAAGCAAGATGGACAGGTCATGGTTTAGAGTTCTGACAAAACGTGGTCCACTAGAGAAAGGAACGGCAAATCGCTTCAGCATTCTTGCCTTGAGAACACCATGAACAGTAAGAAAAGAAAAAATACATGACACTGAAAAATGAACTTTCCAGGTTGGTAGGTGCATAATATGCCAATGGGGAAGACCAGAGAAATAGCTCCAAAAGGAATGAAGAGGCTGAGCCAAAGCAGAAGCAATGCCCAGGTATGGATGTGCTTGGTGGTGCTTGTAAAGAACAATATTGCATAGAATCCTAGAATGTTAGGGCCATGAATCAAGGTAAATTGGAAATGGTTAAATAGGAGATGACAAGAGCGAACACTGACATTTTAAAAATCAGAACTATAATGGGCAGAAACGGGCAAACTTGATTCAGATGACCATTATATATACTACTGTGGTCAAAAATATTTTAGAATAAAAAAGTAGCCATCATAGTCAACAAGAGTCTGAAATGCAGTACTCAGGTGCAATCTCAAAAATTACAGAATCATCTCAGTTCATTTCCAAGGCAAACCATTCAAAATCACATTAATCCAAGCCTATATCCCAACCATTAATGCCAAAGAAGCTGAAATTAAACAGTTTTATGAAGAACTACAAGAATTTCTAGAAGTAACACCAAAAAAAAAAAAAAAAGTCCCTTTCGTCATGGGAGATTAAATGAAAAAGATGGAAGCCAAGAGATACGTGGAATAACAGGCAAGTTTGGCCTGGACTACAAAATGAACCAATCACTATTGTTGTTCAGTCACTCACTCATGTCTGACTCATTGAAACCCAATGGACTGCAGCAGGCCAGGCTTCCCTATCTTTCACCATATCCCAGAGTTTCCTCAAACTCATGTCCATTGAGTTGGTGATGCCATCCAATCATCTTGTCCTCTGTCTTGCCTTCTGTCTTTTCCAGCAATAATGTCTTTTCCAATGAGTCAACTATTCATATCAACTGGTCAAAGTATTGGAGCTTCAGCTTCAGTATCAATCTTCAAAGAATATTCAGGATTGATTTCATTTAGTATTGACTGGTTTGATCTTCTTGCAATCCACAGAACTTTGAAGAGTCTTCTCCAACATCACAGTTCAAAATGAAGCAGAGCAAAAGCTAACAGAGTTTTGCTAACAGAATGCACTGTTCACAGCAAACACCCCCTTCCAACAACACAAGAGATGACTCTACACAAGAACATCACTAGATGGTCAATACTGAATCAGATTGATTATATTTTTTGCAGCCAAAGATGGATAAGCTCTATACAGTCATAAGAAAGAAGACCAGGAGATGACTGTAACTCAGATCCTGAGCACCTTGTTGCAAAATTCAGACTTAAATTGAAGAAAGTAGTGAAAATCACTAGACCATTCAGTTATGACCTAAATCAAATCCCTTATGATTATACAGTGGAAGTGATAAATAGATTCAAGGGATTAGATTTAATAAAGAGAGTGCCTGAAGAACTACAGATGAAGGTTCATAACATTGTACAGGAGATGTGATCAAAAGCATCCCCAAGAAGAAAAAAATGCAAAAAGGCAAATGGTTGTCTTAGGAGGCCTTACAAATAGCTGAAAAAAGAAGAGAAGCTAAAGGCAAAGAAGAAAAGGAAAGAAATACCCATTTGAATACAGAGTTCCAAAGAGTAGCAAGGAGAGATAAGAAAAACTTCCTAAGGGATCAATGCAAGAAAACAGAAGAAAAAAATAGAATGGGAAACACAAGACATCTCTTCGAGAAATTAGAGACAAGAAGGGAACAATTCATGCAAAAAGGGCACAATAAGGGACATAAATTATATGGACCTAACAGAAGCAGAAGATATTAAAAAGAAGTGGCAAGAATACATGGAAGAACTTTACAAAAAAAGATTGATCTTAATGACCCAGATGACCACGATGGTGTGATCACTCACCTAGAGTCAGACATCCTAGAGTGCGAAGTGAGGTGGGCCTTAGAAAGCATCACTGTAAACAAAGCTAGCGGAGGTGATGGAATTCCAGTTGAGATAGTTCAAATCCTGAAAGATGATGCTGTAAAAGTGCTGCACTCAATATGCCAGGGAATTTGGAAAACTCAGCAGTGGCCACAGGACTGGAAAAGGTCAATTTTCATTCCAATCCTCAAGAAGGGAAATGCCAAAGAATGCTCAAACTACCACACAATTGCAGTCATCTCACACACTAGCAAAGTAATGCTCAAAATTCTCCAAGCTAGGCTTCAATAGTACATGAAAGGAGAACTTCCAGATGTTCAAGCTGGATTTAGAAAAGGCAGAGGAACCAGAGATCAAATTGCCAACATCTATTAGATCATAGAAAAATCAAGAGAATTCCAGGAAAACATCTACTTCTGCTTCATTGACTACGCTAAAGCCTTTGACTGTATGGATCACAGTCAACTGTGGAAAATTCTGAACTAGATGGGAATATCAGACCACTTTATCTGCCTCCTGAAAAATCTGTATGCAGGTCAAGAAGCAACAGTTAGAACCAGACATAGAACAATGGACTGGTTCAGAATTGGGAAAGGAGTAAGTCAAGGCTGTATATTGTCACCCTGCTTATTTAACTTATATGAAGAAAACATCATGCAAAAGGCCAGACTGGATGAAGCACAAACTGGAATCAAAGTAGCAGGGAGAAATATCAATAAATTCAGATATGCAAATGACACCACCATTATGGCAGAAAGCAAAGAGGAACTAAAGAGCCTCTTAATGAAAGTGAAAGAGGAGAATGAAAAAGCTGGCTTAAAAGTCAACACTTGAAACACTAAGATCACGGCACCCAGTTCCATAACTTCATACAAATAGATGGGTATCAATGGAAACAGTGACAGACTTTATTTTCTTGGGTTCAAAAATCACTGCAGATGGTGACTGCAGACATGATATTAAAAGATGCTTGCTCCTTGGAAGAAAAGCTACGACCAACCTGCTAAGTCGCTTCAGTCGTGTCCGACTCTGTGCAACCCCATAGACGGAAGCTCACCAGGCTCCCCTGTCCCTGGGATTCTCCAGGCAAGAACACTGGAGTGGGTTGCCATTGCCTTCTCCAATGCATGAAAGTGAAAAGTGAAAGTGAAGTCGCTCAGTCGCATCCGACTCTTAGCGACCCCATGGAATGGAGCCTACCAGGCTCCTCCGTCCATGGGATTTTCCAGGCAAAAGTACTGGGGTGGGGTGCCATTGTCTTCCCTGACGACCAACCTAGACAGGATATTAAAAAGCAGACACATTACTTTGCCAACAAAGGTCCATCTAGTCAAAGCTATAGTTTTTCCAATAGTCATGTATGGATGTGAGAGTTGGACCATAAAGAAAGCTGAGCACTGAAGAATTGATACTTTTGAGCTGTGGTGTTAGAGAAGACTCTAGAGTTCCTTGGACAGCAAGGAGGCCAAACCAGTCAATCCTAAAGGAAATCAATCCTAAATATTAATTGGAAGAACTGATGCTGAAGCTGAAGCTTCAATACTTTGGTCAACTGATGCAAAGGACTGACTCATTGGAAAAGACTCTGATCCTGGGAAAGATTGAGGGCAGGAAGAGAAGGGAACTAAAGAGGATGAGATGGTTTAATGAAATGGTTGCCCACCGACTTGGTGGACATGAGTTTGAGCAAACTCCAGGAGTTGGTGATGGACAGCAAAGCCTGGCGTGCTGCAGTCCATGGGGTCATGAAGAGTCGGACACAACTGAATGACTGTACTAAGCTGAACTGAGCCAAAGAAGGTATATTTCCCCTTTCTTGGAGTGTTTTCTAGAGGATCACTGTTCCTTTCTCTGCTCTAGCTGTAAACTGATGTACAGTGCACATCGTTGTCATCTTCCCATGAATTTATACAGGCAAATTCTCTCAACACCTGTTGAAAACAAAAAGGAAATGAGGATTGATTTATCAATGGTACATGATTAAAGTTAGCTTTATTCTTTTTAAATTAGTTTTGTTTACCATAGCATCTTAGGTCTTTATGATTAAAGCAGTCAATCAATATTTAGATTCATTTGACCTTTACATATGTGCTGTTCTTCTTATTATAGAAAGATAAATTTGATTTTTCTAGCATGCAGCTTTCAGGAGTGTTGTATACCTAGACTTTGTCCTAGAAAATATACACTTGTTGCTGAACTTTCAACTCCCAGTTAGGTGTGTGAAGGTGAAATTACATTAGATTCATCCATGACCCCCCAAAACACCATGCTAAATAGTGGCTCAGATGGTAATGTATCTGCTTGCAATGCAGAAGGTCCAGGTTTGATCCCTGGGTCGGGAAGACCCCCCTGGAGAAGGGAATGGCAACTCACTCCAGTCTTCTTGCTTAGAGAATTCCATAGACAGAAGAGCATGGTGGCCAGTATTCCATGGGGTTGCAAAGAATCAGACAGAACTGAGTGACTAACAGTTTTACTTTCCAAAGAACATTAAGCTTCTAACCAACCTTTTTTTTTAAATTAATTTTTATTGGAATATAGTTGCTCTACAATGCTGTGTTAGTTTCTACTGTACAATAAATTAATCAGTCATGCACACACATATACCCTCTCTCTTCTGGATTTCCTTCCCATTCAGATCACCACAGTGCATTAAGCAAAGTACATTGTGCTACCCAGTATATTGTCATTAGTTATATGTTTTATACACAGTATCAGCACTGTATAGGTGTCAAACCCAATCTCCCAATTCTTCCCACTCCTGTTTTCCCCCTGGGTACCCATATTATTTGTTTTTCATGTATGTGTATTTCTGCTTTGCAAATAAGATTATTTATATCATTTTTCTAGATTCCACATATATGCATAGTGTGATGTGCTAAGTCTCTTCAGTTGTGTCTGATTCTTTGTGACCCTACAAACCGTAGCCAACCAGGCTTCTCTGTACATGGGATTTTCCAGGCAAGAATACTGGGGTGGTTTGTAATTTCTTCCTCCAGGGTATCTGCCCAACCCAGGGTTTGAACTCTTGTCTCTTATGTCTCCTGCATTGGCAGGGCTGTTCTTTACCACTAGTGCCACCTGCTAAGCAGTTATATATGCATTAAAATGTGATATTTGTTTTTCTCTTTCTGACTTACTTTACTCTGTATGATTCTCTCTAGGGATGTGGATAGACCTGGAGAGTGTCTAACTAACTTTTAAGTCACACCAGAAGGCATATCTGTACCTGCCAAGTGGTTTGGCTATTCTTTCACCACTTTGAGCAAGAAGGAACTACATAGGCTCAAGAGTACTTAAGACTATTCTCTTGCCCCAAAACAGAAGAGTTTGTCTAGGGTGCTTTATAACCACCTGACTGACACTAATCTTTGATTTTCTTTCCCCCAACTCTAAAAACCTATGTGATTTTCTATCTACTATGTGTAAACTGCTATTAGAGTTGCCACGACAGTTATGAGTAAATTATTAATCACTTACAAGATCACTTTATGTGTTGGTAAAATGTGAGGTTCTCTAATCCTCACCCCACCAAAGCTAGCTTTACTTGCTCTGTGGTTCATGTTTTCTCTACAGTGCTCCCCCATTACTATAGGGAAATATTATATAGATGTTTTTAGAAACTTCACCATATTTCCAAGTAGGGTATTCATTAGCATGAGAGAATCTGATATGTTCCTGTGAGCAAATTTATCTTGGACTAAGGAGAATAAAATATATAAGGACGATACCAAGAGAGCAGAAAGATGAGAAGGACGAATGGAAAATTCCATAGCATTGGTAAGGTCTGCAATTATCAGTAGATTGGGAGACTGAGTCATTAAGACAAAAGATGCTAGCTTCCTAATTTTCAGGGCAGTCTTGACATCCACCCTTAAGAATTAAGACTGATATTTAGAAGATAAGATAAAAGCAGAAAAGATAAAAACCTAGATCCATACATGGTAAGGTATATGGTGGATCAAGGTATAAGGAGAAAGAAAGAATGGAAGGGAAGAATACCAATATTAAATGGACCTTTACTGCAAGTGACAAAACCCCAACTCAAACTGGCTTAAAAATTAAAAGGGGATATGACAAGGCTATGGTTTTTCCTGTGGTCATGTATGAATGTGAGAGCTGGACTGTGAAGAAGGCTGAGCGCCGAAGAACTGATGCTTTTGAACTGTGGTGTTAGAGAAGACTCTGGAGAGTCCCTTGGACTGCAAGGAGATCCAACCAGTCCATTCTGAAGGAGATCAGCCCTGGGATTTCTTTGGAAGGAATGATGCTAAAGCTGAAACTCCAGTATTTTGGCCACCTCATGCAAAGAGTTGACTCATTGGAGAAGACTCTGATGCTGGGAGGGATTGAGGGCAAGAGAGAAGGGGATGACAGAGGATGAGATTGCTGGATGGCATCACTGACTCGATGGATGTGAGTCTCAGTGACCTCCAGGAGTTGGTGATGGACAGGGAGGCCTGGCGTGCTGCAGTCCATGGGGTCACAAAGAGTCGGACATGACTGAGCGACTGATCTGATCTGATGATCCTGTTGCCATTTACTTTATTGTTTGGGGTTCGAATTTATACACGCTTTTTGTGTTTTCTGTCTAGAGAATGTCCTTTAGCATTTGTTGGAGAGCTGGTTTGGTGGTGCTGAATTCTCTCAGCTTTTGCTTGTCTGTAAAGCTTTTGATTTCTCCTTCATATTTGAATGAGATCCTTGCTAGGTACAATAATCTGGGCTGTAGATTATTTTCTTTCATCACTTTAAGTATGTCTTGCCATTCCCTCCTGGCTTGGAGAGTTTCTATTGAAAGATTAGCTGTTATCTTTATGGGAATTCCCTTGTGTGTTATTTGTTGTTTTTCCCTTGCTGCTTTTAATATTTGTTCTTTGTGTTTGATCTTTGTTAATTTGATTAATATGTGTCTTGGGGTGTTTTGCCTTGGGTTTATCCTGTTTGGGACTCTCTGGGTTGCTTGGACTTGGGTGATTATTTCTTTCCCCATTTTAGGGAAGTTTTCAACTATTAACTATACTTATCAATAATTACCTTAAACTTTAATGGACTGAATGCCCCAACCAAAAGACAAAGACTGGCCGAATGGATACAAAAACAAGACCCCTACATATGTTGTCTACAAGAGACCCACCTCAAAACAGGGGACACATACAGACTGAAAGTGAAGGGCTAGAAAAAGATTTTTCATGCAAATAGGGACCAAAAGAAAGCAGGAGTAGCAATACTCCTATCAGATAAAATAGACTTTAAAACAAAGGCTGTGAAAAGAGACAAAGAAGGTCACTACATAATGATCAAAGGATCAATCCAAGAAGAAGATATAACAATTATAAATATATATGCACCCGACATAGGAGCACCGCAATATGTAAGACAAATGCTAACAAGTATGAAAGGAGAAATTAACAATAACACAATAATAGTGGGAGACTTTAATACCCCACTCACACCTATGGATCAATCAACTAAACAGAAAATTAACAAGGAAACACAAACTTTAAATGATACAATAGACCAGTTAGACCTAATTGATATCTATAGGACATTTCATCCCAAAACAATGAATTTCACCTTTTTCTCAAGCACACACGGAACCGTCTCCAGGATAGATCACATCCTGGGCCATAAATCTAGCCTTGGTAAATTCAGAAAAATTGAAATCATTCCAAGCATCTTTTCTGACCACAATGCAGTAAGATTAGATCTCAACTACAGGAGAAAAACTATTAAAAATTCCAACATATGGAGGCTGAACAACACGCTGCTGAATAACCAACAAGTCACAGAAGAAATGAAAAAAGAAATCAAAATTTGCATAGAAATGAATGAAAATGAAAACACAACAACCCAAAACCTGTGGGACACTGTAAAAGCAGTCCTAAGGGGGAAGTTCATAGCAATACAGGCATACCTCAAGAAACAAGAAAAAAGTCAAATAAATAATCTATCTCTACACCTAAAGCAACTAGAAAAGGAAGAAATGAAGAACCCCAGGGTTAGTAGAAGGAAACAAATCTTAAAAATTAGGACAGAAATAAACGCAAAAGAAACAAAAGAGACCATAGCAAAAATCAACAAAGCCAAAAGCTGGCAAAAAAAAGAATGAAGAAGATTACAGAATTCTGCCTTGTCTTTCCTTTCTCTTTTTTTCTGGTTTTCTTGCCTCAAAAATACTTTTCTTTTAATATTTTCTTTATGAGGCTCACACATGAAGTGGGTATAGACACAAGGAAGGGAAACAAGCCCCTAGCTAGATACTGTTGACATTCTCTGTTGTAGAAGAGCCCTGGGCCACCCCCATAGGCCAGCAGTTCACCTACTCCCCAAAGAAATGCCAGTTACCATGTGACACCCAATGGAATGTGCTGCTCAACTCACTTTGTACTAACCATCAGCAGGATCGAAAATGACTCCTCCCCAACATCACCCCTCTTCTTCCTTCCCATTTCCCTCCCATCCTCATGGATCCCTTCTTTTTCCCACTTTCTCTTGCCTTCTGACTCTCTTTCCCTCTCAAAAAAAAAAAAAAAAAATTTAAAAAGGGGGTAAAAATATCTAGTTTATATAATTCTTGTGTAATGGTTGGATCTAATACCCAAATAATATCAATAACCTTTCTACCTCCCCTCAATTCAGTTCGGTCACTCAGTCGTGTCTGACTCATTGTAACCCATTGAATTGCAGCACGCCAGACCTCCCTGTCCATCACCAACTCCCAGAGTTTATTCAAACTCATCTCCACTGATTCGGTGAAGCAATCCAAACATCTCATCCTCTGTCGTCCCCTTCTCCTTCTGCCCTCAATCTTTCCCAGCATCAGTCTTTTCCAATGAGTCAACTTTTTGCATGAGGTGGCCAAAGTATTGGAGTTTCAGCTTTAGCATCAGTCCTTCCAATGAACACTCAGGACTGATCTCCTTCAGAATGGACTGATTGGATCTCCTTGCAGTCCAAGGGACTCTAAAGAGTCTTCTCCAACACCACACTGCAAAAGCAGCCATTCTTCAGCGCTCAGCCTTCTTCACAGTCCAACTCTCACATCCATACATGACCACTGGAAAAACCATAGCCTACACTAGACGGATCTTTCTTGCCAAAGTAATATCTCTGATTTTGGATGTTATCTGTTTTGGTTATAACTTTCCTTCCAAGGAGTAAGCGTCTTTTAATTTCATGGCTGCAGTCACCATCTGCAGTGATTTTGGAGCCCCCAAAAATAAAGTCTGACACTGTTTCCATTTTTCCCCCATCTATTTCCCAGGAAGTGATGGGACTGGATGCCATGATCTTCGTTTTCTGAATGTTGAGCTTTAAGCCAACTTTTTCACTCTCCTCTTTCATTTTAATCAGGAGGCTTTTTAGTTCCTCTTCACTTTTTGCCATAGGGCTGGTGTCATCTGCATATCTGAGGTTATTGATATTTCTCCTGGCAATCTTGATTCCAGCTTGTGCTTCTTCCAGCCCAGCGTTTCTCATGATCTACTCTGCATATAAGTTAAATAAGCAGGGTGACAATATACAGCCTTGACATACTCCCTTTCCTATTTGGAACCAGTCTGTTGTTCCATGTCCAGTTCTAACTGTTGCTTCCTGATCTGCATATAGGTTTCAATAGAGGCAGGTCAGGTGACCTGGTATTCCCATCTCTTTCAGAATTTTCCACAGTTTCTTGTGATCCCCACAGTCAAAGGTTTTGGCATAGTCAATAAAGCAGAAGAAGATGTTTTTCTGGAACTCTTTTGCTTTTTCCGTGATCCAGCGGATGTTGGCAATTTGATCTCTGGTTCCTCTGCCTTTTCTAAAACCAGCTTCAACATCAGGAAGTTCACGGTTCACATATTGCTGAAGCCTGGCTTGGAGAATTTTGAGCATTACTTTACTAGCGTGTGAGATGAGTGCAATTGTGCAGTAGTTTGAGCATTCTTTGGCATTGCCTTTCTTTGGGATTGGGATGAAAACTGACCTTTTCCTGTCCTGTGGCCACTGCTGAGTTTTCCAAATTTGCTTGCATATTGAGTGCAGCACTTTCACAGCATCATCTTTCAGGATTTGGAATATCTCAACTGGAATTCCATCACCTCCACTAGCTTTGTTCATAGTGATGCTTTCTAAGGCCCACTTGACTTCACATTCCAGGATGTCTGGCTCTAGGTCAGTGATCACACCATCATGATTATCTGGGTCATGAAGATCTTTTTGTACAGTTCTTCTGTGTATTCTTACTACCTCTTCTTAATATCTTCTGCTTCTGTTAGGTACATACCATTTCTGTCCTTTATCGAGCCCATCTTTGCATGAAATGTTCCCTTGGTATATCTACTTTTCTTGAAGAGATCTCTAGTCTTTCCCATTCTGTTGTTTTCCTCTATTGCTTTGCATTGATCGCTGAAGAAGGCTTTCTTATCTCTCCTTGCTATTCTTTGGGACTCTGCATTCAGATGCACATATCTTTCCTTTTTTCCTTTGCTTTTCACCTTTCTCCTTTTCACAGCTATTTGTAAGGCCTCCCCGGACAGCCATTTTGCTTTTTTGCATTTCTTTTCCATGAGGATGGTCTTGATCCCTGTCTCCTGTACAGTGTCACAAACCTCCGTCCATAGTTCATCAGGCACTCTGTCTATCAGATCTGGTCCCTTAAATCTATTTCTCACTTCTACTGTATAATCATAAGGGATATGATTAAGGTCATACTTGAATGGTCTAGTGATTTTCCCTACTTTCTTCAATTTAAGTCTGAATTTGGCAATAAGGAGTTCATGACTGGAGCTGCAGTCAGCTCCCAGTCTTGTTTTTGCTGACTGTATAGAGCTTCTCCATCTTTGGCTGCAAAAAATAGAATCAGTCTGATTTCAGTGTTGACCATCTGGTGATGTCCATGTGTAGAGTCTTCTCTTGTGTTGTTGGAAGACGGTGTTTGCTATGACCAGTGCATTCTCTTGGCAAAACTCTATTAGCCTTTGCCCTGCTTCATTTCATACTCCAAGGCCAAATTTGCCTGTTACCCCAGGTGTTTCTTGACTTCCTACTCTTGCATTCCAGTCCCCTATAATGAAAAGAACATCTTTTTTGGGTGTTAGTTCTAAAAGGTCTTGTAGATCTTCATAGAACCGTTCAACTTCAGCTTCTTCAGTGTTACTGGTTGGGGTATAGACTTGGATTACTGTGATATTGAAAGGTTTGCTCTGGAAACAAACAGAGATCATTCTGTCGTTTTTGAGATTCCATCCAAGTACCGCATTTTGGACTCTTTTGTTGACCATGATGGTTACTCCATTTCTTCTAAAGAATCCCTGCCCACAGTAGTAGATATAGTCTCTTACATTTTTGTTGCTATACATTAGTATCTATTCTCATAGTGTCTATTCTATTCTATCTAGATAGGTAGATGTTACCATCCCTTGGCCCTGGGATCCACTTTACAATAGTCACTGTGATTGACACCAAGATCGTGCCTGCTCCCCTCCCCCCACTCCCCCCAGTCGGGGGCATGGGGTGGGGGGGGCGGGGCAGGGCTGAGATTGGTGGAGGGATGGATCTGCAAGGGAAAATGAAAACTACTGCTACTTTAAAAATGGAATAAATGCAGTGAGGACAGACACCACAGACTCAAGTCACTCTCCCTCTGGAGAGTATTTCCCCAGCAGATGAGAGGAGTATTTTTCCCAAGCTTTGCTTTCACAGATGATTCGTGGCCTGGGGTCACTAAACCAAAGTCTTCCCTGGAAAGTCGTGTGGTCATTACAGCTCCCCACTGAGCTTTCTTTCCGAATTACCAAAGGAGCTTATTTTTGGTGGAGGAAGCTTAGCCTCGATGTGAAATTATCCTAAGAGTTTTGAGACTAAAATGGATTTTTCTAATAGACATTTAAAATGTTTTATTGACGCAACACTACCCCTGTTTAATGAAGCCCTGAAAAGGCATCTTTTCTGCAGTCAGTCAGTAGTGTCCAGCTCTTTGTAGCCACATGGACTGCAGCACACGAGGCTTCCCTGTCCTTCACCATCTCCTGGAGCTTGCTCAAACTCATGTCATTGAGCTGGTGATGTCATCTAGCCATCTTATCCTTTGTTGCCTCCTTCTCTTCCTGTCTTCATTTCTTCCCAGCATCAAGGTCTTTTCCAATGAGTTGGCTCTTCCCTTCAGGTAGTCAAAGTATTGGAGCTTCAGCTTGAGTATTTCCAGTGAATATTCAAGGTTAATTTTTCTTTAGGTTTGACTGATTTGATCTCCTTGAGGATCAAGGGACTCTCACAGTGCCAAAGAATCAATTTTTTGACACTCAGCCTTCTTTATGGTCCAACTCTCACATCTGTACATGAATACTAGAAAAGCCATAACTTTGACTAGACAGACCTTTGTCAGCAAAGTAATATCTCTGCTTTTTAATATGCTGTCTAGGTTTGTCATAGTTTTTCTTCCAAGGAGCAAGTGTTTTTTTAAATTTCATGGCTCTAGTCACCATATGCAGTGATTTTGGAGGCTACTACCCCCCCCCCCCCAAAGAAAAATAAAGTCTGTCACTGATTTCATTGTTTCCCCATCTATTTGCCATGAAGTGATGGGACTGGATGTCATGAACTTAGTTTTCTGAATGCTGGGTTTTAAGGCAGCTTTTTCACTCTCTTCTTTCACTTTCATCAAAAGGCTCTTCCTCTTTGCCTTCTGCCATATGGTTGTGTCATCTGTATATCTGAGGTTATATGCATTTCTCCCAGCAAACTTGATTCCAGCTTGAGCTTCATCCAGACTGGCATTTCTCATGATGTACCCTGCATATAAGTTAAATGAGCAGGGTGACAATATACAGCCTTGATGTACTCCTTTCCCAATTCTGAATCAGTCCATTGTTCCATCGAAGGTTCTAACTGCTGTTTCTTGACCTGCATACAGATTTCCCAGGACGGAGGTAAGGTGATCTGGTATTCCCATCTTTTAAAGAATTTTCCACAGTTTATTGTGATCCACAATGGTCAACAGCTTTCGTATAGTCAATGAAGGAGAAATAGATGTTTTTCTGGCATCTTAGGTGAAATAAAAGATAAAATAAATAAAAAATTAAAATAGCTTAAAATAGAGTACATGGGTCTGCTTTCAATGTAAAGTACACAGCTACAAATACTTAAAAGTTTTAAAACACAGAAAGAGAAAGGCAGAAGAAAAAGCTCCACATACAGACTTTATTGTTATTTTCCTGTGTGTGTGTGTGTGTGTGTGTGTGAAAGATCAAGGTGTTTTTTTTTTTTTTTTTTGATCGATTTTATAATTGCTTTTCCCTTCTCAGTGATCGTGAGACTTGGTTTCGTGAGTGCCCAAAGCTGTACTTGGGGAAACTGTGCTAGTTTGCAACTTGTGAAAATGACCCTTGTAGAAATGGTGCCACATGTGTTCTGAAATCTAGGACAGAAATTGTCTGCCTCTGTCCATATGGGAGGTCTGGACTCCTCTGCAATGCAGGTAAGAGTTTTCATTGCTGAGCATGAATCCAAGTAGAAGGGGGTGAAGAGGAGAGAAAATTACTCAGAAAAATCAAGAACAGCACCTCACTGAACAAATTCGTCAAATCCTTCTCTTCATTCTTTTCAAGTCAGTCAAGACAAGACACATTAATGAGATGGATCACTGTATTTCTCATACCCACTGAGTAATTACAAAGGAGATAATAAGCTTTCCCTAAAGTTAGACTACAGAAAATCTCTGTGTTATTACATATCAAGGATATTCTAATACTCAGAATAACAAGGAAAATCAGAACAATACATGCTGCTGCTAAGTCACTTCAGTCTTGTCCGACTCTGTGCAACCCCATAGATGGCAGCCCACCAGGCTCCCCTGTCCCTGGGATTCTCTAGGCAAGAACACTAGAGTGGGTTGCCATTTCCTTCTCCAATGCATGAAAGTGGAAAGTGAAAGTGAAGTCGCTTAGTCGTGTCCGACCCTCAGCAACCCCATGGACTGCAGCCTTCCAGGCTCCTCCGCCCATGGGATTCTCCAGGCAAGAGTACTGGAGTGGGGTGCCATTGCCTTCTCCGGAACAATACATAAAATCAAATTATTTTACATAATTTTGTTAAACTGAGGATATAATATTAAAAAATATCTATGTATTATGAAGTTGTTTTTATTTAAAGATAACAAAATCCATGATATAGTTATTATATCTCAAGAAACTAAATCAGAAATAAGAGCCATTTTCTTCTGCTTAGGAAAATTCACAATGTAGAAACCCTGTATTACTAAACTATACAAGAAACTATAATATAAAATACTTTAAGAAATAAATTGCCTAAGAATGAAATATTGGCTTTGATATACAGAAATATGTATGTCTGTGAACATTTTCAGAAATAATTAAAAGTATTTGGTATTAATATTGAATCAATTCAGGACTGGACTTAGTTCATCTTTATTTTCTCCATAACGATTAAATAAAAGTTTATCCCTTTGTAACTAGTGGTATTCATTACCAAATTTTAGAATAAGTCTCCCAAAGTAAGCACAGACCCTGTGTCCCAGGACATGCACACAGTGACACAAATACATCCAGATTGTGACGACTCATCAAAAATCTGCCCCCCACCCTCCAACACACACACAGCTGATGCTACAGGCATGAAAATTGAAACTAGAATAAAGAATCTGTCACCAGAAAGTATGATGTTTTTGATGCATACATACATCTTTGCAGGGAACTGACAGCAGATTCGATGCATCGCTGAGAGAGGAGCTCCCCCTGCAGCTGTGGCAGGGCCATGTTTGAAGTGAGCTTTATCTTTGCAAGCAGCACTGTAGACAAATGGAACTGATGGTGTCTTGTCCTTCCTTATAAAAATCTCATGCTTCATAGACATAATCATTCCACTTAAATAAAAGCTGATGGAAAATGTAACTGATGTCAATACATTTGATTACTCTATGATAAATCATTAATTTTGCTTCCTACCTGAAAATAAGACTGACTGAAATAAGAAATGAATATATTTATGAACAGCTGAACATATTTACAAAAATGCTTGTTTGTGCCCCTCTCTTAGTCTCACTAGGCTTCCAAAGATGCAAAGATTTATGGATTATTTAAACAAAAAATATCATACAAAATTTATTAGGCTCTTTGCCTCAGTGTTAGTAAGAAGAAATTCCTACATGTGCCCATGCAGAGGGATGTCTCAGGATATTTAACATACCCATTAAAATGTCCACAAATATGCCAGATCCACTGGAAAATCTTTCCCTTGTAGAACTTACATTCTAACTGAGAAGATAAAAAAGAGAATAGAAATGGCTAAAGACACAATGTAAATGAAGAGAATTATGAAGAAAATCAAGATGAAAGAGTGCTGGGGGGCGGGGGTGCAATGTTCACAGCTAGATTGACCTCAGGAGATGGAAGGTCTGTGCTGAGGCCTAAGAATAAGGAGGAAAAACAAGTCTCCAGGCAGAAGGTACAGGAGATAGAAGACCATGGAGAGAGAGCCTGAGCCTTTTGAAGAATGAGAGTTGCTTCCACTGCTGGAACACAGGGAGCAAGGCATAGGTTGTTTCTAGAGGCCTTAGACAGCCATGGGGAGTAGGGAGAGGGTCAAACAGGCAAGGGGTTTAATATGTACCTGCTTAGACCATTTTTATTTTGGAGGTTGATTTTAGAAAGCTTCTGTTCCCGAATCCTGACAAAAGATAGCTTTGCCTTTGTTTTAGTTGTTAAGTTGTGTCCAGCTTTTGCAACACCATGTACTATAGCCCACCAGGCTCCTCTGTCAGTTGGATTTCCCAGACAAGAATACTAGAGTGGGCTGCCTTTTCCTTCTCCAAGAGATCTTCCCCACCCCAGGATCAAACCCAAGTCTCCTGCATTGGCAAGTGAGTTCTTTACCACTGAGTTACCAGGGAAGTTTTACCTTAGACAAGGATAATGGGAGTGGAGACTGAAGTGAGTGAACTTGAGATCAGTTTTGGAGACAGAGGTGGTAGAACTTGCTGAAAAACATGTGAGAAGGGCTGAATCAAGAACAACTGTGGAATTTTTGTTCGTTAGTTCGTTTAAACTGTAGGTAGATCAGTTTACTTCAGTTCAGTTCAGTCACTCAGTCGTGTCCAACTCTTTGCGACTCCATGAATCGCAGCACGCCAGGCCTCCCTGTCCATCACCAACTCCTGGAGTTCACTCAGACTCACGTCCATCGAGACAGTGATGCCATCCAGCCATCTCATCCTCTGTCATCCCCTTCTCCTCTTGCCCCTAATCACTCCCAGCATCAGACACTTTTCCAATGAGTCAACTTTTCGCATGAGGTGGCCAAAGTATTGGAGATTCAGTTCCAGCATCATTCCCTCCAAAGAAATACCAGGGCTGATATCCTTCAGAATGGACTGGTTGGATCTCCATGCAGTCAAAGGGACTCTCAAGAGTCTTCTCCAACACCACCCTTCAAAAGCATCAATTCTTGGGCGCTCAGCTTTCTTCACAGTCCAACTCTCACATCCATACGTGACCACTGGAAAAACCACAGCTTACACTAGACGGGTCTTTCTTGCCAAAGTAATATCTCTGATTTTGGATATGTTATCTGGGTTGGTCATAACTTTCCTTCCAAGGAGTAAGTGTCTTTTAATTTCACGGCTGCAGTCACCATCTGCAGCGATTTTGGAGCCCCCAAAAATAAAGTCTGACACTGTTTCCACTGTTTCCCCATCTATTTCCCAGGATGTGATGGGACCAGATGCCATGATCTTCGTCTTCTGAATGTTGATCTTTAAGCCAACTCTTTCACTCTCCACTTTCACTTTCATCAAGAGGCTTTTTAGTTCCTCTTCATTTTCTGCCATAAGGGTGGTGTCATCTGCATATCTGAGGTTATTGATATTTCTCCCGGCAATCTTGATTCCAGCTTGTGCTTCTTCCAGCCCAGCGTTTCTCAAGATGTACTCTGCATAGAAGTTAAATAAACAGGTGACAATATATAGCCTTGACGTACTCCCTCTCCTATTTGGAACCAGTCTGTTGTT
Source organism: Tragelaphus eurycerus (assembly GCA_935064755.1). NCBI lineage: Eukaryota > Metazoa > Chordata > Mammalia > Artiodactyla > Bovidae > Tragelaphus > Tragelaphus eurycerus. The sequence continues at coordinate 868,485 of CAKXYN010000041.1, read as the reverse complement.
CCATGTCCCATTCTAACTGTTGCTTCCTGACCTGCATATAGGTTTCTCAAGAGGCAGGTCAGGTGATCTGGTATTCCCATCTCTTCAAGAATTTTCCACAGTTTATTGTGATCCACACAGTCAAAGGCTTTGGCATAGTCAATAAAGCAGAAGAAGATGTTTTTCTGGAACTCTCTTGCTTTTTCGATGATCCAGTGGATGTTGGCAATTTGATCTCTGGTTCCTCTGCCTTTTCTAAAACAGCTTGAACATCTGGAAGTTCACAGCTGACATATTGTTGAAGACTGACTTGGAGAATTTTGAGCATTACTTTACTAACATATGAGATGAGTGCAGTTGTGCAGTAGTTTGAGCATTCTTTGACATTGCCTTTCTCTGGGATTGGAATGAAAACTGACCTTTTCCAGTCCTGTGGCCACTGCTAAGTTTTCTAAATTTGCTGGCATATTGAGTGTAGCACTTTCACAGCATCATCTTTCAGGATTTGAAATATCTCAGCTGGAATTCTATCACCTCCACTAGCTTTGTTCATAGTGATGCTTTCTAAGGCTCATTTGACTTCACATTCAAAGATGTCTGGCTCTAGGTGAGTGATCACACCATCGGGATTATCTGGGTCATGAAGGTCTTTTTTGTACAGTTCTTCTATGTATTCTTGCCACCTCTTAATATCTTCTGCTTCTGTTAGGTCCATACCATTTCTGTCCTTTATCAAGCCCATCTTTGCATGAAATATTCCCTTGGTATCTCTCATTTTAGGTAGATGGTGGTGCCCAAATCATTGGTTGGACCAATCTGACCTCCAGGGGGTCATCCAGAACACGCTGAATATATGTTTACTCAATAAACAGAAGTGCAGAGCAAACCAATGAATATAGTTGTTGACCAGTTACAACTGAACGTGAGAACAGGCACAGAATAAAACCAAGACTTCCTTACTTATCTTGGCCTTTTTGTTAATACTAGAAGATGGAAAAATCAGCTTGTTTTATTTTATCAGCACTTGCATTTGCTGTGTAGCACTCTCCTTTCAAATTATAGCCATGTCTACCAGGGCAATATATTCTTTGCGAGATGGTAGAAAATACAGTTATGACATTTCCTACCTTGTTGATATTTCACTGAGGGATTCATTCCTGGGTGATCACAGCAGAACTGAGGAAGACTAACTCCAGCTGCCTTCTTTGTAAAGTGCTTAGCACTCCTCAGCCCCTCTTCCTGCTGCCTGCTCCTACCAGGAGCGACCTCTTCTTGCTTTCTTAACTACAAGACAAAGGGGAGAGGCCGTTTTTTGTATCTTGCTCTCTGGTGTTCCCTCTATAAATACTTCCCTGTTTACATTCTCCCAACTTAGATCACTCAATGGACACAGGATTTGAAGAAAGTGACCTCTACTGTCTAGTCAGCAGGCACAAGGGGATTTGAACCCAGCACACTGATTGCAGGGCCTGACTCTCAGTCAGAGCAGTGCTGCTTTCTTCAAGTCTTGATGCAAGACCCTGTATTAAGTCGGGTCTCTCAGAACTCCAGCCTCAATTAATCTAATAGGACCTGCCTTAGAGATTTAATGTAAGAGTCTTCATGTTACTAATGAAGATGTTACTAACATGTTACTAATGATACATAAAATGCTTTTGGAATAAAATAATGCCATTTGCAGCAACATGGATGAACCTAGAGATTATGATACTAACTGAAATAAGTCAGACAGGAAAAGATAAATACCACTTACATGTGGAATCTAAAATATGATACAAATGAACTTATTTATGAAACAGACTCACAGACATAGAAAACAAACTTGCAGTTGCCTGGAACAGGAAGGGGCAGATTAGAAGTTTGGGGTTAACAGATGCAAACTATTATATATAGGTTGGATAAACACCAGTGTCTTCCTATATCACACATGGAACTGTGCAATATCCTGAGACAAACCATAATGGAAAAGAATATTTCTATATATATTTGTATAACTGAATCACTTTGCTGTACAGCAGAAACTAACACACCACTGTTAAAATCAACTATACTTCAATTTTTAAAATGCTTTTGTTTCTTAAGCATGTCAAGCCAGGATTCTCAAATGCACAGCAAACTGTCACATCTTAATGTAAGAGAGAAAGCCAGATCTCCATCCTAGCTAAAAAGAAAGCTCTCTAGGATGTCAAAGAAAATAAAAATTAATTTCCTTTTAAGAATTTTTCTTTTTAATGGCTGAGTAATACTCCATTGTGTATATGTACCACGGCTTTCTTATCCATTCATCTGTGGATGGACATCTAGTTTGCTTCCAAGTCCTGGCTATTGTAAACAGTGCTGCTATGAACATTGGGGTACACGTGTCTCTTTAAATTCTGGTTTTCTCAGTGTGTATGCCCAGCAGCAGGATTGCTGGATCATAAGGCAGTTCTATTCCCAGTTTTTTGAGGAATCTCCATATGTTCTCCAGAGTGGCTGTACTAGTTTGCATTCCCACCAACAGTGTAAGAGGGTTCCCTTTTCTCCACACCCTCTCCAGCATTTCTCAGCCATTAAAAAGAATACATTTGAATCAGTTCTAATGAAGTGGATGGAACTGGAGTCTATTATACAGAGTGAAGTAAGCCAGAAAGAAAAACATAAACACAGTATACTAATGCATATATATATGGAATTTAGAAAGATGGCAACAATAACCCTGTTTACGAGACAGCAAAAGAGACACTGATGTATAGAACAGACTTTTGGACTCTGGGAACGGGAGAGGGTGCGATGATTTGGGAGAATAGCACTGAAATATGTATAATATCATATCTCAAACGAGTCGCTAGTCCAGGTACGATGCCTGATAACAGATGCCTGGGGCTGGTGCACTAGGACGACCCAGAGGGATGGTATGGGGAGGGAGGAGGGAGGAGGGTTCAGGATGGGGAACACATGTATACTTGTGGCGGATCCATCTTGATGTATGGCAAAAGCAATACAATATTGTAAAGTTAAGCAAAATAAAATTTAATTTTAAAAAAAGTAAATAAAATGTTTCTTAGTGAAAAAAAAAAGAATTTTTCTAAGTTGGTGACATTCTTTGCTGTGATTGGAAATAAGCCAGGATATCACAAAATCTAGGAGAGTATACCCCAGGGACACAGATAATCAGCAGACTGTTTAAGGACATGATGCCTCTATAAAGCAGCTTAATGTCAGGCTGGCATTTTGTGATGGCATATCTCAAATATGTATAATTTTCTGTCATGTAAGCCTGTGACTCTTTTGACAGCATCCAGTCTGATGTGCTCCAGCTTTTTCTCTCCAATTTAGCAGCTGCTTGATTGCCCTGCTGTTCACCTGACCTCAGCATCCCCCCTTTCCCACCACATCCAAACCCAGTGTTTTCTAGCTCCTGGTAACAAAGAAGTGTTTAAAAAGATCACCTTAATCCCAGAGGGGATTGTGACCACATGAAGAAGCACTTGAGAAAGTGATCACATTTGCTCTGAGTTGAAGGCAACCCTTGAGAAGTCTGCTTTTCCTCCTTTATAAGAACTGAAGGAATTGCCTTTCTTTTGCTCAGTGGGAAGGTGCACACCTCCTGCTTTTCACTTTTTTTCTATCTATAAAGAAAAAAAGTTAGATTGACACATATGAAAAAGCAGCAATTAAAATAAGTATGTATTGGAAGAAAAGTTATGACCAACCTAGATAGCATATTCAAAAGCAGAGACATTACTTTGCCAACAAAGGTTCACCTAGTCAAGGCTATGGTCTTTCCTGTGGTCATGTATGGATGTGAGAGCTGGACTGTGAAGAAGGCTGAGCGCCGAAGAATTGATGCTTTTGAACTGTGGTGTTGGAGAAGACTCTTGAGAGTCCCTTGGACTGCAAGGAGATCCAGCCAGTCCATTCTGAAGGAGATGAGCCCTGGGATTTCTTTGGAGGGAATGATGCTGAAGCTGAAACTCCAGTACTTTGGCCACCACATGAGAAGAGTTGATTCATTGGAAAAGACTCTGATGCTGGGAGGGATTAGGGTGCAGGAGAAGAAGGGGATGACAGAGGATGAGATGGCTGGATGGCATCACCGACTCAATGGACATCAGTCTGGGTGAACTCTGGGAGTTGGTGATGGACAAGGAGGCCTGGTGTGCTACAATTCATGGAGTTGCAAAGAGTTGGACACAACTGAGCGACTGAACTGAAATGATATCTCAATATACACCAAAATGCTCATGACAGGTGCCCTTTGGATATCTGCACACGGATTGGTACTTTTCCTCTATTCATGTCAGAGGCAGTTCCAGCAAAGTTACCATTTATTTTTACAATAATTATTACAAGTACTTTGTGTTTATAAGCAAATGAGTCTCTTAAAATATATACATTAGTATCTGGGAAATATTTTCTGGTCAAAGTCATTAGGTTTATAAATTGTTAATATATCTATAGTTAATGCTATAATCTTTCTCTAAAGACATTATACTTCCTACCAATGGTTGAATTTGGATTTAGAAGGCTGAGCGCTGAAGAATTGATGCTTTTGAACTGTGGTGTTGGAGAAGACTCTTGAGAGTCCCTTGGACTGCAAGGAGATCCAGCCAGTCCATTCTGAAGGAGACCAACCCTGGGATTTCTTTGGAAGGAATGATGCTAAAGCTGAAACTCCAGTATTTTGGCCACCTCATGCAAAGTGTTGACTCATTGGAGAAGACTCTGATGCTGGGAGGGATTGGGGGCAAGAGAAGAAGGGGACGACAGAGGATGCGATGGCTGGATGGCATCACTGACTCGATGAATGTGAGTCTGAGTGACCTCCGGGAGTTGGTGATGAACAGGGAGGCCTGGCGTGCTGCGGTTCATGGGGTCGCAAAGAGTCGGACATGACTGAGTGACTGATCTGATCTGATCTGATAGTTATATATAGTTATACGTATATATGTGTGTATGTGTTATACCCACATATCTATTAAGTAAATGAGATAATAAATATTTTGACTTGGGCAATTATATCAGTTCTGGCAGTCTGAGAGTTGTTTCACCAATATATTTTTTCCTTTTTTAATAATACACCCATGATTTTATCTGAGGCAATCATGTGCCCAGCTGAAATGCTCTAGTCTCCCTTAAAGCTGAGTGCAGCCATGGGACTAAATTATGAACAATGATCAGATGCAAGTGAAAGGATTAGAGGATTGTGTTGACCTCTGGAAAAACTCCTTAAAAGTGGAATGACCCCCCGCCCCCCACCAACCCTCCTCTTTTCTTAAGCCTGGAATGTGGATGAGATGTTTCAAATTCCAGAAATCATCACGGATCATAAGGTAGCCTTGAAAATGGAAGACACGTGCTAGGATGGTAGAGTGAAAAGATGAAAAAGCTAAATTCCTGATAACTGTAAAACTATCACAACAGTCAGAGCTTGCCATCATCAGATTTTTGTTATTGAAAGAGAAATAATCTATTTTATTTAAACCTCTGCTGTTTTGCTATGTGTTATTATTTGTACTTAAGCCTAATTCTTACTAATGCAATCAGTGTCAAAATTTCTCTGAACTTTATATCCTGATATATTTTATCAAATATTTCTGATTTTGTTCATAAGTCCTTAAACTCCTTCTCAAAAAAATACTTATGGACTTTCTTGGGTTATTTATCTTATTTCAGTCTATAAGATTTAATAAACCGTAAGTTTATAAAATATATTTTTGCAACTCAATGGAAGCATGGAATGAACATTATTCCAATGTTGTAAAAGAAATATCAAGGTAAGCAGCAAAAAGAAAAAGGTTTATTTTTCCAAATTAGAAAAATAATTTAGAAATTATACTTTAGACCTTACTTATGAAGCATTGTTGTTGTTTATCCACTAAGCTGTGTCTGACATTTTTGCAATCCCAAGGATTGTAACCTTCCAGGCTCCTCTGTCCAGGGGATTTCCCAGGCAAGAATATTGGATTGTGCTGCCATTTCCTTCTCCAGGAGATCTTCCAGACCCAGGGATCAAACCCTCATCTTCTGCATTGGCAGGGTTCTTTACCACCAGGGAAGCCTTATGAAACAGAAAGTTAATGGTATGAAACATTACCCCTCTCTTAAAACTACCTCCAAGGCAATTTCTAACAATCATGCTAAATTTAAAAAAATCAAATTCTGTAGTTTTTCACATTTCAAATCCTAGGGAGGCATGCATCTGTTACTGTCTGCTTTTAAATAGAGACCAAAGACTACTCATTATCAAACTCTCCCTGATTGCCTCTGGAATTCTGTCAGTAAAGCATTAAACTCTAATAGCCAAATGTCCTTTCTGTTCATTCCAGGGCTTTGTCATTGTCTACCAACCTCCCAGAATGCTCGCTTCCAACACAAGCATTTTCTGCCAGTTAAAAATGTCTTTAAAATGGATAGACTATGGACAGGGGCAAAATATATTCTCCTGAATATATTCATGGCAATTAACTTCGTCACCCACACGTGGAAATGTAAAGCTCTGCAGTTTGTTCTCAGCTCACCAGAGACTTTAACTTCACAAGTCTGTCAGTCCAGAGTCGATTTTGTATATAAAATGAACACTGTCAGATCCCACCACACCCATCAGGTTATGCTCAACTGGGTTGAAAGCTGTGCTGCTGTGATGACCCCACCAGCGACAAGCAGCAGAGCGTGAACATATCAAAAATTCCTCACAGAAAGGAAAAGCTTGTTATAGTATGCTGCATGCAAGACTACAAAGTCAACATTTTGCAAAGAGGCAATGACATTTATTGGTTGAAATTTGGGAGAATGGCATTGAAACATGTATAATATCATATATGAAATGAGTCACCAGTCCAGGTTCGATGCACGATACTGGATTCTTGGGGCTGGTGCACTGGGACGACCCAGAGGGATGGTATGGGGAGGGAGGAGGGAGGAGGGTTCAGGATGGGGAACACATGTATACCTGTGGCTGATTCATGTTGATATATGGCAAAACCAATACAATATTGTAAAGTTAAAAAATAAATAAAAAGGAAAAAAAGTAAAAAAAAATAAAAATAAAATAAACAGGGACGAAGGTGCTGCTGTGTCCTGTAAACTGCCTCTCACTCTATATGCTGGCAGCAGCTCTCCAGTTTGCGGTTTGTGTTTGTTCATAATCACTGACATGCTCATATTGTGTCTTTTCTAATATTTTGTCATCTCATGACTTTGAGCTTGAAAATGACTTCCTGTGTTCCTGTGTTTTTAGGATGAGATAAGAACTGTTCAAAATGATGTATAAACCTATAAACTTGCCATGGACAGACCTTCACTTATCCTCTAGCCCCCACTCATTTTGTGTTTCTCATTTAATGCTGGCTACACACCACATCCCTCTCTCAGACTGCTGTGTGAAAGCATACATTACCCGGTTTGAGCCATCACCACAGTGGGGAAGGGGCCAACAGTGCCTGCACATGACAGCCTTTCAATTCTTTGCTGAATTGGAAATTATTTGAAAGTTCTCCAGAATAACCATCTAAGCTGGTACCCTGAGCCTACCACTGTGCCTATCACTTAGACAAAAGTCAATAAGTATTTGTCATATTGAAAAGGCAAACCAATAAAATAATCAATGAATGAAGGGGCTAATATGGAACTTTCCAAAACTGTATCCATGGCAAACCAGAGCAACAGGAGGGGTTGAGATAAACTCACATCTATTGACAGCTTTTGGTATGCCAGGCCCTCAGCTAAGTGTTACTTTACATCTTCCTACATGATCCACACAATAAGCTAGGGAGGCAAAAGTCATTATTCATCATGCAGATAGGGAAACTGAGGCTGCAAGAATTTAAATAACTAGTCAAAAGTGACATAGCTCATGAGTTGTGGATAAATCTGAGCCCACAGTTCTCTGACTTCAGCCTTTCTTTAAAACATTGTGTAGTTTTAACATGTCCCCTTCCGGGAGCTCATAGTGTGTAAGCACACAGCAAAGACTCCAAGAAGTTGTGTAACAGCACAGCACTAAATCATGGTACTCTTCTTTCTCATGGAACAAGAACAAGTCTTTCACAGAATACATTGGAGCAGCTCTCAAAGTGGTGTATGTACACTCCACTGTGGTATTGGAAGAAAATATTACTTTTCTTTTTTTAATGTTTTAAACCCCCAATTCCTTGGGGGTTTGTGTGTTTTGTGATGCCCATGCTATTTTAGTATATGTATATGATGTTAAATAAATAATATATATAAGCTGTGATCACAAAAGTTTAAACTACCAATTTAGTGATTATCTTTCAAACATGACCTGAAATTTTTATTCATACCACTGATTTCATGAGACTAATTTGGCAAAGTTGATTTCAAATTATGCTTGAAATGCTTGGGATATATAATCTATAAATGTATTATATGATTCCAGTTGGTTGATATTGTTAGAAGAAACAATATCAAAAGCTGTTTATTCTTGTTCTTAAAGTCCTTTAAAGTCATCCACTCCCCCCAATACGATTAACTGACTTAAATTTGTATCGTCTGAGTTCATGCTTCTTGAGCTATGGAAAAGATAATAGGCAGCCTTTGGTAAGGCAGAGTGACTGAATCCTCAGCTGATACCAACAGCAGCCTCACTGTAGAAAGTCAAGGTTAAGTGGACATTTCATGGAAATGTCTGGACAGGCTTTCTCCAGTATGAAGAAACAGGTAAGGCCACTTAGGCCTAAACTGAACAGAATAAGTTTAAGTAGAAGCTACTCTTCCTTCTCTGCATCACAATTCAATAAAAATTAAAAGTGCTTAAAATTACTTTATGCATTTATCCCTTAGCATTCTGTTTTGTTTCGATTTTCTTCAGTGAGTCAATGACTTCATCCTTGCTTTCTTCTTGGCCCTTTTACCAAATGATGACTCTTTGATAAGAATCACACAATCATTTTATGAATTTTCACTCATAAAATTGGATAGATTCGAGTTGCAATTCATGTACTTGATATGACCAACTAAACCTGAAAAGATTGATACTTTCAAAGGGATGTCTTTTTTTCAACTGAAATAAATAATTTCTTATAAAAAAATTACTCCAGCAATGAAGTATTTTTGAAAGTGTAGCATTTACTGTAGAATTGACTACTCAAAGTAATTAAACTGATAACTGCAGGAAACTCATGACCTAATGTGAAGGAGAAGTGAGGAAGTGTTAGTCGCTCACTCGTGGCTGACTCTTTTCAACTCTATGGACTGTAGCTCGCCAGGCTCCTCTGTCCCTGAAATTCTCCAGGCAAGAATACTGGAGTGGGTAGCTACTCCCTTCTCCAGGGGATCTTCCAAACCCAAGGATCAAACTCAGGTCTCCTGCATCGCAGGCAGATTCTTTACCATCTTGAGCCACCAGGGAAGTGCCATGACCTAATATCAGAGATTAAATGACTCAACGAGTGGGGTCTGGGATTCCTATTATTATGCACTTTTAAAGACAAAGATTAAACTGGGGGATAGGGAGGAAAAAAAATAGAGAGGGAGAAAAGAGAATACTTCTGAAAATTAATTACAGCTCATAACCAAGACCTGACATCATATGCCCCTATGTTGATTAAGATTATTCAATGTATCAAAATGAATCTGCCACAGGTATACATGTGTTCCACATCCTGAATCCTCCTCCATCCTCCCAGATTAATTTTGATACATGGCAAAACCAATACAACATTGTAAAGTTAAATAAAATAAAAATAAAATTAAAAAAAGATTATTCAATGTATCTTACACTACATACTTTTCACAATTATGAGTATTCTATATGTCTTCCCTTGCGTTATCCTACCCCTATTCTTCAGAAATTAAGGATAAATCCAAAGGTGAGACTAAGGCAATGTTAAATGATCCCAATTTGGTTGTAATCATATTGTCATAAACCCTGAATCTGAATGTAAACTGCAAATGGGAATTATAAACACTCGCTGTCAGAAACATGGCTCATGTCTCAAAATGTTTGAATTACTTAAAATGAACAGTGATTCCTGAAATGGTATTTGAGTCCTTATTTTTCTAAGGAGAGCATTATATAAGGAGTGTTAAGAACTGCACTTCGTATTCATTTCTGAAATTAAAAATCTGAAGAGCAAACAGGAATAATTCATAAAAGTTCATCTATTTGTATATTTTAAACTAAGTTTTTTCTATGGGTTAAACAATAAACTAATATAGGCATATTTTTATTCCTTTATTCTACTGATAGCACCTTGGTCCTGAATAAGGGATTTTCTTGGAGTGAATTAACTCTTTCTTGCCTCTAATGCCTCGTGGTCATTAGAGTGTAACTGGTGTGCCAGTGGCATGTAAAGTTCTTTGAAAGTTAGCATTTTACTGCCCATTTTGATTTGCATCATAACTTAACACCTGGCATGGAACATCCAATCTTTTCCAGAAGTCTCGAAACTGCATCTAATGATTTAGTTCCTAAAATGACATTTTGTAATACTTTTTGCCATTCTAAAGGAGCCAAGAATATTTTTGAATCTCATCTTTTTTGTTCTTGTGTATTAAATCAACTTGACATTGTTAAACTGAGACTGTTTCTGCCTTAAATCTTGAAGCCCTAGGGAAAGAAAAGCTGTCATCAGGTGAGTGGCTGATAATTCTGCTTGTTGGAGTGTATCCCTGTCAGTCTCCAGGTAGATGGCTGAACACACACCTTGTTGACAGCAAACACCAAAGGGGGCTTTCCTGCAGGAACATCAATGTGACTGCCTTGTCCAGCGAGTCCCCAAGTCCTTGTCAGTCTTGCTATCACAACCATGATAGGGATTGCTATATCCACTGCATTTTAGGTTGACTGGTTGTATAAGCTTTAAAAATAGAATATTTAAGAAATGTGTATTTCAGAGGCTTTTTTGTTGGTGGCTGTAAAATGCCTTCACAGTGCTGTTGCATCACACCTTCCTCCTTTATGACTTTCGATAATAAATAAGCACTTTTGAGAATCTTTAGGGTCCTGGATCTTTAGGACTGAGATACTCTTATAGTTGCTACCAATCCATATAGCAAAATGAGGATGGAAAGCCTCAACAGCCAAATCTCTTATGTGTTGTGATAATTAAGGAATTACTTGATTTTCCTTCCTGAAAATCAAAAGACTCAACGTACCTCTCTAACAAAGGCTTTTTTGGTTATTCAATGCTTGTTCTGTTGGAGTAGGAGAACATCAGAGCATCTGTGATGTACACAAAGGGCTGCAAATTTATGGGTGTATTAAGTGAACTCTAATTATAACTTGATTAAAAAGAAATCCCCTTGAAAAAGTCTATTTCCAGAGAAGCAGCTCTTGTAAGGACAAACTTAGAAATGAATGTTTCCCAAATGTGCTACTTGATAAAACTGAAAAGTGTTGTGCAAAGTCTTCTTAGAAACAGAAAGCAAAAGAATGACATCCATTTCTTTTCACACTCCATTCTCTATGGCACTGCATTTTAGTCAGCACTTTATTCTCTTAACATCTGCATGTTGTTAAATAATGAACTTCACCATTTAAGTAAAGTTGGGTATTATTTTATTAACTAAAAAATCCTCATCTCACTTTATAGCTGTTATATTGAAGTCAACAGTGTTGGACTCATGTGATGAGAAGGCCCTATTCTTGGAGAAGAGAGCCAAATATAGGTTCAGGGTAGGGGAGAGCCAGCTCTGTCATTTTCTTCTTCAATTTTTGAATTTTATATTTTTCAATATAATTTATTCTGACTCTGTCCATACTTGTACTGTTATCTTATTTCTGCTAGCCTCAGACTGTTTTCTAAGTAAAACTCACTCAAATCTGAAATATATTTGTATGATGAATACTTTGAACATGACTCTTTCTACACATACAACATGAAATCTGCTCCTGACTATTCATTCCTTATAATAACTCACTGGGCTAAGATAACCAATTCGTGACTTAATTTTGCTTTATGCTTCATTATACGTGAACTTAAGTGGTAAAATTATTGGCTGAAAATAAGATCAAGAAGATAATGGGGTTTAGTAAATGTCTTCCAAAGTTTACACACTAGTTGCTGGAGGCTGAGGTTGAGAGGATAAAAAGTATGATGATTAAATATGTTTAAGGAATGTTTTACACATTTGTATATAGGCAAAAAGGCCATGAGAGGTCCAGCACCAAATAGACCTATATGATTTTCTTTGATGTAAAAAAGAATTTTTTTAATTCCAATCAGAATCCTAGATTGACAATAGGGAAAATGAATTGTGAGTTATTCCTACTGATTCAAATGCAGCTTTATTTTTTGTTTCCTTTGTTACAAGTCCAAGGTGTTGGAGAAGACTCTTGAGAGTCCTTTGGACTGCAAGGAGATACAACCAGTCCATCCTAAAGGAGATCACTCCTGAATGTTCATTGGAAGGACTGATGTTGAAGCTGAAACTCCAATATTTTGGCCACCTGATGTGAAGAATCAACTCATTGGAAAAGACCCTGATGCTGGGAAATATTGAAGGTCGAGAAGAAGGGACGGCAGAGGATGAGATGGTTGGATGGCATCACTGACTCAATGGATACAAGTTTGGGTAAATTCCCGGAGTTGGTGATGAACAGGGAGGCCTGTTCCATGCTGCAGTCCATGGGGCAGCAAAGTGTTGGACACAACTGAGCGACTGAACTGAACTGTTACAAGTCATGACAGTTCATGGAATGGCTAAGAAGAGTGGGCAAGGATTGAGTGCTTGCAACTGAGAGCTTTGTATAGGATATCTTGTTTTATCCTCAATAGACCACATAGAGCAGCTATTACTATTTCCCCCATTTTATAGATGAGAACATTAATGGAGGCAAGAACTCCTGAGGAATGGATAAATAGTGGCAGGGCTGTAATCAGAACCCTTAACTGACTACACAGCCTCTGCTCTTTTCTCTTATATTACTTATCTTATTTTGAATCCCATGAAGATGCCTCAAACACATCTATCCAGTTATATAGTGTTTAAAGCAAAATCTACTCATGGAAGAGACTCATTATTTTAATGGAAACTGAAATAAGAACTGTCTTCTTAGTAAAAATGCTCAAGTATAAAATTGTGAACCATTGATCAAGTCTCACCATGTAATTAAGATGTTATCTGAACAAACCCTAGGTAGTTGAGATGTATTCATTATCAATGCTAGTTCATTTCATTGGCACAGAAATGTATTAAATTTGGCATCAATATGCTTTACTTTTTTAGCATTAGAAATTATCTGGCAAGCTATGAGATAATAAATATGGTTTAACTACGTTAATTGTAAAACTCTATAATTTATTCATTTAAAAATGCTAATTAAGAATTTATTATGTGCCAGGCCTGTCCTCAGTGTTTAGTATCAGTAAAACTTGGCAAATAAGCAAACATAATCTTCTTTCCTACATGAGGTATAACATCTAAAAAGGAAACAGGCAAAAACAAATAAGTAAATAAATGTCAGATTCCAAATTGGGATCGGTGCTATGTTGGAAATAAACAGACGACAGGGTGTGTTTTACTAAAATTATATGCATTTTATATAATTTTTCAACTGTATTGACATTAAGTGGTTCATTATACTCTCTTAGTAAGTATCTATCATCTGTCATTAAGGGTGTGACCTACTCAGATAGGGATTGGTGAGGGAAGTGATGAAGTTAGAGTCTAAAAGCCAAGGCAAGGGCAGCACATGTGGCTTTAGAGAAGTAAGGAGAGACCCATATCATTCAGGCCTTTGTGAGTCGCGATGATGAGTAGATTTTCTTCAGCGTTCATGTGGGTTTAAAGAGGGGAGTGATTCATGTTTGGAGAATATCACTTGGGTTTCTCTGTTGGAGAGGGAGTAGCAGAAGGGAGGCAGAAGAAAAGGCAGTCCATAGAAATAGCCATGTTGTCTGATGGGAGTGGGGAAAATTTGGCCAAGGTCAAGTCTTATTTAGAAATGGCTTCTATGACTCACCAACAGCCTATATCAGAGATGAGGAGGAGAAGGGATAAAGTCTGGCTCCCAGATGTTTGGGCAACTTAGATAATAAAATGGTTTACTGAAATGTGAGATAAAAAAAAACCTTGAATTGAAAATAGTTTTGCTTCCAATGCCTGTAGAATATGTGAGTGGAGATTTCAAGGAGACAGTTGGATATTTCATTTTACCTTCAAATGAGAGGTTTGGCCCACAGAAATGAAATTGGGGATTGTCGGCACATAGTTTTAAACTCATGAAAATACATAAAATGACTTAAGAGACAGCAGAGAAAGCTACATTCTGGGAGCTATAACATTTGGAATTTAGGTAGAGAATAAAAAGGAGCAAAGGAATGGAGAAGATGTGGTCAGAGACGCAACAGAGAGGCACCATGGAGAGCAAGGTGTCGCAGAGACCACCACAGTCTGCTTTCCAGGGAAAAGGCTTCTCTAGCACCTTATCTCACCTCAGAGGTGGCATGTTTCCCATTTCACCCTTGCCAGCCTTTCTGTCTCATCTGAGGAGGAAAATGAATCTTAGAAATATTACTCCTGAAAGCCTCCTCCTGAAAAACTGGGAGGTAATCATGAGACCATAGGACTCACTCTTCCATCCACACTCATCACCACATACTTGGGCTCCAGGGTAGAATCAGTGGGTCACCACCAAGATGTGCTCTCCCTGAGGAGAATCACAGTCAACAGAAGAAGACAAAATCACAGGCATTAGAGGAATTAGAAGCCTCTGGCAGCTACAGCTTCAGCAAACATTAAATAAAGTCGACCTCTAAGCCAGATTAGTACAAAACTTTATATCCTATTATGTGACACATAATGTCCAGCTTTCAACAAAAAATGACAAGATATGTTAAAAGAATTCATTTTTGTTTTTAAAAAGATGAAGAGTAAAGAAAGAAAACAGTCTGAAACAAGCATCAGAACAAGACGCAGATATTACACAGACACTTAAATGATCATACAGAGAATTTTTTTAAAAAATCAGTAAGACATAAATATCACTTCAAATCATCCAGATACTAAGAGAGTATAATGAACCACTTCATGTCAATACAGTTGAAAAATTATATAAATGCAAATAATTTTGGTAAAACACAATTAAAACTAGAAAAGTAACAAACATGAATAGCCTTGTAATTAAATTCCTAATTAAAAATATTCCCACTGAGAAAATGCAAAACTCATGTGCCTTCACTGATGAACTCATTATTTAAGGAAAAAAATAGCACCAGTCTAACATAGACTCTTCACATGAATAAAACAAGAGGGAAAATTCTCCCATGAGGCAAGTGTAATTTAGACATTAAACTTGACAAGAAAAATAATTGAAGGGCAGACCTGAATGTTGAAGTAAAATCTTAAACAAAACAATAAAAACATAATCTAGCAGTTCTTACCTTGAATGATGTTTACACAGAGACAATGAGTTCACTAGGTGAGCTGTACAATTTCGATTTGTAAGCTTGTCTGAGTTACAGTTAAACAGAAAGTTAAATACAAGAAAAACTAGCTTTCTAAACTTTCAACCTTTGCCTATTCAGAAGATAGAGTGCCATTTGCAAATTCCTTACATTTTATTGTAATAATTTTATGGGCTTCCCTGGTAGCACAGATGGTAAAAAAGAATCTGCCTGCAATGGAGGAGACCAGGGTTTGATCCTTGGGTTGGGAAGATCCCCTGGAGAAGGGAATGGCAACCCATTCCAGTATTCTTGCCTGGGAGAATCCTCATGGACAGAGGAGCCTGGCGGGCTACAGTCCCTGGGGTTGCAAAGACATGCAGTCATGACTGAAAGACTAAGCATAGCACAATTTTTATATATTCCCCTTTTCTTTCATCTTGTTCAGAACACATAACCTGCATCATTTCAGATCAACTATTGAAGATTTGCCCATGTAGCAAATCTTCTGTACATCTGCAAATCTTTATGACTGAGCAACGGAACTGGAATGAATTAACTTGGTAGAATG
This sequence comes from Tragelaphus eurycerus, assembly GCA_935064755.1. NCBI lineage: Eukaryota > Metazoa > Chordata > Mammalia > Artiodactyla > Bovidae > Tragelaphus > Tragelaphus eurycerus. The sequence goes on along the minus strand of CAKXYN010000041.1, from coordinate 852,603 downwards.
CCATAGGATCAGATGCCATAGGGAATACAAAACAAATTCAGCCTTACTCTCAAATTGGCTGTTTGGAAAAATAGGGGTGGAGTGAAAAGAGCAAGAAATTCTTTCCATTAAAAAGAAAGAGAGAACAAGTTGAATTACAGGAAAGAACTACATCTTCCTCGTTTCTGTTTCCCTCAGAGTTATTAGGTGCTATGATTTTCCTGTACTGTTAGTAGAGTATCAAATATTTGCTGAACAAACACATTAAATTCGTGCACTATGAGAGAGATTTGTGCATATCGGAGCGATGTTTCATTCCCCAAGTGACAGACAGCCCAATGGATCTGCTCCTTCCCCTGCATTTCTGAAAATCTTCCTTCTACCATAATTATAGTTTCCTCCCCACAGTAATGATAGATATGATTTAGACAGGAAAATAAATTTTATTTTCTCCCTTATTTTTTAAGAACAATGACTATTGCCATTATTTAGCCCTAATTTCAGATAGACCATATGTTTATTTCAGTACAGTTCACTTTTTTCTTCCTTGTTCCTACATTAAGTGAAGTGAAAGTCGCTCAGTCATTTCCAACTCTTTGCGACCCCATGGACTGTACAGTCCAAGGAATTCTCCAGGTCAGAATACTGGAGTGGGTAGCAGTTCCCTTCTCCAACATTAAACAAACATTTAATTTTTCATACATTAAATTTCATGCTCCTAATTAGGGCTTTTATTATTTGCCAATAAGTTTATGCGAATCTTTTATCCATTTTTATTTTTCTCATTTCCTTAGCAGTTTTATATTCTTCTTGTTAAAGACAAAATTGTTATATCTTATGTTCCCCCAAGAGCATACAGAATTTCTCTTTCTCTGGAAAATTATCAGCAGGAGGAAATTCTCTATTAGTGGAATTACTGGGTCAAATAGTATGCTTGTGTTTAATTTTGAAAGATTTTACCAAACTGTCCTTTAAACAATTAATGCTCCCACCAAAATATGAGAGAGACTTTCCAAAATTTTTTTAATCACTAGATAAAAAAGTTCCTCTCACCAGTTTGGATTCATATTTATCTATAGGTGAGATTGAGCTATTTGTATTTGTATTTCCCAGTAAATCAGATTTTGTGCCCTGTCTCACTTGCCTGCAGTGTGTGTGTTCAAGTTGAGGTTGTCAACAGTGGCTTGAAACCAATTAGGTAGGAATATTTACAGTCTGAAAATCAGCAAAAGCTGCAAATGAGTGTTTCCCTCCCCAGGCCCAGGGTTTCCTGGTGGCTCAGTGGTAAAGAATCCCTCTGTAATACAGGAATTGCAGGAGACAGGGGTTTGATTCCTGGGTGGGGAAGATAGCTTGGAGGAGGACATGGCAACCCACTTGTCTTCTTGCCTGGAGAATCCCATGGACACTGGAGCCTGGCGGGCTACCATCAATAGGACCGCAAAGAGTTGGACATGACTGAGGAGACTTAGCATGCATACATGCATTCATCAGCCCTCACGCCCCCAACCCTTCCTGCTACTCGCTTCCCGCCCCCTTCCTATCTACCACGCTTCCTTCCCCACCCACATGCCCCAGCACCATGGCCTCTGGGAAACTTTTGTGAAGTCAGACGGGCTGTGGGGAGAGCAGTGGAGATTGTTGGACTGCTGGATGGTTATCCTTGCCTTGCCTTCCATTTCGAACCAGCTCTTTGTAACAAGGAAAAGTACATTTTGACTGTAGTGTGTATTACAATAAAAAGAATTTTCTCTCCTGTCCATTTGTCTTTTTTTTTAATTAGCAACTGTATTGATATGAAATTGCTCCTAACCCTAACCCTCTAACCCTGTTCAAATGTGCCTGTGTAGCCACTACTTCTTTCACTAATTGTTCAGTTCAGTTGCTCAGATCAGAGATCAGATCAGATCAGTCGCTCAGTTGTGTGCGACTCTTTGCCACACCATGAACTGCAGCACGCCAGGCCTCCCTGTCCATTACCAACTCCCGGAGATCACTCAGAATCACGTCCACCGAGTCAGTGATGCCATCCAGCCATCTCATCCTCTGTTGTCCCCTTCTCCTCCTGCCCCTAATCCCTCCTGGCATCAGAGTCTTCTCCAATGAGTCAACTCTTTGCATGAGGTGGCCAAAATACTGGAGTTTCAGCTTTAGCATCATTCCTTCCAAAGAAATCCCAGGATTGATCTCCTTCAGAATGGACTGGTTGGATCTCCTTGCAGTCCAAGGGACTCTCAAGAATCTTCTCTAACACCACAGTTCAAAAGCTTCAATTCTTCGGCGCTCAGCCTTCTTCACAGTCCAGCTCTCACATCCATACATGACCACAGGAAAGACCATAGCCTTGACTAGACGAACCTTTGTTGGCAAAGTGATGTCTCTGCTTTTGAATATGCTATCTAGGTTGGTCATAACTTTCCTTCCAATGAGTAAGCGTCTTTTAGTTCAGTTGCTCAGCCGTATCCAACTCTTTGTGACCCCATGAATCACAGCATGTTAGGCCTCCCTGTCCATCACCAACTACCTGACTTCACTCAAACTCATGTCCATCGAGTCGGTAATGCTATCCCAGCCATCTTATCCTCTGTCGTCCCCTTCTCCTCCTGCCCCCAATCCCTCCCAGCATCAGAGTCTTTTCCAATAAGTCAACTCTTCACATGAGGTGGCCAAAGTATTGGAGATTCAGCTTTAGCATCAGTCTTTCTAATGAATACCCAGGACTGATCTCCATTAGAAGGTACTAGTTGGATATCCTTGTAATCCAAGGGACTCTCAAGAGTCTTCTCCAACACCTCACTTCAAAAGCATCAATTTTCACCACTCAGCTTTCTTCACAGTCCAACTCTCACATCCATACATGACCACAGGAAAAACAATAGTTTTCACTAGACGGACCTTTCTTGGCAAAGTAATGTCTCTACTTTTGGATATGTTATCTAGGTTGGTCATAACTTTCCTTCCAAGGATTAAGTGTCTTTTAATTTCATGGCTGCAATCACCATCTGCAGTGATTTCGGAGCCCCAAAAAATAAAGTCTGACTCTGTTTCCACTGTTTACCCATCTATTTCCCAGGAAGTGATGAGACCAGATGCCATGATCTTAGCTTTCTGAATTTTGAGTTTTAAGCCAACAGTTTAACTCTCCACGTTGACTTTCATAAAGAGGCCTATTAGTTCCTCTTCACTTTCTGCCGTAAGGGTGGTATCATCTGCATATCTGAGGTTATTGATATTTCTCCTGGAAATCTTGATTCTAGATTGTGCTTCTTCCAGCCCAGCGTTTTTCATGATGTACTCTGCATAGAAGTTAAATAAGCAGGGTGACAATATACAGCCTTGACATACTCCTTTTCCTATTTGGAACCAGTCTGTTGTTGCATGTCCAGTTCTAACTGTTGCTTCCTGACCTGCATATAGGTTTCTCAAGATGCAGGTCAGGTGGTCTGGTATTTCCATCTCTTTCAGAATTGTCCACAGTTTATTGTGATCCACATAGTCAAAGGTTTAACATAGTCAATAAAGCAGAAATAGATGATTTTCTGGAACTCTCTTGCTTTTTCCTTGATCCAGCAGATGTTGGCAATTTGAATTCTGGTTTCTCTGCCTTTTCTAAAACCAGCTTCAACATCTGGAAGTTCACGGTTCACATATTGCTGAAGCCTGGCTTGGAGAATTTTGAGCATTACTTTACTAGCGTGTGAGATGAGTGCAATTGTTCGGTAGTTTGAGCACTCCTTGGCATTGCCTTTCTTTGGGATTGGGATGAAAACTGACCTTTTCCAATCTTGTGGCCACTGATGAGTTTTCCAAATTTGCTGGCATATTGAGTGCAGCACTTTCACAGCATCATCTTTCAGGATTTGGAATAGCTCCACTGGAATTCCATCACCTCCACTAGCTTTGTTCGTAATGATGCTTTCTAAGGCCCAGTTGACTTTACATTCCAGGATGTCTGGCTCTAGGTCAGTGATCACACCATCATGATTATCTGGGTCGTGAAGCTCTTTTTTGTACAGTTCTTCTGTGTATTCTTGCCACCTCTTCTTAATATCTTCTGCTTCTGTTAGGTCCATACCATTTCTGTCCTTTATCGAGCCCATCTTTGCATGAAATATTCCCTTGGTATCTCTAATTCTCTTGAAAAGATCTCTAGTCTTTCCCATTCTGTTGTTTCTTTGCATTGATCACTGAGGAAGGCTTTCTTATCTCTCCTTGCTATTCTTTGGAACTCTGCATTCAAATGGGCATATCTTTCCTTTTCTCCTTTGGTTTTCACTTCTCTTCTTTTCACAGCTATTTATAGGGCCTCCCCAGACAGCCATTTTGCTTTTTTGCATTTCTTTTCCATGAGGATGATCTTGATCCCTGTCTCCTGTACAATGTCACGAACCTCCATGCATAGTTCATCAGGCACTCTGTCTATCATATCTAAGCCCTTAAATCTATTTCTCACCTCCACTGTATAATCATAATTGTACTGTTATCTAATTTCAGAACATTTTTGTCACCCTTAGAAGAATCCTGTACCAACAATTAATTGAAAGAATTAGGTTTCACTCTTCATTACTCACCTGGCTCATCCCTTGGCAACCACTCGACTTTCTCTTTGTATGAATTTGCTTATTCTAGACACTTAAATATAAGTTGAGTTATATTATTGCCAAAACTCAGCCTCTGTTCACCAATGCTGAATAGAAACTCCAATATACAGTTTTGGGTGTAGTAAAAAAAAAAAAAAAAAAGAGTAGTTTTTATTGTTTTGCCAAGTAAAGGGGGCCACAGTGGGCTAATGCCCTGAGGACCATGTGACCTACGCTGGAGGGAAGAAGGAGGAGTTTTACAGTTTAGAAGAAGCAGGGCATGATCATCTAGATTGGTTAGCATCAAGGTAAATTTTCAAGCATCATCAGCTTTCTGGTTTCAGTCAGTCTAAGGTCTATGTTCTGTGGTCAGTTTTCATCTAGAGGGGAGTCTGCTTCCTATTAAAAACAACTTAGGAATGTGTGTCAGGCCTGTATCCATATTTTTCAGGAAACTGGGAGTTTGGTGATTCTGTTATGTGGCAGAATTATGGACTAAATTGTTACCAGTTGCCTAGCCCAGCAACTATTTTTGCTTCTACATCTTCACATTTCCCAATCATTAACTCTTGAGTCAGTAGTTTACTTCAAAAGACAAGGACACAAGGGCTTATACATGGTTTCAGCATAATTTAAGGCCTTTTCTGACTGGCTTTTTCCACTTAGTATAATGCCCTTGAAGTTCTTCCTTGTTGCTATACATATCAGTACTTTGCACATTGTTGGTAGGATTTCATAATTGTGCAGCCAACTTCAAAAACCATTTGACAGTTTCTCAAAATGTTAAATGACAACAATTAAGCAATTACACTTCTAGTATATAACCAAGAAACATGAAAATCTATATCTTTACAGAAACCTGCATAGGATTACTCATAGCAGAATCATTTATAATAGCAAAAGAAAATGGAAGCAAATAAAAAAATATATCAACAGAAAAACAGATAACCAAAATACGGTATACCCACAAAGTGAAATCCAGTTGTCTTTTGATTTTGTTTTTCCATGTTTTTGGCATAAAGATTTTGAGTTTTAAGTACCTGAATGTATCACTCTTTATTTCTGCTTCCATTTATTATGTCAATCTTAGGAAGACTATAAATAGATTGGCCCATGGTTTCTGTTTCTAAAGCTGTTATAATTTCATTTTAAAATTTAGTTTTTAAACCAGCTGGAATTTACCTGGGATATGGAGTAAGTTAAGGAATCTGCCTTTATTTATTAGTTTATCATGTGCATGAATGTTCAATAGCTCAGTTTCAAACTGAAATTGAAGAAACTAGGGAAAACCACTAGACTATTCAGGTATGACCTAAATCAAATCCCTTACAATTATACAGTGGAAGTGACAAAGAGATTCAAGGGATTAGGTCTGATAGAATGCCTGAAGAACATTTGATGGAGGTTTGTGACATTGTACAGAAGGCAATGACCAAGATCAAACCCAAGAAAAAGAAATGCAAAAAGGCAAAATGGTTGTCTGAGGGGGCCTTACAAATAGCTGAGAAAAGAAGAGAAGCTAAAGGCAAAGGAGAAAAGGAAAGATATATCCATTTGAATGCAGAGTTCCAAAGAATAGCAAGGAGAAATTTGAAAGCCTTCCTCAGTGATCAGTGCAAAGAAATAGAGGAAAACAACAGAATGGGAAAGACTAGAGATCTCTTCAAGAAAATTAGAGATACCAAGGGAACATTTCATGCAAAGATGGGCACAATAAAGGACAGAAATGTATGGATTTAACAGAAGCAGAAGATATTTAGAAGAATTGGCAAGAATACACAGAAGCACTATACAAAAAAAGAATTTCATGACCCAGATATCCACAATGGTGTGATCATTCACCTAGAGCCAGACATCTTAAAATGTGAAGTCAAGTGGGCCTTAGAAAGCATCACTACCAACAAATCTAGTGGAGGTGATGGAAATCCAGTTGAGATATTTCAAATCCTAAAAGGTGATGCTGTGAAAGTGCTGTACTTAATATGCCAGCAAATTTGGAAAACTCAGCAATGGCCACAGGACTTGAAAAGTTCAGTTTTCATTCCAATCCAAAGAAAGGCAATGCCAAAGAATGTTCAAACTACTGCACAATTGCACTCATCTCACACGCTAGTAAAGTAATGTTCAAAATTCTCCAAGTCAGGCTTCAACAGTGCATGAACCAGGAACTTCCAGAAGTTCAAGCTGGATTTAGAAAAGACAGGGGAACCAGAGATTAAACTGCCAATCTCCACTGGATCATTGAAAAAACAAGAGAATTCCCCCAAAAACATATACTTCTGCTTTATTGACTATGCCAAAGCCTTTGACTGTGTGGATCACAACAAACTGTGGAAAATTCTCAAAGAGATGGGAATATCAGACCACCTGACTTGCCTCCTGAGAAATCTGTATGCATGTCAAGAAGCAACAGTTAGAACTGGACATGGAACAACAGACTGGTTCCAGATCAAGAAAGGAGTATATCAAGGCTGTATAGTTACCCTGCTTATTTAACTTACATCCAGAGTACATCATGTGAAATGCTGGATTGGATGAAGCACAAGCTGGAATCAAGATTGCCGGGAGAAATATCAATAATCTCAGATATGAAGATGACACCATCCTCATGGACGAAAGCTAAAAGGAACTAAAGAGCCTCTTGATGAAAGTGAAAGAGAAGAGTGAAAAAGTTGGCTTTAAAGTCAACATTCAGAAAACTAAGATCTTGGCATCTGGTCCCTTAACTTCATGGCAAATAGATGGGGAAACAATGGAAAGAGTGAGAGACTTTATTGGCGGTGGGGGTGGAGGGGGGTAGGCTCCAAAAACACTTCAGGTTGTGATTGTAGCCATGAAGTTAAAAGATGCTTGTTCCTTGGAAGAAAAGCTATGACCAATCTAGACAGCATATTAAAAAGCAGAGACATTACTTTGCCAGCAAAGTTCTGTCTAGTCAAGGCTATGGTTTTTCCAGTAGTCACATATGGATATGAGATTTGAACTATAAAGAAAACTGAGCACCAAAGAATTGATGCTTTTGAACTGTGGTGTTGGAGAAGACTCTTGAGAGTCCCTCGGACTGCAAGGAGATCCAACCAGTCTATCCTAAAGGAAATTAGTCCTGAGTATTCATTGGAAGGACTGATGCTGAAGCTGAAACTCCATTACTTTGGCCACCTGATGTGAAGAGCTGACTCAATGGAAAAGACCTTGATGCTGGAAAAGATTGAAGACAGAAGGAGAAGGGGACGACAGAGGATGAGATGGTTGGATGGCATCACCGATTTGATGGACATGAGTTTGAGTATGCTCTGGGAGTTGGTGATGAACAAGGAAGCCTGGCATCCTGCAGTCCATGGGGTCACAAAGAGTCAGACATGACTGAGTGAACTGAAGGAATCTGCCCTTATTTATTAGTTTACCATGTGCGTGCATGCTCAATAGCTCAGTTGTGTCCTTCTCTTTGGGATCCCATGACTGCACCCCACCAGGCTCCTCTGTCCATGGAATTTTCCAGGTAAACATGCTGGAGTAGTTTGCCATTTCCTCCTCCAGGGGATCTTCCCAAACCAGTGATTAAACCCACATTTCCTGCATTTCCTGCATTGGCAGCCATATCCTTTAACACTGAACCACCTGCGAAGCTCATCAGTTTATCATACTGCTTATTAAATAATCCTTTTTTTCACTAATCTAAAAATCTATTCTTTTTTAATATAAATTTATTTATTTTAACTTGAGGCTAATTACTTTACAATATTGTATTGGTTTTGCCATACATCAACATGAATATGCCACAGGTGTACATGTGTTAAAAATCCATTCTTAAATTAAAAATCTCCCAGATGTTTTTTGCTGGAGTCTTAACATATGCCTGCATATATTTCATTAAAATCACAATCAATTGATAAAACAATTTAGTGGGAATAGATGAGTCTAGCATATTAAAACTGCCTATTCAAGAACATCATTTGTATTTATTCTTACTAGAGATATATTTTATGTCCCTCAATGATTTTAAAATTGTCTTCATTTTTTGTTGTTGTTGTTTATCAGTTGCTAAGTCATTTCCTTATTGTTAGTTATATTTATATTAGAAATGGAAGGGAAAAGGGATTCAGACAAGTTATCCTCCTTTGTTTCTAACTCCAATCTGTCACATGTGATATGAATTCTAAGGTTGATAGGCAACTTCATGAAAATAGAATCCTGAGTTCTGGGTACACATCAGCAGAGTAGATTTAGCTGTTCATTGTGATTTCTTCCTTATATATCTGGCATGACGATAAATAAATAAGAAATTATTTCTGGCTGCACAGGGTCTTTGTTACAGTGCACAAGCCTTTCTCTTATTGTAGAGCATGGGCTTCTCTTGTTGTGGAGCACAGGCTTTAGATCATGCAGGCTTCAGTAATTGCAGACCTCGGGCTTGTTGTCCTATGGTATGTGGGACCCCAGTTCCCCGACCAGGGATCACACCAAATCCCCTGCATTGGAAGGCAGAATCTTAACCACTGGACCACCAGGGAAGTTGCAATAAAGAAGAAATCTTTTTAAGAATAAAATATACAAACTCCTTTGCAAACAATCTTTAAAACTTAGAGAAAATGTCTGTTGTTCATTTCATCAAACCACAATTATCCAAACTGGCCTAATAGGTGAAAAATAATCTTTTAATTACTATATGAGCATCTGGGAGATAGTTCAATACTTAATATATTAAAACTCACCTCAATGATATGTTCTTATAGGTAATCTATCTTATCCATCAGCAGATGAATGGATAAGAAAGCTGTGGTACATATACACGATGGAGTATTACTCAGCCATTAAAAAGAATACATTTGAATCAGTTCTAATGAGGTGGATGAAACTGGAGCCTATTATTCAGAGTGAAGTAAGCCAGAAAGAAAAACACAAATACAGTATACTAACGCATATATATGGAATTTAGAAAGATGGTAACAATAACCCTGTATATGAGACAGCAAAAGAGACACTGATGTATAGAACAATCTTTTGGACTCTATGGGAGAGGGAGAGGGTGGGATGATTTGGGAGAATGGCATTGAAATAAGTATAATATCATATATGAAATGAGTCACCAGTCCATGTTCAATGCATGATACTGGATGCTTGGGGCTGGTGCACTGGGACAACCCAGAGGGATGGTATGGGGAGGGAGGAGGGAGGAGGGTTCAGGATGGGGAACACATGTATACCTGTGGCAGATTCATTTTGATATATAGCAAAACCAATACAATATTGTAAAGTTAAAAAATAAAATTAAATTAAAAAAAAGAACAGAATATTTGAGGCTTACACTATTCAAATTATAGAAAAAGGTGAATGCTTTCAAATTCATTTTACTAAGCTAGTATGACATTGGTACAATACAAGAAACCTAAAAACCAATCAGGCTAAATGACTTTAAAGGTTAAAAAAAAAAATCTAAATATTAGCCAATACTATCCAATAATGTACCAAAATATTACATATTATGACTAAGTTGGAAATGTTTAACAATGCAAAGGTTATTCAATAGCAGGAAATTTATCAGTATAATTCAAAGCCAAATAAATAAACTAAAGGTAACTACTTTATGATCATAATAGTAGGTACCAAAATGTCATTTAATAGATTCACATAAGGCATTTGATCAAATTCAACAGATGTGCTTTGTCTTATTGTTTATATGAATATTAACAGGCAGAAATAGAAACCAAAAATAGAATAAAAATACTAAAATTTAATAAAGCTTAACCTAAAACAAAAAGCACATATAAATATTGTTCCTAATAGAGAAACACTAAAATTTTTTAAACTCAGAGGCTGACAAGGATGCTCTTGCTTCTCGCACTGTTTGCTAAACTCAGGGTAGACAAAGTGTGAGTGGGAAAGCTGGAAAAAGCCTTAGGAACTGAAGACACATTTAATCTCTCCTGGCTGATGCAGTAGCTGTAGGAGCAGCCATAGCATAACCTAACACAAACTCTCTCCTGGCTGGTACAGCAGCCATAACAGTATTCTCTTACGGCTGATACAGCAGCTGTAGCAGCAGACATGCTGTATTCTCTCCTCACATGGCTGACCCAATGGACACAGTTATGACACACCGTAAATGCTGCCACAATTTTAGGTGGAGCTCATATAACAAAAGTAGCCCATATCCAACCAAGTGCCCCATGATGCACACGCACAGTGCTGTAAGTGATCTCAGCTGTTACATAATCATTGTTTACAAAACGTGGGGCAAGAACAAGAGGCTGTGGGGTGAGAGAGCCTGAGCACACTGAAAGGTTGTTGCTGAATGAGAAGACGGCCGGGATTCTTGGCCTCAGAAGGAGAAGAATTCAATCCGGGGCCAGAGACAAGGCTTGATCACTCAGAGCTTTGTGTAATAAAGTTTTATTAAAGTATAAAGGATATAGAGAAAGTTTCTGACATAGGCATCAGAAAGGGGGAAGAAAGAGTATCCCCCTGCTAGTCTTCAGCTGGATGTTATGTAGTCACCAATGGGTTTCCTGTCTCCTCGCCCTCCATGAGCTCCATGCCCCACAGTCAGTGGAACAGGGGAGGATTTGTGGGTCTATTTACTCTCACTATACAGTTTCTACGGGGAAGGCAATGGCACCCCACTCCAGTACTCTTGCCTGGAGAATCCCACGGATGGAGGAGCCTGGTAGGCTGCAGTCCATGGGGTCGCTAAGAGTCAGACATGACTGAGCGACTTCACTTTCTCTTTTCACTTTCATGCATTGGAGAAGGAAATGGCAACCCACTCCAGTGTTCTTGCCTGGAGAATCCCAGGGACGGGGAAGCCTGGTGGGCTGCCGTCTGTGGGGTCACACAGAGTCGGACACGACTGAAGTGATTTAGCATAGCATAGCATCAGATCAGATCAGATCAGTCACTCAGTCGTGTCCGACTCTTTGCGACCCCATGAACCACAGCATGCCAGGCCTCCCTGTCCATCACCAGCTCCCGGAGGTCACCCAGACTCACACCCATCAAGTCAGTGATGCCATCCAGCCATCTCATCCTCTGTCGTCCCCTTCTCCTCCTGCCCTCAATCCCTCCCAGCATCAGAGTCTTCTCCAATGAGTCAACTCTTCGCATGAGGTGGCCAAAATACTGGAGTTTCAGCTTTAGCATCATTCCTTCTAAAGAAATTCCAGAATTGATCTCCTTCAGAATGGACTGGTTGGATCTTCTTGCAGTCCAAGGGACTCTCAAGAGTCTTCTCCAACACCACAGTGCAAAAGCATCAATTCTTCGGCGCTCAGCCTTCTTCACAGTCCAGCTCTCGCATACATACATGACCACAGGAAAGACCATAGCCTTGACTAGGCGAACCTAGTGGTATCATCACTAGTTCCAAGACAAAAAATGAAAATCACCAGTTTTTGTTCACAATAGTATGGGTGTAAAGCTACTTTACTCGGTCCTCCATTCTTCTTTTAAATTTACTCAGTGATTAGTTCTTCTTTTTTCTCTCAAATGAAAATTTAGACATGATCTTTCCTGGATCACAAAACATCAGTTCCACTTAGTAACTAGGTTGTCCATTTTAAGAGGATTGGCAGATCTTCTATCTGCTTTAAATTCTTTAGAAACTGTATGCTGCTAAGTCGCTTCAGTCGTGTCCGACTCTGTGCAACCCCATAGACAGAAGCTCACCAGGCTCCCCGGTCCCTGGGATTCTCCAGGCAAGAATACTGGAGTGGGTTGCCATTTCCTTCTCCAATGCATGAAAGTGAAAAGTGAAAGTGAAGTCGCTCAGTCGTGTCCAACTCTTAGCGACCCCATGGACTGGAGCCTACCAGGATCCTCCGTCCATGGGATTTTCCAGGCAAAAGTCCTGGAGTGGGGTACCATTGCCTTCCCCGTAGAAACTGTATAGTGAGAGTAAATAGACCCACAAATCCTCCCCTGTTCCACTGACTGTGGGGCATGGAGCTCATGGAGGGCGAGGAGACAGGAAACCCCTCTCTTGACTGATAGGGTCCAGTTGATTTAGCTTTGCTGATCTCAGGGTTGGGCAGATATTAAAGCCCGCCTTGTCTTGTGGGGCACTTCAATGGGCTCTTTGGAGACCCCATTGCTGTTAATCTCTCACTTGCAATTTTCTTTGTCCTGGAGAAGTTCTTGCTTGTTTTATCTCTAGCAATTTACTGATATCTCCAGTCCTCTCCCTCAGAGCTCTTATCCCCTGAAGTACTTCTTTTAGTCAGAACTAAAGACAAACACCACAGTGTGTCCGTTCTACAGGACCCACACCAGGGAAACATGTGCACCTCTGCAAACCATGGGAGCCTGCCTCATCCTGGTCAACAATCAGGCTCGCACTTCCTCCAGCATCAGCACAGCATCACTTAGACTTTCCAGGCTGGAGTCTGTTCACCACGTCCCCACCTCAAATTTCAGGAATACACAATAAGATCTCCAAGTTGCATCCCAACTCCTTTCTCTTGATTTAAAGTGGAAGCCTGAAGGGAAAGGCTCTATGGGCTTCTCTCACCCTTAATGACATGAGAAATTTGAATCACCAGCTGATTAGCAACCCTGCTGCAAATCCCAGTGACCTCATCATCACGTGTCATTCCTATCTTCTTGGTTTTCAACTGAAACTTCTATTTTAATATCTTGTTCCAGTTCCAATTCAGTCACTCAGTTGTGTCCGACTCTTTGCGAACCAACGAAGCGCAGCACACCAGGCCTCCCTGTGAATCACCAATTCCTGGAGTCTACCCAAACTCATGTCCATTGAGTCGGTGATGCCATCCAACCATCTCATCCTCTGTTGTCCCCTTCTCCTCCTGCCCTCAATCTTTCCCAGCATCAGAGTCTTTTCAAATGAGTCAGATCTTAGCATCAGGTGGCTAAAAGATTGGAGTTGCATCTTCAACATCAGTCCTTCCAATTAACACCCAGGACTGATCTCCTTTAGGATGGACTGGTTGGATCTCCTTGCAGGCCAAGGGACTCTCAAGAGTCTTCTCCAGCACCGCAATTCAAAAGCATCAATTCTTCGGTGCTCAGCTTTCTTTATAGTCCAACTCTCACATCCATACACGACAACTGGAAAAACCACAGCCTTGACTATACGGACCTTTGTTGACTCAGTGATGTCTCTACCTTTCAATATGCTATCTAGGTTGGTCATAACTTTCCTTCCAAATAGTAAACGTCTTTTAATTTCAAGGCTGCAATCACCATCTACAGTGACTTTGGAGCCCAGAAAAATAGTCAGCCACTGTTTCCACTGTTTCCCCATCTATTTGCCAGGAACTGATGGAGATCCAACCAGTTCATTCTAAAGGAGATCAGCCCTGGGTGTTCTTTGGAAGGACTGATGATAAAGCTGAAACTCCAATACTTTGGGCACCTGATGAAAAGAGTTGACTCATTGGAAAAGACTCTGATGCTGGGAGGGATTGGGGGCAGGAGGAGGAGGGGACAACAGAGGACGAAATGGCTGGATGGCATCACCAACTCGATGGACATGAGTTTGGATGAACTCTTGGAGTTGGTGATGGACAGGGAGGCCTGGCGTGCTGCGATTCATGGGATTGTAAAGAGTTGGACACGACTGAGCTACTGAACTGAACTGAACCGATGGGACCAGATGCCATGAACTTAGTTTTCTGAATGCTGAGCTTTAAGCCAACTTTTTCACTCTCCTCTTTCACTTTCACCAAGAGGCTCTTTAGTTCTTCTTCACTTTCTGCCATAAGGGTGGTGTCATCTGCATATCTGAGGTTATTGATATTTCTCCTGGCAATCTTGATTCCAGCTTGCGCTTCTTCCAGCCCAGCATTTCTCATGATGTATTCTGCATATAAGTTAAATAAGCAGGGTGACAATATACAGCCTTGACGTACTCCTTTTTCTATTTGGAACCTCTGTTGCTCCATGTCCAGTCCTAACTGTTGCTTCCTGACCTGCATACAAATTTCTCAAGAGGCAGGTCAGGTGGTCTGGTATTCCCATCTCTTTCACAATTTTCCACAGTTTATTGTGATCCACACAAAGGCTTTGGCATAATCAATAAAGCAGAAATAGATGTTTTTCTGGAACTCTCTTGCTTTTTCCATGATCCAGCTGATTTTGGCAATTTGATCTCTGGTTCCTCTGCCTTTTCTAAAACCAGCTTGAACATCTGAAAGTTCATGGTTCACATATTGCTGAAGCCTGGCTTGGAGAATTTTGAGCATTACTTTACTAGCGTGTGAGATGAATGCAATTGTGCGGTAGTTTGAGCATTCTTTGGCATTGCCTTTATTTGGATTTGGAATGAAAACTGACCTTTTCCAGTCCTGTGGCCACTGCTGAGTTTTCCAAATTTGCTGGCATATTGAGTGCAGCACTTTCACGGCATCATCTTTCAGGATTTGAAATAGCTCAACTGGAATTCCATCACCTCCACTAGTTTTGTTCATAGTGATGCTTTCTAAGGCCCACTTGACTTCACATTCCAGGATGTCTGACTCTAGGTGTGTGTGAGTGATCATACTATTGTGATTATCTGGGTCGTGAAGATCTTTTTTGTACAGTTCTTCTGTGTATTCTTGCCACCTCTTCTTAATATCTTCTGCTTCTGTCAGGTTCCTACCATTTCTGTCCTTTATTGATCCCATCTTTGCATGAAATGTTCCCTTGGTATAAATTTCTTGAAGAGATCTATAGTCTTTCCCATTCTGTTGTTTTCCTCTATTCCTTTGCATTGATTGCTGATCTTGTTACACCAGCAAAATCTACATATATGTAAAAACTTAAAAAGAAAAATTTCACTCACACCTGTGACCCCAAAAAAAATCACAAAATACTTATATTAAATTTGATGAGAAAAGTCCAGGGCTTTAGTCTCAGAAAGTATAAAATCTTAATTATTTTAAAATAATACATGAATGGCTAGGGGGAAAAATCAAATTCCTAGATGAAAAGAAAATACAATAATAAATTTTCACATAGTATATAAAAATTTCAAAGCTTTTGATCTTGATATGTACTAAAATATATTAAAATAAAATCCAGAATTATTCAAGGTAAATATAAATTAGTAAGTATCTTAAAACCAAGTCGTGGAAACTACTTGTGCAATCTAAAGATGATGGAAGAGTTCTTAATCAAGTCAGAGAATTCTGGAGCTATAAAGAAAATATTTGAATAGTATTTTAAAAAGTAAAATTTTGAGTTACAAAAGATATCCTATCTAAAGTTAGCAGAAGAACAATAGACATGGAGAAACTATTTTCAATATGACACACAAAGGATTAACATAACCCTGAAGCAACTCTTAAGAATGTCAAAATAAACTCAAAAGAAAAATGAGTAAAGTTTATTAACAGGTATTTCACTGAAAGATATGCAGGTAGCCAACAAATAAAAGGTGCTCAAACTTAGCAGTAATCAAGGAAACGTAATTAAAGTAGTATCTCGACAAATTACTCTTGTCAGACTGTCAAAACCTAGAAAGAGGAATGTCACCTCTTACTGAAAGGCCTGTGAGAAAAATGTTACACATATTTTTGTGTAGAAGGAGCAAGAGTATTTAGAGGATTTTAGGATACAATCTGGCAGCATGTGGAAGTGTCTGTGGCAGCAGAATCAGAGGCAATGCAAGGCTTCAGCAACGATTTTCTCTAATACAAATGATTTCACAAGTGGCACTTCAAATTTTTCATTTCCCAGTGGGAATAGAACTGCCTTATGATCCAGCTATCCCACTGCTGGGCATACACACTGAGAAAACCAGAAATGAAAGAGGCACATGTACCCCAATGTTCATCACAACACTGTTTATAATAGCCAGGACATGGAAGCAACCTAGATGTCCATCAGCAGATGAATGGATAAGAAAGCGGTGGTACATATACACAATGGAGTATTACTCAGCCATTAAAAAGAATACATTTGAATCAGTTCTAATGAGGTGGATGGAACTGGAGCCTATTATACAGAGTGAAGTAAGCCAGAAAGAAAAACACAAATACAGTATACTAACGCATATATATGGAATTTAGAAAGATGGTAATAATAACCCTGTATACGAGACAGCAAAAGAGACACTGATGTATAGAACAGTCTTTTGGACTCTGGGAGAGGGAGAGGGTGGGATGATTTGGGAGAATGGCATTGAAATAAGTATAATATCATATATGAAATGAGTCACCAGTCCAGGTTCGATGCCTGATACCAGATGCCTGGGGCTGGTGCACTGGGACGACCTAGAGGGATGGTATGGGGAGGGAGGAGGGAGGAGGGTTCAGGATGGGGAACACATGTATACCTGTGGCAGATTCATCTTGATACATGGCAAAACCAACACAATATTGTAAAGTTAAATAAAATAAAAATAAAATTTTAAAAAATAATTAAAAAAAAAAGAACCCTGACACAGATGTGGTCTCAAGGCTTAAGGGGGACTACCCCACCACCAGTGCCAGATCATGGTGGTGACAAGAATATGTCCTGTTGTCCTAATTATTTGTTCAACTTGTTATGTTTCTTCCAGTATTTCTACTGATGAACTTAGTCAACAGGGCAAAACCATTGTGCAGAATGTTATTCCCAATCAACAGACTTAATTTACAGAGAAACAAATTGAGCAATAGCAGATACTGGTCTTATTATAAAACCTATCATCCAAAACCTATTGGCTTTTCAGAATGGCAAACTAGTCTATGATGATACCACCCGGGCCACCTTTCAGGGTCACTATGCTGTCCTGCAAGTTACCCTGTGTGTTTTAAAACTAGAATTGATGCCCAGTACTGCGTCTTCTGAAGATGAGTACCATGTGTCACACAGATTCAGTGCTATGGGGCAGCAGAAGGGTAGTCTCTCTCAGGATGAGACTGGGTGCCCCCACACCAACTGCAGGGTGCCCCTTAGGTGTGGTGGGGGTGGGAGGACACCAGGTAGGTTTCAAGGGCTCCTTGTGGATTGGCTAACCAAGTGACTTGTGAGCTCCAGAGCAGAGTGACTGTCCCCACTGTCTAGGACTGGGTCCCAAATCAAAATGATTTGTCATGGTCTGTACCCCAACATGGGAATTATTAATACTTGGGGGATATGGACCTTTCTGCTCAAGAAAGGAACTGACCAGCCTCTAACCAGGCCTTAAAACTGGGTCAAAACAGGGCTTTTAAAAGTTATATTACCCAGGGGAAGGGGGGAGGATGGGATTAAACATGGTAGACAGAGCAGGACAGGGCAGGTCTGCATGGAAAGTGGTGGGCCAGGCACACGCTGCAGGTCAGGACAGTCAGCAGGTGCAAGGGTGCCCAGCAGGACTCAGGCCATCCTCCAAGTCAAAGAAGCTCTGAACATGGTTAAGAAGAAAAAAAAATTACATCTTTTTTACAAACCCCCACAGAAATTTAACAAATCCTCAATTATGGATGTCAGCAACAAACCACAACAATGTCATCAGCATTTGTGATCTTGTCACCAAGGAAAAATCAGATTCCTCTTACATCATGTTACATTATACACTGTATTAAAATATTCTTGTGCTCTTCACAATTTGAAATTGCTGTAGTTATCTTCCTGCTGCTGATCTTTCTATTCAAATGCATTGTGAAAGAAGTATACTTTTATTTTATCACAAAATTCTTATATTTTTAAACTATATTTCAAAAAATGTTTTCTTATATAATTCTGTACATTTTGGTTCATGAATTTAGAAACTTTATTCTGAGGTAGTTTCACCACTGGCTTCCCTAGGCTTCAAGCACCAAGGCGTCTACTCTGGGCCTTGCTTCACACATCTAGTGTGGAGAATTAACACAGTCTTCATGAAGCTGGGCAGCAGACCCACCATGACCAGGGCTGTCAGGAATGAAGGCCCCAGCCACTACCCCCCACATAAACTCTCAGTGGCAGTGCTAGCTAATCAGGAGAACACAAAGGGAGAATTCAATGGGAAGACATAACTCATTGGAAAAGACTTTGATGCTGGGAAAGATTTAAGGCAGAAGGAGAAGGGGGCAGTAGAGGATGAGATGATTAAAGAGCATCACTGAGTCAATGCATGTGAATTTGAGTAAACTCTGGGAGATAGGAGAGGACAGAGGAGCCTGACATGCCACCGTCTAAGGAGTCACAAGGAGTCAGACATGACTTAAGCTACTGAACAACAACATGAAAGGAAAGAGCATTCAGAGATGAAAGTCATAACATCAGTGATGGCCTTCTGGCAAGCTCTGGAATAAGGATTATAGCCCCAGTCCTTGAGGCCTGTGCCAGGCATCAGCCTCTTGCTCTGAATTTCACATCTCAAACAAGCAAACTCCACCCTCCCCTGCAAGGGGAGAGATCCTGTTAGGAGACTAGAGGAGGGAGGTGCTTCTGCTCCACTTGTGCTTCTGACATGCCATCATGTGTTGTGGTCCCAAAAAATGAGTTAGTAAATTGCTGACTCCCAACACTTTGACAGCTAAGTCACAGATATCTTAAAAATATGGTGCTAGTAAACTTTTTTCCTTTTCTCTCAGTCACAATTATAGTACATGCTGCTCTTTGATGAATCAACCTTATTCTTTGGGGGCCTTAAGATCTTTGCTTTTCCTAAACTGTTTCTGCACAATATCAAAAACAAAATGAAATTATAGTTAACTATCTGAATATAAATGTATATGTGTGTGTTCAAACATTGAAATACTTAGAAACCTTTAAAAATATACTAATCTTTTTAATCACTATTTTTCATTCATATTCTCTGAATATTAGAAAACAAGACCCTAGAAAAACCTATTTCTTAATAAATTCACTGGTATATATTAGGTACCAATTAAGTGTTTGACACTGCAAAACAATGAATATGTTTTACACTTTTCATGAGGGAGTATGGAAGAAGAAATATGAGTTCTATCAGTTTTCATGAGTCCTTGAGGCAGGACTTGGGGAAAAAATAAAATAAAGTTGTATGAAATCAATTTGTGAGGACTACAAACTTTAATAATAAGAAACATCTACCAATAGCTTTTCATGAATATCTCAACCATGACTAGAAAGAGCACAAGCTTTCAAGTCAAATGTGACTGGATTCAAATACCAACTCCACCATTTTTTAGCTCTTTAACTCTCAGACCCTCAATTTCTTCCTCTGTAAAGTAAGAACCTAGGAATAAGATCTGAGAAACAAAATCATTTAGACAGAGCACCTAGCAACTGGAACATATCACACAGTATAATTATTATTTTTTTTGTTACTGTGGATAATATAAAGTACATTTATAGATACATGGCTTTAAAAAAGGTTAAAAAGGTAAAAAGATTTTTCCACTGAATTTGAATGATGACCCATTACAGCCTTGATGCTTCTTAATTTATTATTTAAAGAATATGGTAAAAATAAACGTATGAGTTAAGAATGAGAAGTGTTCAAAACATATCACTTTGAAATATTCCATGTATATAATGTCTGGATGAAGTTTACTTCATCACAAAGATTATAAACCTAGTATAAATCTGCAGTTTATGTAATAAGAGTTTTACAGATATATTAAAATGTTATCATTCTCAATATTATGCCATAAACTGTATTGCAAGTTTAAACCCATACATTTCAGGGGGTTTGTTTTGTTTTGTTTTTAATTAAAGTATAGGTGACTTATAATATTGTGTTAGTTTTAAGTGTACAGCATAGTGATTCAGTTTAGGTTTTTTTAATTCCATATTGCATTCTTCCATAGCTTATTGTAAGATATTTGAGTATAATTCCTATGCTATATGTAAATCCTTATTGTTTATTTTATGTATATAGTTTTTATCTGTTAATCCAATATTCCTAATTTGATCCTCCCACCCTCTCTTCTTTGGTAATCATAAAAGTTTCTATATCTGTAAGTATACTTCTGTCTTGTACATAGATTCATCTGTATTATTTCTTAGATTACATGTATAAATAGTATCATACAGTATTTGTATTTCTCTGTCTGATTTATTTCACTAAGCATAATGTTCTGTAGGTCCATTCATGATGTTGCAGATGGCAATATTTCATTCTTTTTTATGACTAATACTCCATTATACATATATATATATATATATATATATATATATAGAGAGAGAGAGAGAGAGAGGGAGTGCATATATGTATATAGTGTATATATATATGTATGTGTGCATACTCAGTCACTTCAGTCATGTCCAACTCTTTGTGACCTTCTAGACTAGAAAGAGCCAGGCTCCTTCCAGGCTCCTCTGCCCATGGTATTTTCCAGGAAAGAATACTTAGTAGGTTGCCATACCCTCCTCCAGGGGATTTTCCTGACCCAGGGATAGAACCCAAGTCCCTGCATTTGCAGGCAGATGCTTTACTGCTGAGCCATCAGGAAGCCATATATATATACACCACTCCCTATCCATTCATCTGTCCATCTGTCAATGGACATTGAGGTTGCTTCCATGTCTTGGCTATTGTAAATAGTGTTGCTATGAATATTTGGGTGCATGGATATTTTGGAATTGTTTTTCTTGGGATATATGCCCAGGAATGGGATTGCTGGATCATATGGTAGTTCTATTTTTAGTTTTTTAAAGAACCCCTATAGTGTTTTCCATAGTGGCTGCACCAATTTACATTCTCCCCAACAGTGTAGAAGGATTCTTTCCCTACTCCCCACTCCAGCATTTATTATATTTTGATGATAGACATTCTGACTCATACGAGGTGATACTTCATTGTGGTTTTGTTTCACATTTCTCTAATAATTAGTGATGCTGAGCATCTTGTCATGTGTCTTTTGGTCATCTGTATGTCTTCTTTTTAAATAGAAAGCCTATTTAAGTCTTCTGCCCATTTTTCAATTGAGTTGTTTGGGTTTTTTATTCAGTTATATGAGCTGAATGCATTTTGGAAATTAAGCCCTTGTCAGTACATCATTTGCAAATATCTTCTCCCAGTCTATAGGTTGTCTTTTGTTTTGTTTATGGTTTCCTTTGCTGTGAAAGGAAGAAGGAGAAAGTGATGGCACCCTACTCCAGTACTCTTGCCTGGAAAATCGAATGGACGGAGGAGTCTGGTAGGCTGCAGTCCATGGGGTCGCAAAGAGTAGGATACGACTGAGCAACTTCACTTTCACTTTCACTTTGCTGTGAAAGGAAAAAAACTTATGTTTAATTACTTCCCATTTCTTTATTTTTGTTTTTATTTCTATTGCCTTGGGAGACTGACCTAAGATAAAATTACTACAATAGATGTTAAAGAATGCTTTCCCAATGTTCTCTTCTAAGAGTTTTATGGTGTCATGTTTTACATAAGTCTTTAAGCCATTTCAAGTTTACTTTTGTATACAGTGTGAGGGAATGTTGTTATTTCATTTATTTACCTGCAGTTGTCCAGCTTTCCTTGGCCTTGCCAGGTGGCGCTAGTGGTAAAGAACCCACTTGCCAATGCAGGAAACATAATGAGACATGGATTTGATTCTGGGGTCAGAAAGATCCCCTGGAGAAGGAAATGGCCACTCACTCCAGTTCTCCTGCCTGAAGAATCCCATGGACAGAGGAGCCAGGAGGGCTGCAGTCCACAGGTTGGCAGAGTCAGACACAACTAAAGCGACAGCGTGCTTTCCCAACACCACTTGTTAAACAGACTATCTTTTTACCACTGTATATTCTTGCCTTCTCTGTCAAAGATTACTTGACCATAGGTGTATAGGTTTATTTCTAGGCTTTCTGTTCTGTTCCATTGATCCATATGTCTGTCTTTGTGCCAGTACCATGCTGTTTCGATTACTGTAACTTTGTGGCATTGTCTGAGAGAGTTATGCCTCCAGATTTGTTCCTTTTCCTCAGGATTGTTGTAGCACTTCTAGGGCCTTTTATGGTTCCTTATAAATTTTAGGATATTTGTTCCAGTTTTGTGAAAATGACATGGGTAATTTGATAGGGGTCATATTAAATCTATTGATTGGTTTGGGTAGTATAGCCAGTTTAACAATATCAATTCTTCCAATCCAAGAACATGGGATATCTTCTACTTCTTTGAATGATCTTTAATTTCCTTATCAATGTTTTATAGTTCTCAGCATATAGGTCTTTCACCTCCTTGGTCAGTTTTATTCCTAAGTATTTTTTAAATGCAATTTTAAAAGGGATCCTTTTCTTTCCTTTGCCTTTCAAATATTTCATTGTTAGTGTAAAGAAATGCAACAGATTTCTGCATTTTAGTCTTATATTCTACTACCTTGTTAAATTTATCAGTTGTAGTAGTTTTTGTGGAGTCTTTAGAGTTTTCTGTATGTATTATCATATCATCTCCAAATAATGACTATTTTATCTCTTCCATTCCAAATTGGATACTTTTATTTCTTTTCCTTATCTGATTGCTGTGGATAGGGCTTCCAATTCTACATTGAAAAAAAGTGGTGAAAGTGGGCATCCTTGTCTATGTTCTTTTCTAATTTATCTCTATTTTTAAAATTTCCTCTCTGATCTTTATTATTTCCTTTTATCTGTTGACTTTGGGCTTGTTTGTTCTTTTTTTATAATTCTTTTAGGTGGTAGGTTAGTTCATTTATTTGAGACATTTTTTTATTCTTTAGAAACACCTTACCTCTATCAACTTCCCTGTCAGAAGTGATTTTGGTACAGAGCATCCCATACATGTTGTAAAGTTGTGTCTTCATTTTCTTTTGTCTCATTTTCTAATTTCTTCTTTGGTTTCACTATCACCCCATTGCTTTTTGGTTCTTTTTATTAGCATGTTGTTTATCTCTGTGTGTTTGTTTGTCTCCCATGTTTCTTCTTAATGTTGCTTTTTAATTTCATATTACTATGATCAAAAAAGATGCTTGATATAATAATATCTATCCTCTTAATTTATTGAGGCTTGTTTTGTGACCTAGCATGTGATCTGCCATAGAGAGCATTACATGCACACTTGAGAAAATGTGAATTCTGCTTTCTTGGTTTTGGTTTGCTTGTTTTTATTTCTTTAATTTGGTTGCACTGGTCTTTGTTGCTGCATGTGAGCTTTCTCTCTAGCTACAGAGAGTAGGGGCTATTCTCTACTTGTGGTTCATGGGCTTCTCTTTGTGGTGTCTTGTTGGGGAGCAGAGGCTCTAGGTGCATGGGCTTCAAAAGTTGCATCACACATGCTCAGCAGTATAACTTGCTGGCTCTAGCGTTTGTTATCTCCAGTAGTTGCTTCATCTGGGCTCAGTAGTTGTGGCACATGGACTTACTTGCTCTAGAGCCTGTGGAATCTACCTAGACCAGGGATAGAATTCATGTTCCCTGCACTGACAGGTGGATTCTTATCCACTGTAGACCAAGAAAGTCTTATTTTGATTTTTTAGATGCAGTATCTTGTAGCGATCAATTAATTTTAACTGGTCTAATGTGTTATTTAGAACCTCTGTTGCCTTATTGCCATTCTGTCTGGATGTTTTATCACTGATGGATGACAATGGAGTCTGAAAATCCCCTACTATTATTGTATTATTGTGAGTTTTTCCCCTTATGTCTGTATTTACTTTAAATATTTAGATGTTACTATATAGGGTTTACATGTGACAATGAGTATAATACCCTTTTTATGTATTAATCCCTTAATTACTATATAGTGTGCTTCTTTATCTTGCTTTATTCCTTTTGAAAAATGTCTATTTTGTCTGAGTATTGCTACCTCCACTTTATTGTTGCTTCTGTTCGCATGTAATATCTTTATCTGTCTATTCACTTTCACTCTGTATATGTTTTTGCCCTGAAATGAGTCTCTTGAACACAAAATATTACAGATTCTTGGTTCGTTTATTTGTTTGTTTTTTGTCCTATAAGCCAATCTGTGTCTTTTGATCAGAGCATTTTATCCATTGACAGTTTGTACTTCAATTCAGTTTAGTCGCTCAGACGTGTCTGACTCTTTGTGACCCCATGAACTGCAGCACGCCAGACTTCACTGTCGTCCATCACCAACTCCCGGAGTTCACCCAGACTCATGTCCACTGAGTCAGTGATGCCATCCAGCCATCTCATCCTCTGTCGTCCCCTTCTCCTCCTGCCCCCAATCCCTCCCAGCATCAGAGTCTTTTCCAATGACTCAACTCTTTGCATGAGGTAGCATCAGTCCTTCCAATGAACACCCAGGGCTGATCTCCTTCAGAATGGACTGGTTGGATCTCCTTGCAGTCCAAGGGACTCTCAAGAGTCTTCTCCAACACCACAGTTCAAAAGCATCAATTCTTTGGTGCTCAGCTTTCTTCACAGTCCAAATTTCACATCCATACATGACCACTGGAAAAACCATAGCCTTGACTAGACGGACCTCTGTTGACAAAGTAATGTCTCTGCTTTTGAATATGCTATCTAGGTTGGTCATAACTGTCCTTCCAAGGAGTGTCTTTTAATTTCATGGCTGCAGTCACCATCTGTTGTGACTTTGGAGCCAAAAAAAAAAAAAAATAAAGTATGACACTGTTTCCACTGTTTCCCCATCTATTTCCCAAGAAGTGATGGGACCAGATGCCACGATCTTCATTTTCTGAATGTTGAGATTTAAGCCAACTTTTTCACTCTCCTCTTTCACTTTTATCCAGAGGCTTTTTAGTTCCTCTTCACTTTCTGCCATAAGGGTGGTGTCATCTGCATATCTGAGGTGACTGATATTTCTCCAGGCAATCTTGATTCCAGCTTGTGCTTCTTCCAGCCCAGCGTTTCTCATGATATACTCTGCATAGAAGTTAAATAAGCAGGGTGACAATATACAGCCTTGATTTACTCCTTTTCCTATTTGGAACCAGTCGTTGTTCCATGTCCAGTTCTAACTGTTGCTTCCTGACCTGCATATAGGTTTCTCAAGAGGCAGGTCAGGTGATCTAGTATTCCCATCTCTTTCAGAATTTTCCACAGTTTATTGTGATCCACACAGTCAAAGGCTTTGGGATAGTCAATAAAGCAAAAATAGATGTTTTTCTGGAATTCTCTTGCTTTTTCCATGATCCAGCAGATGTTGGCAATTTGATCTCTGGTTCTTCTGCCTTTTCTAAAACCAGCTTGAACATCTGGAAGTTCATAATGTGGTCCACTGGAGAAGGGAATGGCAAACCATTTCAGTATTCTTGCCTTGAGAACTCCACGAACAGTATAAAAAGGCAAAATGATAGGATACTGAAAGAGGAACTCCCCAGGTCAGTAGATGCCCAATATGCTACTGGAGATTAGTGGAGAAATAACTCCAGAAAGAATGAAGGGATGGTGCCAAAGCAAAAACAATACCCAGTTGTGGATGTGACTGGTGATAGAAGCAAGGTCCGATGCTGTAAAGAGCAACATTGCATAGGAACCTGGAATGTTAGGTCCATGAATCAAAGCAAATTGGAAGTAGTCAAACAGGAGTTGGCAAGAGTGAACATCAACATTCTAGGAATCAGTGAAGTAAAATCGACTGGAATGGGTGGATTTAACTTAAATGATCATTATATCTACTACTGCAGGCAGGAATCCCTTAGAAGAAATGGAGTAGCCATCATGGTCAACAAAAGATTCTGAAATGCAGTAACTGGATGGAATCTCAAAAACGACAGAATGATCTCTGTTCGTTTCCAAGGCAAACCATTCAATATCACAGTAATCCATGTCTATGCCCCAACCAGTAATGCTGAAGAAGCTGAAGTTGAACGGTTCTATGAAGACCTACAAGACCTTTTAGAACTAACACCCAAAAAAGATGTCTTTTTCATTATAGGGGACTGGAATTCAAAAGTAGGAAGTCAAGAAACACCTGGGGTAACAGGCATATTTGGCCTTGGAATACGGAATGAAGCAGGGCAAAGGCTAATAGAGTTTTGCCAAGAGAATGCACAGGTCATAGTTTGTACTTAGTGATCTTTTGATTCTTGTTTTCCAGTTGTTTTTGTAGTCCTTTGTTCATTTCTTTTTTGTGGTTTTTCCTTTTGTGATATGATGAATTTTTGTTGTTGTATGCTTGAGTCCCTTTCTTTCTGGCTTTTGTGAATCTATTGTATATTTTTGATTTATAGTTACCATGAAGTTCATGCATATTGACCCATTACTATGTCTACTTTAAAGTGATAGTCATTTAAGTTTAGATATATTCTTAAAAATATACTTTTTTCTCCCCTCCCCCACATTTTGTAATTTTGATGTCCAATTTTGCATCTTCATGTGTTAACCTTTTACTGTTTATTGAAGTTATAATTGCTTTTAGAATTCTTTTATTGTTTCATAATGTATGTACTGATTTATTTAGGTGACTTTCAATATTGATTATATATTTTAAATTCCTATGTGATTTTCTTTTCTTTGCCTATAGATTCTTACTTCTTTTCTACTTAGAGAAGACCCTCTCATGTTTTTTTTTAGGGTAGGTTTAGTGTTGCTGGCTTCTTTTAGTTTCTGCTTGCCTGAGAAATTTTTAATCTCTATTTATTCTAAATTATAAGCTTGCTGGATAGAGTACCCTAGGTTGCAGATTTTCCCTTTCAAGACTTTGAATATATGTCAGTCCCTCTGATCTGCAAAGCTTCTGCAGAAAAATCAGTTGAAAGCTTATAGATATTCCCTTGTAACTGACTGTTTTCCTCTTGCTACCATTAGAATCCTCTCTTTAACATTTGCCATTTTAATTATGATATATCTTGGTGTATGTCTGTCTGAGTTCATCTTGTTTGGGATCCTCTGCTCTTTCTGCATCTGGATATTTGTTTCCTTCTTTAGGTTTGATAAGTTTCCAGCCCATACCATGCATAAGATGGCTTGCTTTATATTTTCCCATAGATCTAGTAAGTTCTTTTCAGTGTTTTTATTAGTTTTTTCTGTCTTTTCTTCTGACTGAGTGATTTCCATTATTTAATCTTTCACACCACTAATTCATTATTCTGTCATTTAATTGGCCATTCATTCTAGATTTCTTCTTTTTTGAAGTATAGCAGATTGATAATATGTTAGTTTCAAGTGATTCAGATATATTCTTTTTTCAGATTCTTCTTCATTATAGGCTATCACATGATGTTGAATATAGTTCAGTCTATAGATTGCTTCTTACCTCAGAAATTGAATTATTTTTCATTGCGTCTCCTGTATAATTTCTAGTTCCTTGTTAGATCTGTCTGTGTTTATATTGATAATCTTTCTTAATTCAGTAAGCATTTTCATTACATCTTCTTTGAACTCTGGGTCTGTTGGACCAGTAATGTCTGATTCATTATTTGTTCTTTTCTGTGTTTGGGGGCGGGGGGAGTTGGGGGTGTCTCTTGCTCTTTTAATTGATAGTAGTTCCTGTCATTTTTATTTTACTTAACTTTCTTTGTCTCTATGAATTTAGGAGAAACAGTTATCTCTTGTGGTCTTGAAGTGATATTTTCATATGAGAGTACCTTCCCTGGTGGCTCAGATGGTAAAGATTCTGCCTGCAATGCAAGACACCTGGGTTCAATCCTTGGGTTGGGAAGATCCCCTGGAGAATGAAATAACAACCCACCCCAGTATTCTTGCCTGGAGAATCCCATGGATAGAGGACCCTTGCAGGCTACCGTCCACAGGGTCACAAAGAGTCAGACATGACTGAATAATTAACACTTTCTTTTTTCACACTTTAATATGAGATCATTTTTGAGTAAACTATATGTTGCCAATACTTATGATGGGAAGGTTGGTTTTCGTATGTCAGTTCAATTCAGTTCATTCACTCAGTCTTGTCTGACTCTTTGTGACCCCATGGACTGCAGCATGCCAGGCTTCTCTGTCCATCACTAACTTCCAGAGCTTGCTCAAAATCATGTCCATTGAGTTGGTGATACCATCCAACCATCTCATACTCTGTCATCCCCATCTCCTTCCTTCAATCTTTCGCAGCATTTGGGTCTTTTCCAACGAGTCGGTTCTTGGCATCAGGTGGCCAAAGTATTGGAGTTTCATCTTCAGCATCAGTCCTTCCAATGAATACTCAAGACCAATTTCCTTTAGAATTGACTGGTTTGATCTCCTTGCAGTCTAAGGGACTCTCAGAGTCTTCTCCAACACCACAGTTCAAATGCATCAATTCTTCAGCATTCAGCTTTCTTTATAGTCCAAATCTCACATCCATACATGACTACTGGAAAAAACATAGCTTTGACTAGATGTATCTTTGTCGGCAAAGTAATGTCTCTGCTTTTTAATATGCTGTGTTGGCTGAAATCTCCTTGACAGGGCGTGTGGTTTGTGTTTGGGGATTTTTTCATTTTATTTATATTTTAATTAGACGATACATTTTTATGACATTGTGCTTGTTTTTGCCATGTACTAACATGAGTCAGCCATAGATAAACACATGTTCCATCCCTCTTGAACCTCCTGCTAACCTCCCATCCCATACCACCCCTCTAGGTTGTCACATAAAACCAGGTTTGAGCTCCCTGCATCATACAGAAATTTTCCAATAGCTATCCATTTTATATATGATAAAGTGTATTCTTCAATGCTACTCTCCCAATTTGTCCCACTGTCTCCTTCCCCTACTTTGTCCAAAAGTCTGTTTTATATGTCTGCATCTCCATTTTGCCCTGCAAATTGGCTCATCAGTACCATCTTTCTAGATTCCAAATACATACATTAATATATGATATCTATTGGTCCCTTTCTAACTTACTTCACTCTGTATAATAGACTCTAGGTTGATCCACCTCAATTAAAACTGACCCAAATGCAGTACTTTTTACAGCTATTTTATCCCATTGTATATAGGTACCAGAACTTCTTTATCCATTCATCTATCAGTGGACATCTAGGTTGCTTCCATGTCCTCACTATTGCACATAGGGCTGCAATGAACATTGAGGTAGGTGTCTTTTTCAATTATGGTTTCTTTAAGGTAAATGTCGCATAGTGGGATTGCTGGGTCATATGTTAACTCTATTTTTAGTTGTTTTAAGGAATCTCCATGCTACACTTCATAGAAGCTGTATCAATTTGCAATCCCACCAACAGTGCAAGAGGGTTCCTTTTTCTCCACACCTTCTCCAGAATTTATTGATTGTGGGTTTTTTTTATGTTGGCCATTCTGACTGGTGTGATATGACACCTCATTGTGGGTTTGATTTGCATTTCTCTAATAATGAGCGATGCTTAGCATTTTTTTCATGTATTTATTAGTCATCTGTATGTCTTGTCTGGAGAAATGTCATCTAGTTAGATCTTCTGCCCACTTTTTGACTGGGCTTTTTGTTTGGCTTTTTTTTTTTTTTTTTTTTTTGTCATTGAGCTGCTAGTGCATTTTGGAGATTAATTGTTTGTAAATTGATTCATTTGGTGTTATTTTCTCTGATTCTAAGTGTTGTCTTTTCACTTTGTTTATAGTTTTCTCTGCTGTGCAAAAGCTTTTAAGTATAATTAGGTCTCATTTGTTTATTTTTGCTTTTACTTCTATTATTCTAAGAGGTGTGTCACAGAGCATCATGTTGTGATGTATGTCAAAGAGTGTTCTGCCTATAAAGTTTCTGGTCTTATCTTTAGGTCTTTAAACCATTTGGGGTTTACTTTTGTGTTTGGTGTTAGGAAGCATTCTAATTTTACTCTTTTACATACAGCTGTCCAGTTTACCCAGCACCATTACTGTAAATTCTTGCCTCCTTTATCAAAGGTAAGTTGCCCATAGGTGCGTGGGTTTTTCTCTGGGCTTTCTATCTTGTTCCATTGGTCTATATTTCTGTTTTTTGTGCCAGTACCATACTGTCTTGAGAATGTAACTTTGTAGTATAGTCTGACAGCAGGAAGGTTGATTTCTCCAGCTCCACTTTTCTTTCTAAGGATTTCTTTGGCTATTTGGGGTATTTTGTATTTCCATACAAATTACGAAGTTGTTTGGTCTAGTTCTATGAAAAATACCATTGGTATTTTGATAGGGATTGCATTGAATCTTTAGATTGCTTTGGGTATAATAGTCATTGTCACAATGTTGATTCTTCCAAACCAAGGACATGATATGACTCTCCATCCATGTCATCTTTGATTTTTTTCATCAATGTCTTCTACTTTTCAGCCTACAGGTCTTTTGTCCCTTCAGTTCAGTTCAGTTCAGTTCAGTCACTCAGTCGGGTCCAACTCTTTGCGACCCCATGAATCGCAGCACTCCAGGCCTCCCTGTCCATCACCAACTCCCAGAGTTCACTCAGAATCACGTCCACCGAGTCAGTGATGCCATCCAGCCATCTCATCCTCTGTCGTCCCCTTCTCCTCCTGCCCTCAATTCCTCCCAGCATCAGAGTCTTTTCCAAAGAGTCAATTCTTCACATGAGGTGGCCAAAGTACTGGAGTTTCAGCTTTAGCATCATTCCTTCCAAAGAAATCCCAGGGCTGATCTCCTTCAGAATGGACTGGTTGGATCTCCTTGCAGTCCAAGGGACTCTCAAGAGTCTTCTCCAACACCACAGTTCAAAAGCATCAATTCTTCGGTGCTCAGCTTTCTTCACAGTCCAAATTTCACATCCATACACGACCACTGGAAAAACCATAGCCTTGACTAGATGGACCTTTGTTGACAAAGTAATGTCTCTGCTTTTCAATATGCTATCTAGGTTGGTCATAACTTTTCTTCCAAGGACTAAGCGTCTTTTAATTTCATGGCTGTAGTCACCGTCTGCAGTGATTTTGGAGCCCAGAAAAATAAATTCTGACGCTGTTTCTACTGTTTCCCCATCTATTTCCCAGGAAGTGATGGGACCAGATGCCATGATCTTCGTTTCCTGAATGTTGAGATTTAAGCCAACTTTTTCACTCTCCTCTTTAACCTTCATCAAGAGGCTTTTTAGTTCCTCTTCACTTTCTGCCATAAGGGTGGTGTCATCTTCATATCTGAGGTTATTGTTATTTCTCCAGGCAATCTTGATTCCAGCTTGTGCTTCTTCCAGCCCAGTGTTTCTCATGATGTACTCTGCATAGAAGTTAAATAACCAGGGTGACAGTATATAGCCTTGATGTACTCCTTTTCCTATTTGGAACCAGTCTGTTGTTCCATGTCCAGTTCTAACTGTTGCTTTCTGACCTGCATACAAATTTCTCAAGAGGCAGGTCAGGTAGTCTGGTATTCCCATCTCTTGAAGAATTTTCCACAGTTTATTGTGATCCACACAGTCAAAGGCTGTGGGATAGTCAATAAAGCATAAATAGATGTTTTTTTCTAGAACTCTCTTGCTTTTTTGATGATGCAGCAGATGCTGGCAATTTGGTCTCTGGTTCCTCTGCCTTTTCTAAAACTAGCTTGAACATCTGGAAGTTCATGGTTCACATATTGCTGAAGCCTGACTTGGAAAATTTTGAGCATTACTAGCATGTGAGATGAGTGCAATTGTGCAGTAGTTTGAGCATTCTTTGGCATTGCCTTTCTTTGGGATTGGAATGAAAACTGACCTTTTCCAGTCCTGTGGCCACTGCTGAGTTTTCTAAATTTGCTGGCATATTGAGTGCAGCACTTTCACAGCATCATCTTTCAGGATTTGAAATAGCTCAACTGGAATTCCATCACCTCCACTAGCTTTGTTTGTAGTGATGCTTTGTAAGGCCCACTTGACTTCACATTCCAGGATGTCTGGCTCTAGGTGAGTGATGATCTTAAAGGTGATTTAATTACTCAGTTGTGTCCAACTCTTTGCAACCCCATGGACCCCCTGCCATGCTCCTCTACCCATGGGATTCGCCAGGCAAGAAGAGTGAAGTGGGTTGCCATTTTCTTCTCCAGATCTTAGAGGAAATGCTTTCAATTTTTCACCATTGAGAATAGTGTTTGCTACAGATTTGTCATATATATATATATATTTATTATGTTGAGGTATATTCCTTCTATGCCTACTTTCTGGAGAGTTTTTATCATAAATGGGTAATCAAATCAAAAGCTTTCTCTGTATCTATTTAGATGATTGTATGCTTTTTATCTTTAAATTTGTTAATATAGTATATGACATTGATTGTTTACATATACTGAAGAATCTTTAAATCTTTGGGGTTAAAGCCCACTTTATCATGATGCCTGATCTTTTTAATGTGTTGTGGATTCTGTTTGCAAGAATTATGTTGAGTATTTTTACATCTATGTTTATCAATGATATTTACCTGTAATTTTCTTTCTTTGTGGCATCTTTGTCTGGTGTTGGTATTAGGGTGATGGTGGCCTTGTAGAATGAGTTTGGCAGTTTTACTTCCTCTGAAATTTTCTAGAAGAGTTAGAGTAAGATAAGTGGCGGCTTTTTTCTAAATTTATGGTAAAATTCACCTGTGAAGCCATCTGGTCCTGGGCTTTTATTTGTTGGAATATTTTTTTATTACAGTTTCAATTTCCATGCTTCTGATTGGTCTGTTCACATTTTCTATTTTTTCTTGGTTCAGTTTTGGAAGATTATACTCTTCTAAGAATGTGTCCATTTCTTTGAGGTGTTCATTTTATTGGCATATAGTTGCTCATAGTAATCTTTTATGAAACTTTGTATTTCTGTGTTGTCTGTTGTTAACTTTTCCATTTCTAATCTAATTGAGTCTTCTTAATTTTTTTCTTGATGAGTCTGCTATTAGTTTGTCAATTATGTTTATCTTCTCAAAGAACCAGCTTTTAATTGTATTGATCTTTGCTATTGTTCCTTCATTTCTTTTCCAGTTATTTCTGCTCTGATCTTTACAATTTACTTCCTTCTACTATATTTGAACTTTTTTAATTAATTTATTTTTTAATTGAAGGATAACTGCTTTACAGAATTATGCTGTTTTCTGTCAAACCTCAACATCAATCAGCCATAGGTATACGTATATCCCCTTCCTTTTGAACCTTCCTCCCATCTCCCTCCCCATCCCACCCCTCTAGGTTGATATAGAGCCCCTGTTTGAGTTTCCTGGGACATACAGCAAATTCCCTTTGACCATATATTTTACATATGGTAATGTAAACTATCTTTGAAGTTTTTTATTCTTATCTTTCTAGTTGCTTTAGGTATAAGGTTAGGTTGCTAGATGGTTCTCTCCTTTCTTCAGGTAGGTTTGTATAGCTATAAACTTTCCTCTTAGCACTGCTTTTACTGAATCCCATAAGTTTTGAGTTGTGTTTTCATTGTCATTTGCCTCTTGGGATTTTTTTATTTCTTCTTCAATTTCTGCAGTGCCCTCTTGGTTATTCAACAGTGTATTATTTAATATCCATCAGAGCAGATCAGTCGCTCAGTCGTGTCCGACTCTTTGCGACCCCATGAATCACAGCACGCCAGGCCTCCCTGTCCATCAACAACTCCCGGAGGTCACTCAGACTCACATCCATCGAATCAGTGATGCCATCCAGCCATCTCATCCTCTGTCGTCCCTTTCTCCTCTTGCCCTCAATTCCTCCCAGCATCAGAGTCTTCTCCAATGAGTCAATTCTTCTCATGAGGTGGCCAAAATATTGGAGTTTCAGCTTTAGCATCATTCCTTCCAAAGAAATCCCAGGGCTGATCTCCTTCAGAATGGACTGGTTGGATCTCCTTGCAATCCAAGGGACTCTCAAGAGTCTTCTCCAACACCACAGTTCAAAAGCTTCAATTCTTTGGTGCTCAGCCTTCTTCATAGTCCAGCTCTCACATCCATACATGACCACTGAAAAGATCATAGCCTTGACTAGGCGAACCTTTGTTGGCAAAGTAATGTCTCTGCTTTTCAATATGCTATCTAGGTTGGTCATAACTTTCCTTCCAAGGAGTAAGTGTCTTTTAATTTCATGGCTGCAGTCACCATCTGTACTGATTTTTGAGCCCAGAAAAATAAAGTCTGACACTGTTTCCACTGTTTCCCCATCTATTTCCCATGAAGTGATGGGACCGGATGCCATCATCTTCGTTTTCTGAATGTTGAGCTTTAAGCCAACTTTTTCACTCTCCTCTTTCACTTTCATCAAGAGGCTTTTTAGTTCCTCTTCACTTTCTGCCATAAGGGTGGTGTCATCTGCATATCTGAGGTTATTGATATTTCTCCCGGCAATCTTGATTCCAACTTGTGTTTCGTCCAGTCCAGCGTTTCTCGTGATGTACTCTGCATATAAGTTAAATAAACAGGGTGACAATATACAGCCTTGACATACTCCTTTTCCTATTTGGAACCAGTCTGTTGTTCCATGTCCAGTTCTCCATTTGGAACCAGTCTGTTGTTCCATATCCAGTTCTAACTGTTGCTTCCTGACTTGCATACAAATTTCTCAAGAGGCGGATCAGGTGGTCTGGTATTCTCATCTCTTTCAGAATTTTCCACAGTTTATGTGCTTTTTTTATAGTTTTACCTTGTAGTTGATATATAATCTTATAACATTGTAGTTGGAAAAGATACCTGAAATGATTTCAATCATTGTTTAATTTACTAAGGCTTGATTTGTGACCCAAGATGTGGTCTATCCTGGAGAATTTTCCATGTGTATGAGAGAAAAAGTGTAATCAACTTTTTTTGGATGAAATGCCCAGTAGATATCAATTAGGTACAACTGGTCCAATGTATCATTTAAAGTTTGTATTTCCTTAATTTTCTGTCTGAATTATCTCTCCATTGGTGTGAGTGGGGTATTAAACCCCCAACTATTATTATGTTACTGTCAATTTCCCGTTTAATAGTTTTAGCATTTGCCTTATGTATTGAGGTGCTCCTGTGTTGGGTGCATACATATTTATAATTGTTATATCTTCTTCTTGGATTGATCCCTTGATCATTATACAGTATCCTTCATTGTCTCTTATAATAGTCTTGATTTTAAAGTCTCTTTTATCTCATATAGTATTGCTACTCCTGCTTTCTTTTGATTTTCATTTGTATGGTATATCTTTTTTCAGGCTTCACTTTCAATCTGTATGTGTCCCTAGGTCTGAGGTGAGTCACTTGTAGACAGCATATATAGAGGTCTTGTTTTTGATTCCATTCAGCCAAACTGTGTCTTTTGCTTGGAACATTTAATCCGTTTATATTTAAGCTAATTATTGATATGTATGTATGATCCATTTCCATGATCCGCTGGATCATGGAAAAAGCAAGAGAGTTCCAGAAAAGCATCTATTTCTGCTTTATTGACTATGCCAAAGCCTTTGACTGTGTAGATCACAATAAACTGTGGAAAATTCTAAAAGAGATGGGAATACCAGACCACCTGATCTGCCTCTTGAGAAATTTGTATGCAGGTCAGGAAGCAACAGTTAGAACTGGACATGGAACAACAGACTGGTTCCAAATAGGAAAAGGAGTACGTCAAGGAGGTACATTGTCACCCTGTTTATTTAACTTATATGTAGAATACTTCATGAGAAACACTGGACTGGAAGAAACACAAGTTGGAATCAAGATTGCCAGGAGAAATATCAATAACCTCAGATATGCAGATGACATCACCCTTATGGCAGAAAGTGAAGAGGAACTAAAAAGCCTCTTGATGAAAGTGAAAGTGGAGAGTGAAAAAGTTGGCTTAAAGCTCAACATTCAGTAAACAAAGATCATGGCATCTGGTCCCATCACTACATGGGAAATAGATGGGGAAACAGTGGAAACAGTGTCAGACTTTATTTTTCTGGGCTCCAAAATCACAGCAGATGGTGACTGCAGCCATGAAATTAAAAGATGCTTAGTCCTTGGAAGAAAAGTTATGACCAACCTAGATAGCATATTCAAAAGCAGAGACATTACTTTGCCAACAAAGGTTCGCCTAGTCAAGGCTATGGTCTTTCCTGTGGTCATGTATGTTTGTGAGAACTGGACTGTGAAGAAGGCTGAGCGCCGAAGAATTGATGCTTTTGAAATGTGGTGTTGGAGAAGACTCTTGAGAGTCCCTTGGACTGCAAGGAGATCCAACCAGTCCATTCTTAAGGAGATCAGCCCTGGGATTTCTTTGGAAGGAATGATGCTAAAGTTGAAACTCCAATATTTTGGCCACCTCATGTGAAGAGTTGACTCATTGGAGAAGACTTTGATGCTGGGAGGGATTGGGGGCAGGAGGAGAAGAGACGACAGAGGATGAGATGGCTGGACAGCATCACTGACTCGATGGACGTGAGTCTGAGTAACCTCCAGGAGTTGTTGATGGACAAGGAGGCCTGGCGTGCTGCGATTCATGGGGTCGCAAAGAATCGGACACGACTGAGCAACTGATCTGATCTGATGATCCATTTACTTTATTAATTTGAGTTTGATTTTCTATGTCTTTTTTTTCTCTTCTGTTTCCTGTCTAGAGATATTCCTTTACCATTATAGAGCTGGTTTGGTGGTGGTTAATTCTCTTAACTTTTGCTTATCTGTAAAGCTTTTTATTTCTCCTTAGAATCTGAATGAGATCTTTGCTGCATAGAGTAAATTTTGCTGTAGCTTTTTCACTTTCAGCACTTAAAGTATATCTGGCCACTTCCTTCTGGCCAGCAGAATTTCTGTTGAAAGATCAGCTGTTAGCCTTATGGGGAATCCCTTTACATTATTTGTTGCTTTTCCCTTGCTGCTTTTAATATTTGTTCTTTGTGTTTTTGTTAGTTTGATTTATATGTGTCTTGGTATGTTTTTCCTTGGGTTTATCCTGTACAGGACTCTCTGTACTTCTTGGACTTGGGTGACTATTTCCTTTCCTATGTGAAAGGTTTTTTACTATAATCCTCTCAAGTATTTTCCATTTCTTTTTCTCCTCTTCTTCTGGGGTCCCTATAATTCATATATTGGTGCACTTAATGTTATCCCAGAAGTCCTTATTTCCTTTTATTCTTTTTTCTTTATTCTCCTCTGCTTCAGTTTTTCCACCATTCTATTTTCCAGCACACTTCTGCATTCTTCTTCCTCATTTATTCTGCCGTTAGTTCCCTCTAAAGTATTATTAATCTCAGTTATTGTATTGTTCACTGTTGATTGTCTGTTTTTTAATTCTTCTATGCTCTTGCTAAATATTTCTTGTATATTCTCAATCCATGCCTCCAGTCTATCTGTCCCTCCTTTTCTAGATTTTAGATCATCTTTACTATCATTACTCTGAATTCTGTTTTAAGTAGACTGCTTATTTCTTCATTTGTTTGGTCTTGTCAGTTTTTACCATATTTTTTCTGCTGGATGTCTCTCTGTCTTTTCATATTGTTTAATTTACTGTGTTTTGTATCTCCTTTCTGCAGGCTGAAAATTCATAGTTGTTCTTCATTTTGTAGTCTGCTCCCCATGGGTGGGTTGGACCAATGACTTGTGAAGATTTCCTAGTTAGGAGACTTATGAGTATGTTCTGGTGAATGGGGCTGGATCTTATCTCTTGAAGGGCAGTATCACACCCAGTTTGTGTTTGGGTGCCTATGTGCTTGATATGACTTTGGGTAACCTTTCTGCTAATAAGCGGGGTTGTAGTCCTGTTTTGCTAAAGTTTGGGTGTGAAGCTTCTAGCACTGGAGCTTGCTGGCCTTTGGGTAGGGCTTGGTCTTAATGTTGAGATGAAAGCCTTTGTGAGAGCTCTTACCTATTAATGTTCCATAGGATTAGGAGTTCTCTAGTGGTCCAAAATTCTGGATTCAGGTCTCCAGTCTTGGAGGTTCAGACCTGACCTCCTACTGAAGCACCAAGACTTCACAGCTCACACATCACAGAAGACAAAATCCCGGGACTAATGTTGAAACAACACTCAACAGCTAAGAACACCCAAAGAGACCCTCACACTCATTCTTAGGAGGTGGGCTTGCTTTTTGGAAGTGGGTTCTTCTGCCAGCATTCAGAAAGGGTTCGATGGGAGTTGTTCCACATGCATATGAATTTTTATTTGTATGGGAGGTTATCTCCCTGTCTTATTCCCCCACCATCTGGAGAGCTAGTTCTGTGTTGGGGAACTTAAAGGCTGTGTAGGAGGATATGAGGCAGGGCTTCCTTTCTGCTCCATAATTGTTACCTCCTTGTCAGGGTCTGTGTCAGGATTTGTGTCTGTGTCAGGGTCTGTGTCTTCTCCTCAGCTGCAGTAGAAGCTCTGTGCTGGGGGACTTAAAGGCTGTGTAGGAGGATATGAGGCAGGGCTTCCTTTCTGCTCCATAATTGTTACCGCCTGGTCAGGTTCTTGTCAGGGTCTGTGTCTGTGTCAGGGTCTGTGTCTTCTCCTCAGCTGCAGTATAAGCCCTACGGGCCAAGTTCAATAAGCTTTCAAGTTCAATAAGTTGGAGGTCAGTGTGTTGTTGCTATAGCAATTAAAGTGGCTGTGCTGCTGCCTAGGATCTAGACAGCCTTGAGGCTGACTTCTCCAGAACCTGTCAACCCCAGATCCAGCACTAAGGTGCCAAGTGGAGTGGGCAGACCTGGATACTCTTTCTGGGAGACAAAGAACTGAGCACATCTGAACAGCAGAAAATGGCTGCCGCTGCTCACACCCCAGGCATCCCTCATCTAACTCTGTGTAGTCAGTCTGAGTCTTTGCCCAGATCTTCCGCCAGGCTGTAGTGCATCCCTGGGCTTGCCTGGTGGCTCAGAAGGTAAAGCCCTTTGGATTGGAAAATGAGGCAGCAACCAGCAGTGCTCTGATAGTTAGCATATCAGCACAGACACTCCTACTGAGTAAAGTCAAATATAGGCTTCTCCAACCCTTCTATCTTTCTCAGAGGACTTCCCAGCAGACATGGGGTCTCATGTCCTCTGCACAGAAACTCCAGACTGAGACACCCAGAATGACTTGATCTTCTGTCTCCCAGGGCAGGGGTTTGCATGTGTGGACTTTCTTTTTTTTCCAGATCCTTCCCAGGAGCACAAATACCAACACAAATCCTTTTTTTCCATCCTAATCAATTAAGTGGAGCTCTTTCTTGCAGCTTTGGTTGTATGGGAGTTCTGTCAGTTTCCAGTTAGTTTTCTGTGAGAATTGTCCCACATTTTGATGTTTGCTGGGGAAGCTGAGCTACATGTCCACCTATTCCAACATCTTGATTCCTCCTTCTTTTTCTTTTTTTGATATTTCATAGTACTGTAAAAGTCCTACCAAAACCTGGTTGAGACTTTAAGCAGTACTTTGAGAAGCCAGAAGGTGGCACTAATTTCTAAGAATTGACTATCTTAAAATAATGTGCTGCTTTGACTTCTAATCATTTACCATTTCTTTTCCTGGTTAGAACTATGAGGCTTTACATTTTCATCAGTTTTCTGATTTCAATGTAAACTCTTTGTTCTTAACTTTCTCTTCTTTAGATAAAGAAGTGAGAGTGGTAAAAGTTAGTATGAGCAGGAATTGACAGGGCTTCTCTGGTGGCTCAGTGATAAAGAATCCGGATTACCTGCCAAAGCAGGAGACATAGGTTTGATCCCTGAGTCAGGAAGACTCCATGGAGAAGGAAATGGCAACACACTCCAGTATTCTTGCCTGGAAAATCCCATGGACAGAGGAGCCTGGCAGGCTACCGTCCATGGGGTTGCAAAAAGTCGGACACAACTTAGCCACTAAACAACAACACTAAGAAGTCAAAAATAAAAAGAAGAAAGGTACTTATACTCAAATTTACCAAAGAAACCTGGAGAGGCAAGCATCGGTCTTGTATTTTTCCAAATATATCCATTTGCGACCCCATGGACTGTAGCCAGCCAGGCTCCTCTATCACGGGATTTTCCAAGCAAGAATACTAGACTGGCTTGCCAGTTCCTTCTCCAGGGGATCTTCCCAAGCCAGGGATAGAACCCAGGTCTCCTACATTGCAGGCAGACTCTTTACCATCTAAGCCACTAGGGAAACATCCATCTGCCTAAGTATGTATTGATTTTCCTGGCAAAGTTAAATATCTATTTCAAGGTACTATATGCTATTGAACACCACACTTGCAAGACTAGCATATTGGAGTCTTTCTAAATCAGTTTCCAGGGGAAAAATCCATCTACCATCTGTTGCTTTATTAAAATATACAATAGAAAAGGAACAACTGAATTGGATTTTCACTAGGTCAGTGCTGCCTGGTGTTCACTCTGTAGCTTATATAAAATATAGAAGCCAAGTAAAAATCAACCACAGTCTTTGGTATTTGTATGAGAACAGAACAATGAGTTTTATTTCAAGAACTAGATTTAGACAAGAGACTTTATTCTGAAAATACTGTTCATTTTCAAGAATTCTTCCTTAATGAATTTAAGAAAATTTTTCAAGTCTATATTATAAAAATTTAAGCAACATTGTGAGGGAATCATACATATATTTGTCATGTAAAAGCCAAAAACAATTGTCAAAAACTATCAATTGCTCTAAGAAAAATATTTATTATTTTAGCTTAAATAGGTTACAAAAGATATTACTATCAAATATCAAACAGAAAACGTTTGTAAGATAAAAACTCATGAAATTATAGTTATATTTATATAACTTAGTTATGAAAAACAACTGACTTGTCAAGTTAGGGTCCTCTGTCTTGATTCAGTATCAATATACAATATACTATGTCAATTTTTGCCTATATTCAAAGAGTCAAAATTCTAATGTTTTTGCAAAAATCCAGAAATTCTTTAATGGCAGATGACTAGAAACATGCAAAAAAATAAATAACCAATGATTAGCATTGGTTGTTGTACAGAAATTCTATTTTCAAACTCATCCAAGAGCACCAATTTTTCCCTTCATCACTTTAGAACAGAACA
Source organism: Tragelaphus eurycerus (assembly GCA_935064755.1). Lineage (NCBI taxonomy): Eukaryota > Metazoa > Chordata > Mammalia > Artiodactyla > Bovidae > Tragelaphus > Tragelaphus eurycerus. The sequence continues at coordinate 811,528 of CAKXYN010000041.1, read as the reverse complement.
GTTAAGATACTATATAAATAATAACATCAGAGCAACAACATATAGGTATATGTATCCCTGGGCTTGTCTGGTGCTTCAGAAGGTAAAGATTTTGCCTGCAGAGCAGGAGACCTGGGTTCAATCCCTGGGTTGGGAAGATCCTCTGGAGAAGGGAATGGCAACCCACTCCAGTATTCGTTCCCAGAGAATCTCATGGACAGAGGAGCCTGGCAGGCTACTGTCCATAAGATCACAAAGAATCAGACATGACTAAGCAACTAAGTGCATACAAACACACATAAATATCACTCACTATGTTTTCAACCCTATGTTAAGCCCTTTATGTGAACTCATTCAATCGTTTGATAATATGTATTCTGGACTCATCTAAGCCAGGCACTGTCACACATCCTAGAGTCCACAAGAGACAGGCAAGCTCTTTGTCCTGATGAAGCCTACACCTAGTTGGGGAGGCAGACAATTTAAAGTAAACAAATAAATAGCATATAATGTAATTAGGCTGAAGTAAGCAAAACAGGTTAAGGAAATAGAAAGTGAGAGGGATATTGTTACCATCTTTCTAAATTCCATATATATGCATTAGTATACTGTATTGGTGTTTTTCTTTCTGGCTTACTTCACTCTGTATACGAGACAGCAAAAGAGACACTGATGTATAGAACAGTCTTTTGGACTCTGTGGGAGAGGAAGAGGGTGGGATAATTTGGGAGAATGGCATTTAAACATGTATAATATCATATATGAAATGAATCGTAAGTCCAGGTTTGATGCAGGATACTGGATGCTTGGGGCTGGTGCACTGGGACAACCCAGAGGGATGGTATGGGGAGGGGGGAGGGAGGAGGGTTCAGGATGGGGAACACGTGTATACCTGTGGCGGATTCATGTTGATATACGGCAAAACCAATACAATATTGTAAAGTTAAACAATAAAATAAAATAAATAATTAAAAAGAAAGTGAGAGGGACAGCAAGAGATCAATAGTTTATCAGGGTGGTCAGAAAAAGCCCCTGAAGAGGGGGCCCTTGAGCAGAATCTTGAAAGAAGTGAGGGAGTGGCCATGCACCCTCAGGGGAGCTTATGCTTTAGGTATTGAAAACCAGAGGAGCAGAATTCTGAGCACATTTAGTTTGAGAAACACAAAGAAGTTAGCATGGTTGGAGCAGAGTGAGCCAGAACAAATGGATATAAAATACATTTGGAGAGTAGGGGCTTTAGACTATGCTAAGGAACTTTCTTTAATTCAAGTAAAAACATTGGAGGACTTTTAATATGTAACTAATATCTAAAAGGTTGCACCAGCTGGATATGGAAAATAGTCTATAAGGGGACAAAGGTGGCAAAGGAGACTAGGTAAACAAACACAGAAATACAGTTGTCCAAGCTTGAGAGAACAATACACTGAACTATGATGGCATTAATGGAGGTGGTGAGAAGCAGTGAGGTTCAGGATACATTTTGAAGATGAAGCTGACAAGACTTCCCAGTTGACTGATTGAGGTGGCAGAAAAAGAAACAATTTAAGAATGATGACTAGTGTTTTTTTCTGAACAAAGACAGGGAAGAAAAGACTGAAAAAGAGGTCTGGTTGGTAGGGATGGGTTATAAAAGCATGAGAATAAAGAGTTCTGCCTTGTATATGTTCAACTTGAGATTCTTGTTGGACATGAAACTGTATAACAGATATCTAGTAGGTAGTTGGATATATGAATCTGGAGCTCTGGGAAAAAGACAAAAATGAAAACCTTGACTTAGGAGTCCTCAGAGAGGATGGAGGCTGTGGGAGGACAAGGAGGAGCAGTTCGTGGTGGAAAGAACACCAGAAGAACTCAGGCAAAGCAGGCATTTCAACAGAAAAGAAATTACCAACTATGTAAACTGCCTTTGAGGCATAGGATAAGACAGAAACAAAGAATTTAAATTGAAATTAGAAAGATGGTGGTCACAGGCAACCTAAGAGAAGAAGAGGTTTCAAAGGAAAAATAGAAAAGATAATCTGGCTGGAATGAATGAATGGGTGGTATAAAGTTCAAAGAATCATACAGATACTATTTAGAAAAGTCTTTCCATGAGCAGAGAGGAACAGAGATGGGGGCAGCTGAAGAGAACATGGGGTTGAGGAAAGCAGTGTGTCAGCTGGAGACATGTGAGCATGTCTGATGTTGAAGGGAATGATTCCATAGAAAAGAAGAGTTTAGTGTCCCCTAGGAGATAGTAAAGAATTGCTGGAGTGATGTCCTTGTCTCAGGGAGTGGTGGTTCCAACAGTAAGATAGAATTAGCCTGGTAAACAGAGCAGAAAGAGAACAGGCGAATCAAATGAGAGCGTGGAGGGCAGGAAGGTTCCGTGATGAAAGGATGGGTAATTCTCTGTTCTTAGGACTTATTTTTCTCAGTGAAACAAGAAGCAACATCATTAACTGAGATAGAGATGAATATCAGATGTTAGAGGAGAAAAGAAAAGGCATAAACTAGTCACCTTAGAGACTTGGAAAACACAGTAGGGCTGCAGGGCTGATGCAAAGCTCTGCCCACTTGTGATGCATGCTTTGTTTAGATGTGTTTCCTGCGGCCACATGCTTTTCTCATCCTTTACACAATGTTTAGGTACTTACTATCCTCATTTTACATATGAAGAAATTAGAACAGAGAAGTTAACTTGCCTGAGTTCACACAAGTGAGGAAATCCAGAATCCAGGCTGAGCTGAGGCTCTATCACTCTGTTGACAGGCTGCATCTCATGGCAGCCAGGAAAGGAAGATGGATCTGCCTTCTGGGCTTGAGACATGTCTCCTTCCTTTTCATCCCACCAGCTCATCTTGGTCACTCCTGTGCATAAAGCTTCAGCAATTCAGATGGAGAAGGAAACGGACTAACTACAGAAGGTTTTTGAAAGGAAAAAAAAAATACATATATATACATATATATATATATATATATATATATATATATATATAATAGTAACATTTAAAACAATTATGATATATTTCTCTGCCTTAATTAGGAATGAGAAATTTACCTAAGTAAATTTTCTAGAAGATAGAAGTTTATACCCTTTTTGTGATGTATTTTGCTAAAATATGTTCTGTAAGCATAATAAAAGATGCTGTGCAGAGATGCTACAGCATAGCATGTATTATAGTAAAGTCACAGTATAGCATGTATTATAGTAAAGATTGTGACACTCCTTTCATGAGGGTTTCTAGAATTTTTAACTATCCTAGAAAATGATGAGATATATTAGGTTCTTTGAGTGCCTGAGATGTTCCCTCATTTCTTCCACACACTAAATAAGTTTAGTTCAAATGTCAGTTCCTTGCTTCCTCATTCCCAATCCACTGCTGTCTCTGTAATAGGACTAAAGAAAAATGCATAATTTCACATGTGGAAGCCATGAGACAACTAGGATTACAAAAGAAAAAAATGCACTTAATAACCCTAAAATAGTCTCTTCACAGTCTGTTCAATCACCTGATTTAATGAGGACTGGTGTTCCCAGAGTCTGATCTGGGAATCTATTTAACAGAGCCACCAATTTTACCCAGTGTTGCTGGTTAAAGATCATAAACAGCTTACTTTAAAGAACTGGAAAGAATCACTCATGAGAATGAAAGGCCTTTATGTGGGCCCCTCTGTGTCCTCCTACCTGACCCAGCAGGATGGAAACAGTGTGGGTGAGGACACAGGGCCCTCTGAGTGCAGTCCAGACATTCTTTGACCCCTTCTATTCCTATTGCTCTCTAACAGATGTTTCTTTCACAGCTTCAAAGTTACCAAAAGACAAAGTCCCTTGAAGGAAGTCACAGCAAAGGGTTTAGAGAAAGAACTTACCTGTCAGGAGACATGCAGTTCTCCCTATGGCTCTGCTCAGCAGATAGGAGGTGAGCTGCCTATGAAACTGTATTTTCTAGTAGGCACATTTTTGGGCTTCCCTCATGACTCAGATGGTAAAGAATCTACCTGAAAAATTTGGAGACCTGTGTTCAACCCCTGGGTTGGGAAGATCCCCTGGAGTAGGGCATGGCAACCCAGTATTCTTGCCTGCAGAATCCCCATGGACAGAGGAGCCTGGCAGGCTACAGTCCACAGAGTTGCAAAGATTTGGACATGACTGAGTGACTAAGTGCAGCACAGGCACATTTTTAAAAGTAAAAAGAAACAGGGAAATTTATTTTAATAATATATTTTATGTAACCTAATATTTAATGAATATGAAAGTGAAAGTCACTCAATCATGTCTGACTCTTTGTGATCCCATGAACTATACAGTTCCATGGAGTTCTTCAGGCCAGAATACTGGAGTGGGTAGCCTTGCCCTTCTCCAGGGTATCTTCCCAACCCAGAGATTGAACCCAGGTCTCTCACATTGCAGGTGGATTCTTTACCAGCTGAGTCACAAGGGAAGCCCAAAAACACTGGAGTGGGTAGCCTATCCCTTCTCCAGCAGGTCTTCCTGACTCAGGAATCAAACTGGGGTCTCCTGCATTGCAGGTGGATTCTTTACCAACTGAGCTATCAGGGAAGCTCCCTTTAATGAATATAAAATATTATTAATAAGATATTTACATTCTATTCTCCATACCAAGTCCTTCTCAGTCAGGCTCAGCCACAGTGTGAGATCACAGGTCACATGGTGTAGACCTGTCATTTGTCAGCATGGCTTCAGATCAAGAGGCTCTGAGAGCATGACAAACCCATCCCTGTAGGCACAGCTAACCCTCACCTTCACTATCTTGCCTGCCTCTTTTTAGCACTATCATTGATAACATATTTCTTTTATTGTTTATATCAATATCACACCATTATGTTTTTCAATGAGTTACTCACAAATTGCTTACAGTTACAATTCAGTGTAAGCTCACCTCATTGTTAGAATTTCTGAGGTCCTCAAAGTCCTCATTATCACTCTTGACTGAAGGCCGCTCCTCCCTCTCCCTTCGTCTAACCCAGCTTTCGCATTTCATCACTGTAGTGATATTTGTAAAAGGCAATTTGATCATTGCCGAACTTATGCAAAAATTATGACGAAAATATCAAACACTTCATAATTTGACCACTGACTATCTCATTTGATTTGTTTCCAGCTTCCTTTTCATTCTAAACCTTGCAAACTCTATGTGTTCTCTGAATATGTCATGTTGTTTGGCCTCTCTGTCTTAGAATATGCTATTCTTTCCACCAGAAATGACCTTTGCTTGTCACCTGCCAGGTGGATTTCTATCACTAGCCAAGCCTCAGTCTGTTCTGTTAAGTAAGCTAAGTGGCCACACACTTGAGGGTAAGGATGGTATTTTCTTATCCCACGTCACCAATATCTAATTTGGGGTCAGACAGTGAACTAGAGATATATTTATTGATCTATCCTGACTATACTAAAACCTTTAGCAGACTTAGTTGTAATAGGAAGAAATGTTATAAGAGAAAGACATTACTGTATTTTAGTATTAAATTTAACCGAATTCTATTTTAACTGTTTTTAATGCCAACATGAAAACACTCTCAGTATTTTTATTTTGGCTCTATTCCAATCAATCTTATTTCATTTCCTTCAACCACCTTTCCTACAGAACCATTGAAATCCCTGATGGGAAGTCTTATTACCTTTGAAACAGAAGCCACGAATTACTTCACTGAGTTCAGTTCAGTAGCTCAGTCATGTCCAGCTCTTTGTGACCCCATGAACTGCAGCATGCCAGGCCTCCCTGTCCACCACCAATTCCTGGAGTCCACCCAAACCCATGTCCATGGAGTCAGTGATGCCATACAACCATCTTATCCTCTGTTGTCTTCTTCTCCTGCCCTCAATCTTTCCCAGCATCAGGGTCTTTTCAAATGAGTCAGCTCTTCGCATCAGGTGGCCAAAGTATTGGAGTTTCAGCTTCAACATCAGTCCTTCCAATGAACACCCAGGACTGCTCTCCTTTAGGATGGACTGGTTGGATCTCCTTGCAGTCCAAGGGACATTCAAGAGTCTTCTCCAATACCACAGTTCAAAAGCATCAATACTTTGGCGCTCAGCTTTCTTTATAGTCCAACTTTTACATCCATACATGACCACTGGTAAAACCATAGCCTTGACTAGATGGACCTTAATTGACAAAGTAATGTCTCTGCTTTTGAATATGCTATCTATGTTGTTCATAACTTTCCTTCAAAGAAGTAAGCATCTTTTAATTTCATGACTGCAGTCACCATATGCAGTGATTCTGGAGCCGAGAAAAATAAAGTCAGCCACTGTTTCCACTCTTTCCCCATCTATTTGCCATGAAGTGATGGGACTGGATGCCATGACCAGCGTTTTCTGAATGTTGAGCTTTAAGCCAACTTTTTCACTCTCCTCTTTCACTCTCATCAAAAGGCTCTTTAGTTCTTCTTCACTTTCTACCATATGGGTGGTATCATCTGCATATCCGAGGTTATTGATATTTCTCCTGGCAATCTTGATTACAGCTTGTGCTTCTTCCAGCCCAGCGTTTCTCACAATGTATTCTGCATATAAGTTAAATAACTAGGGTGACAATATACAGCCTTGATGTACTCCTTTTCCTACTTGGAACCAGTCTGTTGTTCCATGTCCAGTTCTAACTGTTGCTTCCTGACGTGTATATAGGTTTCTCAAGAGGCAGGTCAGGTGGTCTGGTATTCCCATCTCTTTCAGAATTTTCCACAGTTTATTGTTATCCACACAGTCAAAACCTTTGGCGTAGTCAATAAAGCAGAAATAGATTTTTTCACCATATTTAATGATGTATACATACATTTAATGATGCATCACTATGAACCAGAGATCAAATTGCCAACATCCACTGGATCATGGAAAAAGCAAGAGAGTTCCAGAAAAACATCTATTTCTGCTTTATTGACTATGCCAAAGCCTTTGACTGTGTAGATCACAATAAACTGTGGAAAATTCTGAAAGAGATGGGAATACCAGACCACCTGATCTGCCTCTTGAGAAATCTGTATGCAGGTCAGGAAGCAACAGTTAGAACTGGTCATGGAACAACAGACTGGCTCCAAATAGGAAAAGGAGTATGTCAAGGCTGTATATTGTCACCATGTTTATTTAACTTATATGCAGAGTACATCATGAGAAATGCTGGACTGGAAGAAACACAAGTTGGAATCAAGATTGCTGGGAGAAATATCAATCACCTCAGATATGCAGATGACACCACCCTTATGGCAGAAAGTGAAGAGGAACTAAAAAGCTTCTTGATGAAAGTCAAAGTGGAGAGTGAAAAGGTTGGCTTAAAGTTCAACATTCAGAAAACGAAGATCATGGCATCTGGTCCCATCACTGCATGGGAAATAGATGGAGAAACAGTGGAAACAGTGTCAGACTTTATTTTTCTGGGCTCCAAAATCACTACAGATGGTGACTGCAGCCATGAAATTAAAAGATGCTTACTCCTTGGAAGGAAAGTTATGACCAACCTAGATAGCATATTCAAAAGCAGAGACATCACTTTGCCAACAAAGGTTCGCCTAGTCAAGGCTATGGTCTTTCCTGTGGTCATGTATGGATGTGAGAGCTGGACTGTGAAGAAGGCTGAGCGCCGAAGAATTGATGCTTTTGAAATGTGGTGTTGGAGAAGACTCTTGAGAGTCCCTTGGACTGCAAGGAGATCCAACCAGTCCATTCTTAAGGAGATCAGCCCTGGGATTTCTTTGGAAGGAATGATGCTAAAGCTGAAACTCCAGTATTTTGGCCACGTCATGCGAAGAGTTGACTCATTGGAGAAGACTCTGATGCTGGGAGGGATTGGGGGCAGGAGGAGAAGGGGACGACAGAGGATGAGATGGCTGGATGGCATCACTGACTCGATGGATGTGAGTCTGAGTGACGTCCGAGAGTTGGTGATGGACAGGGAGGCCTGGCGTGCTGCAGTTCATGGGGTCGCAAAGAGTCGGACACGACTGAGTGACTGATCTGATCTGATCTGATCTGATGGTATATGTGTGTATGTATATAGATGGATAGATAGGTAGATAGAAATAGTGATATGTCTCAAAATCCTAATTCTGAATCCACTGAGTTTGGAGAAGACGTATATTTATTATAGCACACACATCCCAAGGAATAAACTGATAAAATTTTGATAAAATATCAAAATTAAGTGTTCAGCTGATTCCACACCAATCCCTATACTTGACTAGTTATATGAATCAAGCAGAAATAAAAGCCTCTGATAAACAGAAATCTTTTTCCCAAGATAGCAGAATTATTTGTTGTGTAAACAATTATAATCAGACATAACAAACTGGTTTAAGCGTTAGTACCAGAGTGAGGATATTTCTTAGAGCTTGTAAAAGTTCTCTTCTTACAACTTCCTGAGATATTTATCATCTCTTCAGTAGGGAGTATTATAAGGTAATTGAGACAAGCTCTTCTTTTCTCTATTGAGCTGACTTGGACTAGTAGAGATGGATTCTAGGAACATCCTTTAATCTGGGAAAACCATTCACAACAGTTAGGATGAGGATCAAAATCCCCCTTCCTGCTCCCTGTGGTCCTCTGTGAGTGTGGAAATAAAAGCCACTTGGGAATATGGATGAAGTAAACAGAGCAATGAAAGAGAAAATGTGGTTGCAAGACTAAACGCAGGCTGAAAAGGGAGGCTAGCCAGCTAACAGCACTTCACAACTCAATCCTATTTGTCTACCCAGGCCAGGGACTTCCAGTTTTTACCATTTCTTGCTTCTACTAAATCTCCCTAGAGTTTCAGGCCTATTGAAACCCATGCTTTTACTATCTAACATGTGTGGAAACAAAGCAAGGAAGAACATTTCTTTTAGACAAAGACCTTTACTTCAAGAATGGTTCTCGTCATTCAACACACGGTGATGGAAAGTGACTTGTTTCCTCCCCATTTCTTGGCCTTCGTATCCCTGTCTGATGGCCCTGGCTCATGCAAAAGTGAAGGATTAGAGAAGCTCAGCTTGTTCCAAGCTGCGTGTGTCCCTCTTTCTAAGTCATAAACAGTGTTTGAATGCCAAATTATGATTACGAAGCACCTAGGCAAATACTTTGACTGCTGTGATCTTTTCTATTTCTAAAATCAACTTTCAAAATGCAGGATCTTGCTTTTTAAGTAAATACTTCATTATCTCAAAAGGATATGTGAGTGAAAGGCTTATAGATAGGATCTCAAAAACACCACACTTCCTTTGTTCTGGATTTGAATTTCCTATGGAGCCTCTGAGTTGCTCAGTACTGAAGGGTACTTGAGTAAAATTAACGTGACAGTAAACAGACTATATGGCAAGCTGCATTCAGTGGGATGGATGCCTTTGGATACACCTCATTCTTGACATACTCGCTGGTCCCAGACATCAGCTCTGATTACAAGTTCCACTTAAAGTTTCAGCTGGCAAACAACCACTCTGCACTCCAAGACAACTTGATATTTTTCACTGGACAGAAGGGCCATGGCAGAGTCCTTGAACTTGCTTAGCTTCCTTAAGAGTACTTGAGAGATTCTCAGGGACTCTGGCTGTGGAGAAGTAGACACTTGCCTAGGTCAGCCTCCTCCTGTCTGCTGCTCAAGCCTGCACATCCAAGATGTGCAGCAGTCCTTGGCACCCTGAGCACTGGTCACTCCAGGCCACCTCTTATAATCAGGGAATTGTAATTCCTGCCAGCAAAAGTGAAAATACAGAGGCGGGTGAGTCACACGAGATGTCAGCTTAACAATTGGCCCTGTCCTGTTTCTTTCCATTTCCACAGAAAAAGGAGAGATGGGAAATTCTCAGAAGGAACACATTTTATGATGCATCATGAAATGGGAATGGTTGCCCTCAAAGAAAACCATCCAAATTAAAGGAGTAAGAAATCAAGAATGTGCAGGGCCTCTGACCATGTACTCCAGTGCCCTATGATTGGTGGGAATGCAACATATAAACTAAATTTGCCTGCGTTAAGTAGAAACCAGTTATACACATGTGGAATCAAGGAAAAACACATATGTTTTATCTTCAAGTCAGCAAATAAATAGTTAAGCAATTAATCATTTATCTGCTCTGAGCTCAGGGTCCTCAACTGTGAAATCAACATGTTTCACCAGAAAATAACCTTTCTCATCAGTGATTCTATCGTGCTAGGGTAACTAACACATGCTATTCTTTTTCGCTCACTCAATGCCTGTGTCTATGTTAACATGTGTCTGAAAGGAGCCCACACTCCTAGGGTAGGGTGGTGTACAGCCTCCCCTACCTCCAAGAGGATGAGGGCCCCTTTTCTCATGAGCACTTTCCCACTCCCACCTTGGCAGGAGATGTCTGTCAGAGTAGTGAAGATAGCAGCCTCTAGGCCTGAAATGTAGGTTTGGATCTGATCTATGCCACTTAACAAACCACAGGTTAAGTTACTTCTTGTCTCTGTCCCTCAGTTTTTTCACCACTCATATGGGCATAATGCTAGTGACTGCCTAACAGTGCTGGGAGGACTGCCGTGGCTCAGACATGGACTAATAGCAGGGAGCACCTGCCCCACACACAACAGTCTGCACCGTCTCCAGGAGGCCTTCTTGAACTACCTCCACAGAGCAGGTCTCACCTCCCCCATCCACGGTATTCTCTGCCTCAGCCTCTTGCTTATTTCCTTCAAAGCCCTTACCTCAATTTACAGCTCGTTTTGTATATAATTGGTTTCTATCTACTACAATGGGAATGCTAGGTACACAGAGACCAAACCATCCTGTTACCGAACCAAACTTGGGTCCACTTGCCCCACAGTAAAACCAGTCTACTGACCCAAGTTGTGGTGAAGCAAAGTACAATGTTTATTGCAGGTGCCAAGCAAAGAGTCCAGGAGTCCAGGCAGCTAGTGCTTAAAAGGCACAAACTCCCAAAAGGATTTCAGGCAAAGGTTTTTAAAACAGGGTGAGGGTGGGGAGTTGTGGGCTGTGTGATCAACTCATGGACAGGCTTCTGACTGGTTGGTGATGAGGTAATCAGGAGTCAACATCATCAATCTCCTGGTTCTGATCGTTCTGGTGTCTATGTGCTTGTGGGCAGCATGAAGTTAATTTCTTCCACCTTGTGGGGGTTTCAGTACCTGCAAAACAGCTCAAAGGACATGGCTCAGAATATTATCTGAGCACTTGAGAAGGAGCTAAAGGTCCTTAATTTTGTTTAACGGTGAAACTATTAATATTATTAGCTTTGTCATGCTTGACTGTCCTCCTTTCTGCATTTTCTCACTTGTCTGATTAAAGTTATTCGTTGACTAAAGTTTCTCTACAGACAAAAGGCTGGCAGAGGACGTGGTGGGAGGGATATCTTTTCTGGGAAAGCCCCATAGGATCTTACTCGGTTACAAACCCTCTTGAACCTTATATAACCACACTTAACACACTGCCTGACACACAATTTTCTTTGAATGCATGAATAAAACAATCACAAAAGGAACACACAATTGTATGTCATGTAACTCTGTTACACAGCAACTCTTGCACAAAGCCTCTCAGAGTGGCCATTCTCAGGGGTTTCCAGTTTAGATGCCTTCTGCTCTGTTCAGATTTCCCCAGCACTACCCTCCTCCACCCTTTCAGTTACTTTCTCCTCCCTCTGAGCTGCCCTCAACTTGGGCTTGGAACTTTCACCACAGGCCTTGGTGGCTGCATTTCTCACCTCATTCAGAGAAATGGTGTCCCGATTATCACTATATCAGTCACAAAGCCTCCCGGGGGGCTTTAATGGGCATCTGCTGAATGACTGCCAGAAGGCAAGGAGGAAAGAAGGAATTTCTACACCTAACTCTTTACTTTGCCTTCAATTATATCCTTCTCATTAGTAAAAACAAAAAACAAACACACACAAAAAAAACTGGCAAATGAAAAATTCAAACGAGCATCACAAACCTCAAGTCTGAATCCTAAAAGACTCACAGAGGAAGACCAAACCAAGGGATAAACACCAGCCCAGAAAATGCTACCATCAAATGCCTCTTCAGTCAGTCCTCTTCTATTACAAATATCCTCAAGATTCTTCAAATGAAAAAAAAAAAAAAAAAAAAGTAAAATATCTTGGCCACAACATTTCTAGAAGTGTGAAATTTTACACATTACACTTTCTGCTCTTCTCATGTCTGTTTTGTATGTAGGGAGGTAAGTACTAATGCAGCACTTGTATCTGTAGGCTTACAGCTGCTGCTGCACAGCACTGCTAAATAAAGGCTGGATAACCCATAGTTCAAAGAAGGCAATGGCACTCCACTCCAGTACTCTTGACTGGAAAATCCCATGGATGGAGGAGTCTGGTGGGCTGCAGTCCATGGGGTCGCTAAGAGTCAGACACGACTGAGAGACTTCACTTTCACTTTTCACTTTTATGCATTGGAGAAGGAAATGGCAAACCACTCTAGTGTTCTTGCCCAGAGAATCCTAGGGACGGAGGAGCCTGGTGGGCTGCCATCTATGGGGTCGCAGAGTCGGACACGACTGAGGCGACTTAGCAGCAGCAGCAGCAACCCATAGTTACCTACCAGTGAAAATGAGAAAATCTGAAACATACAATTCCACATGTTACCACCAGAGGGAGCAAAACACCAGCTTAGAAATGCAAGTCAGCCCAAAGAGCTTCTCAAGCTGGGATTTCTCCAAGTAGAAACTCTTCACACCTGTATCAGAATCACACGATGGTGCTGATTAAAATATTAATTCACAGGCTTTCTTGAATTTAAAAAATAGAATTTTATCAAGAACCTTGAAAGTGAAAGTAACATCACTCAGTCATGTCCGACTCTTTGCGACCCCATGGACTGTAGCCTACCAGGATCCTCCATCCATGGGATTTTCCAGGCAAGAGTACTGGAGTGGGCTACCATTTCCTTCTCCAAGGGATCTTCCCGACCCAGGGATCGAAACCGGATCTCTTGCATTGCAGACAGACGCTTTACCGTCTGAGACACCAGGGAAGCTCATATGAAGAACCTTAGATGCTTTTTTAATGCGATTAACATTTTACAGCAACCATTCAAAACCTCTAGGGACTAGCGAAATTAGACCATATATTGTTTAGTCGCTAAATTGTGCCCAGCTCTTTAGCAACCCCATGGACTGTAGCCTACCAGGCTCCACGGTCTATGGGATTTCACAACCAAGAATACTGGAATGGATTGCCATTTCCTCCTCCAAGTGTTCTTCCTGACCCAGGCATCAAACTCCTGTCTCCTGCACTGGCAGGCAGATTCTTTACCACTAAGCCACCAGGAAAACCACACAAATATAGGGATGAATTAAGATATACTGTATTTGTTCATAATATCATAGGCAGGGAGGATTCAGCAATTTATGAAACATAAAGTTATTGGATAAGGAAATATACATTCCTTTGAAATTTATTATTTTTTATTTTTAAAATTTAAATCAATAGAAAATTGCTTTACAATTTTGTTTCTGCCATACAACAACACAAATCAATGATAATTTTATATATACCTTTCCTCCTGAGCCTTCTTCCCTCCCCTGATCTGACCCCTCTAGGTCATCACAGAGCTCCAGGTTGGGGTCCCTGTGTTATTTAGCAACTTCCCACTATCTGTTTTACACATGTTAGTGTGTATATGTTAATGCTACTTTCTCAGTTCATCCCACCCTTACCTTCCCCCACCAAGTCCACAAGTCTGCTTTCTACTAGGTTCATCAGTACCATTTTTGTAGATTCCATATATGAGTTATTATACAATATTTGTTTCTCTCTTTCTGACCTACATCATTCTGGTATAACAGGCTCTAAGTTCATCCACCTCACTGACTCAAATTTGTTCCTTTTTATGGCTGAGTAATAGTCCATTGATATATGTACCACAGCTTCTTTATCAGTTCATCTGTCAATGAACATCTAGGTGGCTTCCATGTCCCAGCTATTATAAATAGTGCTACAATGAACATCAGAGTACATGTGTATTTTAAAATCGTGGCTTTCTCAAGGTATATGCCCAGTACTGGGATTGCTGGATTGTAAGCCAATACTTTGGCCACCTCATGCAAAGAGTTGACTCATTGGAAAAGAACCTGATGCTGGGAGGTATTTAGGGCAGGAGGAGAAGGGGATGACAGAGGATGAGATGGCTGGATGGCATCAATGACTCGATGGATATGAGTTTAGGAAAACTTCGGGAGTTGGTGATAGACAGAGAGACCAGGTGTACTGCGATTCATGGGGTTGCAAAGATTTGGACATGACTGACCTTAACCTTTACGATTATACAGTGGAAGTGAGGAATAGATTTAAGGGACCAGATCTGATAGATAAGAGTGCCTGATGAACTATGGAATGAGGTTTATGGACATTGTACAGGAGACAGGGCTCAAGACCATACCCATGGAAAAAAAAAAAAAAAAAAAGCAAAATGGCTATCTGGGGAGGCCTTACAAATAGATGTGAAAATAATAGAAGCAAAAAGCAAAGGAGAAAAGGAAAGATATAAACATCTGAATGCAGAGTTCCAAAGAATAGCAAGAAGAGATAAGAAAGCCTTCTTCAGCGATCAATGCAAAAAAATAGAAAAAAAAAAACAACAGAATGGAAAAGACTACAGATTTCTTCAAGAAAATCAGAGATACCAAAGGAACATTTCATGCAAAGATGGGCTCCATAAAGGACAGAAATTGTATGGACCTAACAGAAGCAGAAGATATTGAGAAAAGGTGGCAAGAATATACAGAAGAACTGTACAAAAAAGATTTTCATGACCAAGATAATCAAGATGGTGTGATCACTGACCTAGAGCCAGACATCCTGGAATGCGAAGTCAAGTGAGCCTTAGAAAGCATCACTACGAACAAAGCTAGTGGAAGTGATGGAATTCCAGTTGAGCTATTCCAAATCCTGAAAGATGATGCTGTGCAAGTGCTACACTCAATATGCCAGCAAATTTGGAAAACTCAGCAGTGGCCACAGGACTGGAAAAGGTCAGTTTTCATCCCAATCCCAAAGAAAGGCAATGCCAAAGAATGCTCAAACTAAAGCATAGTTGCACTCACTGACACACTAGTAAAGTAAAGCTCAAAATTCTCCAAGCCAGGCTTCAGCAATATGTGAACCGTGAACTTCCTAATGTTCAAGCTGGCTTTAGAAAAGGAAGAGGAACCAGAGATCAAATTGCCAACATCTACTGGATCATGGAAAAAGCAAGAGAGTTCCAGGAAAACACATATTTCTGCTTTATGGACTATGCCAAAGGCTTTGATTGTGTGGATCACAATAAACTGTGGAAAATTCTGAAAGAGATGGGAATACCAGACCACCTGATCTGCCTCTTGAGAAATTTGTATGCAAGTCAGGAAGCAACAGTTAGAACTGGACATGGGACAACAGACTGGTTCCAAATAGGAAAAGGAGTTCATCAAGGCTGTATATTCACACCCTGTTTATTTAACTTTTATGCAGAGTACATCATGAGAAACTCTGGGCTGGAAGAAGCACAAGCTGGAATCAAGATTTCTGGGAGAAATATCAATAACCTCAGATATGCAGATGACACCACCCTTATGGCAGAAAGCAAAGAGGAACTAAAAAGCCTCTTGATTAAAGTGAAAGTGGAGAGTGAAAAGTTGGCTGAAAGCTCAACATTCAGAAAACAAAGATCATGGCATCCGGTCCCATCACTTCATGGGAAATAGATGGAGAAACAGTGGAAACAGTGCCAGACTTTATTTTTCTGGGCTCCAAAATCACTGCAGATGGGGACTGCAGCCATGAAATTAAAAGACGCTTACTCTTTGGAAGAAAAGTTATGACCAACCAAGATAGTATATTCCAAAGCAGAGACATTACTTTGCCAACAAAGGTTCATCTAGTCAAGGCTATGGTTTCTCCCTGTGGTCATGTATGGATGTGAGAGTTGGACTGTGAAAAAGGTTGAGTGCCAAAGAATTGATGCTTTTGAAATGTGGTGTTGGATAAGACTCTTGAGAGTCTCTTGGACTGCAAGGAGATCCAACCAGTCAATTCTGAAGGAGATTAGCCCTGGGATTTCTTTGGAAGGAATGATGCTAAAGCTGAAACTCCAGTACTTTGGCCACCTCATGCAAAGAGTTGACTCATTGGAAAAGACTCTGATGCTGGGAGGGATTGAGGGCAGGAGAAAAAGGGGACACAGAGGATGAGATGGCTGGATGGCATCACTGACTCAATGGATGTGAATTTGAGTGAACTCTGGAAGTTGGTGATGGACAGGGAAGCCTGGCGTGCTGCGATTCATGGGGTTGCAAAGAGTAGGACACAACTGAGTGACTGATCTGATCTGATGTCTTTAGGAATCCATTGTTTTCTCTTAATCTTCCAATTTATTGCCATAAATATGCCATTAGAATCTCTCATTATCTTTTTAATATCTGCAGCATTTAAGTATAGTACAATTTACTTTTTCCTTGGAGAGTTGAATTCTGAAGCTTGGGTTTAACAGGCTTGACAAATAACCTCATGGAAAATCTGATTTTATCATCATATTTAAGCTTCCAGTTCCATTTTTTTCACTATGTTCATTTCTTTGCTTCTGTTGTTTTCTGTTTTGCCTCTTAGTGTTCTTTCTTTCCAAATCAACAATTGATTTAAAAAGGTGTTTTAAAATACTTTCTCCAACATTTCTACTTATTTTCATTTTGGAGATGCGGTTAACCATGCTATCTAGTCTACTAGTTATAGAAACTAAAGTCAACTATTTTATATATTTTAAAGAAAGGCTAATAGAGCTTTGCCAAGAGAATGCACTGGTCATAGCAAACACCTTCTTCCAACAACATAAGAGAAGACTCTACACATGGACATTACTAGATGGTCAACACCAAAATCAGATTGATTCTATTCTTTGCAGCCAAAGATGGAGAAGCTATATACAGTCAGCAAAAAACAAGACCGGGAGCTAACTGTGGCTCAGATCATGAACTCCTTATTGCCAAATTCAAACTGAAAGTGAAGAAAGTACAGAAAACCAGTACAACATTCAGGTATGACCTAAATCAAATCCCTTATGACTATACAGTGGAAATGAGAAATAGACTTAAGGGACTAGATCTGACAGAGTGCCTGATGAACTATGGAAGGAGGTTCATGACATTGTACAGGAGACAGGGATCAAGACCATCCCCATGAAAAAGAAATGCAAAAAAGCAAAATGGCTGTCTGAGGAGGGCTTACAAATAGCTGTGAAAAGAAGGGAAGTGAAAAGCAAAGGAGAAAAGAAAAGATATACCTGTTTGAATGCAGAGTTCCAAAGAATAGCAAGAAGAGATAAGAAAGATTTCCTCAGTGAATAATGCAAAGAAATAGAGGAAAACAACAGAATGGGAAAGACTAGAGAGTTTTTCAAGAAAATTAGAGATACCAAGGGAACATTTCATGCAAAGATGGGCTCGATAAAGGACAGAAATCGTATGGACCTAACAGAAGCAGAAGATATTAAGAAGAGGTGGCAAGAATACACAGAAGAACTGTACAAAAATATCTACACGACCCAGATAATCACGATGGTGTGACCCTTCACTTAGAGCCAGACATCCTGGAATGTGAAGTCAAGTGGGCCTTAGAAAGCATCACTACGAACAAAGCTAGTGGAGGTGATGGAGTTCCAGTGGAGCTATTCCAAATCCTGAAAGATGATGCTGTGAAAGTGCTACACTCAACATGCCAGCAAATTTGTAAAACTCAGCAGTAGCCACAAGACTGGAAAAGGTCAGTTTTCATTCCAATCCCAAAGAAAGGCAATGCCAAAGAATGGTCAAATTAAAGCATAGTTGCACTCATCTCACACGCTAGTAAAGTAATGCTCAGAATTATCCAAGTCAGGCTTCAGCAATACATGAACTGTGAACTTTCAGATTTTCATGCTGGTTTTAGAAAATGCAGAGGAATAAGAGATCAAAATGCCAATATCCACTGGATCATCGAAAAAGCAAGTGAGTTCCAAAAAAACTTTTATTTCTGCTTTATTGACTATGCCAAAGCCTTTAACTGTGTGGATCACAATAAACTGTGGAATATTCTGACAGAGATGGGAATACCAGACCACCTGACCTGCCTCTTGAGAAACCTATTGCACGTCAGGAAGAAACAGTTAAAACTGGACTTGGAACAACAGACTGGTTCCAATAGGAAAAGGAGTACGTCAAGGCTGTATATTTTTCACCCTGCTTATTTAACTTACATGCCGAATACATCATGAGAAATGCTGGGCTAGAGGAAGCACAAGCTGGAATCACGATTGCTGGGAAAAACATCAATAACCTCAGATATGCAGATGACCCCACACTTATGGTAGAAAGTAAAGAATAACTAAAAAGCCTCTTGATGAAACTGAAAGAGGAGAGTGATAAAGTGGGCTTAAAGCTCAATATTCAGAAAACTAGGATCATGGCATCTGGTCCCATCACTTCATGGCAAATAGATGGGGAAACAGTGGAAACAGTGTCAGACTTTCTTTTTCTGGGCTCCAAAATCACTGCAGATGGTGATTGCAGCCACGAAATTAAAAGACGCTTACTCCTTGGAAGGAAAGTTATGACCAACATAGATAGCATATTAGAAAGCAGAGACATTATTTTGTCAACAAAGGTCCATCTAGTCAAGGCTATGGTTTTTCCAGTGGGCATGTGTGGATATGAGAGTTGGACTATAAAGAAATCTGCACGCTGAAGAATTGATGCTTTTGAACTGTGGTGTTGGAGAGGACTCTTTTTTTTTTATTATTACATTTTTATTTTATTTTTTAACTTTACAATATTGTATTGGATTTGCCATATATCAACATGAATCCGCCACAGGTATACATGTGTTCCCCATCCTGAACCCTCCTCCCTCCCCATACCATCCCTCTGGGTCATCCCAGTGCACCAGCCCCAAGCATCCAGTATCCTGCATTGAACCTGGACTAGCGACTCGTTTCATATATTTTATTCATGTTTCAGTGCCATTCTCCCAAATCATCCCACCCTCTCCCTCTCCCACAGAGTCCAAAAGACTCTTCTATACATCCGTGTCTCTTTTGCTGTCTCGCATACAGGGTTATAGTTACCATCTTTCTAAATTCCATATATATGCGTTAGTACACTGTATTGGTGTTTTTCTTTCTGGCTTACTTCACTCTGTATAATAGGCTCCAGTTTCATCCACCTCATTAGAACTGACTCAAATGTATTCTTTTTAATGACTGAGTAATACTCCATTGTATATATATACCACACCTTTCTTATCCATTCATCTGCTGATGGACATCTAGGTTGGTTCCATGCCCTGGCTATTATAAACAGTGCTGCAATGAACATTGGGGTACACATCTCTTTCAATTCTGGTTTCCTCAGTGTGTATGCCCAGCAGTGGGATTGCGGGATCATAAGGCAATTCTGTTTTCAGTTTTTTAAAGAATCACCACACTGTTCTCCATAATGGCTGTACTAGTTTGCATTCCCACCAACAGTGTAAGAGGGTTCCCTTTTCTCAGCATCCTGGAGAGGACTCTTGAGAGTCCGTTGGACTGAAAGGAGATCCAACCAGTCCATCCTAAAGGAGATCAGCCCTGGGTATTCATTGGAAGGACTGATGTTGAAGCTGAAACTCCAATACTTTGTCCTCCTGATGCAAAGAGCTGACTCATTTGAAAAGACCCTGATGCTGGGAAAGATTGAAGGCAGGAGGAGAAGGGGACAAAAGAGGATGAGATGGTGTGATGGCTTCACCGACTCAATGGACATGGGATTGGGTGGACTCCAGGAGTTGGTGATGGACATGGAGGCCTGGCGTGCTGCGGTTCATGGAGTCGCAAAGAGTCAGACACGACTGAATGACTGAACTGAAAGAAAGAAAATTATAGATAGAGCTACGAGTGCTCTGACAGGCCACTGCAAGTGGGAGCACAACTATTTGGTCCCAGATTTGACAACATGATACTGTGGGAGCCTAACAAGAGGTCTAGAGGGTCGAGGAGGAACAGCAATTAAAGAAAAGGTTCATCTACAGAGTACTAGTGCATCAGGCCACAACCCACACACCTCCACTCCTACTAAAACAGCGAGACAAGGGGAGACATGGTAGTCCTTTTTCCCTTTTAAAACTGAACTTTATATAGGAAAATGATCATGCACTCCCAGATCCTTGGTAATTCAAAGACAGCTCAACTGACAGTTTAAAAATTAAAGTACGCTTGAACCTAAGCAAGATACAGCGTGTGTGTGTGTGTGTGTGTGTGTATACACACACATATATATATGGAAAATATATATAATGAAAAAGAAAAAAGCAGCTGCAGAAATAAATGTGTAAGTCAGGTATTTTCATATTCTCATTTTGACATGCACTATAGGAGATACCCCTTGTCCAAGGTAAGAAGCAGTGGCTGCACTTTGCTGGAGCAGCCGTGAAGAGATACCCCACGCTCAAGGTAAGAGAAAAGCAAGTAAGACAGTAGGTCTTGCAAGAGGACATCAGAGGGCAAATACACTGAAACCATACTCACAGAAAAGTAGTCAATCTAATCACACTAGGACCACAGCCTTGTCTAACTCACTGAAACTAAGCCATGCCCATGGGGCAACCGAAGATGGGCAGGTCATAGTGGACAGATCTGACAGGATGTGGTCCACTGGAGAAGGGAATGGCAAGCCACTTCAGTATTCTTGCCTTGAGAAACCCATGAACAGTATAAAAATGCAAAATGATAGGATACTGAAAGAGGAACTCCCCAGGTCAGTAGGTGCCCAATATGCTACTGGAGATCAGTGGAGAAATAACTTCAGAAAGAATGAAGGGATGGAGCCAAAGCAAAAACAATACCCAGCTGTGGACATGATTGGTGATAGAAACAAGGTTCAATGCTGCAAAGAACACTACTGCATAGGAACCTGGAATGTCAGGTCCATGAATCAAGGCAAATTGGAAGTGGTCAAACAAGAGATGGTAAGAGTGAAAGTTGACATTCTAGGAATCAGAGAACTCAAATGGACTGGAATGAGTGAATTTAACTCAGACGACCATTATATCTACTACTGCGGGCAGGAATCTACCCAGAAGAAATGGAATAGCCATCATGGTCAACAAAAGAGTCCGAAATGCAGTACTTGGATGAAATCTCAAAAATGACAGAATGATCTCTGTTCGTTTCCAAGGCAAACCATTCAATATCACAGTAATCCAAGTCTATGCCCCAACCAGTAATGCTGAAGAGGCTGAAGTTGAACGGTTCTATGAAGACCTACAAGACCTTATAGAACTAACACCCCCAAAAATGTCCTTTTCATTATAGGGGACTGGAATGCAAAAGTAGGAAGTCAAGAAACACCTGGAGAAACAGGCAAATTTGGCCTTGGAATATGGAATGAAGCAGGGCAAAGATTATTAATAGAGTTTTGCCAAGAAAATGCACTGGTCATGACAGACACCCTCTTCCAAAAACACAAAAGAAGACTCTACACATGGACATCATTGGATGATCAACACCAAAATCAGATTGATTATATTCTTTGCAGCCAAAGATGGAGAAGCTCTATACAGTCAGCAAAAACAAGACCAGGAACTGACTGTGGCTCAAATCATGAACTCCTTATTGCCAAATTCAGATTTAAATTGAAAAAAGTAGGGAAAACCACTAGACCATTCAGGTATGACCTAAACCAAATCCCTTATGATTATACAGTGGAAGTGAGAAATAGATTTAAGGGCCTAGATCTGACAGATAGAGTGCCTGATGAACTATGGAATGAGGTTCGTGACATTGTACAGGAGACAGGGACCAAGACCATCCCCATGGAAAAGAAATGCAAAAAAGCAAAATGGCTGTCTGGGGAGGCCTTACAAATAACTGTGAAAAGAAGAGAAGCAAAAAACAAAGGAGAAAAGGCAAGATATAAGCATCTGAATGCAGAGTTCCAAAGAATATCAACAAGAGAAAGAATATCAACTTTCTTTAGTGATCAATGCAAAGAAATAGAAGAAAACAACAGAACAGGAAAGACTAGAGATCTTTACAAAAAAATTAGAGATACTAAAGGACATTTCATGCAAAGATGGGCTCGATAAAGGACAGAAATGGTATGGAACTAACAGAAGCAGAAGATATTAAGAAAAGATGGCAAGAATACACAGAAGAACTGTACAAAAAAGAGCTTCATGACAAAGATAATCACGATGGTGTGATTACTGACCTAGAGCCAGACATCCTGGAATGTGAAGTCAAGTGGGCCTTAGAAAGCATCACTACAAACAAAGTTACTGGAGGTGATAGAATTCTACTTGAGCTATTTCACATCCTGAAAGATGATGCTGTGCAAGTGCTGCACTCAATATGCCAGCAAATTTGGAAAACTCAGCAGTGGCCACAAGATTGGAAAAGGTCAGTTTTCACTCCAATCCCAAAGAAAGGCAATGCCAAAGAATGCTCAAAGTACCGCACAATTGCACTCATCTCACACGCTAGTAAAGTAATGCTCAAAATTCTCCAAGCCAGGCTTCAGCAATATGCGAACCGTGAACTTCCTGATGTTCAAACTGGTTTTAGAAAAGGCAGAGGAACCAGAGATCAAATTGCCAACATCCACTGGATCATGGAAAAAGCAAGAGAGTTCCAAAAACCTTCTGTTTCTGCTTTATTGACTGTGCCAGAGCCTTTGACTGTGTGGATAACAATAAACTGTGGAAAATTTTGAGAGTGGTGGGAGTACCAGACCACCTGATCTGCCTCTTGAGAAATTTGTATGCAGGTCAGGAAGCAACAGTTAGAACTGGACATGGAACAACAGACTGTTTCCAAATGGGAAAAGGAGTACATCAAGGCTGTATCTTGTCACCCTGCTTATTTAACTTCTATGCAGAGTACATCATGAGAAATGCTGGACTGGAAGAAACACAAGCTGGAATCAAGAATGCCAGGAGAAATATCAATAACCTCAAATATGCAAATGACTTTCTGACCCTTATGGCAGAAAGTGAAAAGGAACTAAAAAGCCTCTTGATTAAAGTGAAAGTGGAGAGTGAAAAAGTTGGCTTAAAGCTCAACACTCAGAAAACAAAGATCACAGTCCCATCACTTCCTGGGAAATAGATGGGGAAACAGTGGAAACAGTGTCAGACTTTATATTTTGGGGCTCCAAAATCACTGCAGATGTTGATTGCAGCCATGAAATTAAAAGATGCTTACTCCTTGGAAGGAAAGTTATGACCAACCTAGGTAGCATATTCAAAAGCAGAGACATTACTATGCCAACAAAAGTTTGTCTAGTCAAGGCTATGGTTTTTCCTGTGGTCATGTATGGATGTGAGAGTTGGACCGTGAAGAAGGCTGAGTGCCGAAGAATTGATGCTTTTGAACTGTGGTGTTGAAGACTCTTGAGAGTCCCTTGGACTGCAAGGAGATCCAACCAGTCCATTCTGAAGGAGATCAGCCCTGGGATTTCTTTGGAAGGAATGTTAAAGCTGAAACTCCAGTAGTTTGGTCACCTCATGTGAAGAATTAACTCATTGGAGAAGACTCTGATGCTGGGAGGGATTGGGGGCAGGAGGAGAAGGGGACGACAGAAGACGAGATGGCTGGATGGCATCACTGACTCGATGCATGTGAATTTGAGTGAACTCCAGGTGTCGGTGATGGACAGGGAGGCCTGGCATGCTGCGATTCATGGGGTCGCAAAGAGTTGGACATGACTGAGTGACTGAACTGAACTACCACTTTTGAAACCTGCAATGAGAAAATGATGATGTGTTGATAAAGCTTGCTACCTCCTAGTACCTGAAAATCTGTTCATATCACCACCCACCACCACCACTCCCACTAGGACTGCCTCAGCCTGCAGCTATTGACTCCCACTTCCTCCAGACAACCCTCCTGCTGGGAACGTTTCCCATAACTCCACTGTGAGTTGAGATGGAGCTCGTCTGTGGACTTTTCTACAGAAGTGTGGAGATGTTTCTTCCTTTTTGTTTTATGCTTGTTTTAAGAGTATCCAATCAGCACTTTTTCAAATCTCCATGTCTTCCAAAATCTTTAGTAAAAACAACTCTAGTATTTTTAATTGCAGCCTCCTTCATTTTCCCATACTGAATTTGGAAATACATAACTTGGAAGACAAATAGGCATAAAACTAGCAGATCATTCCAGTTAGCATATATTACCTGGCCCACAGAATCTGCCCTATCCTTCCATCTGCCAACTTCAAAGCTTAGTTGCTAGGCAAACGTGTGTGTGTGCGCGCACTATGTGGGATCTAGTTCCCTGACCAAGGATCAAACCACTGCCCCCTGAATTAGGAGCTCAGAGTCTTAGGAACTAGACTGCCACAGAAGTCCCTGACTCTTTCTTTGAGATAAGTAATCCAGGAATGCAGGTCAAGAAAGCAACATTTAGACTGGACATGGAACGACAGATTGGTTCCCAATCAGAAATGGAGTATATCAAGGCTGGATTTCGTCACCCTTATTTAACTTATATGCAGAGTACATCATGCAAAATGCTGGGATGGATGAAATAAGCTGGAATCAAGATTTCTGGGGGAAATATCAATAACTTCATATATATAGATGACACCACCATTATGGCCATAGCAAACACCCTCTTCCAACAACACAAAAGAAGACTCTACACGTGGACATCACCAGATGGTCAACAATGAAATCAGATTGATTATATTCTTTGCAGCCAAGGATGGAGAAGCTGTATACAGTTAACAAAAATAAGACCGGGAGCTGACTGTGGCTCAGATCATGAACACCTTATTGCCAAATTCAGACTTAAATTGAAGAAAGTAGGGAAAACCACAAGACCATTCAGGTATGACCTAAATCAAATTCCTTATGATTATACATTGGAAGTGAGAAATAGATTTAAGGGCCTAGATCTGATAGATAGAGTGCCTGATGAACTATGGACAGAGGTTCGTGACAGTGTACAGGAGACAGGAATCAAGACCATCCCCATGGAAAAGAAATCCAAAAATATCAAAATGGCTTTGTTTTCCTCTGGGAAAACAACAGAATGGAAAAGATTAGAGACCTCTTCAAGAAAATCAGAGATATCAAGGGAATATTTAATGCAAAGATGGGGTCAATAAAGAACAGAAATGGTATGGACCTAACAGAAGCAGAAGATATTAAGAAGAGGTGGCAAGAATACACAGAAGAACTGTACAAAAAAGATCTTCATGACCAAGATAATCAAGATGGTGTGATCACTCACCTAGAGCCAGACATCCTGGAATGTGAAGTCAAGTGGGCCTTAGGAAGCATCACTATGAATAAAGCTAGTGGAGGTGATGGAATTCCAGTTGAGCTATTCCAAATCCTGAAAGATGATGCTGTGAAAGTGCTACACTCAATATGCCAGCAAATTTGGAAAACTCAGCAGTGGCCACAGGACTGGAAAAGGTCAGTTTTCATTCCAATCCCAAAGAAAGGCAATGCCAAAGAATGCTCAAACTACTGCACAATTGCACTCATCTCACACGCTAGTAAAGTAATGCTCAAAATTCTCCAAGCCAGGCTTCAGCAATATGTGAACTGTGAACTTCCTGATGTTCAAGCTGGTTTTAGAAAAGGCAGAGTAACCAGAGATCAAATTGCCAACATCCACTGGACCATGAAAAAGGAACAGAGTTCCAGGAAACCTTTTATTTCTGCTTTGACTAGGCCAAAGCCTTTGACTGTGTGGATCACAATAAACTGTGAAAAATTCTGAAAGAGATGGGAATACCAGACCACCTGACCTGCCTCTTGAGAAACCTATATGCACGTCAAGAAGCAACAGTTAGAATTGGACGTGGAACCACAGACTGGTTCTAATAGGAAAAGGAGTATGTCAAAGCTGTATATTGTCACCCTGCTTATTTAACTTCTATGCAGAGTACGTCATGAGAAATGCTGGGCTGGAAGAAACACAAGCTGGAATCAAGATTGCCGGGTGAAATATCAATCACCTCAGATATGCAGATGACACCACCTTTATGGCAGAAAGTGAAGAGGAACTAAAGAGCTTCTTGAGGAAAGTGAAAGAGGAGAGTGATAAAGTCGGCTTAAAGCTCAACATTCAGAAAACGCTGATCATGGCATCCGGTCCCATCACTTCATGGGAAATAGATGGGGAAACAGTGGAAACAGTGTCAGACTTTATTTATTTATTTATTTTTTTGGCTCCAAAGTCACAACAGATGGTGACTGCAGCCATGAAATTAAAAGACGCTTAGTCCTTGGAAGGAAAGTTATGACCAACTAGATAGCATATTTAAAAGCAAAGACATTACTTTGTCAACAAAGGTCCGTCTAGTCAAGGCTATATTCCCTGGTGAAGGAAATGGCAACCCACTCCAGCATTCTTGCCTGGAGAATCCCATGGATGGAGGAGCCTGGTGGGCTACAGTCCACGGGGTTGCAAAGAGTCGGACACGACTGGGCAACGTCACTTCACTAGTCAAGGCTATGGTTTTTCCCTGTGGTCATGAATGGATGTGAGAGTTTGACTGTGAAGAAAGCTGATAGCCAAAGAATTGATGCTTTTGAACTGTGGTGTTGGAGAAGACTCTTGAGAGTCCCTTGGACTGCAAGAAGATCCAACCAGTCCTTTCTAAAGATTAGTCCTGGGATTTCTTTGGAAGGAATGATGCTAAAGCTGAAATGCCAGTACTTTGGCTACCTCATGCGAAGAGTTGACTCATTGGAAAAGACTCTGATGCTGGGAGGAATTGGGGGCAGGAGGAAAAGGGGACGACAGAGGATGAGAAGGCTGTATGGCATCACTGACTCAATGGACGTGAGTCTGAGTGAACTCTGGGAGTTGGTGATGGACAGGGAGGCCTGGCGTACTGGGATTCATGGGATCACAAAGAGTCGGACATGACTGAGCAACTGAACTGAACTGACACAAGAGATAACATGACCTCAATCGGAAGTATGGCAATGGAAAGTTGTGGACAAACATAAACAGATATTCTAGATAGGATCTCCAAGATCTGCTGATGCATTATACTGTTAAAGGGAGAGGAAACATTGGATGCAATTAGGATGTGCAATTAGGGTGACTAGTTTTCTGCATGAAGCTGTCAGAAGATGATGGATCTATTTACTTATATTAGAAATCTGGGGGAGGAAAATTTTTGAGCAGTACAATTTCAAACATGCTAAGTTTGATATGACTGAGACATTCAGGACAAGTTATTCGTGAGGAAGATGGCTGCATGAGATTGAGCTCAGAGAAAAGGTTTAGATGGATACAAATTTTCCAGGAGCTGTGATGTGGTTTTTGAGTCCATAGAACTAGATGAGAGATCACCAACAGAAAGAAAAAAAGAGGGAGGAAACGAGGAAAGAACTGAGGTATTATAAAATTTAGAAGACAGAGGCATAGGCAGCTAGAGATAGAATTGGAAGCCAGAAGAAATGGCTGAGATGTCCTTCAGTGAGGGAACTGATAAGGAAATTAACTTATATCCATCCTATAAAATATTGTGTGTGTGTGTGTGTGTGTGTGTTTGTGCAGAGTCATGTCTGACTCTTTGCAACCCAGTGAACTACAGCCCAACAGGCTCCTCTGTCCATGGAATTTTCCAGGCAAGAATACTGGAGCAGATTGCCGTTTCTTTCTCCAAGGGATATTCCCGACCCAGCAATTGAATCCATGACTCTTGTATCTCCTGCATTGGCAGGTGGATTCTTTACCACTAGTACCACCTGGGAAACCCATATAAAATACTATGCCCACACAAATATAGTCAATTAAACTTTGACAAAAAGCAAAAGAGTACAATGGAATAAAAGATAGTCTTTCAAAAAAATGGTGCTGAAAAAACTAGATGTGCATATGCAAAAAAAAAAGTCTAGTCAGACATTATCTTCTCAAAAATTAACTCAAAATGGATTATAGAGCTAAATATAATATGCAAAACTGTAAAACTCCTATTAGATATGAGAAAAATCTAAATAACACTGAGTTTGGTAATGACTTTAGATACAACACCATAGGCAGGATTCATGAGAGAAAGAATTAAGTTGGACATCATTAAAAACTTCTTCTCTGCACAGGACACTTTCAAAATAGTGAGAAGACAAGCCACATGACTGTGGAGAAAATATTTGCAAAAAGATATCTGAGAGAGGACTGTTATACAAAATATGCAAAGAACTTGTAAAACTCACCTACAAGAAAATGAAAAGCCCAATTTTAAAATGGGCAAACGATGTGAACATATGCTTCACCAAAGATATAGAGATGGAAAATAAGCAGAGGAAAATGATCCCCATCATATGTCATTCAGTTCAGTTCAGTCACTCAGTTGTGTTCAACTCTTTGCGATCCCATGAATCGCAGCACACCAGGCCTCCCTGTCCATCACCAACTCCTGGAGTTCACTCAAACTCATATCCATCGAGTCAGTGATGCCATCCAGCCATCTCATCCTCTGTCGTCCCCTTTTCCTCCTGCCCCCAATCCCTCCCAGCATCACAGTCTTTTCCAATGAGTCAACTCTTCGCATGAGGTGGCCAAAGTACTGGAGTTTCAGCTTTAGCATCATTCCTTCCAAAGAACACCCAGGACTGATCTCCTT
Organism: Tragelaphus eurycerus; assembly: GCA_935064755.1. Lineage (NCBI taxonomy): Eukaryota > Metazoa > Chordata > Mammalia > Artiodactyla > Bovidae > Tragelaphus > Tragelaphus eurycerus. The sequence continues at coordinate 783,008 of CAKXYN010000041.1, read as the reverse complement.
GCAGTCCACGGGACTCTCAAGAGTCTTCTCCAACATAAAGGAACTGCAAATTACACCAAATGCTGGCAGAGGTGTAGAACAACACGAATGATCATTTACTGCTACCAGGAATGCAAAATGCTACAGCTACTTTGGAAGACAGTGGGCGACTCTTACAAAGCTAAATATGCTCTTATGATGATTCAGCAATAACATTTCTTGGTATTTAACCAGATGAGTTAAAAACTTGTGTACACACACACACAAATCTGTGCACAGACATTTCTAGAAACTTTATTCAAAACTGCCCAAACTTGGAAGTAGTTAGGATGCCCTTAAGCCAGTAAATGGATAAATATGTAGTGATTCATCCAGATAATTATATATTATTCATCGCTGAAAATGAACTACCAAGTTATGAACATATGGAGGGATTTTAAATACCTATTATTAACCATTCAGGAATGACCTGAATCAAATCCCTTATGACTACACAGTTGAAGTGAGAAATAGATTTAAGGGACTAGATCTGATAGAGTGCCTGATGAACTATGGATGGAGGTTAGTGACTTTGTACAGGAGACAGGAATCAAGACCATTCCCAAGAAAAAGAAATGCAAAAAAGGAAGATGTCTGTCTGAGGGGGCCATATAAATAGCTGAGAAAAGAAGGGAAGCAAAAAGCAAAGGAGAAAAGGAAAGATATGCCCGTCTGAATGCAGAGTTCCAAAGAATAGCAAGGAAAGATAAGAAAGCCTTTCTCAGTGATCAATACAAAGAAGTTGAGGAAAACAATAGAATGTGAAAGACTAGAGATCTCTTCAAGAAAACTAGAGATACCCAAGGGAACATTTCATGCAAAGATGGGCTCAATAAAGGACAGAAATTGTAGGGACATAACAGAAGAAGATTTAAGAAGAGATGGCAAGAAAACAAAGAACTGTACAAAAAAGATCTTCACGACCCAGATAATTATGATGGTGTGATCACTGACCTAGAGCCAGACATCCTGGAATGTGAAGTCAAGTGGGCCTTAGGAAGCACCTCTACAAACAAAGCTAGTGGAGGTGAGGGAATTCCAGTTGACCTGTTTGAAATCCTAAACAATGATGCTGTGTGCTACACTCAATATGCCAGCAAATTTGGAAAACTCAGCAGTGGCCACAGGACTGGAAAAGGTCAGTTTTCATTCCAATCCCAAAGAAAGGCAATGCCAAAGAATGCTCAAACTACTGCACAGTTGCACTCATCTCACACGCTAGTAAAGTGATGCTTAAAATTCTCCAAGCCAGGCTTCAGCAATACGTGAACCGTGAACTTCCAGATATTCAAGCTGCATTTAGAAAAGGCAGAGGAATAAGAGACCAAATTGCCAACATCTACTGGATCATTGAAAAAGCAAGAGAATTCCAGAAAAACTTCTATTTCTGCTTTATTGACTATAACAAAGCCTTTGACTGTGTGGATCACAATAAACTGGAAAATTCTGAGAGTTGGGAATACCAGACCACCCGACCTGCCTCTTGAGAAACCTGTATGCAGGTCAGGAAGCAACAGTTAGAACTGGACATGGGACAATGACTGGTTTCAAATAGGAAAAGGAGTACGTCAAGGCTGTATACTGTCACCCTGGTTATTTAACTTCTATGCAGAGTACATCATGAGAAATGTTGGGCTGGAAGAAGCACAAGCTGGAATCAAGATTGCCAGGAGAAATATCAATAACCTCAGATATGCAGATGACACCACCCTTATGGCAGAAGGCAAAGAAGAACTAAAGAGCCTCTTGATGAAAGAGAAAGAGAAGAGTGAAAAAGTTGGCTTAAAGCTCAACTTTAGCTCTAACTGAGCTTAAAGCTCAATTTAGAAGATGAAGATGATGGCATCCGGCCCCATTACTTCATTGCAAATAGATGGGGAAACAGTGCAAACAATGGTTGACTTTATTTCTCTGGGCTCCAAAATCATGGCAGATGGTAATTGCAGCCATGAAATTAAAAGATGCTTACTCCTTGGAAGCAAAGTTATGACCAACCTAGATAGCATATTCAAAAGCAGAGACATTACTTTGTCAACAAAGATCTATCTAGTCAAGACTATGATTTTTCCCTGTGGTCATGTATGGATGTGAGAGTTGGACTATAAAGAAAGCTGAGCGCCAAAGAATTGATGCTTTTGAACTGTGGTGTTGGAGAAGACTCTTGAGAGTCCCTTGGACTGCAAGGAGATCCAACCAGTCCATCCTAAAGGAGATCAGTCCTAGATGTTCATTGGAAGGACTGATGTTGAAGCTGAAACTTCAATACTTTGGCCACCTGATGCGAAGAGCTGACTCTTGGAAAAGACCCTGATGCTGGGAAAGATTGAGGGCAGGAGGAGAAGGGGATGACAGAGGATGAGATGGTTGAATGGCAACACCGACTCAATGGACATGGGTTTGGATGGACTCCGGGAGGTGGTGATGGACAGGGAGGCCTAGCATGCTGTGGTTCATGAGGTCACAAAGAGTTGGAAACAACAGAGCGAGTGGACTGGACTGGACTGAACTGAACTGAGAAAAGCCAACCTGTAAAGGCTACATACTGTGTGATTCCAATTCTATGGCATGCTGGAAAAAGCAAAACTATGAGGACAAGAAAAATATCAGTAATTACCAATAGAAGGGGCGAAGGGAAGAGTTCAAGCAAAGAGGATTTTTAGGACAGTAAAACTGCATGATACTATAATGGCAGATACATGTCATTATATATTTGTCAAAATCCTCAGAATGTACACTAAGAATGAACCCTAATGTAAGTTCAGTTCAGTTGCTCAGTCATGTCCGACTCTTTGTGACCTCATGAACTGCAGCACGCCAGGCCTCCCTGTCCATCACCACCTCCCGGAGTCCATCCAAACCCATGTCCATTGAGTCAATGATGCCATCCAACCATCTCATCCTCTGTCGTCCCATGTAATCCATGGACTATTTTTACCCAGTTCTATTTTTTAAAATATTTTGCAAGTATTTAAAAGAAGCAATATGCAAAACACATTAACATCAAACTTTCATGTAGAGTAAAAAAATAAGTATACTATGTATATAGGTATGGTTTCATTTATATGATATATAAATTTATATATGTCCGACTCTTAGCGACCCCATGGACTGCAGCCTACCAGGCTCCTCCATCCGTGGGATTTTCCAGGCAAGAGTACTGGAGTGGGGTGCCATTGCCTTCTCTGATACTTTACTAGATATATACATATATTAACTGTATGTGCACTGAAACAAATTGTTAATAATGATTCCTGGGAATTAAGAGAAAGAACAGTGAAATTTCATCCTTTTACTTTACACTCTTCTATATTGTTTAAATGTCTTACAATGAATTTTGTATTGCTTTAGTATTAATTTCAAAAGCACATACACTTTATAAATCTCTGTATTCTTAAAATAAACTTTAACTCAGTATTTGTGAAAATACTGCATTGAACTGATGCCTCATTTAAGTCAGAAATACTGGTGTTTATTAAAATATACTTCTGAGATCTCATCTCAGTTTTAGTAAATCAGATATTCTATCCATGAGGTACAGGTCTTTGCATCCTTAGCAACCACACTGGGTGATCTTAACTCTGTCATTCTAAATTTCAGTAAGCCAAAATGAACGTATTTGCTTAAAAATCAGCAAATGCCTCTGGGGTCAATACTTATGAGATAGCTATCAGTCTAAAAGACAAGTTAGCACAGTCCTGACCCAGAGGGAGAAAAGGCAAAAAACTAGATTAATGACTTAACACTGCAAGTTGTGAGTGCAGCCATGAAATTAAAAGTCGCTTCCTCCTTGGAAGAAAAGCTATGGCCAACCTAGAGAGCATATTGAAAAGCAGAGACATTACTTTGCCATCAAAGGTCTGTCTAGTCAAAGCTATGGTTTTTCCAGTATGGTTTTTCATGTATGGTTGTGAGAGTTGGACCATAAAGAAGGCTGAGTACCAAAGAATTGATGGCTTTTGAATTGTGGTATTTGAGAAGATTCTTGAGAGTCCCTTCGACAGCAAGGAGATGAAACCAGTCAATCCCAAAGGACATCAACCCTGAATATTCATTGGAAGGACTGATACCGAACCTGAAGCGCCAATACTTTGGCCACCTGATACGAAGAGTTGACTCACTGGAAAAGACTCTGATGTTGGGAAATACTGAAGACAGGGGAAGGGGACGAGAGAAGAGAGGTGGTTGGATGGCATCGCTGATTCCACAAACAGGAGTTTGAGCAAACCCCGGAAGATAGATACATCATTATGTTTATGTATATAAAATAAAAAGCTCATTTACATTAACACACATAAAAAAGAGTACATCTTCTTACATCTATTATTAAATGGCTTTGCATTTCAGTTCATAATAGTCAAGATTTTCCTTTTTCAGTCCATTAGACACTATTTACAAAGATGAAAAGAGATTTATCAGTTTCATGTCATAATTGGTGCTGCATTTGGCACTCATGTAAGGAATTCATGAAAACCTTAATATTAAATCTGTATCTACATTCTCAGGCTTGGATTAACTTGAAGGTAATTATCAGATGAAAAACATAAACTTATTAATAATCAGGTGGTAAAATGTTTCAGGCTTCCCTGGTGGCTCAGCAATAAAGAATCTGCCTGCAATGCAGGACACCCAGGTTCGATCCCTGGGTCAGGAAGATCCCCTGGAGGAGGGTATGGCAACCCACTCTAGTACTCTTGTCCAGAGAATCCCATTGACAGAGGAGCCAGGCATACTGCAGTCCACAGGGTCACACAGAACTGGACACCACTGAAGCGACTAAGCAGCAGCAGCAAAGTATGTTTCATTATTTGAAGTTTGTATAAAATATAGGTGACTGCCCCATACTTCGACCTTCTCTAAAAGTTGTCTGCTGTAAATATTAACCAAGGCTTCTAGTTGATCCTCTGCTAAGATCTATTAGTAAAAATGCCCAAACACTTAATACACAACGTCAAAATCCACATTAGACATCAGCAGCTAGTTAGGTTTTCATATGGTGAAAAACAAATTCTTAACTTTTAACTAGGTTTCTGTTTCTCTTTAGAGTTTAATGATTTGAACAATTTCAGAGAGTGCAAAATTTTAAAACAAAATGATAAAAATTACCCAAGTTGATTTTAAATCTCTAATTTAGGAAAAAGGTTTTTAAAAGATAAACTTTATTTTGTTTCTGCTAAAGATTTAATACTTTGGAATGAGTAAATTGAACAATAAAATACAAAAAATTAAGCTAGAGAGGATAGTAAATTTAAAGTGGCAGGAGAAAAGTGGACAGAACAAAGATGTTCACAATGAACAAAATGTTAATAAAATCCATTTGATTATATATAGACCCATCAGTTCAGTCCAGTCACTCAGTCATGTCCGACTCTTTGCGATTCCATGAATCACAGCACGCCAGGCCTCCCTGTCCATCACCAACTCCCGGAGGTCACTGAGACTCGCATCCATCAAGTCAGTGATACCATCCAGCCATCTCATCCTCTGTTGTCCCCTTCTCCTCTTGCCCTCAATCCTTCCCAGCATCAGGGTCTTCTCCAATGAGTCAATTCTTCGCATGAGGTGGCCAAAGTACTGGAGTTTCAGCTTTAGCATCATTCCTTCCAAAGAAATCCCAGGTCTCATCTCCTTCAGAATGGACTGGTTGGATCTCCTTGCAGTCCAAGGGACGCTCAAGAGTCTTCTCCAACACCACAGTTCAAAAGCATCAATTCTTCAGCACTCAGCCTTCTTCACAGTCCAACTCTCACATCCATACATGACCACAGGAAAAACCATAGCCTTGACTAGATGAACCTTTGTTGGCAAAGTAATGTCTCTGCTTTTGAATATGTGATCTAGGTTGGTCATAACTTTCCTTCCAAGGAGTAAGCGTCTTTTACTTTCATGGTTGCAGTCACCATCTGTAGTGATTTTGGAGCCCAGAAAAATAAAGTCTGACACTGTTTCCACTCTTTCCCCATCTATTTCCCATGAAGTGATGGGACCAGATGCCATGATCTTCGTTTTCTGAATGTTGAGCTTTCAGCCAACTTTTTCACTCTCCACTTTCACCTTCATCAAGAGGCTTTTGAGTTACTCTTCACTTTCTGCTATAAGGGTGGTGTCATTTGCATACCTGAGGTTATTGATATTTCTCCCAGCAATCTTGATTCCAACTTGTTTCTTCCAGCCCAGCTTTTCTCATGATGTACTCTGCATAGAAGTTAAATAAACAAGGTGACAATATACAGCCTTGACGTACTACTTTTCCTATCTGGAACCAGTCTGTTGTTCCATGTTCAGTTCTGTTGCTTTCTGACCTGCATACAAATTTCTCAAGAGGCAGGTCAGGTGGTCTGGTATTCCCATCTCTTTCAGAATTTTCCACAGTTTATTGTGATTCACACAGTCAAAGGCTTTGGTATAGTCAATAAAACAGAAATAGATGCTTTTCTGGAACTCTCTTGCTTTTTCCATGATCCAGCAGATGTTGGCAATTTGATCTCTGGTTCCTCTGCCTTTTCTAAAGCCAGCTTAAACATCAGGAAGTTCATAGTTCACATATTGCTGAAGCCTGGCCTCGAGAATTTTGAGCATTACTTTACTAGCGTGTGAGATGAGTGCAATTGTGCGGTAGTTTGAGCATTCTTTGACATTGCCTTTGGGATCCGAATGAAAACTGACCTTTTCCAGTCCTGTGGCCACTGCTGAGTTTTCCAAATTTGCTGGCATATTGAGTGCAGCACTTTCACAGCATCATCTTTCAGGATTTGGAATAGCTCAACTGGAATTCTATCACATTAGCAATTTAAATATATTATATATATATATATTTTTAATTTATATATATATTTTTAATTTAAATATAAAGCATCCAATTTATTTCTTTATACATTCATCCTTAACTAGTTAAAGGAAAAATCTCATTTTAACTTGGTACCACAATATACTCCTTTACTGTGAAAACATTTACAAATAGGGATAATATATGTGGCCAACTCCAGAACAAAAGAATACAGGATATGAGTATGAATGTATAGATATATTTTGATCCAAACATGGAAAAAAAAAAAACATAATTGTGATCAAAATTTGTAATCTTCTCGTGCCCCCCCCAAAAAGGGCAAGAGTCTTAATTAGAGTAACTATTTTAATGTTTTTTCTTTCTCCACTTTTATTTGATGGATTTTCTGAGGACTTCAAACCTGGGAGCCAGGACTGTGAAATCACGCTGAAGAACTGCTCTGATGAAGTGAGGGAGGTGATTTTTTTATGTATTTCTTTAGTAAATGGTTCTGTTCAAATCAGCTACAATCTTGGTGACAGAACCATCCTTCTAGAAACTCTCCAAAAAGTACTATTAATAGAAGTACTTGGCATGTGATTAAAGCAGGAAGAGATGGTGCAGAAAGCTACCTGGATTTGGATGGGATAAATGTAACAGAAAATGTCAAATGTATTCTTTTTAATGGTTGAGTAATACTCCATTGTGTACATGTACCACAGCGAGCCTATTATACAAAGTGAAGTAAGCCAGAAAGAAAAACACCAGTACAGTATACTAACGCATATATATGGAATAACAATAACCCTATATGCAAGACAGCAAAAGAGACATAGATGTATAGAAATCTTCTGGACTCTGTGGGAGAGGGAGAGGGTGGGATGATTTGGGAGAATGGCATCGAAACATGTATAATATCATAAATGAAACGAGTCGCCAGTCCAGGTTCAATGCAGGATACTGGATGCTTGGGGCTGGTGCAGTGGGACTACCCAGAGGGATGGTATGGGGAGGGAGGAGGGAGGAGAGTTCAGGATGTGGAACACATGTATACCCATGGCAGATTCATGTTGATATATGGCAAAACCAATACAATATTGTAAAGTTAAAAAAGAAATTATAGCCAACCCATGTTTTACCTAAAAAAAAAAAAAAAAGTTACTCATTTTAAGGGAATTACTAATATTCTGTATTAATTTTTAGTTCATTTTTATAAACAAATTTTCATTAAAAATTATGAACAAGTTTTATATTTTAAAAAATAGTCAAGACTAAAATGAGCTTCCCGGGACACAAATACGGATTTCTACATTGAAGAAACATCATCCTTAAATATTGTGAATCCCATGGCAACAGCAAATGAACCCATAGGTTTTCAAGGTTGTGTCCAGGAAGTTATTATAAATAATCAAGAATTACAATTAACTGAATTAGGAGCAAAAGATGGCTCAAATGTAGGTGATTGTGATGGGATGGCCTGTGGATACAATGTGTGCAAAAATAGGGGTAAATGTATAGTAAATGGCACAACTTTTTCTTGTAGCTGCTTGCCACATTGGGCTGGAAACACATGTGACCAGTCTGTACTGTTTGAATAATCTTTGCCTCCACCAATCTCTATGTATACCTGACCAATTATTTTCTTACAGTTGTTTGCTCTGGGTTGGGTGGGAAGGTATTGTGAAAACAACACTTCCTTTTCAACTGCAAAATTCATGGCTAATCCTTACATTAAATACATTGATCCAGATTACAGAATGAGAAATCTTCAGTTCACTACTATATCCTTAAATTTTGGTACTACTGAAACTGAAGGTTTAATTATACAGATAGGAAAAGCTCAAGATGAAGAAAATGGTTTTCTAGCAATTGGCCTCCACAATCAGACCTTGAAAATAGCAGTTAACTTAGGAGAAAGTATCTCTGTGTCTATGATTTATAGCAATGGGACATTCTATTGTAATAAATGGCACCGTTTAATCATAATTCAAAATCAGACTCTTATTAAAGCCTACCGAGATGACAACCTAATTCTGAGGATACTGATACAAACAAAAAATGTGTTCTCTAAACTATGAAGGTATTTGTTATCTAGGAGGCTTTGAACATGGCTAAAAGGTAAATATTGTTACACAAGAGATTTTTAAAAGAAATTTTGCAGGCAAAATTAAAGATGTATTTTTTTCAGGATACAAAAAAAAATGAGTTAATTAAATCAGGATACAATGTAACACTGATGAACAAGATTAGTTTAACAAATTGGCAATTTAAATATATAACATATATATAGATAGATAGATAGTTATTTCTCTGGCATACTGTTTACTGGAATCAACTGTTTACTATTACCTGAAGTAGTCTAAATGTTAACAGTTCTTTTTATATAAGCTTATAAAATATAGCTGAAGACAAGACTTTGGTCATTTTATCCAACATCCAATTTATCTGAGTCCTGGTTTTCACTCCATTAGTGTTTATTTATCTGTAAATTGTTTTTAAATGAAATTTAGGTGAGAATAAATTAGTGATACAAAGAAAAATAAGAAAAAGGTAAAAGGTATTAACCAAAGGAAAAATTTAAATTATTAAGAAAGGATTGTGGGGTGGCAGAAAATGGGGGAAAGTAGAGTTGGCTGGTAAAGCTTAAATCCTTGTCTTCCACAGCAAGTTATCAAAAGATAATAGTTTTTTAAATTAAAAAAAAATAGCATATACATGTCACTCACAAATATAAAGGCAAATATCCTAACATCTAACAGATTTGAAAGCAGTTACTTCTGGAGAGCAGTGCTAACACTGTTGGGTTTTGTTTAAAAACCTTGTAGAATTTCTTGACATTTTAAGCCATGTACTGATATAATTGATCACAATTTTAAGTTAAACTTCATTTACATTTAACTATTCAATTCTACAAATTGAGCTTAAAACATGTTCTGAATGTTATTGAAAATTTTTGTCCTGATATCTGTACCTTTAAAAGCATAACTGAGGAAGTCCATTTTGCCCAAACATCCATTACTAACGTAACTGTAAACAACATTTGCACCCCTCCCTCCATTTAGACTGGGTAGTTATCATTGCTGTTGTTACTTAACATTTTCAGTTTGGGATTTACGACAATTTTGCCACCAAAAAAACCACCTGACAACACATGACTGACAGAAAGTACTAACAGGTAGAACAGGACAGTAAGGAGGAAAAAAATCTTAATAATAAGGAGCATGTATAAAGTTGAAAAGAAAAACTCTATAATTATCTATTAAATGGAGAAAAGATTTTACACACATAGGATTGATGCACATTTAACTTCCGAGTGCTATTAAAAAGCAAGATCTGCCTGTTCAGATTCAAGTCTATACAAACAAGCTAAGTGAACAGTTTATCACTGCGAAATCTGCTATTTTTTTTTTTTTTTTTTTTACTTACTTTTGCCCCTGTACTGCAATCAGAAAGCTGGTTTAGAAAAGCTCCAGAACGAAAATTAACAACTTTCGTGTCATTTGATGAGATACAAATGCCCCCATACATACTATTACCATCAACATTCGAAAGTGTGTGAGCAAAATATAATGTAAGGCAAAACAGCAAAATCTCTATGCATTGATTCAAAAGTTTTGTTTTTTAACAGAAACCACACAACTCCAACATATGATGAAAAACTGCCATAAATTTCCTTTAGTCCATACCTTTTAACTTTGGAATTACTGAGATCACATATGCTCTAAGTAAATTTTTTGATAGCTGACTTTTAAAGGTACACATTTTATGCATAAAGGCAAGAAAGTTGTTCTAGGAAGGTTATGAAGGCTTCGCCTAAACCACACACCCTTCACATTGGGTTTTTCTTTAAAGAGTCACTTCCCAAAGTATAGCTGAAGGACCCGTGAGGACCCCTAGATATTTTCAGGGAATCCACAGAGAGAGTGATTCCTTTCTCAACAACAAATCCATGGGAAGTCAGATTTCCTTCATCATATTTTGAACAAAACGACATTACTACTAAACATTAAATACAGACGAGAGTCCAGCCATCTTAAGTCAGATATTAGAGATGTACAAATATGAAAACCACCACTCTATTAACTAAATTGACTTAACTTGGAAGTTATATAAAATATTAACACAGAGTGAGATTACTGTCAAACAAGTATTTATTTTTACAATTAGGGCACTCAAAGCCAGTGCTCTGGGACAACCCAGAGGGATGATGGGGAGTGAGGGGGGAGGGGGTTCAGGATGGGGGACACCTGTACACCTGTGGCTGATTCATGTCAATGTATAGCAAAAACTACTACAACACTGTAATTAGCCTTCAATTAAGATAAATAATTTAAAAAATAAAAAAGTGCTCATGATAAAATTTTGATTTCTAATATGCTAAGTATAGACAATTCATAAAAACAAAAGCTCTTTAGAGGTTTCAATCATTGTTAAGAGTGTAAAGGGGTCTTGAAACTAGTTATCTTTGACAACTGCTGCTTCTCACAGCTGGTATGTTACATTCGGATGCCTTCTGTATCTCACTGAATAGGGTACTGCTCACCACTGAATTCCAAGAACTGAGCAAATGCCTGAATAGGCACACAAGACTGAAAATTGCAACCTAGAGTCTGTAGGTAAAATTCATAGGTCAAAATGGTTAAAATATTTTTTCACCTTAAAATCCAAAGTTTCATGTAGTAAATTATCAACATTTGTTTTTGCTATCCTGAAGTGATGACGGTGTTGAGGATGATTTCCTATGTGACATGCTTTTCCAGCACAAAATAAAAATAATAAAAAAACTTTCAGATAATTTTACTACAAATGGCATGATGCTTCTGTAGCAAAAGTGAATATAAACATGAGAACATTTTTTTAAAGTAAGCTGAAACACCTTAGCCAAGAAATTACACTTCTAGCTATTTACATAATTTTTGTGTTTCAATTCACACATTCATGTACCCTCTTGCTCTACACATGAATTATTGAAATTCTTCATGAAACAAATTAAAAAATCAGGGTGTTTGGCACCTTCATAATAGAAGTAACCAATTTTACTCATGATTTGCTTTGGAAAGCAAACTACTAGTTAACTGGTGAAGTTGCATATAGCTGTTTTCAGTATTTTTAACAGTGACTGGGCATAAAGTTCTGTGCATTCTAGGAGCTTGCTGATAAAGAACCACGTCTTATTAAAGCAAATAGTTTAATGTATGAACACATCAGTTGCATTATATCCATCTCCTCAGATCCCTCGAAAACCTTAGGTCAGGTTGCCACTTACTAATGACCACAAAGGGCAATAAACATAATCAACACTTGACTTTTATGTTATGACACATATAAAAACATTTTAATATTCAAGAAGCTTGTTACTTCATTTTCTACTGTTTGTATTTTTCCTTAACTTTTAAGCATTCACATGGCCTTAGATGTTTTATTCAAAAGCAGAGACATTACTTCGCCAACAGCAGTCCGTCTAGTCAAGGCTATGGTTTTTCCAGTAGTCATGTATGGATGTGAGTTGGACTGTGAAGAAAGCTGAGCACCGAAGAATTGATGCTTTTGAACTGTGGTGTTGGAGAAGACTCTTGAGAGTCCTTTTGACTGCAAGGAGATCCAACCAGTCCATTCTAAAGGAGATCAGTCCTGGATGTTCTTTGGAAGGAATGATGCTTAAGCTGAAACTCCAGTACTTTGGCCACCTCATGGGAAGAATTGACTCATTGGAAAAGACTGATGCTGGGAGGGATTGCGGGCAGGAGTAAAAGGGGACAACAGAGGATAAGATGGCTGGATGGCATCACCGATTAGATAGACGTGAGTTTGAGCGAACTCCGGGAGTTGGTGATGGACAGGCAGGCCTGGCGTGCTGCAATTCATAGGGTCGCAAAGAGTCGGACACGACTGAGCGACTGAACTGAACCAAGATGTTTTATAACTCCAAAAGACTTGTAATTAAGATCTCATTCACTACAATTTAAGCAAGTTAATAATGTAAATAATGGCCCTCAAAGTTGTAAATCTGAATCCCTGGAATGTGTAAATAGGCTAGGTTACACAGGGAAAGGAGAATTAAGGTCACAGATGGAATTCAAGTTGCCCATCAGTGGACCATACATAAAGTAGGACTGTCCTGGACTATCTATATAGACCCACTGTGCTCACAAGGGTTATTAAAAGTGGAACAGGAAATAAGAAGGGTCAGACATAGCAGAGAGTAAAACTCATGTCACTGATTTAGAAGACAGAGAGAGGCGCCATGTGGCAAAGCAGGCGGGTGGCCTCCAGAAGATGGAAAAAGAAATGAGTTATTTTCAAAGCCTCCAGATAAGGAATGCACCCTCTGACACCAGCGATACCCATCAGTCTTTACTTCATAGAAGTGTAAGATAAATCTGTGTGATTTCAAGCCACTAAACTTGTAATAATTTGTCACAGCAGCAAAAGGAAACTAATAAGAGGACTGGCAAATGAGGGTTTGAAATGAATACAAACTTTGCACATCTGTACAGAACCCATAGACTTTTGGTCATGTCTTCTTGCTCACTCTGAGGCACGGGTGGTCCACAGGTAGATGAGACAGCAGGAAAAAGGGCTGTGAAAGGCAAGAGCACTCATGAGGCTTCTGTCCCTCTTCCTTTCTTCAGCCTCAGAGCACAACCACACCACTGGACTTCGGAGAAAAAGTAGAACTAAGCTAGGATTCAAGTTCTGACAACAGCAATATAACCTCAGGGCAGTACCGATTTCTGAGTACCAGTTTCCTCAGCTCTAAGGTAAGTCTACACCTTGCAGGCTGACCAAGGTTCACATAAAGCACTCAGCATGAGGTCTGACCCACAGAGGGTACATGGAGGCTTTCTTATGGACACAAGGATTACATGGAGTGGACTTGGTAAGCACTGAGACATCCTGGTACATTTTACTTAACAAGTGTTTAAACTGTCATAAGATTGTTCTAAATTTTTTAAAGCATCAAACTGTTTTTAAAGACCAAGCTTTTCTTAAAACAGGAGAAACAGAGAGATGACTTTCACTAGTTTGTGTAAGGAGGTTGGTAGGTGAGACAAAGCATGAGAATGGCTTTGGAGCTACTGCTCCTCATTGAAAACTTTTCTCATTTTACCTTTCTTTTCTCACAAAACCCTCAAAGTACTCAATATACCCATACTTACTCTCCACAGTAGTCAGTCCCTGGGGTTAAGAGACCTGGTTCCAGCATTCAGTAGCCCTGCAATCCCAGAGGATGGTCATTACTAACAGAGAGCTATATGGAATCTACTATGATTCTACTAGACATGAACAAAGAATTTTACATTTTCCAGCTATATGTATAAAAACTATTTGCTAAGAGTAATCAAAAACTGACTTAAAGGCTTTTCCTCAGTTGGTTAACCCATTCTTCTTTACTTGTATCTTGCAGAAGAAATCTGTTGTCTGATCAGTTGGATCAGTGAAAGCACATTTACTGAGATACAAATAGTTGATTTTCCACATCTGTGGATTTTCATCTTTGAATTCAACATCAGATGGGGGGAAAAATTCCAGAAAATTCCAAAAACTAAAACCTGAGTTTACTGTACACTGGAAACTATTAACATAGCATTTGTTTCATATTTACAACTATTTACATAGTATTTACATTGTATTAGACTTACAAAATTGTAAGTAATCTAAATAGACACGATTTGAAGTATATAAGTACATAGATTATATGCAAATTTATGCCCTTTTATGTAAGGGACTTGAGCATTCATGGATTTTGGTATTGGTGGGGGGTCGGGATTGGCCAGGAACCAGTTCCCCACTGATTACCAAGGGATAATTATATGTGAAATAAAAAACCTAAGGTTTCTTTGGTTCGGGGCTTTTATTTTGGTAAAACCTTAGTACCAATTTCTTCATAATGATGCAAAAGATGACTGACCTTAGTTTTTTTAATCTGCAATGATTTGTTTTCTAACAAGCTAGTTTCCAAAAGAAAAAGTGCAAATTAAAAAAAAAAATTTATTTAAATACAAATCTTCTTATTTCAGAACCTGTGCTGTATGCTGTGATTAGCCCCTCAGTTGAGTCCGACTCTTTGCGACTCCATGGACTGTAGCCCGCCAGGCTCCTCGGTCCATGGGGATTCTCCAAGCAAAAACACTGGAGTGGGTTTCCATATCCTTCTCCAGGGGATCTTCCCAACCCAAGGAATGAACCCAGGTCTCCTGCACTGCAGGTGGATTCTTTACCATCTGAGTCACCAGGCAAGCCTGTTTCAGACTCCACGTGATGATAAATTTCAGAGGATAAGGATGAAAAAAAAAAAGGATTTCAAGTTGTTGCAAATTAGACAAAATGATTTGGTTTTGAATTTCCACTCATTTTCTCTCCAGTTAAAAACAGCAAGGCTGATTCAGTTTCAAAACCCATTATCTATAAACTTTTTAGGAAAACAAACTTATCTTCCTAATTTTGTGAAGTCATGTGTATTTTTCTTCACTAATACAGGTAAATAAAAATACTGGCTTTTCTTTCTCTCCTTTTTGGTCTCAAGGATTAGCATCATTTGGTAGCTACAACTTTAAATTAAAGCAATCAATATAGTATTAGGGTGGAAATAAATTTAGGTTTGGATTAACAATAGCCTACCTGTGCTTTCAAGAAAAATGAGCATACAACATTACAATTATTTACTCCCCAAACACTCTAGGGCTAATTACACATTTTACAAAGAGATTTACATGTTTCTCTTAAATAAAAGTCCTATGGTCTTACAATAATTAGGCAGTGTATCAAATTTTGATGGTACACCAGTTTTCAGAAACATACCTATAAATTGGATTACAGCTGCAGTTCTTCAGCAGTAGCTCTAAATTTTAGTCTCATCAGAACTACATGATTTATCTCAACAGCCTATAATCTAAGATAAAGAAATCATTTTTCCCCTCATCTTACTCAACCTATATGCTCTGGGTTGAGTAACAGAAAAATAATGTCTAAAGGTATTTAAAGCCTCAAAGAAGAAACTCTTTTACTACTGAATTTCAAATCACACACACAGAATAGGTGAGAAATTCTTTTATCATATTTAGAATCAAAATATCCCTTAAAATATTTACATTTTACAGTAAAAAGGATAGCAAAACACAAAATCATGTACAAGCTTAAGTATTCAAGTTTCTGAAGAGCCAAAAAGAAAAGGAAAATAATGGACTACCACAAAGCTGTAGCACAATAATAAACGCCTTCAGTGAGTGCAGATTAAAAGCAATACATGTACTCCTTGGGCTTCTGATTCTTGGTCAAAAACTGCCGAATGAAATGATTAATATAATCTGATTATGAAGTTGCTTGGCTTTTTGTTGCTCCTCTAGAGTTTCTTTAAAAACAGTGCAATTTAAAACAAACTTACAGAGTACACATTACTCTCAAATTAGTCATTATAGAAAGGACATTCACTAGAGGTGGTAAATATATTCCACAGTTAACCATATTTACCAATTAAGGAATAAAACTAAAATTTCTAAGCCTTTATTGCATATTAATAAAACAAATCTTTGAATATACAGCAATGTAAATTTTTAAAAATATTAAATTCCTGTAACTAGGGCTGTTGGTATGAAGAAGGGATGATAGCACTGGCACAGAGCACTCTGCACCAACACACACAATTTATTCTTCTGCAAACCACCAATATTAAAAATTCAAAAGATGGCACGATCCTAGCAGGCAGTCATGAAGTTTCAAAGACACGACATTGAACAGTTATTAAATGCACCCCTGCAGCCGCCCGCCGGCTTTACCTCTTGCTCTTAGCTCTCTCAGCATGGTCCCTGTCTTTGTGGTACCTGTCTCTGTCCTTCTCTCCCTCTCTATGCTTACTCTTCTCCCGCTCCTTGTCCTTCTCCTGGTCCTCACCCTTCGGCTTGTCGGGCTTTCTGTCTGCACTTCTGCTCTCCCTGTTCGCCCTGCCGTCTGCCCCACGCTCCCCATGAGGCAGTCGAGCCCGCTCTTTATCCTTATGACCCTCGTCCCTGCCCTTCCTGTCTCTGTCCTTGTCCTGGGCTCTGTCTCTGCGCCTGTGCCTTTCGGGTTCCTGCTCCCACTCCTTCTCGTGGCGCTCTCTTCTCAGGTGGTGTGAGTCACTGTAAAACCTCTGACGATCCCCCTTACCCCTGTTAAATGGTCTGTCCAGTTGCTGCTGGTCTTGCCTACCCCAAGGGTCACTATGGCGCCGTTCCGGCCTCCGAACGTCTTTAACTTGGTAAAAATTCTGTGGGCCCAGATACCTTGACGCTTGTGAGAGGGGACCCATCATACGCTGCGGCTGGCCAGTCAGATGGACAACAGGTGGCCAGGGAACCAAGGGATTTGGGGCAAAGCCAAAGCCTGGAGGGGGAAGTAATGGGGGTGGCAAATGTGGAGGAAATCCAAACATGCTTTGTGGGGGGAAATTAGGAGGTCCTGGAAATGGAAACCCAGGTGGGCTAGACTTGAGATGTTGAAGGCTGGGCTGCTGCGGCCTTATGGGTGAAAAGTTTGCACTTGTTCTGGGGCTGGTGCTTCTGGAAGTGAAACTGATGCTTTTAGAAGGAAATTCGGATTGACATGTGTTTCCAACCTCAAAATGAGACGCTGTTGCTGCTGATCCTCTTCGAAATGGGTGCACAGTTTCAATATTTTGCATTAAAATCTCCTGTAAGGGTTTTGCTTGTTCCACTTGTGAAGACTGTATGTTTTCTACCGATGGTGAGTCTTGTACAGCCCCTGAATCGTCACTCTGCTGAACACAGGGGCTTTTCTCCACGGAAGGCATCTTCTCCTCCACGCTGCTCTGCTCAGTTAAGTGTGATTGGCCAGGCAGCAGCGGCTTCTCTCCGTGACGGCAGCCTTCTCCTTCTCTGTTTTCAGGAGCAGTCACCTGCTGACTTCTTCCAGCTGCTTGCCGAGGATCCCTTTTCAGGTTGATAAACTGCGGGGCCCGTGTTGTGCTAGTAACAGCATTTTCACTGCAACTCACGTTACCATCTACGTTTCCTCTCCCTACATTAGACCTACAGGGAGGACTAGTATTTGAAGTCCTGTTATCTTGCAAATTATTCTCTTGATCTTGTAGCAGCTGTTTTAACCCTCTCTCTTTACTCTCCACAGTGTCCTCTTGTTTTGATTGAATTGATAAATTTGTTAGGAATGCTTCTGTAGAAACATCTGGTGGTTTACCTCTGAGACTAAGACTTGTCGAAGGCCCAGCAGAAACTGAAGAGACCCCTAGTGCAGACGTCTCTTCTCCTACCGCATTATCTGTCAATTCTGAAGGGTTATCTCCTTTAACTTTCACTTCCTTGGCTTCACCACCAGTTGCTTCTCCTGTATCTATCGTCCCTGCTTTTGGATTAGCTTGCTCATTTATAAATGGAATTTCTTTAAGAGTGTTTTGTTCTGTCCCTAACTGAGCCTGTTCGTATGTTTGACCAGTGGTGCCCAAAAGGCTCTGAAGGATATCATCCACAGGAAGAGGTTTATTTGCCAATTCCAGAGTAGAAGGTTGATTTTCCCAGCCAATCAAGACCCCAGGAAGGAATCTTAAAGGTTTTGGTGGTTCTTGTTTGGTAACTTCCAATAAAGGTTCAATGACTGTTGGAAGGTCTTCCTGAAGAGTTTGCTGAGGCTTATTTCTCTGTTTGTGCAATACGGTTGTAAAAGAATTAAAGAAGTCACTTTCCTCCTCTGCTGCCCCCTCTGTGGACACTTCTGTTTTACTTTTCTTGTCAGGTGGCACTGTCACTGGTGCGCTGTCAGATGTCTCAGCTGTGCGACCAGCACCAGCACCAGCACTGTGCTGCCGCTTTAGCCTTTGACGAATAATCAAGCCCAGCAACAGATTAGGTCTATGCAATTCAAGGCCTGTACAGAATCAAAAACATCAATCAAAAGTCATTTTCAACCATTATAATAAAGAGTAAAATTCTGCTTACTATAGTCTCCTAAATAGGTGCCTGTTCCTGTCTGGGCAGATCCTGAGGGCCAAGTCCCAAGAAGGAAAGCAGGCTCAGCTTTCCCACTCAGGCCCTCTCACCCCATTTCATTCAAATTCTAATAATTAAACAGATACCTACCAGGTCCATCAAAGGGCACAAGAGGGTGTGGGATTTTATCCGTGGCGCCCAGAGGGATGAGGTACATGTCTTTGACCTGCTTCATGTTGTTAGCAGCCACTCCATAGCGCTTCCTGCTACTGAAGTATGCAAACAGCAAAGTATAAGAAATTTGATCTTCTTCAGTCACAGGTGTGAAGCGAACCACACAAATTTCCTATTCAAGAAAATAACAAATAATAAAAACAATAACCTAAACAATAGCTTGGTTTTAAATACCATTCTCAATTATAATGATCTATTGTGTTTTCTGACACTTACCAAGTAATAACATGGCTTACCAACTTAAATTCAGATATGAATACTATAAGGAAACAACGTTTAGGAAAAGATCTTTGCTGATCCAGAGGTGGATCTGTTTTATCTGAAAGTGTTTCACAGAAACTCAGTCCTAAAGTAATTAATTTGTTCAAGGTGACACACTTATCACTGGCAAAGAAGATATTTAAAGCCACATGTCTTGATATCTATACTAAGTCCTATTTCCAATGTTATAACTTCTACAGAGGGCTGTCTATATTCTTAGCACACTGCAAATTAATAGCAGCCACCACCACTGCCTCACTATGCACAAACATAGAGAAATGCACAAGTCCACTGATATTCCAACTTATAGGAACTCAATCTAGGAATAAAGGGGGCTGAGTGAAATGACCTCAAATACACATAGGCCATTAATTTTATAAATTCATTTGGCATTCTCAGAAACTTATTTGCTTGCCTCTGAGTTCTTGGCTTTGTCTCAGATTAAAAAAAAAAAAAAATAGTCCCAATTCCGTGTTAACTTGGTAGAATGAAAAAGAGATGTTTTTTCACGAAAGTATACAATCAAAAAGTGGAGAGTCAGGTCAACCACAAAGCCTAAACTGATGCAAGACCGTAGGAGGAGAGCAAGTGAGCTGGACTAAGGCTCCAACTCTTAGATCTGTCACCTTGAATGCCCTTATCTGGAGGCAATGACTGTGACAGTGTCTTGGTCAGTTCTAGACGGAGGCACACTATGCCGTATTTGCAATAATAAAGGGGCAGATGAAGAGCAATTTCCCAAATGTCCAAGAGCAATATTTACCAACACTTTCCTGACTTTTTTTATAGTGCTTCAAAGTTTTATCTGTATTCTAAAACTGTATCAGTTTAAATTCAACAATCTATATTAGAAAAAAAAATTATTTTCAGCTAAAGAGCATCCATTTTGAATTATTACTAACCTTACTAAAGACTTCTGATCATAAGAGAAAAAAATTAAAGTTCATTTATTCAAGATTTATTTTTTGAATGTCTGTAACATGCTGAGTATTAACATCCTTGGAGAGAAAAATGATTTCTTCTAATGATTAAATATTCCTGTGTAGCAGTGTTCTATGAGTTAAAGAAACGATAGAAGATATAGAGAGAAAAGAAAAAGAGAAATATTGCTGTAAAGGTTATTAACTATATCCCAATATCTATCCTCCTCATTTCCTACTAGAGAGCCCTCTTAACCTTCGGTTGGGCACATGGCCATCCAACAGAGATCACACTTTCCAGCCTCCTAACAGAGTATAAGCTTTTGCCAATGGCAGTTAGAAGAAGTGAAAAGAAAACTGCACATTCCAGGTCTTGCTTTTAAAACAGCTCAACAGCCATTTTCCTTTTTTCTCCCACTTGGAGCTGATAAATCAGCTTTGACTTTGCTTAATGGCTAAGGGCCACAGTCTTAAAAACAATAAGACAGAAAAGCCCAATCCATGAATGAGCTAACAACTGAAAGACTCTGAATTACGGACCTACCTAACATAACAGGAAAAGTTTATTTTTTGAGCCACTGTATTTTAGGATCTCTGTCTCAACAGCTTAGCCTGTGCCCCAATCAAAACAAATGTCTATAAACAAAGCAAGGCAACATTCCAGAATGAATCTCAATACTTATTCTAAAACATTCCTTTCAAAACAATGATAAAAATCACTGAGACACATACCAAAAGTGGGAAAAGAAAAAATAAATAAATAAAAATAAAGGAATAATGGGTTTGAGCCTTAGCCAATGGCATATTATGCCAATATAGGTCCTCCCTAGGGAATCTTGCATAAGAAATCTAAGTGGTTTACTTTTCAAATATTTTCACATATTGGTAGAGAGAAAAAAGTTCTCCTCACCTTGGTTCCTGAGGCTTTAATTTTTTCCACATAATCCCAAACTGTCTGAGGTGATATCCTGCCACCTACTTGAATACTATCTGGTAGGTCCTGTGGTAAAAAATGAAGGTGATCAATGTATATACAGTTTATCTTCACTATAATATCTATACTTCATACAAATTTAGTACTAAGACTAATTTGAAAAAATGATTTAAAAGATTATAAAATACATCAATGAATATAAGAAAATATAGGGAGAGCAATTAGGCTTTACCTCAAATGTCAACTCCAAATAACTGAGGTGGATGCTCAAATACAATTAAGAAAGAATCTCAGGTCAAGAAAAAGCAGCAGTGCCAGCATCCCATTCTGAAAACCCAGGAAGAGTGCAGCAGACTTCAGAATGTTAGGGGGCACTGTTTTCCCCATCCTTTTTTTATTTTGGTGATAATAAACTGGGGTATGCCTTAATCACTAACAGCTGGATTTCAGCAGTTATCAAGTTTAACAATACAGTATACTTTTGCACATAAAAGAATAATATTGTAATAATGCAAGGTTCATTTTTTTTAAAGGCCCAATCTTTCTGAGAAAAGAGGACTATACATAAAATCAATTATGAGGTGTGTAGTTAAGAATATTTGAAACTTTAATCAGTATATTTGTTTTTTGATGAAGACAGAAAAATCATAATCAACATTAATTCAATTAAATTTAAATAATTAATTGCTTTAAATAGTTTGTTTGGAATTTTAGTCCAAATCAAACTAGAAATAAGTAGGAAGCAGAGGTGGAGTTCTGAAAAACAACCACATATAAACTGGCTCAGAAAAAAGAATAATAGTTTTGTTTAAAATCAAAAGGTTTCCATAGTTTAGGACTTAATTATTCATTTAAAAAAGCGTTATTTTCACTGTGGACTGATATAGAAATTTAGAAGACTAATTATGCTATAAGAAAAGCATTATGGGTCTACTGCATTTTTTTCGTATAAAATCAATGTGTCTAAAACATTACTTCCCAAGCAAACTATATGCAAAAGTAATAACTAAATTGTTTATTAGTCAAAAACACAACTAGACAAATAAGTTGATAGATTAGATAAGCAATATTACACTGACTTAAATTAATTTCATTCTAATACAAAATAGAGTTTATCTTAGTCTTAAAAGAAAACAGGCATATGTAAGATTTATGTCTTATAAAACACTGAAAACTTTGCCTTTATGGTCAGCATACTAAGAATGGATAGAAAATTTAATGTTAAATAGCATAATAGTAAAATGTAATCTCAACAAAAATATAGTACACATATACTGATTTATTTTCCTTTTTACAGAAACACAGAAAAGTATAAACTATTCAAAAGAATTTTACAAAGTCATACTTTCTCATTTATCATATTACTAATACAATATTGTATATACTATAGTACTACAGCTGCTTATTTCCCACAAATGCTGCTTACTAGTCCTTTCCTATCATCTCAGGTATAAAATCAACCAAGGGCACCACTGCAGCAACCACGGTCACTGACCTCAGAACTGTCAACTAGCTGGAAAGTTTCAACTAGGCAGTTGACCCTTAAACAACATGGGGATTAAGGGTGCCCATCCTCTGTGCAGTAGATAATCTCAGTGTAACACATAGTCGGCCCTCTGTATTCACAGTTCCACATCTGAGGATTCAACAAACTGAAGGTCATGTGGTACTGTGGTATTCACTACTGAAAAAATTTATGTATAAGTAGATCCAAGTAGTCCAAACTCATGTTACTCAAGGCTCAACTGTGGTCTTTACCTCATTCACAGAAATGGGCAGGTAAGAACCACAGTCATGAAGTTGTGGAAATATAAGCAACAGGGGAATCAGAAGACTTGTTAATAATGAAAAGTCTTCCCAACAGACTAGCACTGGAGGCCATAAACATGTTAATCTTTCATGTAAATCTGTACTTCAAGAAAACTTAGATATCCATGCAAAATATCCATTAATTTTTAATTGATATAGTGAGTACATCTTGGAAAGAGAATAAAACGTGAATTTAAAACTTTCAGAGAACAATTTTCTATAGTTCTGAAACTCCATTTGTGAACTTATAATTACATTAATTCAATGTTTAAGAGTCACTGTCAATAAATACTTTTACCATGAATGAAAATAAATATTTTTAGTATTTTATTATGCTGTTTCCTTGCCTTTTGCCTTCAGAAACAAATATGTCAACCCAGGCATAGAAGAGCATAAAAGTTTACAGTACCTCTGTCAAGTATTCAGGGGAACCAGATACTGGGTAGGCTTTGGTAACAAATTTTGCTACAGATGGCATGTTGATAAAACCTTTCCAGATGAAGTTCAATCGAGCCAGGAAGGTACACTCAACTTCAACAGTTCCAGGCATCTCTGGACTAAAAAAAATGACATTAAGAAATTTTCAGCCTAAAGATCTGCTCATGATACTGTATATTCTACTTGCTCATCAATTATTTCTACTTTAGCATATCAAGAAGGCCAAAGTAGGACTTCTCTGGTGGTCCAGTTGTTGGGAATCCATCTGCCAAAGCCGGAGACACACGTTTGATCCCTGGTCTGGGAAGATCCCACATGCCGCAGAGCAACTAAGACCATACACCACAAATACTAAGCCAGTACTCTACAATTACTGAAGCCTGCATGCCTAGAGCCCATGCTCCCCAACAAAGAGAAGCCCCCACAATGAGAAGCCCATGTATCGCAACTAGAAAAAAACCTACATGCAGCAACAAAGACCCAGCAGAGCCAAAGTAAATAAATGAATCAAAAGGCCAAAGTACATAAAGCTATGATTAAAGAGTTTATATTTTCACTTCATAAAACATACTCATATTAACACAGTCATGTTTTACACGATTTTCTTCTAGACTGGCTTAGGTAGACTAATGGGGTCCAGAGAAATGCAAGCAATTTTTCTTTAATTCTTGCCTCTTAAGAAAGACTTATTTCTTAGACTTATTTCTTGCCTCTTAGGACTAATATAATGAAAGAGAGCTTTAAAGTCAAGTCTGCTGCTGCTAAGTCGCATCAGTCATGTCCGACTCTGTGCGACCCCATAGACAGAAGAACAACAGGCTCCCCCGTCCCTGGGATTCTCCAGGCAAGAACACTGGAGTGGGTTGCCATTTCCTTCTCCAATGCATGAAAGTGAAGAGTGAAAGTGAAGTCGCTCAGTCGTGTCTGACTCTTAGCGACCCCATGGCCTGTAGCTTACCAGGCTCCTCTGTCCATGGGATTTTCCAGGCAAGAGTACTGGAGTGGGGTGCCAATGCCTTCTCCGAAAGTCAAGTCTGCACATACTCAATTCTGACTTTTAGAGTCTTTAAAAATCTCAATTAGTTGAAAATAAAGGAAGGTACAGTTACCATCTCAAAAGAAAAGTTCCTTTCTTAAGAAACATGTCACTTTTCTGCTTCTGAAGACTTCCAAGTACAATCTAGCAAAAAGGTATAAAGATTAGAATTTATAACGAAGGGAAAATTACCGTGGAGCAGGAGAGAACGTTGACTTTGGAGATTCTTGTTTCTCCTCTTCAAAGAATTCAGAGGCCAAAATATTTGAGGTTGAAGACAAAGCATCTGCTATACTTTCTGCTTCATTGTCTGAATGTTTACGAGACACGCCAACAACAACTTTCACTTTTTTTGGAGAAAGATCATCTACAGGTGGTGCCATTCGACCTAAAGCCAGAAAACACCAAAACAGACCACTTTTGTAAACGGAAATTTCTGTAACTTTATCCATTTTCACTTTTAGAGTTATTCACTTTCCCTGACTGCACTGCTGCATACCTGGGGTAGTTTTTAACTATCATCATTTCTCACAATGATTTATGGAACACACTCTCGTACTGATGTGGAAAAAGAGAACCTTAAACAACTCAGACAAGCTTTTGAAAAGGAAACATTATAACCATACTCTAAAACAGGTAGTCTGATCCCCTAGAAAACATTTTTTAAACTAAACTACACCAAATTCCAACGGTCTTGAGAGGTAATGTGAAGACCAAGTAAAACAAATCTGTATACTACATCATATTACATATAACAGCAATTCATGACATACGCATACTGCAAAGTGACTTAGTTATTTACTAAGAATGAAAAACACTAGTAAAGTTTAGAAAATGACACTAGTTTTACCTACAGAACCACAAGAAAAAATCATTCCACCTTTCTAAAAATAGGTCAAGTCTTGTAGTGTTTAACAAATGTATTGTGGGCTACCATTAAATCTGAGATATTACAATATTAAATAAAAATTACTAAAATTTTTCCCAGGCCAAAAAAACTAATGAGTATACTAAAAATACTATGACGCTATAAGATAGCTTTCTTTAGGGATGCTGCTGCTGCTGCTATTAAGTCGCTTCAGTCATGTCCGACTCTGTGTGATCCCATAGACAGTAGCCCACCAGGCTCCCCCATCCCTGGGATTCTCCATGCAAGAACACTGGAGTGGGTTGCCATTTCATTCTCCAATGCATGAAAGTGAGAAGCGAAAGCGAAGTCACTTAGTCGTGTCCGTCTCTTAGCGACCCCATGGACTGCAGCCCACCAGGCTCCTCCATCCATGGGATTTTCCAGGCAAGAGTATTGGAGTGGGGTGCCATTGCCTTCTCCGTTCTTCAGGGATAACAATATCTAAAAACACCCTGTCTTTAAGTCTTTACCATTGTATACATTGTAAAAATATGAACACATCATTCCTAGAAGACATATTATTTCTATTATCAGAAAGTTACCAAATTTATAATACATTTCAGTCAGTATTTAATACAGTGATGGAGGATAGCATACTGATTAACCTGAAGAATCTTTCATCTGACTGAACAAAGTGATACCACAGTAAAAAAATTAAAACTGAGAGCAACAACTCTAGAGTTAATTTAAAAAACTCTTAATCCTCCATCTCTCCCAATAAACTGAATATAAACTTTCTCAACACATTCCATTTTCTTTTCTCCACATCCCCATTTCTTACGCCCTAAATCCAGTCAGTCTCCAACATTCTATCAGTATTACCTGAGTATCTCAAAGCTTACTCACCTCTAATGCATCCACTTTAAATAAAACCATTTCATCTCCATCTTGCACCAGTGCATAAAGGTCTACCCTTTAGGTTCCTTCACCATAATATCTACTCAAAGTCAAAGAAATCTTCAAAATTCCAATCTGATCATGTCACTCCCCTGCTAAACACCCTTCAATCACTATCCACTGCTCTTAAATAAAAGACGAAAATCTTTAATACGGCTTACCAAAGTAGGTTTTCAGTTTTCATTGTACTTTGTAAAGTATATTTTATATCATGATCCATAAACATAGATACACACTCCAAATACCCCTGTGTGTTTGTAATGTGTGTAATACATGTATGTATGCATGTGTGGAGTTTTTTGTAATATGGCAAATAGATGGGAAACAATGGAAACAGTGACAGACTTTATTTTCTTGGGCTCCAAAATCAATGCAGATGGTGACTGCAGCCATGAAATTAAGACACTTGCTCCCTGGAAGATAAACCATGACAAACCAACACAGCATATTAAAAAGCAGAGGCATAACTTTGCCAGCAAAGGTTTATATAGTCAAAGCTACAGTTTTTTTCAGTAGTCTTGTATGGATGTTGAGAGTTGGACCATAAAGGCCAACATCCGAAGAATTGATGCTTTTGAATTGTGGTGTTGGAGAAGATTCTTGAGAGTCCCTTGGACTGCAAAGAGATCCAATTGTCTATCCTAAAGGAGGTCAGTCCTGAATATTCATTGGAAAGACTGATGCTGAAGCTGAAACTCAATACTCTGGCCACGTGATGCGAAGAGCTGACTCATTGGAAAAGACCTTGATTCTGGGAAAGATTGAAGGCAGGAGGAGAAGGGGACGACAGAGGATGAGATGGCTATATGGCATCACCAACTCGATGGACATGAGTTTGAGCAAGCTCCAGGAGATGGTGAAGGACAGGGAAGCCTGGCATGCTGCAGTTCATGAAGTCGCAAAGAGTCAGACACAACTGAGCGACTGAACAACACAGTCTCTCAAAATTGCACTTATCTTTATCAGTGCAATTCACTGTGATGTTTCCCATTTTCTGTTTTTGTTTGTTCTGAAATGCTAGTCACTACTCACTAAACTGATTTCACTACTACCCTTTAAGTCATAGACTGACTCACACCAACACTGGGGAAACAAAAACCAACTTAAATCACAAGTGTCCACATTTCAAAATGAAAGCAAGATTTTAGCAAGAAATAATTCCAATTACCTATGCAAATTTTACAGTTAAGATCAAAAAGATGCTGCCTGTGTTGACTAGTGGTATCTTTAGACATCGAGTCAACCTCTCCTTTTTGTTTTTCAGATCCTTCTGTCTTCTCCATTGACTTATTAGCTGTAGGTTCCTAAACAAATGTAAAAGTAAAAATTAGGTTAACAGAAAAAAGTTGGCCTCCGTTATATATGAACTTGTATTTCATACTGCTATTTTTTTCCTCAAAATGAAACTGTCCCATTCATATGTTGTTTCTCACTATTTCTTTAAAAAAATAAGTGCTAGATGTTAATTATGACATAAAATGGACTAAAAACATTCCTATTCTCCAAGGCCTCAAATAAGATTTCATATTATTACCTCAGATATTTAAAAATAAGAAAAGTCACACCAGACTGCAAAGTACAGTCTGCCTAAGAAGCACCTACAGAGTTTAAGGCCTACTAAGAAAATTTCTAAGTCATAAAGACCCTAGGAATCTACCTTTTCAAGTGTTTAACTGTCTGTGTCTGATACAGGTGGTCTGTACGCTTCATGGAGAGAAACAATACTTTAAATACTCTCAAAAAACCACCAAACTACTCTAATAAACACGCAGTTTAAAAAATTATTTTTTCTGCTTTAAGAATATTAGGCAAATAAACCTTTTCTGAATCCTCATATTTTGGGCACTATAAAACATGCTATTTTTATCATCATCATTTACCTGAATCTCCATGGCTGCCTCCTGTTCTTTCATTGGAGCATCACTCTCAATTTCTATCTCACCTTTATGTGTTATTTTTGTGATAGGTCGTCTTTCCACTTCTCTCTGCTCTTTCTCAATCATCTCTATGGTCTAACAGGAAATATTTTAAAGAAATACTTTACAATTAAAATCATAGATGATTTTTAACCTTTAGTTTGTCTGTCAAAAAACAAATATATACTGAGTACTTGCAAATGTCAGAGACTGTTTTAAGTGCTAGGGTTTTAAGAATGAGACCCCATATCTCAGGCCCAGAAAGGTTTCAAGGTAAGAATGAGACCTCATATCTCAGCCCAGAAAGGTTTCAATGTATGGTGTGTGTGTGTGTGTGTGTGTGTGTGTGTGTGTGTGTGTGTGTGTGTGTGTGTGTCTCAGGCCCAGAAAGGTTTCAAGGTAAGAATGGGACCTCATTTTTATCTCAGCCCAGAAAGGTTTCAATGTATGGTGTGTGTGTGTGTGTGTGTGTCCTCATATCTCAGTCCAGAAAGTTTCAATGTATGGTGTGTGTGTGTGTGTGTGTGTGTGTGTGTGTCTTCCTCATATCTCAGCCCAGAAAGGTTTCAATGTGTGGTGTGTGTGGGTGTGTGTGTGTGTGTGACCTCATATCTCAGCCCAGAAAGGTTTCAATGTATGGTGTGTGTGTGTGTGTGACCTCATATCTCAGCCCAGAAAGGTTTCAATGTATGGTGTGTGTGTGTGTGTGACCTCATATCTCAGCCCAGAAAGGTTTCAATGTATGGTGTGTGTGTGTGTGTGTGTGTGTGTCCTCATATCTCAGTCCAGAAAGTATGGTGTGTGTGTGTGTGTGTGTGTGTGTGTGTGTGTGTGTGTGTGTGTCCTCATATCTCAGTCCAGAAAGTATGGTGTGTGTGTGTGTGTGTGTGTGTCTTCATATCTCAGTCCAGAAAGTATGGGGTGTGTGTGTGTGTGTGTGTGTGTGGACCTCATATCTCAGTCCAGAAAGGTTTCAATGTAAAGTGTGTGTGTGTGTGTGTGATCTCATATCTCAATCCAGAAAGGTTTCAATGTAAAGTGTGTGTGTGTGTGTGTGTGTGTGACCTCATATCTCAGTCCAGAAAGGTTTCAATGTAAAGTGTGTGTGTGTGTGACCTCATATCTCAGCCCAGAAAGGTTTCAATGTAAAGTGTGTGTGTATGTGTGTGTGTGTGTGTATGTGTGTGAGTCGCTCAGTCGTGTCCGACTCTTGCAACGCCATGGACTGTAGCCCAGGCAAGAGTACTGGAGAGGGTTGCCATTTCCTTCTCCAAGTCAATGTATAGTAACTGGAGGCAACTGAAGTACAACGTTATTTGCAAAGTGATGAAACATAATATTTACATTTAAAATCTGCTTTCTGATCTACTATTTTAGCAGCTGCCACAGAGAAATAAATGAGAATAAGTTCCTCTTAGGTTCTTAACCTGATGTTCTAACACTCCCCAGAACAGTAATTTACTCAAATAACAAAAACAGGCAGTCCCCCATCAGTGGTCTATTGACGGAACATACTTGGTTATAGTGAATAAGCTCAGCAATAAAACATAATAAACAAGTTAGTGCAGAAAGAACTAGTAAAAGAAGTTGACAGCAGAAAGACAGGTCCAGTCACTTGTCTTGCCATTGTTAAGGACAAATTTTCCTTCAAAGAAAGAAGTCTCCGATGCAGATGATACTTGTAGGCATAGATTCAAAGCAGAAGCAAGGCATGTGCATATTTGGGATTCAGAGGGAAAAAAGGAAATGGTAATATTATTTGCATAATAAGAGAAATTACACAGAGTGAAAGCTAAGAAATATGTGAATGATGTGAATGAGTGCAATCTTATCAAATTAAGGCCTCTTGCACTTCAAACCAGATTTGGTAGAAAATCAATTTGGAGGCTTAAGATCAAGTACATCATGGACAATTAATATGAACTATAAAGAATCAGTATTTTCTAGAATAAAGGGCTACTACTCTAAGTTTATTGTAATAAAAAACATGGGATAATGTGGCTATCTTGCTGTCACAGTAACTCCAAGATACACATTCACCTCACCTTCAAAGGTATATCAAGTTCACAAACCCCAACTGAAAACTCTTGGCATGGTGACTTTCAGGATTTTTCAGTTTCAAAATGCAATACGGTGCACATACTATATATGTTATATAATACACTGGTTACATCTGGAACATCGCCACTTAACAAAAAGTATTTCCGTGACTATGAACTTTCATACATGACACTTCAGGATCACATTTTATCAATAAATTTGTAACAGGGGAAAAAGAAGCCCTTATTTTTCAAAGCATTTGGTATTTGAAACTGAATATTATGGGGTTATAAACATAAACTTTTTCATTCTGACTTAATTTTGCTCTACAAATTACCAAAATTCATAAGCTTCAAACTGTGCTTATGAAATGTGCAAATGTGAGAATAGATTGACCAATTTTTCCACCCTTCTGATTTACAAAATATAAGGTTATGTAAGCTGATAACTGGAGAAAATGAGGAAAAAACAGAACAGAAAAGAAAACAGAAAAAATTTAAGAACAGGCTAACAGAGGATACAGAGAAAGTAATGGCACCCCACTCCAGTACTCTTGCCTGGAGGATCCCATGAACGGAGGAGCCTGGTGGGCTGCAGTCTATGGGGTCACACAGAGTCAGACACGACTGAAGCAACTTAGCAGCAGCAGCAATGGAGGATAAGTAATGAGAAGTACAGAACAAAAGGTATGTAACTGTACTCTGAGTTTAATTTCCTCTGCGTATATACCTTTTCTCTGTGGCTAAAAAAAATGTACGTTTTAATATAGACAAACACATATTCATAGATAATCTTACATGTCTGTTTTCTCTTCGTCTCCAAGCAGCTAACTCTTTAGAAGCTAGCTCTTCTGGACTCATTCTTATAAGGTGATCAGGGGTTACTTCTCCTTTCAGCACTTTTTTAAATAATATCTGGAGGTATTTAAATATGGAAGGAGAGAAAAACATTTTTAAAAGGAGAAGCTGCTTGCTGTACAGAAACTTATCATAAAGATGCAATTTTGAAATCTGATTTATAAATGTTTAATGATTCACATATCACCTACTACAAATAGAATAAATAACAGCCTTGTGTTCTAGAAACATCAAATAAGGCAGCAAAATAAACATTTTGTATAAAAATTAACACATAATGGAGAAGCATGTATGGTGGTGAAGTTATTACAACACCTATCCAAAATTGTATTAAGTCTTCCCAGGGACATACACTACCACAACAGCCAACCCATGACTACATAAAAGCTAATGCCTAAGGAACTTTACTGAACACAGTCTTTCATATTCTTAAAACTTCACATCTTTAAACCCTAACAGGCTTGGTGGGAACTCCCAAGCAAAGAACCAATTACAAGAAAAAACCTAAAGGAAATAAATATTTACTTGAAGAAAAGTTTTTAGATTATATAATTCAAAAAGTATCTGATCCCCTGGACCATGACAGCAGAATTTACATGAAGATTTTTCTTAAGTAGTAGTTAGAAGACTTCAAGAAAATATCTCATATCACACTTTCAGCAAGTATCATTACACAAATTGTTGCACTCATGTGAAAATCTTGTAAAACTTAAGCAAATATTTAAGGAGTTTGAATCTACACCCACAGCCTCTAAATCCCAAATAAAAAACCCTAGGAAAAGATCAGGTATTCAATTAAAGTTTACACCACTGCTAAAAGATTTTTAAAATTAAAGTCATTTTAAAATTAATAACAATATTTTAAAAGCTATCTTTTTATCAAAATGTAAATTATTTTCTTAAGCAGTGTAGCTCTACTTTCAAATTTAAATCAGAAAGTATTAATTATAGTGTTATAAAATCTGCCTTAACAGATTTTTGAAGATTACATAGGAATGAATTTTTTAATGAACTGGATTAAAAAAGGACATAAAGGAAAGAATTCACATAAATCAGGTTAAGACATATTTAGCATTTTATATTTTAAAAGACACTGTATAACACTAGTCACCACTGTGTAGAATTTGTAACTCAATTCAATAGCAGAACACTTTATTAAAATTACTGGTCTCACTTCAAGAAATAAATTATAGATCTATTGTGTTAAATTATTAACCCCTACGTGTTATGTATGTGATCAGTAGGAAAGCTGGGAACATAAATGTCCAGACATGAACAAAATATACTTACGTTGTTTTTAGGATCTTTCAAATTGAACATCAAACTTCTATATTTGTTCTTATATTTAGCATCTGTGTCCCGAAAAAAAGAGAAAAGCTCTTTTTCAATTTTTGTGGCAACTTTTGCTGCCTTTTCCTCTGGTACCTTCAAATTTGAGTCTGTAAGTCTTAAAATTAGAATAACTCAATTATTTTTCAAATACATGAAGCATACATTATTCAATCTTCTACATTATCAATGTGTGTTACCTTTTCATAAGAATGTCTTTTAGAGAATGCCGGACACTCTGTCGGATCTGGTCTGCAGAAGGCTTGGAAGCAGGAACGGCTGGAGGATGCACACCAGGCAGTCCCTTTTCACTTTTCTTCTTCTTTATCTCCTGCTTCTCATGAGCACCTAATTTAAATAGATATCAAAACTCACTAAGCTGCTTTTAAAAAAAATATTTTCCTTTTAAATGCACAATATAAGTTTATAACAGAGCTGACTAATTAAATATCACTACTTTTAGGGACTTCCCTGGTGGTCCAGGGGTTAAGACTCTGTGTCCACTGTAGGAGGTGCAGGTTCGATCCCTGGTTGGCAAACTAAGAACCCATGTGCCACGAGGAAGAAAAAAAAAAAAGTCATTTTTTTTAAATCATTAGATCAGATTCCATATCCCACATTGAAATATTCTTGACAAGGAAATTCTAACCTATGTATGATGACAGATGTTAACTAAACTTATTGCAGTGGACCATTTTGCAATATATACATATATCAAAACATTATATGGTACAACTGAAACTAATGTTATATGGCAATTTTACATTAAAAAAAAAAAGTTCTAAATGACTTTTACTTAGAAACTAAGTTCCCCTGGAGAAGGGAATATATATGTTGTTGTTTAGTCACTCAGTCTTGTCTGACCCTTCTGCAACCCCATTGACTGCAGCCCACCAGGTTCCTCTGTTCATGGGATTTTCCAGGCAAGAATACTGGAGTGGGTTGCCATTTCCTTCTCCAGGGTATCTTCCTGACACGGGGATCAAACCCATGTCTCCTGCTGTGGCAAACAGATTTGCTACAACTGAGTTACCAGGGAATTCATTTTATTTTTATATATATGCACACAATGTGATCAGATAGCCCAAAATGTACCTTTCCCTTGTAGCCTTAGCATCTTTATTCTCTCTCATTTAAACATCTACATTGGCAAAAACGATAACCTGGTGAAAGCTAACTTTTATCCTTCACCCAAACAGCCTATAAACCGCTAAAGATAACTGGAGAAAGCAAGAACTGGTGCTAACA
The DNA here is from genome assembly GCA_935064755.1 of Tragelaphus eurycerus. Taxonomy (NCBI): domain Eukaryota; kingdom Metazoa; phylum Chordata; class Mammalia; order Artiodactyla; family Bovidae; genus Tragelaphus; species Tragelaphus eurycerus. Next base: position 749,459 of record CAKXYN010000041.1, on the reverse strand, counting down.
GATCTCACTTTAAATTTATAAATAAAAATTGTAAGTGGATAGCTCAATGTACTGCCCTAATCCTATTAAAAGGTCCTAGAATTTAAATTTGCTCTCCCACTTTCCGAAACATGTATTTTAGGCTTTTTCTTCTTTCTTCTCAAACCAACAATACCTGCCTCTCCAACTTCAACCTCGACTGACTTTCTCACTTCATATTTCACTAAGGAAATAAAAACAATGTAATCCACTTTCCCATCACCAAACCTACTAACTTCACTCACGTGTCCCTGCTCCTTCTGCATGCAGCCTTCCTACCATTACAGGGCATCAGCTGTTCCTTCCTATGACCAACCCCTTTGGGGGAATCCCATCCCCTCTGACCTCTTCAAGGACTTTGAACCTCAACCATCATCTCTCTCCTACTTCATCAAATTCTCTACCTACTGGATCACTCCCAATAACCTTACAAACATATTATCTCCTTAAAGAGAAATCCTGACCTCATATTCACCTCAAGTCACTCAGGTCATTACACCATTTCTATTTCCTTTAACAGCAAAATTCCTAGGAAGAGTTATGCACAATCACCATCTCCACTTCCTCACCCTCCATTCTTCCATCCGCCACTACAACTGGCTTTTGTCCCCACTGGTTGGTTGGATGGTTTAGTTGCTAAGTCATGTCTGACTCCTGAGACCCCATGAACTGCCAGGCTCCTCTGCCCATGGGATTCTCCAGGCAAGAATACTGGAATGGGTTGCCATTTCCTTCTACAGGGGATCTTCCCAACCCAGGAATCGAACCCAGGTCTCCTGCATTGCAGGCAGACTCTTTATACCAACTGAGGTATGAGGGAAGCCCAAATAGCTATCTGACAGTTGATCATTACCTTCATCTCAGAACTTAACCTGGCCTCCAGGTCACCATGGTCTCTCAGTTCTCTTACATCAAAGGCCATCTCTTAATCTCCTCTGCTGGAGCCTCTCTCCTGCCCAAGTTCTAAATGCTGACATGCCCCGAGGCCTCTGCTTCTGTTCCTTCATCCTCAAACTCGCTACGTAGGTCTTCACATTTAAGTGCATGCTTTAAAGTAACAACTAAGTACCACTAAATCCCAAATTTATACTGCACGGCCCAAAATCCAGACTCATCAGCCAAAGATTTACTCTAAATATCTCCTTATAGATCTCTTAGTAAGTATCTCAAAATACCCAAAACATAATTTTTCAATTTTTCCTCCCCAAATCTCTCTCATCTCCACAAAGAACACCTATACTGATCTAATCATCTGCTAAGACTCTTTTTTCTTTCACCTACCTACATCTAATCTGTCACCACGTTCTACCAAGTCTACTATAAAATGTATCTGAACCTGACCACCTTCACCACCCTTACTGTGCTGTTTCAGGCTACCATCCTTTCTCCTAGATCCTGGTAGACTCCTAACAAGTCTACTCTCCTTCTCTCCTATTCCTTGACAGTCCAGTCTCCACAGGAAAAAAAAAAAAAAAACAGTGAACCAGCATTCCCTCGTATAAATTCCTCTAAAGGCTTCCCACTCTATTCAGAATAAACAATAAGCTCCCGTCATGGCCTCAGAGTTTCTACATAATTTTCTCTCAATTCACCTTGTGCCACCATTCTATCCCTCATGTATCTGTAACATTCTAACCATTCCACAGGGACTTTCTTGCTCTTCAAAAGCAGACTGCTTCCACTTCAAAGCCTTCAGCTCAGCTGTGCCCTCTGTGGATTCCTGCCTCCAAAACAATTCTGCATTCCTTCAGATCCCACTGCCTCCATTTTCTTTGAAACAAATTCCTCCCATTCTCCTTGACCTTGACTGTCTATTCCATTATTCAAGTTTTTCCTCAGTGCCTAAGTTCTCTAATTTTTTTTGTCTCCCTATTATTTTATTTGTCTCCCTATTATCTGTAAGTTCCCATTAGTATTTAAATGTCATGAGGGCAGGGGTCTTATCTTACTGAGATTGTTAGTACTTCCCAAGAATTCCAAACAATAATGTCTTATTTCAAGTAAAGTCAATCACCTATTTTTCTTGCCATTAAAATATAAAAACATTAGTATACAATAATTTCTACTGTTCTTACTACCTGGTTTTGAAGCTTTTTCTCCTGTGCAAATAACAGCTGTAGACTCTTTTGTCATTTTTTCACTTTTCTCTTCTGAGGATCTCCGAGGTAACACTGGTTGTCCCATCTTTCGAAAAGGTGCTAGCTGCCATTTTTTAATTTCACTATCCCTACAGTCTGATGAGTTTTTGCCTTCACCAGATTCCTAGGAAAAATAGTATTTAATTCATTAGAATGAAAACTACTAAACTACCTTTAAAATACAAAGCAACCTTCATGAGTATGTAGATGAAACAAATTAAACCTAATTAGTATGACAGCTTTTTAAGATCATACCCCATTTTTTGGCCCAGTAACTGTTCTGTGAAGATACACATAACTCTCAACAGCAAAAAGGACCTTCAACCTTTCATCCAAAATCCACCTGTTAAGCACCTATTTTCTGCAGAACAAACTGTAGTCTATAAAAGGGAACTAAAAAACACTGAGATTATATTCCCAATAACTGTACTAGAAAGAAAATTAAATATAAGATTTCCCTTCGTCAGATGTGGATATGAAAAAAAAAGAAGGGCAGGGAGAAATTGTAAAGATATCAATTATCTATATTTTTCTTTACTACTATCTAGAACAAAGTCATATTTACCTATAAAAGTATCAAATGTTCAGTGTAGCTACAATTATAACTCACAAAGAACTACAAATGAATCCAGAATTTGGAGACCCTTGGAAACAAGTAATATCGTATTAATAAGAACATTATGTATAGCAATAAAATCATAGTTTTTAGGAAGACAGTATATACAAAAAAAAAAACAACTGATTTTCTCTGGACTGGGAATCCTCTTTTTTATTTACTTGGGTTTATTTTCTACCTCTCTAACTAGAGTTGAGAGCAGGAACATATTTCAATCAGTGATACATACTCAAATCTGGTATCATGCTTGGCACACAATAGGAACTCAATAAATAGTTCAATATAAAATCATAAGAAGTGATCTTTTAAAAGCATATTCCATAAAGTAAACTCAGAGTAGTTCAAAGAAGATTCAACAATTAAACATAAAAAAAAAAAAAAGGAAGGAGTAATCACTTCATTCATGTATTTATTTATGAAATCAGACTAACCTCAGTTCCGTATCTGGTAAGACTGGCTAGAGGGTTCTTAAAACACTCAGTGTTAATGCTTTATAATGTCTTTTTAGACAAGATGGAGGTTTTCTATGGCAAAACAATAAGCTATATTTCCGAGTGGCCAAGAAATTGTACACAAGAAATGATGATTAAACATTAAAAGAACTTTCCAAAAGGCTTGCTATAAACCGTCTGCGACGGCACTCAGTTCTATATTATCGATTACTTTGGTGCTAATCAAATTAACAGAAAAACAGTAAATATTAGGAGGACATAATCTAATTCTCAGAAAGTCTTGGCAGACAGAAAATGTTGGATGCCACAAGGATTTGGCAAACTGGAATTTAATCCAGATTTGTCATATAAGGAATGTCTGGAAGAACTGCATTTGTAAATAAGAAAGTTTTAGAGAAAATTTGTCTATGTTCTTCAATCTGAATGGTCAGACTAAAAAATTTCCAAGGCTCCTTCCAACTCTATAACTTGTGTTCACTGTATCTTGGAATTATTATATTTGACCATCCATATATGTTTGTTACCAGTGTTTCTTCCCTAGAGCTACCTACAAGAATAACCAATGATTAAAAAAATCATAGTATATAAAAGGTAAACAATGAAAATAAAACTTAATTAGATAAAAGGCTGTGTCCTTTATACACTTCTCCTCTAATTGACTAAATATCTTAAAACTTCTATTTAGAAAATACAGTAGTTGAAAATGAAAGATGAGGGGAAACTAACTTTTAAGACACCACATTATAAGGGAGGAATTATGAAGTAAGGCTTCCAAGCAAATACTGGGAACAAAAATCAAAAGAATTAAGATTACATTTCCTTACAGAGAGAACTCTTGCACTTGAAAATAATAATTCCAAATGTGGTTTTAAGGATTCACAGATATTTATGGACTGAAAAGCTTTTAGAAAAACTTCTCAGTAAGCACAATTTATATCTAGCCCCACAAGATCACATACACATTCTACCACTGAAAATCCAAATACCAAACTAGAGACTACACAGAGCACAAAGACTTAAGGAATAAATCTGCATATTTCGAAGATGTCACTAACTGGTTTCACCAAAACTAACAAAACATTTTAAGTAAACCTTCATTTTTGTGGAAAAATAAATGTGAAAATGTACACTACAGTGAGGTCTAAAAAATTTCAAATTCTCAGTCTATACAAGTTCTTAAATAAAAAGAATGCATAATGAGAAGCTCACCCGTTTTAAAATTTTGACCTTGTGCTTCACTGTATCATCTACATACTTGGTTTTATCATTTGTTGTAGTGTGCTTTGGTAACCCAAGCTTTTCATATTCCATTGCTTTATCTTCACTATGGATTTCAACTTTAGCCTGGTTTCCCAAAATATCTGGATCAGCTATTTCAGTCTTTTTATCTTCTTCAGCACAACATTTTACACACACATATTCTTTGTCTTCCTCTCCCATTTGCTGTGCTTGAGAAAGACTTAACCCAACACAATCACCATGAAACCAGTCATCACATCTCCCACAGCCAACCATAAACCTGGAAAGAAAAAAGAACACTCTGATTTGATACATTTTCTAAAAAACCAGTGCCAAGTGAGCCTAAATTCAATTTTTTGTATTGTGGTATTGTGCATGTTTTCTGTCCTTACACATTCTATCTGTTCAACATTGTCAAAGTTCTCCAAGAAAAGAATACTGTATGAAAATGAAACTTTTTAAAGAAGTCAGTATGTCCTCTCTAATGTAAGTGAGAAAATACTTGGGGGGGGGGGGGAGGTTGGTGGAGCACATAAAGATAAAAACAAAGGGCAACTGGTCTGTCTGCATACTGTATGGAATAATTAACATAGAGAATAAGGGTATTCTCCACTGAGAAGGGTGATAAGCTTTGACATTCAACCTATCCAAGTTACATTTACCACACATACGTGAATTTATTCATAAAATTGGAGTCACTTACCCAACTAATTTAAGTGACAAAAAGAAAAACCAGATCCAACAAAAATGCAATTCAAAACTAATTTAATTGAGCCTCACTGACTGTTCCTTATTAAACACCTTAACTATATAACTATTCTTAGAGCTCAAAATATTCTGGTTCATCATGTCAGACTGATTTAGTTTAAGAATTTTTTACATACTTTTGAGTGTGAGCTTACTACTTGACCTTGTACCTCAGATAATAAACCTGTTTTCCCAAATGACGACCAATAGTGTATCAACATGAAGATATTACTATTCAGGCTGAGTTTTCTTTAATTTCCAAACAGTCTCCTTGCAGCTCCCCTTTACTGCATTTTATCTAACAAATAATTTCACTAGCCAATTAAAGTCTAAGGGCATATTTACCACTCTAAAAAGTTTGCTTTTTTAACTTAGAATATCTGGATTACTTTAGAATAAAATAGCAAAACAGATGCATAAACAGCAATTTGAGGGTGAAATTATCTTTTTCACATACTTTTCAACCCACTGTTAAGAAAAGGATAAAAGCTCACTTAATTATGTTTAACATTTTCTTCTCCTTCAGGTTAGTAATTCATGGTATATCTGAAAGATTTAGGAGAATTTAAATACGTTCTTTAATGATCTAAAAACTTTGTGTTGATTTTGGTAAGAATAGTGCCACCACCAACAATGACAAAACTTTGTTACTGTACTTAATTAATCATAGAAGAGGTTATATTAGATCAAATGCCTATTTACAAAAGCCCTGCTGCTGTTGCTCCTAAGTCGTTTCAGTCGTGTCCAACTCTCTGCAACCCCAGAGACAGCAGCCCACCAGGCTCCCCCGTCCCTGGGATTCTCCAGGCAAGAATACTGGAGTGGGTTGCCATTTCCTTCTCCAATGCATGAAAGTGAAAAGTCAAAGTGAAGTCGCTCAGTCGTGTCTGACTCTTAGCGACCTCATGGACTGCAGCCTACCAGGCTCCTCCGTCCATGATATTTTTCAGGCAAGAGTACTAGAGTGGGGTGCCACTGCCTTCTCCATACAAAAGCCCTACAAACATATAATTACAGACATTTGAAACACAGTAGACTTGCATATTAAACCATAATCCACGAGTACAAACTGAAATGGTAAAATAAAACAGCTGGTGGCGACAGACACCAGTGTAAAACTCCTTTTAAAAAGCTATTGTCCAGTAAGATGCTAAAGGTAATATACTGGGTGATATAGCCGACTCTCTCTAAATATAATCAGAGGTCCTATTTTAACTCAGAGACAATAAAATTCAGAGCACTGAGTTTCAAACCTTGCAGGATATCTTGAAATTAAGTCCCTGACTGCAGACCACTCCACTCTTCCATCTCGTGTGCTCCTGTCTATATTGTGGACCAACCACTGCTGTGCACTAAGGAAACTTTGTATTTTCATGTCTGTAATTCACCATTCTTTAAGTGGTGATACTTATGCTAACTTTTTAGGGTTAAATCACCATTTCCTCCATGGTTCATTTAAAAAAAAAAAATTCATTAAAAAACACAAATTAAAAAAAAAAAAAAACACAAACAACTCATGCTTTAAGTAAAAATACAGAATATTTTGGATTCATAGCCCTAGTGAGAAAACTTTCTAACAATGTGGTATTTATCTGCAAGATAGAAATAGTTTCTAGGTGTGGAAGATTTTAGACAGGTCTATTGCATGTTTCAATGATACAGATCATATAGCCAACAGAAAAATACAAAGCTTAAAAAATAGAAAAGTTCTTCTATTTCCGACTGCAAAGTTGTAAGAACTCCCATTTCTTGAAAATAACTACCTAGGTTGATTCTTTTGAAATACTGAAGGAAAGCTAATGTGTTCCCCATCACAGCTATATTAACAATTTCTTCTAAGCAAGCCTGGAATAGTTTCAACTATGACCATGGCTATGCTTTTGTCCCAAATCCAAACCTAACTAACAAACTATAAAGCACATATTAAGAAATTTCAAATCTTTATTTGACCAGGGAAGAGTCACTTTATGATGTAGAATGTATTCACTATATCACCATATCCCAAGTTTATTCTGGAAATACCTCCTCGAATTTGAGAAGCTCTGAAAAACAAATCTCAAAACTATAGTGCCAACCACAGATGTAATCTTAATGATTTATATTTTATGTAAGTAATATACTTAAATATAATTCTGAAAAACCAAAAAATTACACTGATGAATATTATTACCATGTCCCAAGGGAAAATGTAATTGACTTGAAAATGAAACTGGAGAATTTCAAAAAAGGACATAATTAGCAGTATTACAAACTTTATTAACCACATATATATTTTTAAATGGCTTTTCAAAAAAGAGAAGATACATTGTCTTCCCTTTTCATGATATTCCTCATGGCTTAAAAATGGAGTATGGATCAAATAGTGAACATATCCCCTACTTTCTGTTCTGTCCTTGAAATTCTCATCACCAACAGGCAAAATCACTCAAAGATAAGACTGTAACCTGGGTGTTAAATATTTCACCAAAAACAATACTTTAAAAATATCTGTTGTGTTATACTACTGTTATATGTTCATATACAAAATTTTAAATCCTATTATAATTTAAACAATTTAAAATGTAATCCTAATTCTAATCTTTTTGGCACAAATTAAAACATATTCTTAGAAAATTTCCATGTTTCTTCAGAGCAAACTACAAAGGCAACATTGAGAATTCCTGTTCTTAAAAAGTCACAAACTAACAACAGAGCTATTTTAAGATGAGCCATCAAGTTCTAAGTATAAAAGTAACTGAGACTGTATTACTGTGAATGTACATGTACTCACTCTTCCCTAGGATAAAATGATTTCCACATAAACACTAAATTATTATTGTTGTCACTAACAATCTAATCTGCAGAGAAAATTATTTATCTATCAATCTTGTAAACTCCTGAGAAAAACCAGAATCATTAAGAGAAATTTTCCTTTTTTAAGAAAAAGGTTTCTTGCTTAAAGCTATGACTCAATTATGCTAAGTAGACTTTTTTGTTTCTAAATTTCATCCAATGAACTAATCTTTGAAAACTGGACAAGAAAGTGTAATACAAACTGAAGATGCAAATGTCACCTGGAGAGAGAGGGAATACTAGAAACTACAACATAGGTATTATGAAAAGACTAAGATTTCTTCCTTCCAAAATGCCAACTAGTTTATGTTTAAAAAGAAGTTCAAAAGTAACTTTTAAAAAAAGATTAGTCTGGTTTTTACAATAATGAATATGCCTTAGCTGTAAGGAGAATCCAGAAAATAAATGGAAGCCGAAGCAGAATGAAGCGTAAACCGTAAGGCAGTCGATGCCTACTGCCTTTAGGACATGTACAGAAGTTTCTTAAGGTCAAATATTACATTTGGCCACGCCATGAACAAATCTGTATTTAAAAATATAATTTCCAAATGGAAGCATAAACACGAAGCTAACCTCAGTTGCATTATATATAAAATGCTGAAGTAATAAAATAATCTTTATAGGAATAAATGTCACAAGTGCTAAAAAAAAAAGTCATATTAACAAATAGTTTTTACTGAATGTAGCTAGTACATGAGATGAAAGAAATGGATGAAAATTATTTCCACATATGTCCTTCCTAATAAATTCATGTACTTACACATGGATTAAACTAGGAAAATTACATGCTGCATGGCGGTTGCATTTTTTTGAGTAACCTCAGTGTATACAAGCAGAACGCATCAAAGAAGTAGTGAAGGCTAATTAACATGTAAAGAAAAAAACAATCAATAACTTAAGCTTTTTAATTCACATAATTGAAGTAATGAAAAATGTTGCTTCTAAAATTGATTTTCCAATATTATAATATTCATTTCATTTACACAGGGTAAACTCAAAATCCCTACACATCTAATATTAGAATATTAGGTCATTTTCCAGATGGAGGCAAAGAAACTCTAGGTTTTATAGGGTAGATCCAAAAGGCAGCTTTAGGTAAAAGAACAATGAGACTTAACACTAAATCTTCATATTAGGAAAATAACTGATGTTGGTGAAGTGACAACTTCATTCAAAAGCCTGGGCAAACTCCTGAGGACCAGGTCATCGTAACAGAAGTTATCTCAAAAAAGCTACTTTATACCATGGCTTCCAACTTTAGGCCAAAGTTTCATTGCAGAAACTCATTCACTTTAAAGCTTCTATATGATTACTCTGACAATACGTCAGTGTGATCATTTTTAGAAGATGCTTGCAAAGAAACAAGGTCTTCTAAAAGACATAAGGACCATCCAGCCCTTAATTCTCTTAAGCCCACTTTAGAATATTTTAATAAGGTATTTTAAACAAGCAAACAAAAAAGCATAAAGAGCACAAAAGTGAGGGCAAATGTAGCACTATATTCAAATAAGTCAGAAGTTTTAAAAACTGGGAATATACTGTTATAAAGTAACCGCTGACACTAAAAATAGGCTATGGGCTGAATCACAAATGAAGGAACTTGATATAAAAGTTATTTTTTATAGAATAGCCCCAGCAACTCCCAACCACCATCTTCCACACCAAATAATGTATTACAGCACACTGAACTAAACTGTCCCTCCCTAAAGAGTTTCATTTTCATACTAACATTCACTTTCATGAGTAAAGATAATATTACAATGTGCAAGTTATAATGTTCTTTTATTATATCAATGTTATTAGAAGTTCCAACAGCAATCTCAACACTTGAACAGGATAATCTTGTAGCTGAAAACTCCACTTCATCTCTTGTTCTCTTTTTCTGAAAAAGCTAGCAAATAAAAAATACAGCGGGGGGCAGAGGGGAAGTAGAGAGGATGGCAGTGTCATAAAACTAGGGATAACACTGTGCAGCACTATAAAATCACCTCCTAAAAGAGGAGAATTCACAGGAAATCCAAATCACTAAAATAGCAAAAAACAAAATATATGTTTCACTCCATCCCATGTTACATACAAAATTCCTCTGGGTAATTTAATAGTTGTTTTAGCTATCAAATTTCATTCTAAAGTCAAGTTTGATAGCTATAAAGTAGCAGTATTAAGTCAGAGTGCTGCTGCTGCCACTAAGTCGCTTCAGTCGTGTCCGACTCTGTGCGACCCCATAGACGGAAGCCCACCAGGCTCCCCCGTCCCTGGGATTCTCCAGGCAAGAACACTGGAGTGGGTTGCCATTTCCTTCTCCAATGCATGAAAGCGAAAAGTGAAAGTGAAGCCGCTCAGTCGTGTCCGACTCTTAGCGACCCCATGGACTGGAGCCTACTAGGCTCCTCCGTCCATGGGATTTTCCAGGCAAAAGTACTGGGGTGGGGTGCCATAACTGCTTCATTAAAAATAAACAAAAGTGTGTGTGTGTATATATATATATATAAAATTTCCATTATGCCCTTCACATTTTATCACTAGTTCTTCTCAAGCCAAACAAAATAACATATAACTTACAGGCCCAAAGCACTATAAAAATTTTCTGATTTTTTTTTTTTTTTTGAAGATGCAATGACCAAGTTACAGTCTAACTGATTACAATGACAAAACAATTCCATATATATCAGTTTTTGGTCAGACTATGTATTTTAAAGTGTTCTAGAATACTGATGTATTCAGTGGCTCCATCTTTCTATCATCCAGGACTGAGGAGGGGTTTTTGTTTTTGCAAAGTCTTTGCATATTAAATGATCTTTCTATAAAAAGTTCTCCCACTAATCTCACTCTAAAAAACAGCAATTTCTCTTTAATATACATATCACATACATACACACACACACACACACACACACACCTGTTGCCATGTGGTTTTTTGCAAAACCCACACTGCTTGCTGGGAGTCCAGATATATTTGCATTCGAATGAAGAGCTATGATCTAAGCCTTCCTTTTTACAGTAGCTATGTTGTCTGGAATGAACAACGGTGGCTCATCCAAAGAAAAACTTTTGCTGCTTCTTCTTTGGCGGGGTTGTAGGTTCTTCTCAGGTTTTTTTAATTTCAATTTTTCCTCTTCCTTTAAATGTTCTCCACCACCTGCATGCTCCAGCTCTTCCTTGGCCTGACTGTTGGTTCTCGAGGCTAGAGTCAGCTGCTGGGGCTTATGGCACTGTTTCTGACTGGCCTGCAATGAGTGTCCAGTTTGTACAGGATGGTGAGGTTCTTTAGAGCAACTAGGGTGACCATGAGGTTTATCACTCATAGAATGAGTTAAGGGTTTGGAAATCTGTACTAAATTTTGATCCTGTGATGTTTTTCTGAATATAGAATGAGCTTGATTTTTCACAGATTTAACCCCAGAAATGCAACTCTGAATCTTTGAATCCTTATCAACTTGTTTTTTTCTCACTTTGACTGGCCTATGAAAATTCTGCTTAGATTCTGATTCATCAGCATTCCGCTTCACACTTTTGACATTAGCTTTAGTTTTGTTATGCATTAATTCATGCTTTGCTATAGCAACTTTTTTCTGACCATCTGTGGTCAAGGTTTGCTTAGGATGAATTACAGGTTTTTTATGTTTAGATTTTATGTTTTTTGATTCTAAGGAAGAAACACTACTTGACTGGCTATCTCTATCATCCTGAAGGGTTGCTGTTTCATGAAACTCCATTTTAATACCTTCAACAATATTCAACTGTTCTGAATTTTGGTCAGGTGCATCACAAATAGCATTGTCTAAAGTATTACTTTCTGGTTCAAAAGCACCAGTATTAACCACCTCCAAGTTTGATTTATTAAATCTGGTGCCCTCCAATTGCTTATCATTAGACTCTGTACCTTTACAATAAGCCATTTCTATTTCATTTCTTTGAAAGAGAGGGGAGTTCTTAGCTTTATCAGCAACTTCCATGCTATCTTGCAATTCCAAACTACATTCATTTACTTTATCCACAGAACCAGACAAACTGACAAAGTTCTTTTCTGTCTCGTTTGGGTTTGTACAAGCAGCACTGCCAGAGAAAGCATCACAAGATGCAGGTTCCTTAATGACACTGTCATCTTTGTGGGGTAATTTAACTGTCACCTTTGATTCTTGTTCAACTTCTTCTGCCTTCATTGCTTCAACAATAGTCTCATCCATTGTACCTGAAATGGAATCGTTCCGTTCATTTTCTTCTTTATCTGAAAACTTAAATAATGGGCTAAGCGACTTGGTTTTACATTCCAAAGTTTCACTTTTCTTTTCTTCAATATTAATACAAGTCTCTGAAAGGAGTGGAGAATTTAACTCATGAGATGGCACATTTGCTTCTCCCTGATTATTACACTTCTGCTCAGAATCTAATCCAGCTTCATCCTTCATTTCAAGACAAGATGAAACTGCTGCTTCAACCTGTCCACTCTGTCGGTTGCTCCTTCTGCTCTCTTTTTGGTGTTCTGATTTCGGTGATGTACCAGCTTCTTCTTTAATCTGACACCTTTCTGGTTGTTTCACGCCTACTTTAGGGGCAGACACAGTCTTCCCAGATGCCTTTTTTGTGCTATTTAAAGGTGCTGCATTTGAACGCTTGGCAATAGTGCTTTGTCGCAAATTTCTTACTTGTTCTATCACAAGGGAAAAAAATAAATAAAAATAACTTAGTTATGTTGCCATGTGTTTTTATTTCAGTGCAATTTATTCTGAGCTATAAAATTCATTTTCCCATTTCAATGAAAAAGTAATAAATATCTACTCGTGACGGACCATATTTTAGATATGTTAAATTTTATACTTATCAAAGTTCTATCAATTCTGAGGCAGGAAAAAACATCTCTATAAAATTCAGACTGATATTATACTTTACAATAAGACAAATATTTTTATCAAGTTTCCTTTTTATAAAAATAACCTTAGACTAAAATTAAGGTCCTTTATATTACTACCCACCTCAAATAAGGTTATCATACAGTTTTAAATACTAAATACCTTTAAATATATAAAACTAAACAAATTCAAGTGCCAATAAAATCTGAACTAAACCATCTATCATAATAGGATCTATGTGAGTTTCATTACAGCCTCAAAGGAATTCTAATGCCCTTATAAATGTACTTCCATTGTATTTCCATTTTAGCATTCAATCTATTCCTTGACTAGTTTAAATATACCAAGAAGTCAAATATACACTGAAGTGCTAGACACAGATCAACCAAAAAAGAAATTGTATTTAAAAAGACTGAAACCAAGAAAATGTTTCAGAAGGGAAAATCAGGAAAGTATGAAAATAATTTACTGGATACATCCTCCAAGGAAAACAGAAACACAAAGTGAAAACAAATTGGAAAGAAAGCTAAATAATTCACTAAGAAAAAAATATAACAATTCACTAGGCAGAAAAACAACCCACAAACTGAAATACAAAGTAAGGAGCTATATCCAAGCCTACGCATATCAATACCTCTGAATCAATTCTGCAGGAAAACTAAAAGTCACCAATTTAAAAAAGCCTCTTTCCTTTTTAACACAAAACCCTACAATGCAATTTAGAACATTCTCCTAATTTGTCATGTGTCACTGACCCTGAGCTGTGACTGTCTTACAGAAGGTGTTACATGTCCTCCTCCGTCTCTACTGCTACTGCTACTGCTAAGTCGCTTCAGTCATGTCCGACTCTGTGCGACCCCATAGACGGAAGCTCACCAGGCTCCCCTGGCCCTGGGATTCTCAAGGCAAGAACGCTGGAGTGGGTTGCCATTACCTTCTGCAATGCATGAAAGTGAAAAATGAAAGTGAAGTCACTCAGTCGTGTCCGACTCTTAGCGACCCTGTGGACGGTAGCCCACCAGGCTCCTCCATCCATGGGATTTTCCAGGCAAAAGTACTGGGGTGGGGTGCCATTGCCTTCCCCGCCTCCATCTCTAACTTCCCTAGAAAACGCCTGCAGTCACGATACTCAAGTGTCCCCGTTTGGATTATAAATTATATGGTCATCCTAACCTTAGAGACCTTTCCTAATCCCCCCAAGACTTGGTACAATATCTAGTCTTCAGGTAGGTACCCAACAACTTTAAAAAATTACTTACTGGATTACGAACCACTCAAGCTCAGATACATGAACATTTTTAAATAACTAAATGTTTATGATTTGTTATCAATACTTTGATTATTTTTAAAGTTTTGAAGGCAGTCTGTAAAAATTTATAACTCTGCTATATTTATCTGCCCTGAAATAAATGAAAAACTTTTAAAACCCATTATCTAAGTGGTTGATAAATGAATAGCACATACAACTATGAAGGTATTTAAACAAAAAGCTATTTTCCAACAGTAATTGATTAATTAGCAAAGGATAATTTAACTATCTCCTCTAACTATGAACTGCCTTAGTTTGAAGCCAGACTACATAGGCCACACATTTATCGTTATTTGTCTGTAATGTTCATTCTATTCTCTTATTTCTCAAAGTCACAAATATCTACCAAATAACCAATTAAAAAAAAAGTGAGGAAAAGATAAGTAAATATATATATCTCAGTTAATTTACTTATTAAACCCCACATCAAAATTATCGAAAAGCTAGAAATCTAAAAGGAAAGGAAGAATGAGAGAAAACAGGGACAATTTAGGAAGCCAAACAACAGATGATCAAACACTGATGCAGAAAATCCCCCCAAGGTAAACACTAACTGGCAGGGCTGGCCAAACCAACACCACTGGCATCTCCAAAGGTTTAGGAACTGGTGACCCTGGATGATCCTAAAGCAGGGAGGAAGGCAGGCAGTTCACATGAGGAGTTGAAAGCCAAGCTATTTAAGAAGCAGTTGGACCCCAAGCTCCCTCTCCTCTGTTGCATCTACTGGGCAACTGCTCTTCTCAGTTTCTTATCCAAGACCAGAGGCTTACTCTTTAAGGAGTATAAAAACAGAGTCAAGACTAAGGAACATTAAGCACAAATAAGAGTGCCAATAAAGTACACTGAAATTTTTAAGATTATGTGAATCTCTATGTGCTGAAAGCTGAGATGCTCCCATCAGCTTCCCTAAAGGGTTTCCATGTATGCTAGTAATCTAACAATCTAAATTCTAATATCAGAGATTCTTCCCAAAAAGTTACACAGCCAGATTACCAAAGAGAATGCTCACAGTCAACAAAACATTAAACACTGAGCAAACTACCAATGATCAGACATTTTAGGAAAGTCTCTTAACATGAAAGACAGAAGAAAAAAAAAGGAGAAAAAGGAAAAGAAATTTTAAAAAGTTTAAAACACTTTTAAGTAGATATAAGCATCTGAATGCAGAGTTCCAAAGAATAGCAAGAAGAGATAAGAAAGCCTTCTTCAGCGATCAATGCAAAGAAATAGAGGAAAACGATGGAATGGGAAAGACTATAGATCTCTCTAAGAAAATTAGAAGTACCAAGGAAACATTTCATGCAAAGATGGGCTCAATAAAGAACAGAATGTTATGGACCTAACAGAAGCAGAAGATATTAAGAAGAGGTGGCAGGAATACATAGAAGAACTGTACAAAAAAGATCTTCACGACCCAGATAATCACGATGGTGTGATCACTGACCTAGAGCCAGACATCCTGGAATGTGATGTCAAGTTGGCCTTAGAAAGCATCACTACGAACAAAGCTAGCGGAAGTGATGGAATTCCAGTTGAGCTATTTCAAATCCTTGAAGATGATGCTGTGAAAAGTGCTGCACTCAATATGCCAGCAAATTTGGAAAACTCAGCAGTAGCCACAGGACTGGAAAAGGTCAGTTTTCATCCCAATCCCAAAGAAAGGCAATGCCAAAGAATGCTCAAACTACCGCACAATCGCACTCATCTTACACGTTAGTAAAGTAATGCTTAAAATTCTCCAAGCCAGGCTTCAGTAATACGTGAACCGTGAACTTCCAGATGTTCAAGCTGGTTTTAGAAAAGGCAGAGGAACCAGAGATCAAATTGCCAACATCCGCTGGATCTATGAAAAAGCTAAAGAGTTCCAGAAAAACATCTATTTCTGCTTTATTGACTATCCCAAAGCCTTTGACTGTGTGGATCACAATAAACTGTGGAAAATTCTGAAAGAGATGGGAATACCAGACCACCTGACCTGCCTCTTGAGAAACCTATATGCAGGTCAGGAAGCAACAGTTAGCACTGGACATGCAACAACGGACTGGTTCCAAATAGGAAAAGGAGTATGTCAAGGTTGTATATTGTCACTCTGCTTATTTAACTTATATGCAGAGTACATCATGAGAAATGCTGGGCTGGAAGAAGCACAAGCTGGAATCAAGATTGCTGGGAGAAATATCAATAACCTCAGATATGCAGATGACACCACCCTTATGGCAGAATGTGAAGAGGAACTAAAAAGCCTCTTGAGGAGAGTGAAAAAGTTGGCTTAAATCTCAACATTCAGTAAATAAGATCATGGCATCTGGTCCCATCACTACATGGGAAATAGATGGGGAAACAGTGGAAACAGTGTCAGACTTTATTTTTCTGGGCTCCAAAATCACTGCAGATGGTGACTGCAGCCATGAAATTTAAGACGCTTACTCCTTGGAAGCAAAGTTATGACCAACCTAGATAGCATATTGAAAAGCAGAGACATTACTTTGCCAACAAAAGTCCGTCTAGTCAAGGCTACGGTTTTTCCTGTGGTCATGTATGGATGTGAGAGCTGGACTGTGAAGAAGGCTGAGCGCTGAAGACTTGATTCTTTTGAACTGTGGTGTTGGAGAAGACTCTTGAGAGTCCCTTGGACTGCAAGGAGATCCAACCAGTCCATTCTGAAGGAGATCAACCCTGGGATTTCTTTGGAAGGAATGATGCTAAAGCTGAAACTCCAGTATTTTGGCCACCTCATGGAAAGAGCTGACTCACTGGAAAAGACTCTTATGCTGGGAGGGATTGGGGGCAGGAGGAGAAGGGGACGGCAGAGGATGAGGTGGCTAGATGGCATCACTGACTCGATGGACCTGAGTCTGAGTGACCTCCGGGAGTTGGTGATGGACAGGGAGGCTTGACTGTGATTCATGGGGTTGCAAAAAGTCAGACACAACTGAGCAACTGAACTGAACTGAAGTACCTTATGAAAGACAACATAAAATAACACATGTGTGAAACAAGGCCAAAATGCTACAAAAAACATTATTCCCAAAACAAAAAAAGAACACTCAAAATTTGATGAAAAAGTTGATGGATAAACATGAGAATAATTCAGTAAGAAGAGGAAGAAGACAGAGGTGGATAAGTGAAGAAAAGAGAAGAGCCAGTCCCTACTATCTAATACTTGAATGATAGGAGTTCCAGGAAACAGGAGCTGAGAAAAAAAGGAGAAAATAATCAGTGAAATAATTCAAGATTTTCCCAGACTGAAAATAAGAGTATCACTTTCAAGTTTCTGAGGAAAAACAATTTGCAACCTTGAATTCTATGTTTAATCACACTATGATTCCACGTGAGAACAGATTATAAATTAAATCTCAAACATACAAAGTTTAAAAAATATATATATATCTATACATATAATGGTCCTCTGAGTTAAATTCACCCATTCCAGTCCATTTTAGTTCGCTAATTCCTAGAATGTCAACATTTACTCTTGCCATCTCTTTTTTGACCACTTCCAATTTGCCTTGATTCATGGACCTGACATTCCAGGTTCCTATGCAATACTGTTCTTTACAGCAACTTCCTATGCAATATTGTTCTTTACTGGAATGGGTGAATTTAACTCAGAGGACCATTATATCTACTACTGTGGGCAGGAATCCCTCAGCAGAAATGGAGTGGCCATCATGGTCAACAAAAGAGTCCGAAATGCAGTACTTGGATGCAATCTCAAAAACAACAGAATGATCTCTGTTCGTTTCCAAGGCAAACCATTCAATGTCACAGTAATCCAAGTCTATGCCCCAACCAGTAATGCTGAAGAAGCTGAAGTTGAACGGTTCTATGAAGACCTACAAGACCTTTTAGAACTAACACCCAAAAAAGATGTCTTTTTCATTATAGGGGACTGGAATTCAAAAGTAGGAAGTCAAGAAACACCTGGGGTAACAGGCATATTTGGCCTTGGAATACGGAATGAAGCAGGGCAAAGGCTAATAGAGTTTTGCCAAGAGAATGCACTGGTCATAGCAAATACCCTCTTCCAACAACACAAGAGAAGACTTTATACATGGACATCACCAGATGGTCAACACCGAAATCAGATCGATTATATTCTTTGCAGCCAAAGATGGAGAAGCTCTATACAATCAGCAAAAACAAGACCAGGAGCTGACTGTGGCTCAGACCATGAACTCCTTATTGCCAAATTCAGAATGAAATTGAAGAAAGTAGGGAAAACCACTAGACCATTCAGGTATGACCTAAATCAAATCCCTTATGATTATACAGTGGAAGTGAGAAATAGATTTAAGGGCCTAGATCTGATAGATAGAGTGCCTGATGAACTATGGAATGAGGTTCGTGACATTGTACAGGAGACAGGGATCAAGACCATCCCCAAGAAAAAGAAATGCAAAAAAGCAAAATGGCTGTCTGGGGAGGCCTTGCAAATAGCTGCAAAAAGAAGAGAAGCGACAAGCAAAGGAGAAAAGGAAAGATATAAACATCTGAATGCAGAGTTCCAAAGAATAGCAAGAAGCGATAAGAAAGCCTTCTTCAGTGATCAATGCAAAGAAATAGAGGAAAACAACAGAATGGGAAAGACTAAAGATCTCTTCAAGAAAATCAGAGATACCAAAGGAACATTTCATGCAAAGATGGGCTCGATAAAGGACAGAGATGGTGTGGACCTAACGGAAGCAGAAGATATTAAGAAGAGGTGGCAAGAATACACAGAACTGTACAAAAAAGAGCTTCACGACCAAGATAATCATGATGGTGTGATCACTGACCTAGAGCCAGACATCCTGGAATGTGAAGTCAAGTGGGCCTTAGAAAGCATCACTACGAACAAAGCTAGTGGAGGTGATGGAATTCCAGTGGAGCTATTCCAAATCCTGAAAGATGATGCTGTGAAAGTGCTGCACTCAATATGCCAGCAAATTTGGAAAACTCAGCAGTGGCCACAAGATTGGAAAAGGTCAGTTTTCATCCCGATCCCAAAGAAAGGCAATGCCAAAGAGTGCTCAAACTACCACACAATTGCACTCATTTCACACGCTAGTAAAGTAATGCTCAAAATTCTCCAAGCCAGGCTTCAGCAATATGTGAACCGTGAACTTCCTGATGTTCAAGCTGGATCTAGAAAAGGCAGAGGAACCAGAGATCAAATTGCCAACATCCGCTGGATTATCGAAAAAGCAAGAGAGTTCCAGAAAAACATCTATTTCTGCTTTATTGACTATGCCAAAGCCTTTGACTGTGGAGATCACAATAAACTCTGGAAAATTCTGAGAGAGATGGGAATACCAGACCACCTGATCTGCCTCTTGAGAAATCTGTATGCAGGTCAGGAAGCAACAGTTAGAACTGGTCATGGAACAACAGACTGGTTCCAAATAGGAAAAGGAGTACGTCAAGGTTGTATATTGTCACCATGTTTATTTAACTTATATGCAGAGTACATCATGAGAAATGCTGGACTGGAGGAAACACAAGCTGGAATCAAGATTGCCGGGAGAAATATCAATAACCTCAGATATGCAGATGACACCACCCTTATGGCAGAAAGTGAAGAGGAACTCAAAAGCCTCTTGATGAAAGTGAAAGTGGAGAGTGAAAAGGTTGGCTTAAAGCTCAACATTCAGAAAACGAAGATCATGGCATCTGGTCCCATCACTCCATGGGAAATAGATGGAGAAACAGTGGAAACAGTGTCAGACTTTATTTTTCTGGGCTCCAAAATCACTACAGATGGTGACTGCAGCCATGAAATTAAAAGACGCTTACTCCTTGGAAGGAAGGTTATGACCAACCTAGATAGCATATTCAAAAGCAGAGACATCACTTTGCCAACAAAGGTTCGCCTAGTCAAGGCTATGGTCTTTCCTGTGGTTATGTATGGATGTGAGAGCTGGACTGTGAAGAAGGCTGAGCGCTGAAGAATAGATGCTTTTGAACTGTGGTGTTGGAGAAGACTCTTGAGAGTCCCTCGGACTGCAAGGAGATCCAACCGGTCCATTCTGAAGGAGATCAGACCTGGGATTTCTTTGGAGGGAATGATGCTAAAGCTGAAACTCCAGTATTTTGGCCACCTCATGCAAAGAGTTGACTCATTGGAGAAGACTCTGATGCTGGGAGGGATTGAGGGCAGGAGGAGAAGGGGACGACAGAGGATGAGATGGCTGGATGGCATCACTGACTCGATGAATGTGAGTCTGAGTGACCTCTGAGAGCTGGTGATGGATAGGGAGGCCTGGCGTGCTGCAGTTCATGGGGTCGCAAAGAGTCGGACACGACTGAGCGACTGATCTCATCTGATCTCTGATCTATACATACTCCTTTTCCTCACAAAACTACTAGAAGAGGCCAATGAAGGAGCTAAACCAAAGAAAAGTAAATAGGAACTGCAATACAGAACAGAATCCTCAGAAAGGACTAGTAAAGGGAGCTCTGTGGACAAGAGCCACACCTCTATCTTACATAGGGCTAACATAGCACTGCACACAGCAGCAGATCAGAAGGTCCCCAAAGACACTTTCCTCAGCAAGATGAAAATGACAGAATGCCTGATATGCACAAATACATTCAGAAAAGATTCAGATCACTGGCAGAGTAGTTAGGGTGTAATTACTGATATATACATTAAAAGCTGTGTGTGCAAACGTGTAAACTAATAAGCAAATGATCAATTATTAAATAAGAAAGACAAAGTTGTATAGAACAGTTTATTAAAAGGATCATCACTAACAGTGTACTGACTCATAATAACGTAAGTAATCCCTATTGATCTTGTGAAATTATCTATTAGAAAAACGAGAAAATATACTTCTGTTTCATGGGGGAACAAGAAGAGAAAAGAATGCTAAATTCACCATCCATAATGGGAAATCAATAAATACAATCATCAGAATAGTCAAGAAGTAGCAATATACATGTGTTACTTAAGAGACATGGAATACCAAAAAAGTAACAATAGTTAATAAAACCAAAGTTTTCTCTGAGAAAAGGGAAAAAAGTAGTAGGATGGCAAGTACTGGAAACTCACAGGACTAGTCAACTCTCTGAATCATGTGTAATTTCAATGAAAATTTTTTTTAAAATCATAGCAACAGATTGATACATCTCAAAACTGATGATCAAAATGCCTCAGGTTAGCAAACACCAAGAAAATACTATCACTGTTCAGCAAGTTTACACTCAATCCCATCTGTCCCTTCATTTGATTTTCTAGCTTGTTCTCTTTGGTAGAGTTACCTTGTGCCATTAAACGTGGTGATTTTCTTGGTGATCTCACTGAATTTTCTTCTACTTTGTCCCTCAAATTCCTGTTAGGTAAAATCAGTTCTTCGTCATCAATGGTATCATTGCCACTTTCTTTAACAACTCCTTCATCCATAATATCGTCAAGACCAACAACTAGGAAAAAAAAAAAACAAAACAAAATTTTTTTTAAATATTGGTGATGTTAAGTGTTTAAAGGCAGAACAGAAAACATTGTGAGACAGTTTCCTAAAATGGGATAATGCCACTAACAAGCTCCCAATTCAGTTTACAAACTTCTACCTTATGAGGCAACTGGTCAAAGAGAAGACTAGCTGTGATTCTTCTTGGTTTGCCCTCCACTGTCACACACTCTCACTTATCACTCACTGTACCTCTGTGAACATCATAAGCAGCTACACCTGGAGTACTTAATTAATCCCAAGTTTGGTTAAAGAAGTACAAAAAAGAATAAATACCCTGAAAAGCTTGCAATTCTAGGATCATGCTAGAACCAAAAGATTCAAGTTCTAGCTGTAATCTATTCCTTGAAGACTTTTATGCTACATGTGTGAGACTAAGTAATGGAGATATACTTTTGAGTTACATCAAGTGCATGCGCACGCAAACACACACACACACACAGAATGAAAAACACAATGTAACTTCTCCCTCCCCCCACAAGTTGGGGAAAACAGTAGACGTTTAATATAACTATATAATTAAGTTACCTTCCCCTAATCAAAAGAGAGTCATTCATTTAATGGCAGGGGAGGAGGCATGGAAAAGGAATGCAAGACACTGTATTTATATTATCAACAGGTTTATTTCTGTACCGAACAAATGTCATTTTACTAGCTGACATACAGCAATTCTAAATGTGCAGTTGTATAAAATCTTGTGAAAAGAACGTGATTATTGCAGTCATATGACCTGGATTCAAGTCCCTGCTAAAACACTTAAATAAAACCTGACCAAATCCTTAACCTCTCTACCAGTTTCTTTTATCTCTAAAACGAGAACAACAATACCTGTCCTACCTACCTCACAGGGCTGTTGTGAGGATCAAGTGAGATGATGTATGAGAACTCACTTTGTAACTTTAGAGCACTACACAAATGTTAGTTATTATCTTCATCCTAGGGGTTAGAAGGAACCTCAAGAAGTTATCTAGTCCTCATCTTTGTATCCAAGTAGAACTTCATTTAAGAGTTCAACAAGAAAGTGGTCTATCCTAAAAATTTAAAGAGAACAAAATTCTTTATAAATATACTTTCAAATGGTACAATCCTTTTGAAGAGCAATTTGACAACAAACAGAATTATGAAACTCCTTATATACTTTGACCAAAATATTATATAAGTATAGGAGAGAGAATAAATTATGAAAAAATGCTGGCTAGAAAACATAGTGTGATTCTTGTTAGTAACAGACAAACAAAATGTTGTGCATGCACATTTAGACAAACCAAAAAAAAAAAAAAGATCAGCAAAAAATGGATGAAAGTTATAACAACAATTATTCTATAAAATAATATACTTTCCCCCTATTTTCCACATTTCCTGCTATACGCATGGGTTACTCTCAAAAACAGAGTCCATGTTTTTTTATCACTATGCTATATGTTCTAAAGGCTTAAAGAAGAATTTATCTTAGGAAAATTCATCAGGACTTATTTAAGATATAATTGGGGGAAACGTGGGGAGTTCCGTTAGAAGGTTACTCCATTATAATGGATGCTGCTACACATTCATACACATTCTCAGAGAATCTCTAACATTAGATAATTAGTTCTACCATGTTTATTTTATAAAGCAAAAGTTAAGCATTATATGCATACATGTATGAAGAGACAGAAATGGATGGGGGAAGGAAGGTTATCTGTGACTATCTGGTGGTAAGGTGGGGTAAGGAATTGGGGAAGCGGGGTTTCAATCACTGTATATTTTCTATAATAAACATGCATTTTGTATTGTAATCAGGAGAGAAAGTAATAATTCAAAAAACAGTCCAGGAGAAAAGTGATTAAAACCTGATTAACAGTGTTCATTGCCAGGATTATAAAAGGGCAGTCTGAATTTTAGGGCTATACTGCACAGCAGGATCGACAGGATTTAGCAAAGACAAATCTGGAGGTCAATTACTAGGTTTTACCTTATTCCCTTTCCTGGCAGCTACAGCTGACCCCTCTACCCATCCTGAACCCGTTTCTCACTTGATTTCTGAACATCACACACTCCTCCCTCACTGGCTACTTCTCAACACCCTTTATAGATCTCTTCTTGCAGGTATCACACACCAAAGGACTGAAAATGTTCAGTCTTCCCATCTCTCCTTTATGTGTACTTACTTCTCCCTAAATGATTTTATCCAGTCCATATACACTCGCTTGGCTCTCAAAGTTATCTTCCCCAGCTCCAAGCTCACATATGACCTCCTAAGAGTGTGATCTCACATGTCCACTAGGTTGTCAAACAGGTATCTCAATGTCAACATAGAAAAGAAACACCGATTCTACCCTTTTCCCCTCCCCTCAGTAAAACTGCCCTCCTAAGACAGTCCCAGTAATGGAATCCAGCTGCTCAATGCTAACACTCTAGAACTATCCCCAGCGCCTCTCTCCTCATATCCTACATTCAAGGGTCAGCTCAATCTGCTATCTGTATCTACAAAACACATCACCTATCTGATCACCACTGACTACTCCCACAGTTCACCTTCTCCCCACACCACCATCATCTCCCATCAAGCCTCCCAGCGTCCCAGGATCCTCCACGGCCACCTGCCACAGACACACACTCATACTCACAGTTTGTTTTCCAGACGTCATAACTATATCTTAGATTCTTCCAAAATATAAAGTTATATCATGTTACCATTCTTCTATCCTCCAAACCTTACCAATACAGATGGATATTCACACACTTCAGATACATTTTCAAAATCCCAGCCAGGGCCTCCGGGATCCAGAGAAGAGCAGCCCCCACCCACTTTCCTCACTTCTTGACCACTGACTCACAGTGCTCCAATCACACTGGTCTCTCCATAACACCGAGAAGCAAAAAAAAAAAAAAAAAAAATCAAGCTCTAGGTTGTCTTCAACATTTCCAGGGCTCTCAAGAAGTACGCCCCCAAAACCAACGCATCTGCTTAACCTTGCTGTGCCTCAAGCTGCTCTATGAAGCAGAGATCATGCTAGTGGTCAGCGGTGCACTGTAATGATTACATCAATGTGAGTGCAGGGCTTAGAACAGAATCTGGCACCTAGCAACTGTAGACTTTGGTTCACAGTCTCCCCTATCATGGACCCCACCATCACAATTTATGTATTCTTTTTCCCCTCAATTCCCCCGAGAACAAATCTTCCATTAAAAATGTACCTGAAATTTCTTTCTTCTAATCCATTTGTCTGATTAGAGTAAATCAGAGTACAGAATGAACAAGCTCTTGTAAAACCCATCCAATTAGATACTTAAGTTTTGCAAAGTTCAGTCCAACAACTTCCACTAAGAAAATGAATAGAAAGCAGTGATGTACAATCTGTTCTCTTTTCAAATCTCTGTTTATTCTCAGTTCAGTTGCGTCCAACTCTTTGCAATGCCATGAATCACAGCACGCCAGGCCTCCCTGTCCATCACCAACTCCCAGAGTTTACTCAAACTCATATCCATCGAGTCAGTGATGCCATCCAGCCATCTCATCCTCTGATGCCCTCTCCTCCTTCTGCCCTCAATCTTTCCCAGCATCAGAGACTTTTCCAATCAATCAGCTCTTCACATTGGGTGGCCAAAATACTGGAGCTTCAGGTTTCAGCAGCAGTCCTTCCAACTAGTATTCAGAGATGATCTCCCTTAATAGTGACTGGTTTGATCTCCTTGCTGTATAAGGGACATTCAGGAGTCTTCTGCAGCACCACAGCTCAAAGCTATCAATTCTTCTGACACTCTGCTTCCTTTACAGTCCAGCTTTCACAGCCATAAGTGATCACTGGGAAAACCACAGTGACCATATGGGCTTTTGTCAGCAGTCATATCTCAGCTTCTCAATACACTTTGTAGGTTTGTCATAGCTTTCCTGCCAAGAAGCAATAATCTTCTGATTTCATGGCTACAGTCACCATTTGCAGTGATATTAGAACCCAAGAAGAGGAAATCTGTCACTATTTCCACCTTTTCCCCTTCTATTTGCCATGAAGTAATGGGACTGGATGCCATGATCTTAGTTTTGTTAATATTTAGTTTTAAGCTGGTGCTTTCATTCTCCTTCTTCACCCTTATCAAGAGGCTCTTTAGTTTCTCTTCACTTTCTGCCATTAGAGTGGTATCATTCATGTATCTGAGGTTGCTGATGTTTCTCTTGCCTACCTTGATTCCAGCTTGTAACTCATCCAGCCTAGCATTTCTCATGATGTGCTCAGCATATAGGTTAAAAAAAAAGAGCGACAACAGACAGCTCTGTCATACTCCTTTCTCAATCCTGAACCCAGCTCTGTCATACTCCTTTCTCAATCCTGAACCAATCTGTTGCTCCATACATAGTTCTGTTTCTTGACCCAAATACAGGTTTCTCAGGAGACAAGTAAGATGGTCTGGTATTCCCATCTCTTTAAGAGCTTTCCACAATTTCTATGATCCACACAGTCAAAGGCTTTAACGTGGTCTATGAAACAGAGGTAGATGTTTTTCTGGAATTCCTTTGCTTTCTCTATGATCCAGGGAATGGCAATTTGTCTCTGGATCCTCTGACTTTTCTAAACCCAGCTCGGACATATGCAAGTTCTTGATTCAGGTAATGCTGAAGCCTAGCATGCAAGATTTTAAGCGTGACCTTACGAGCATAGGTGATGAGAGCAACTGTCCGATGGTCTGAACATTCTTTACTACTCTTCTTGGGAACTGGGATGAGGCCTGACGTTTTCCAGTCCTGTGGCCACTGCTGGGTCTTCCAAATTTGCTGACATGTTGAGTGCAACAATTTGACAGCATCATTCTTCAGGATTTTGAATAGCTCTACTGGAAATCCTACTCCTGGAAAAGTTCAGTTTTAATTCCAATCCCAAAGAAAGGTAATGCCAAAGAAGGCTCAAACTACTGCACAATTGCATTCATCTCACATACTACCAAAGTAATGCTCAAAATTCTCCAAGCCAGGCTTCAACAGTACATGAACCATTAACTTCCAGATGTTCAAGCTGGATTTAGAAAAGGCAGAGATACCAGAGGATCAAATGGCCAACATCTGCTGGATCAGAGAAAAAGGAAGAGAGTCCAGAAAAACATCTACTTCTCCTTTATTGACTATGCCAAAGCCTTTGACTGTGTGGATCATAACAAACTGTGGAAAATTCTTGAAGAGATGGGAATACCAAACCACTTTACCTGTCTCCTGAGAAATCTGTATGCAGGTCAGGAAGCAACAGTTAGAACTGGACATGGAACAACAGACTGATAAGGCTGTATATTGTCACCCTGCTTATTTAACTTGTATGCAGAGTACATCATGAGGAATGCTGGGCTGGATGAAGCACAAGCTGGAATCAAGATTGCCAGGAGAAATATCAATAACCTCAGATATGCAGATGACAGCACCCTTATGGTATAAAGCAAGGAAGAACTAAAGAGCCTCTTGATGAAAGTGAAAGAGGAGAGTGAAAAAGTTGGCTTAAAACTCAGCATTCAGAAAACTAAGATTATGGCATCTGGCCCCATTACTTCATGGCAAACAGATGGGGAAAAAACAGAAACAGTGACAGACTTTATTTTGGGGGGCTCCAAAATCACTGAAGATGGTGATTGCAGCCATGAAATTAAAAGACGCTTACTCCTTGGAAGGAAAGTTATGACCAACCTAGATAGCATATTAAAAAGCAGAGACATTACTTTGCCAACAAAGGTCTATTAGTCAAAGCTGTAGTTTTTCTAGTAGTCATGTATGGATATGAGAGTTGGACTATAGAGAAAGCTGAGCGCAAAAGAATTGATGGTTATGAACTGTGGTATTATGAACTGAGAACTGTGGTTATGAACTGAGAAGACTCTTGAGAGTCCCTTGGACTGCAAGGAGATCCAACCAGTGCATCCTAAAGGAAATTGGTCCTGAATATTCTTTGGAAGGACTGATGCTGAAGCTGAAACTCCAATACTTTGGTGAGCTGATGCAAAGAATTGACTCATTGGAAAAGACCCTGATGTTGGGAAAGCTTGGGGGCAGGAGAAGAAGGGGACGACAGAGGATGAGATGGTTGGATGGCATCACTGACTCAATGAACCTGAGTCTGAGTAAGCTCCAGGAGTTGGTGATGGAGAGGGAGGCCTGGCATGCTGCAGTCCACAGGGTCACAAAGAGTCGGACACGACTAAGCAACTGAACTGAACTAGAACTCTATTGCATCCACTAGCTTCACAGCAGTGATCCCTGAGGCTCACTTGACTTCACACTCCAGAATCACTCCAGATTCATTAAGATCTTTTTTTGTACAGTTCTTCTGTGTATTCCTTCCATCTCTTACTGATCTTCAATGTCTACTAGGTCTCTACTGTTTCTGTCCCTTATTGTGCCCATTTTTAGGTGAAATGTTCCCTTGTTAAGGTAAAATTTATTAAATTTCTCAAAACTGGCCTAAGTTTAAGTCACTTTACATCATACAGAAGGGAGAACCACAGTACTGCAGAGACTTCATATCTGACAAGCCTTAATTCAACTCACGCTGGCAGTACAAAGGCCAAATTCCACTGCTTCTAGGAATTTATCTCCTCTATTATGAAATTTGGCCCTAATTATCAGAATTGAGAAAAACCTAAAGAGCATGGTCTCTTTGCAAAGTCACAACGATAAATGTTACGTATCTATTTCAGAGTTTGTGATATGAAGTAAAATAAAAACTTCCATAGATATATCCACTTAACCCCCCCCCTCAGGTTTCTCCTCTAACACAGCAGCAGACCACAACTCAGTCTCTAAGGGCCTCCCTTCAGAAAGTGTTTCCTTTATAAATGATTCATATGCTCCTTCCAAAAAAGAGTCCACGTTATGACACACATCAATTTGTGTGTTATATATACAATGAGTCATTTGGGGGTGAATTTATCATTTTAAATATTGGTACGTTTCTAATTTTAAAAATACAAACAATGCTACTACCTTTCTTCCCATAAATTTAAAAACACAAGTTTACTGAGTCAAAGAAGGCAAATTTATATATTCTACTATTTTTCAATCTCATCACATGACTTTTGATAAAGAGTATAAACAATTTACAGAGCAAAAAGTTTCATATTAAGTCTCAATTAAGAACTTACTAACACTGAGTTGCCGATTTTTAAAAGAAACACAGTTATTATAAGCCTGACACACATACTGCATATTTGTGTTTTTTTAGCTGCGGCCTTCTCTTCTAGGCTTGTCTTAATGCCTAGAAGAGAATTATTTTCTCTCAATAATTTATACGAACTCTTTGTGTAATATCTGCGTTACCTATTTATTGCAAGTATTTTCCCTCGTTTACCTTTATTTTAGTATTATCTCATGCTGCTGCTGCTGCTGCTAAGTCGCTTCCGTCATGTCCAACTCTGTGCGACCCCATAGATGGCAGCCCAACAGGCTCCCCCATCTCTGGGATTCTCCAGGCAAGAGTACTGGGGTGGGGTGCCATTGCCTTCTCCGATTATCTCATAATCTAATTTTTCAGTTACTCCAACAGGATTAAATTATCCATCCTTTCTGTTGAAATTTAACACATTCTAAAGTCTTATCGACAGAGGATGAGATGGCTGGACGGCATCACTGACTCGATGAATGTGAGTCTGAGTGACCTCCGAGAGCTGGTGATGGATAAGGAGGCCTGGCGTGCTGCAGTTCATGGGGTCGCAAAGAGTCGGACACGACTGAGCGACTGATCTGATCTGATCTGAAAGTCTTATATTTAAACATATATTTTCACTTTTGTCAAATAGTTAAATATTTAAACAAATATTTTGACTTTAGTCAAACAATTCATACTTTGGGAAAAACTGATTAGTATTTCACAGAGAGTTTCTATCAAACAAATCTAAAAGACACTAAAAGACTAAATCTAAAAGACTAAAAGGTTAAATGAAGTTAAAACAGTTTTTTCACTGCAAATCTTTAGAGCCTTCAATATGTTAAAGGCATATTATATGAGGGAAAGAAGTGTACATGGTAAAACTGCTTCCCAAACTTTATGTTCTCACACACATACCAATAAAACATACTCCAAAATGCAACGATAGTTATTTCAGTAAGCAGCTTTCTCCTTCTTATTCATACTTTCTAATCCATATCATATTAAAAACACTTTGTCAAAAAGAATTTCCCCCCAAAATACATAATCACTGGTGCCACTTTTTAAATCTTTCCTTTGTAAAGTTATATATGTACCTGATTTTAAAGAATTGTGCCTAATTCTATAAAATTTATGAAGAAAAACATTAATGCTCAGCACCCACTCACTTTCCTTCTGCTTCTCCCACTGAACCTCAGTTCACTGGGAAAATGTAGGTAGTATTTCCCTCCACTGAAAGGCTACTGTAAAAACTATCCTAACAAGTGCCTGACTAAATGCTTGACTGAAAACATAAGAAAGTAGCCATTATAATATCTTAGCAGATACTATAATTATGTTTCAAACCATTTTCTGTAGCCCTAAGTACCCTTCACTATGACCCCTCCCCAACTGTCAAAATAATTTCTCTTATTGCCAAAATGATTCTATCACATTATAAAAGTGAGATGATAATCATTCCCTAACTTTTGAGCATTTTAATTCCATCCTAAAATACCATAAATTATGTACCTTTATAGTAATTCATTCAAAAATACTGAGCACCTACTATGTGTCACAGGCTGGCATAGATTATTCCAGATACCAATGACAAAGAATTCTCAAGACAAACAACCCAGTTTCTTCGCTAAACCTGAAGAAGTAAGAGATTAGAAATAGAAACGTGTGTGCATGCTCAGCTGCTCAGTTGTGTTTGACTCCTTGAGACCCTATGCGATAGCCCTCCAGGCTCCTCTGTCCATAGGATTTCTCAGGCAAGAACACTGGAGTGGGTTGCATTTCCTTCTCCAGGGGAACATCCTGACCCAGGGATTGAACCCATTTCTCCTGCACCTCCTGCACTGGCAGGAGGATTCAGCTGGGAGGCCATTTAGTAACCGTAAAGGGGGTTAAGCATTTACACAGACTGATACACACTAAAGTCACATAGCAACCAAATGAACATATGAACATATTGACCTAATTCAAATCTAATTCAAACCGTAAAAAGAAAAATGTGTGGGAACTAGGTAAATAAATGAACACTGACTGCATACTTGGAAACATTAAAAAGTATCTTTATTTTAGACAGGATAATATTGATGATTTTTTTTTTAAATAAAGAATTATTTTATTTTAGAGATACATACTGAAATATTTACAGATGAAATTATATGATTTCTGAGCTCTTCTTCAAAATAATCTTGGTTGAGGGGAGGTAAGGAAGACTGAAGCCTGGCGTGCTGTGGTCCATGGGGTCAAAAAGAGTTGGACACGACTGAGTGACTGAACTGTGCTGAAGGAGAACTGAGTGGGGTTCAAATGGAAAAAGAAGAACTATTAATATTAACTAACTGTATAAGTAACAGGTAGATGAGGGTTCATTTATTATACTGGTCTCACTGCTTTGATGGAGAAGGAAATGGCAACCCACTCCAGTATTCTTGCCTGGAAAATCCCATGGACTGAGGAGCCTGGGAGGCTACAGTCCATGGGGTCGCAAAGAGTCAGACACGACTGAGTGATTTCATTTCATTTCACTGCTTTGATGTTTTCCATAAAACAGAAAAAAATTTAAAAACTGTTGCCATGAAGCTTCCTTTTAACTAGGATGAGACAAATAAAAAAGATATATAGTGTATAAACAAAAGGGAAGAATGGGGAGTACAAAGAAGGAACAAACAGTGGTCTATAATTTTAAACTGAGAGGCCAGGGAGAGCCGGGGATACTGGTACTGGTTGTCTCCTGTGCAAGAGCTTCCAAGTCAGGAGAAAGCTCACTGTTCAGCCCAGAAAGAGCCTGGGGATAGCAATGCTGAGGTGAATTTTCAGCAAAAGCAGAACAAGTTGAGGGAGTAGCTTTCTAGTTAAAAGACACATCAAGTACCTAGGCTCTGAGGCAGGAGTATGCCCGGGATGGTGGAAGAACAGAAGAATGGGGGCAAGTCTATGTGGCCAGATTAGCAAAAAGGGGGAGAAGAGCAAGTAAAAACATAAAGGTACAGGGGGCAAGCTAGGCTCAGTGTCATAGGCCAGGAGAACTTTAGTTTTCTCCTTTGTGTGAAATGGAAAGGGACCAGAGCATTGTGAATAAAACGGTGATAGGATCTAACTCTCCAAGATTACTCTAGATGCTGTTCTGAGAACATATAGGACAGAAACCCCAGAGGCAGAAGCATGGAAACCACTTCCAGGCTAATGCAATAATCCAGATGAGAAATGGTAATGACTAAAACCACAGTGGCAGTGAACTAAGTGAGACTGTATGAGATACCAGAGTCTGGGTATATTCTGAAAACAATGCCAACAGGATCTGCTGATCAAGTGAATACAGAACATGAAAGAAATAAAAATGACTTCAATGTTTTTTGTTAAGCAACTCCAAAGAAGTTAACATTTCTAGAAATGAGGGAGACTAGGCATAAAGTGGTACAAGGAGAACTGGGAGTTGGAGAAGCAGGTACCACGAGTTCAGTGTTAGACATCAAGCTTAAAATGTCCAACAGACAGCCAAAGAAGTAAATTCAGGAGTCTGGAGTATATATATTTAAGAGCTGAATTATAAAGCATGTTTTAAGTCATAAAATTAGGGCTTCCCCAGTGACTCAGAGGGTAAAGAATCCACCTGAAATGTGGGAGACCTGGGTTCAATCCCTGAGTTGGGAAGATCCCCTGGAGAAGGGAGTGGTTACCCACTCCAGTATTCTGGTCTGGAGAATTCCATGGACAGAGGAGCCTGGCAGGTCCACGGGGTGGCAAAGAGTTGGACACGACTGAGCGATCTTCACTTTCATTTTCACTTTTCAATTCACCATAAAAGTGAGTAGAAATAGAGAAGATGCTTAAAATCTGAATCCTGAAATACTCCAGTGCATAGAGGTCAAGAAGATGAAGAGGAGAATCAGAAGAAACTGAGAGGAAGACAAGAAGGTGAGAGAATAACCAGGAATGGTGAACCAAAAATCGCATCTGGCAGAGTGACACTGCTTGTAACCCAGAGCAGCTGATGAGGTGAAATCAGAATGTGGAGGAGAGATACTGGGGGTGAGAGCATTAAAATTCTTTCCCGGAGTTTGTAGTAAACACACAAAAAGAACAGGGCAAGACAACTATCCTGATGCATAAATATAAAAGATGATATGTGGCTAACACTGAAATTCAACTGTAAGGACCTTGACAGAGACTCTTTCAGACTTCTACCAAGCACAGAGAAAAAGAGATATTCCATTATGTTAATTACATATCATATCCATGAAATACATAAAATAGAAACCTAATCAGAGGGGACTTTCCTCATTGTCCAGTGGCTAAACCTCATGCTCCCAATGTAGGGGGCCCAGGTTTGTTTCCTGGTAAAGGGAAATAGATTCCATGTGCCACAACTAAGACCCAGCACACCCAAATTAATTAATTAGTTAAGTTTTTTAAAAAGAAAACTTAATCAGAAAACACAAAAACCTAATATAAATACCTAAGTATCTGATTTCATGAATATCTAAATATGTACCTAAGTAGTGGATATAAAGGCAAAAAAATGTACCAAAGGTTTTTTTTTTAACTATCAGGCAACATTATGAAATTAAGGAAAATATCAAAATGTACATAACAATTTCTCAGTTGAATTAGCTCCACTCCATAATTCTAAGAAGCACAGAGAAGAGGCACTTGGCCACCAACCCAGCCAACTCCAGAAAACTTAAGAGTTAAGTTAAACTGGAGTGTTAAGTGAGTACTGGGGAGTATTGAGTTGCTTCAGAATCTGCTCCTTGGTTGTTTGGAAATCACTGTCTTACAGCTGATTTACATAATCCACTAATTACAGACTCAACTTGGCCAAAAAACTAAATATTAAGGTATTCCTATAAGCACAACCCAAG
The DNA here is from genome assembly GCA_935064755.1 of Tragelaphus eurycerus. Lineage (NCBI taxonomy): Eukaryota > Metazoa > Chordata > Mammalia > Artiodactyla > Bovidae > Tragelaphus > Tragelaphus eurycerus. The sequence continues at coordinate 715,854 of CAKXYN010000041.1, read as the reverse complement.
GAGATACTATAGTTGACCCTTGAATAATATAGGTTTGAACTGTAGGAGTCCACTTATTCACAACTTTTTTTTCAACCGTAAATACTCAGTATCACATGACCCATGGTTGGCTCAATCTCTGAACTTGAAACCACAGATATGGAGGAACTGTGGACAGCAAGGAACCTCTGATACGGAAGGCAGACTGTACATTATACTCAAGATTTTTGACTGGGCTGAAGGCTGATATCCCTAAATCACACTGTTCAAGGGTCAACTGTAGAACTACTTATTAACACTGGATTATTTTAATCAGACAAAAGGATTAACTAACAACCACTTAAATTAAGTATACTTTTCATTTGCTATTTCTCTACTAGGAATGTTCTTCCCTTACCCAGGAACCCATAATCTTCAAAAGACTGGCCACTACATGTGTCCAAGCACACTGCTTCTCTTGGGTCACCTCCACTCACAGACCTGCCCTAACCAGCCCAACTCTCTGAGATGGTGCTGGCCACCAAACAACCAACCAGACAGTCTCTATCGCCTTACATTCTACTTGGAAGCTCTAGTACAGGGATTTTGTCTCAAACACAACTGTATCCTCCAGCACATGATGGGCACCCAACAACTGTTTCTTAAATGAACAAAGAGCACCAACCACTTTTTGCCAAATCATTACACCTTACAACTGTGGAATCACATGCTGCTGGTGCTTGGAATGCATTTTAATGAGAATGTTACCATAAAACAGGAACTGGGTGAAAAGAAGTGACTAATTCTCCTATAATATGGATCTTAGTTTTATTTATTTTCACACTGCAACGAACCAGATCCCAACAAGGCACTTCATTCTATATTTTGTTTGCTTTTATTCAAACATAAAAGAAAACCAGAGATAAATGAGGTTAAGCAAAAAGTTCTTAGAGGATTACATATTTTTCAGTATGTAAGACTGATTAACATCCTTAATCCATAGCACCCCATGACAAGACTCTACTGATAGTTTACACAAAACTAAATAGAATATAAACTCCATGAGAGCGAATTTGACACTGTTTTCTGATATGTCTGTAACTCCTATAACAACCAGTGTAATTCCTATTAACATCAGCACATTGAAAACATAACCTAACTGCATCAAAACTCAAATATAATGCCTGGGCATTTTATTCTTTTTGGTGCAATTAAGATTGTTTTCAATCTCTATTTAATGTCAAAGTTTCTTTTACACAGTAACATTTATCTGTTGTATTGCAGCTTTAGCTCTGATGCATTACTAATTCTATCTTTCTGAGCAGCTAGTATTTCTGTTGTTTGGCTGTTTCATGTTGGGATACTTCCTTCTAATCTCTGGTTTTTAAAAACTATAAGGATTCTTGCTCTGCGTTCTGGAAGGAATTAGCCAATGCTACTGTGACATGGAGTTCCGTTCAGTTCAGTTGCTCAGTCGTGTCCGACTCAATGAGACCCCATGGACTGCAGGATGCCAGGCATTCTTGTTTATCACCAACTCCTGGAATTTACTCAAATCCATGTCCACTGAGTCGGTGATGCCATCCAAACATCTCATTCTCTGTCATCCCCTTCTCCTCCTGCCTTCAATCTTTCCCAACATCAGGGTCTTTTCAAATGATTCAGTTTTTCACATGAAGTGGCCAAAGTATTGGAATTTCAGCTTCAGCATCAGTCTTTCTAATGAATATTCAGGACTGATTTCCTTTAGGATGGACTGGTTGGATCTCCTTGCAGTCCAAGGGACTCTCAAGAGTCTTCTCCAACACCACAGTCCAAAAGCATCAATTCTTCAGCACTCAGCTTTCTTCACAGTCCAACTCTCACATCCATACATGACCACTGGAAAAACTATAGCCTTAACTAGACGGACCTTTGTTGGCAAGTAATATCTCTGCTTTCTAACATGCTGTCTAGGTTGGTCATAACTTTCCTTCCAAGGAGTAAGCATCTTTTAATTTCATGGCTGCAGTCACCATCTGCAGTGATTTTGGAGCCCAAAAAAATAAAGTCTGACACTGTTCCCACTATTTCCCCATCTATTTGCCATGAAGTGATGAGACCAGATGCCATGATCTTAGTTTTCTGAATGTTGAGCTTTCAGCCAACTTTTTCACTCTCCTCTTTCACTTTCATCAAGAGGCTTTTAGTTCCTCTTCACATTCTGCCATGATGGTGGTATCATCTGCATATCTCAAGTTATTGATATTTCTCCCAGCAATCTTGTTTCCATCTTCTGCTTCCTCCAGCCGGGCGTTTCTCATGATGTACTTTGCATATAAGTTAAATAAGCAGGGTGACAATATACAGCCTTGACATACTCCTTTTCCTATTTGGAACCAGTCTGTTGTTCCATGTCCAGGTCTAACTGTTGCTTCCTGACCTGCATACAGGTTTCAATAGAGGCAGGTCAGGTGTTCTGGGATTCCCATCTCTTCAAGAATTTTCCACCGTTTGTTGTGATCCACACAGGCAAAGGCTTTGGCATAGTCAATAAAGCAGAAATAGATATTTTTCTAGAACTCTCTTGCTTTTTCGATGATCCAGAGGATGTTGGCAATTTGATCTCTGGTTTTTCTGCCTTTTCTAAATCCAGCTTGAACATCTGGAAGTTCATGGTTCATGTACTGTTGAAGCCTGGCTTGGAGAATTTTGAGCATTACTTTGCTAGTGTGTGCGATGAAGGCAATTATGTCATAGTTTGAACATTTCTTTGGCATTGCCTTTCTTAGAGATTGGAATGAAAACTGATCTTTTCCAGTTCTGTGGCTACTGCTCAGTTTTCCAAATTTGCTGGCATAGTGAGTGCAGCACTTTCACAGTATCATCTTTCAGGATAGAAAGAGCTCAACTGGAATTCCACCACCTCCATTAGCTTTGTTCATAATGATGCTTTCTAAGGCCCACTTGACTTCACATTTCATGATGTCTGGCTTTAGGTCATTGATCACACCATCATGATTATCTGGGTCATAAAGATCTTTTTTGTACAGTTCTTCTGTGTATTCTTGCCATGTCTTCTTAATATCTTCTGCTTCTGTTAGGTCCATACCATTTCTGTCCTTTATTGTCTCCATCTCTGTTCCCTTGGTACTTCTTATTTTCTTGAAGAGATCCCTAGTCTTTCCCATTCTGTTATTTTCCTCTATTTCTTTGCACTGATCGCTAAAGAAGGCTTTCTTTCTTATCTCTCCTTGCTATTCTTTGGAACTCTGCTTTCAAATGGGTGTATCTTTCCTTTTCTCCTTTGCTTTTCGCTTTTCTTTTTTTCACAGCTATTTGTAAGGCCTCCTCAGACAGCCATTTTGCTTTTTTGCATTTCTTTTTCTTGGGGATGGTCTTGATCCCTGTCTCCTGTACAATGCCACAAACCTCCGTCCATAGTTCATCAGGCACTCTATCTAAATCTATTTCTCACTTCCACTGTATAATCAAAGCACTTGATTTAGATTATACCTGAATGGTGATATGGAGTAGAGGTTTGTTATTCTGTTTCTTTTGTTACTCATGATAACTTCCTGATTAGAGTCAAATTTATAAGGTGGTTCTAATCTCTTGAGATAAAAATTTGGAAACCTTAAATTTTTGTATATATTCATGCATCTGTTTATCCAAGCTGTGCTTAAGACTGAACATTCACTGTATGTTTCAGTTGCTGTTACAGGAATTACAGATATATCAGAAAACAGTGACAAATTCCTGCCCTCATGGAGTTTATATTCTACTTAATGTTGTGTATAATATCAGTAAAAGTCATCTCCTGGGCTGCTATGGACTTCAACTGACATACATTTCTGCTCAACATCTGTTAATTCACTTGTAAGCAAATAATTTGAGCCTGAAATCAAGTATAAAATGGGCAAAGAAGAATCTTCATAGCCTCACTAGAAAGGCTCTTGGCAAAGATAATCTGGATGCTAAAATTCCTAGCTTGAACAGTGAAGTTCTGATACTTGACAAAATCATTCACATAAAGACAAAATTTTTGCCTGCTATGGTAAAAAAAAAAAAAAAGTGTGGCAAAAAAAAAAGTGTCCAGTTATTGAATATGCCAGTTAGAAAAAGAGATTTGATCTGCAGAGTAAACAAGACTATTACACAGCCAGACCAAAGTTATTTTTAAATCAGCTGATAAAACAAAAGGCATCATTTGAACATGTACAATTATCACATGAAACCGAATTGAGAAAGCATTAGGACATGAATTGTCTGCTTGAAAACTTGGTTCAAGTACTTAGTCAAAGTAATGTGATGCCCCAGCAGTGACTGAAAATGCTAATAGACCCATCAGTATCTCAGCAGATAAATCCTGGGAATACCTTTGATACCAAGGATTATTCTACTCACAGGCTTTATTGCCTTTTAGAAGGAGAAAATAGGAAAAAAAGAATTATTACCCATGGAAATCTGGAGAAGTGGCCGAGAAACTAAAACAGGATGTTTCTTTGGTACAACAACAGTTGGCAGAATTTCCTCAGGAATATTCTTTCTTTCTGTCCAAACTAAAAAATGATGGGGACATGCTCTGTGATGCTTTGTATCAAAAAGGAAATCAGCTTTTGCTTAGTGATCAGACACTTGAGTTGTTTACAACTTTTGGCTGTTGGGTACAATACTTCTGTGAACATTGTTGTACAAGTATTCAAGTCCCTGTTTTCATTCCTTTTGGATATATACCTGTAAGTGGATGCTGGAACAGAGTTAACAGAGCAGTTTCACTAGGTTGAATTTAACTAAACAACCTAATTCATCTTCTTATTGATATTCTTGCTAATGTGAAGACTAAAAGAAAAATTGGGGTATCTAGTAAACTGCACCAAGTGGAAAGAGAATTATATGTACATTTTTTAAAAGATGAAGATTAAAGAATCATCAAGAACATCAAGATTTTAGAAAACCAAAGATTAATGCTATTGGCTTTGAAGACTGAAATTTACCAAAAATGAAATCTTCACTGCCTGTGCTACATTTTAATATTTTTAGATATTTGGAGAAGAACATGGTTAATAATGGAAAAGGAAATGGCAACCTACTCCAGTATTCTTGCCTGGGAAATTACATGGACAGAAAAGGCTAGTGGGCTACAATCCATGGGGGTCACAAAGAGTCAGACACTACTGAGCAACTGAACAACAAAATATCTATTAATAACATGCCCCAAACAATCTACAGATTCAGTGCAGTCCCTAACAAAATTCCAATGGCTCTTTCACAGAAATGGAATCAGATCAGATCAGTCGCTCAGTCGTGTCCGACTCTTTTGCGACCACATGAACTGCAGCACGCCAGGCCTCCCTGTCCATCACCAGCTCCCGGAGGTCACTCAGACTCACATCCATTGAGTCAGTGATGCCATCCAGCCATCTCATCCTCTGTCGTCCCCTTCTCCTCCTGCCCCCGATCCCTCCCAGCATCAGAGTCTTCTCCAATGAGTGAACTCTTCGCATGAGGTGGCCAAAATACTGGAGTTTCAGCTTTAGCATCATTCCTTCCAAAGAAATCCCAGGGCTGATCTCCTTCAGAATGGGCTAGTTGGATCTCCTTGCAGTCCAAGGGACTCTCAAGAGTCTTCTCCAACACCACAGTTCAAAAGCATCAATTCTTCGGCACTCAGCCTTCTTCACAGTCCAGCTCTCACATCCACACATGACCACAGGAAAGACCATAGCCTTGACTAGATGAATCTTTCTTGGCAAAGTAATGTCTCTGCTTTTGACCATCCCCATGGAAAAGAAATGCAAAAAAGCAAAATGGCTGTCTGGGGAGGCCTTACAAATAGCTATGAAAAGAAGAGAAGCGAAAAGCAAAGGAGAAAAAGAAAGATATAAACATCTGAATGCAGAGTTCCAAAGAACAGCAAGGAGAGATAAGAAAGCCTTCTTCAGCGATCAATGCAAAGAAATAGAGGAAAACAACAGAATGGGAAAGACTAGGGATCTCTTCAAGAAAATCAGAGATACCAAAGGAACATTTCATGCAAAGATGGGCTTTGTATAAAGGACAGAAATGGTATGGACCTAACAGAAGCAGAAGATATTAAGAAGAGGTGGCAAGAATACACAGAAGAACTGTACAAAAAAGAGCTTCAAGACCCAGATAATCATGATGATGTGATCACTGACCTAGAGCCAGACATCTTGGAATGTGAAGTCAAATGGGCCTTAGAAAGCATCACTACGAACAAAGCTAGTGGAGGTGATGGAATTCCAGTGGAGCTATTCCAAATCCTGAAAGATGATGCTGTGAAAGTGCTGCACTCAATATGCCAGCAAATCTGGAAAACTCAGCAGTGGCCACAAGATTGGAAAAGGTCAGAAATGGAATAGGCAATCCTAAATTTGTATGGAACCACAAAAGACCCTGAATAGCCAAAGCAATCTTAAGAAAGAAGAACAAAACTAGAGACATCATACTTCCTGTTTTCAAGCTATACCGTTTTCAAACTATATCATACATTCCATATATCCATCATACCATAAAACAATCAAAACAAGCACACTGATCAACAGAACAGAACTGAGAACCCAGAAACAAATTCATGCATACACTGTCATTAATTTATGACAACAGAGCCAAGAATACACAAGTAGTAGTCTCTTCAATAAATGGTGTTGGGAAAACTGAATAGCTCATGTAAAGGATGAACCTAGATCACTATCTTATACCACACACAAAAATCACCACAAAATGAGTTAAAGACGTGAACATAAGACACGAAAACATACAACCTCCTGGAACAAAACATAAGAGAAAAAGCTCCCTGATATTGGTCTTGGCAGTAATTTTTTGGATTTGACACTAAAAGCAAAAGCAACAAAAGTAAAAATAAACAAGTGTGACTACATCAAACTAATAAGCTTCTGCACAACAAAGGAAACCATCAATAAAATGAAAAGGCAACCTACAGAACTGGAGCAAATACTTGTATATCCTACAGCTGATAAGAAGTTAGTATCAAAAATATATGAAGAATTCATTCAACTCAACAGCAAGAAAATAATCCAATTAAAAAATGAGTGAAGCACTAAATAGACATTTTACTAAAGGAGACATACAAATAAATGGCCAATAAATTCATGAAAAGGTGCCAACAATCTCTAATCATCTGGGAAATGCAAATAAAAACAACAATGAAATATCACCTCATACCTGTCAGAAAGGTTATCTTCAAAAAAAAACAAGAGAAACATAAGTGTTATCAAGGATGTGGAGAAAAAGTACATTTGTAGTGTTGGCAGGAATGTAAACTGCTGCAATCGCTGTGTAAGTTCCCCAAAATACTAAAAATAGAAATACCATGTTGTTATTTTAGTCACAAAGGCCTGCCTGACTCTTTGGCGACCCCATGGACTCTAGCCTGCCAGGCTCCTTTGTCCGTGGGATTTTCCAGGCAAGAATATTGAAGTGGATTGCATTTCCTTCTCCAGGGGATCTTCCCAATTCAAGGATAGAATCCACAGCTTCTGCCACAACTCCTACATTGCAGGCAGATTCTTTACTGCTGAGCCAGTAAAGAATCCACCTGACAATTCAGGAGACATGGGTTCTATCCCTGGGTTGGGGAAATATCCTAGAGGAGGAAATGACAACCCACTCCAGTATTCTTGCCGGGATAATCCCATAGACAGAGGAGCCTGGCAAGCTAGAGTCCATGGGGTCGCAAAGAGTAGGACATAACTGAACAAGCATTTAGAACTACCATACGATGAAGCAATTTCACTCCTGGGTGTATATCCAAAAGGGATGAAAACAGGATATTGGAGAGATATCTGCACTCCAACAGCTAAGATACAGAAACAACCTCATCTAACAAAGGCTGACTAGATAAAGATGTGGAATATATACTCTGTAGAATATTATTCAGTCATGAGAAAGAAGAAATCCTGCCATTAGGGATGACACGAATGGAACCTGAAGGTATTGTGGTAAGTGAAATAAGCCAGACAAAGAAAACACAAATACTACACAGTTATCACTTACATGCAGAATCTAAAAAAAGGTCAAACTTAGACAAAAAGAGTAAAAAGGTAGTTTCCCAGGGGAAATAATGAGACTGAGGTTGGTAAAAGGCTACAAACTTTCAGCTGTAAAATGATTAAGGTCTAAGGAGCTAACGTAAAAGCATGGATGGTGACTATATTCAATACCACTCTACTGCATAACTGAAATTGCTTTCAATTATACAGATGAAATGATCTTAAATGTCCTTATCATACATACACACACAAAGATAAATATATGAGGTGATGGATATACTAATTAACTAGATGGAGAGAATTCTTTAACAATGTATATCAAATCACCAAGATATGCATTTAAAATACCATACAACTTTATATGTCACTTGTACCAAAAAACTGAAAAGTTTTAAAAACTTAAAGAAAAAGTATCAATTTGCAGTAAATTTAGAACACATAAGAGAATTGCTCTAACTTGGAAAATCTAAGAAATGAATTCTAATAAACATAACTGTAGTAGATAAACTTACATAAACCTAGGTTAAGAGTCATAATGAGTAAAAAATGAATTAATATTTTACATATTTAGCCTCAAGCAACTATACAGCATAAAACATATCTCATTCCATTCTACAATATAGGTTTGAGTCAGTAAATACTTTGTTATCTTCAATAGCCCCTCTGGGCTCCTGGAGCAATAATGGACTGAGAGATCCTTTACCAAGTTCATTTTAGTTAAAATTCTAATTCTAGAACCCTTTCTAAGGAAAATCAAGTAAATAGAAGTCCTTAGAGAAAAACTACTAAAGTTTATTTCTGCCACATGTTACATTTATAAGACACCTTTATCCGTAAGCATGTACAATCTTACATTTATTTCACACATTTCTAGTCATCTGTTTCCTGGACTCTCAAATTATATGGACAGAATACACCACATGTCTGAGAAAGATACAGCATGAAGTCCAAAGACATCATATAGAAAAAGAGAAGTAAACCATTAAAAAAATTTTTCCAGGTTTATTTGTCTCAGGTTCAATTAATGTAGGAACCGAAAGTCCCATCTACCAACACAATACCTAAGGATAACACTAATAATGAATGATGGTGTGCTCAGTCACTAAGTTGTGTCTGACTCTTTTGTGACCCAATGAACTGTAGCCCACTAGTCTCCTCTGTCCATGGGATTTCACATGCAAGAATAACTGGAGTGGGTTGCCATTTCTTTCTCCAGAGGATCCTCCCGACCCAGGGATCAAACTGCAGCTCCTGCATTGGCAGGTGGATTCTCTACCACTGAGCCACCTGGGAAGTCCCCAATAATGAATTATATAATAATTTATTTCCTAGGATAATGCAATCAACAATTAAATTATGCTCATTATATTGTCTTTTAAAAAGAGCTATCTAATTATTTTAGAAAATGACCCATCCAAAGTATGGCTTTAAAACTATCTGGTCCTTTGGAAATTTTTTACACGCAATAACTATTTTCCTAAAATATCATATGAATATTTCCATATTAAAGACATTGCTTGCCCATCAGTCAAAGTCATTTGTTTGACAATTTTCCTGTGACTTGTGTGTATCAAACTTGATTAAAAAGATTTCTATCAATGTTAAGCCTTAAACCTAGAAAAAATAGGGGGAAAACTTGTCTTAACTAGAAGAATGGCAATAACAACAAAAAATGTAAAAGACAGAACTAGAAAATCATCATTTGCTATAACTGATTCCACCGAATACCATCAACAGATGCACAAAACCATAAAGGCTATTTGAGGAACTAAATATTTCCATACTGCAAAGTTATACCCCTACAAATTACTTGCTAATAACTCAAATATTTAGGATGGAGAGCTTTGGCTGCCACCACCTTAACCCAGCAACAAAACTTAACATCAAAACTAAACAGTGTAAAACTTCTATTATGATGTAATATTAACTACATAGTTTCATCCCTGAGTCTTGGCAAATTACATTTAACCTGAATCTCATCAAGCTTATTTAAAACCTAACTTACAATTTATAGGAAATTGAAGAAGTAGAGGAATATGCCAACTGACATCACATACACACACACACACACACACACACACACCCTCTCTGTCTCTCTCTCTCTTCTTTCTCTCTCTCTGTCTCTCTCTCTCTCTGTCTCTGTCTCTCTCTCTCTGTCTCTGTCTCTCTCTGTCTCTCTCTCTCTCTGTCTCTCTCTGTCTCTGTCTCTCTGTCTCTCTCTCTCTCTCTCTCTGTCTCTCTCTGTCTCTCTCTCTCTGTCTCTGTCTCTCTCTCTCTGTCTCTCTCTGTCTCTCTCTCTCTCTCTGTCTCTGTCTCTCTGTCTCTCTCTCTCTGTCTCTGTCTGTCTCTCTGTCTCTGTCTGTCTCTCTGTCTGTCTCTCTCTCTGTCTCTCTCTCTCTGTCTCTGTCTCTCTCTCTGTCTCTCTCTCTCTCTCTCTCTGTCTCTGTCTCTCTCTCTCTGTCTCTCTCTCTCTGTCTCTCTCTCTCTGTCTCTCTCTGTGTCTCTCTCTCTGTGTCTGTCTGTCTCTCTCTCTCTCTCTCTGTGTCTCTCTCTCTCTCTGTCTCTCTCTCTCTCTCTGTCTCTCTCTCTCTCTCTCTCTCTGTCTCTGTGTCTCTCTCTCTCTCTCTCTCTCTCTGTCTCTCTCTCTCTCTCTGTCTCTCTCTCTCTCTCTGTCTCTCTCTCTCTCTCTCTCTTTCTCTCTCTCCCCCCAAAACGTGGCATAATCCTTATAGACATTTTTGGTCTTATCTCTTCAAAGTCAGTACCACTGGAAAAGTGTGTGGGAGGCCTCAGATATGGAACTAAACACTAGGACCTTGACTGCAATCAAGTGAAAATGATCTTTAGGGGACAAATGGCAAATTTGAATATGGATACATATGAGATTTTTGGAAACTATTTTTTCAGTGTTGACATTGCTATGTAGAAATCCTTTTTCTGGAAATACATGGTGAAGTTAAACTAATTGGACAGAAGAACTGGATAAATAAGTAAAATGATAAATAGATGCAGAAAATAAACCTTCATTAAGAGGTGAATCTTGGTGATGGGTAAATGTGTGTATATTCTACTATTCTTTGCTTCAGTATGTCTTCAGTTTTCAAACTACAAAGTTTCAGGACAAAAAAAGGCCAAGATAAAAGTATGTCCTTAATTAGATATCTAAACAGCATATAAGTGATGTATAGTCCATCTTTTTTCAAAACAGATTTAAAGTGGCTTTTAAAAAGATATGCAATACAAGGTAATATCTTTAAGAAAAAAAGGTAAGAAAAATTAAGCAAAAGAAAAATACATGTAAGACACCAAGGTGAGGTCAAGGATTATATTAATATACTGTATGAGCTACAAATACTGACATTTTACTAGGAGTTCCTCGATTCTTAATGAAGTTTAAAGTTTGTCAGGCAAACAAAACACTTAACAAAACATTTCAGGGGAAAGGTATAAAGAAATAGTACTCAAACAGTATTGCCTCTAAATAAAATGCATTACCATTTCTTTCAACAGACACCTGTATAAGAGCTTTCATTAGACTTAAGTATACATTTGCCAGTGGTGTCCTAAGAAGATCTAAAGGGGTACATACAAAATCAATCTGTGTCCAGAGAGAAAATACTTCTATGTATACTGTGAGTTAAAAACTAAAAAGAAATTAAACTTTACCAAAATTTAATCAAACTGACATGATTCCTTGCTAGCTTCATGAGAGAAAAGAATTTCATAAAATGAAAAAAGTTGACACCTTTAATGGCATTTGTTTGCCTTCAGCATTCTGCAATACTTAAGGATGTCATCAATGTAGCTCTTTTTACATATATTTTTAAAAACTTTTAAACAGACTGCTCATAGTAATTTCAATGAAATGGGAAATGACCATTAAAATTTTTGCAGTGTCTGACTCTTCACAACCCCAAGGCCTGTAGCCCACCAGGCTCCTCTATCTCTGGAATCCTCTAGGCAAAAATACTAGAGTAGGTTGCTATTCCCTTCTCCAGGGGATATTCCTGACCCAGCGACCAAATCCAGGTCTCCTGCATTGCAGGTGGATTCTTTACCAGCTGAGCCAACAGGAAACCCATATGGAAACACTAAAGAACGCAAATAGCAAAAATAATCTTGAGAAAGAAAAAGGGAGCTGTAGGAATCAACTTTCCTGACTTTATACTGTATGACAAAGCTACAGTCATCAAGACAGTATGGTACTGGCACAAAAACAGAAATACAGAAGAAGGGAACAAGACAGAAAGCCCAGAGATAAACCCACACACCTATGGGCACCTTACCTTTGGAAAAGAAGGCAAGAATATACAATGAAGAAAAGAAAACTTCTTCAATAAGAACTGTGGGAAAACTAGACAGCTACATGTAAAAATATGAAGAGAATACTTCTTAACACCATGAACAAAAATAAACTCAAAATGGATTAAAGAATTAAACATAAGACCACAAACTATACAGCTCTTAGAGGAAATCATAGGCAGTACACTCTGACATCAACCACAGCAAGACCCTCTGTGACCCACTTCCTAAAGAAATGGAGGAAAAAAAAAAAATCAACATAACCTAATAAACATAAGACGTTTTTCACAGCAAAGGAAACAATACACAAGACAACACTCAGAATGGGAGAAAATAATTGCAGAGGAAGCAACTGACAAAGGATTTCTCTCTAAAATATATAAGCACCTCATACAGCTTAATATCAGTAAAACAAACAGCTCAATCAAAAAATAGGCAGAAGACTTAGACATTTCTCCAAAGACATACAGGTGGTCAATAAACACATGAAAAGACGTTCAATATCACTATTAGAGAAATGCAAATCAACATCAGTCAGAATGGCAATCATCAAAAAATCTACAAACAATAAATGCTGGAGAGGATAAGGACAAAAGGGAACCTTCTTGCACTGTTGGTGTGAACATAAATTGATACAGCCATTACAGAAAATAGTATAGAAATTTCTTAAAAAACTAGAGAATCTACCATATGACCCAGAAATCCCAATACTGGGCATATACCCTAAGAAAACCACAAATTTAAAAGACACATGTACCCCAAAATTCACTGCAGCCCTATTTACAATAGCCAGGACATGGAAGCAACCCAGGTATCCACTGATAGATTGAGTCAGTGGTAGTGAGATGAATGAAACAGAGCCTGTTATACACAGTGAACTAAGTCAGAAAGAGGAAAATAAATATCATATATTAACACATAAACATGGAATCTAGAAAAATGGTACTGATGAACTTATGCATGCATGGAAATACAGATGTGAAGTCCGTACATGTGGGGACAGCAGAGGAAGGGGAGGGTGAACTGAAAGGAGAAAGTAGCACTGACTTTGTACACTATCATGTGTAAAATAGACAGCTGGTGGGAAGCTGTTATCCAACACAAGGAGTCCAGCCTGATGCTGAAATGACCTAGAGGGTTAGGATGAGGGGAGAGGAGGCTCAAGGCAAAGAGGATGTATATACAATTAAGGCTGATTAGTGTTGCTATATGTCAGAAACCAATTCAGCACTGTAAAGCAATTTTCCGCATTTAAAAAACAAATTTAAAATAAATAAAACTGTGCTCATTTCCATGTTCAAAACCCTTCAAGCTAGGCTTCAGCAGTATGTGAGCCAAGAAACTCCAGACATACAAGCTGGGTTTCCAAAGAGGCAAAGGACTCAGAGATCAAATTGCCAACATCCGTTGGATCATGGAGAAATCAAGGAAGTTCCAGAAAAAAACATCTACTTCTGCTCCACTGACTACACTAAAGCCTTTGACTGTGTGGATCACAACAAACTGTGGAAAATTCTTAAAAGAGATGGGAGTACCAGATCACCTGACCTGAGAAATGTGTATACAAGTCAAGAAACAACAGAACTGGACATGGACAACAGACCGCTTCACGACTGAGTAAGGAGTACGACAAGGTACCTGCTTAGTTAATTTACATGCAGAGTACATCACGTGAAATGCCAGGCTGGATGAATCACAAGTTGGAACCAAGATTGCCAGAAGAAATATCAACAACCTCAGATATACAGATGATACCACTCTAATGGCAGAAAGTGAAGAGGAACTAAAGAGCCTCTTGATGAGGGTGAAAATAGGAGAGTGAAAAAGCGGGCTTAAATTCAACATTCAAAAAACGAAGATCATGGCATCTGGTCCCATCACCTCTTGGCAAATAGATAGGGAAAAGGCAGAAGCAATGACAGATTTTATCTTCTTGGGCTCCAAAATCACTCTAGGTAGTGACTACAGGAATTAAATAAAAGATGCTTACTCCTTGGAAGGAAAGCTATGACAAACCTAGATAGCATATTAAAAAGTAGAGACATTCTTTGCCAAGAAAAGTCTGTATAATCAAAGCTATGGTTTCTCCAGTAGTCATATATGGCTGAAGAACTGATGCTTTCAAATTGTGATGCTGGACAAGAGTCTTGAGAGTCCCCTGGATGGCAAAGAGATCAAACCAGTCAATCCTAAAGAAAATCAACCCTGAATATTCATTGGAAGGTTGGCTACTGAAGCTGAAGCTCCAATACTTGGCCACTTGATGAGAAGAGCTGACTCACTGGAAAAGATCCTGATGCCAAGAAAGATTGAATGCAAAGGAGAAGGCAGTGGCAGAGGATTCGATGGCTGGATGGCATCACTGGCTCAATGGACATGAATCTGATCAAACTCTGGGAGATAGTAGAGGACAGAAGAGTCTGGCATGCTGCAGTTCATGGGGTCACAAAGAGTCTGACACAACTGAGTGACTGAACAACAACAAAGTAGGACAAGTATATAAACACACATATAAGGATGAATGAGCACTTTAAAATGTTTTACTGATAAACATTTACAGTCAGAAGGTGTGGATACCATCCCTTAATGAAATGAAGCCTCTGGTACAGAAGCAACAATTCTGACACCCACCCCCTCTTCAGCGTCCAACAATACAAGAATCATTCTCGGGCTAAAACTTTTTATATGAGCAGGTGATGAGGATCTATGAACAAAGACTTAAATTTCACAAACTAAGTGTGTTAGTCGCTCAGTTGTGTCTGACTCTTTGCAACCCCATGGACTGTAGCCCACCAGGCTCCTCTGTCCATGGGATTCTCCAGGCAAGAACACTGGAGTGGGTTGCCATGTCCTTCCCCAGGGGATCTTCCTGACCCAAGGATCAAACCCAGGTCTCCACATTGCAGGTAAATTCTAAACCATCTGAGCTACCTGGAAAGTCGTTTTACAAACTAAGACTCATGTTCTATTAGTTAGGAGTAAAAACCATACACTCACCCTAGAAAAATCTTTGAAGAGTATAGCAGGTTCGGTTCTGAAAACAGGTCAAGTATTTAAACCCAGGTAGATCTGTGAGCTGGCACAGACCTATCATGAAAATCAGGTCCTGATCTCAGCGCCTGAACAGAGTGAACTAAAGATACTGTGCCTGAGCACACTGGCTAGCAGCTGTTCCATGTCCATTCAGCCTTCCTTCCTCATTCATGAATTCCTGTTATTTCACATGGTCATCCAAATTAAGACTACACTTTTCAATCTACCCTACTATCAGATCTGGCCACTGTCCAAGTAACAACCACCAGAATGAAAGGACAAATGGTACATGCAATTCTCAGGAGGTGATCATAAAGGAAGGGGGCATGCCTTTACCTTCCCTTTTACTGGCCAGGCACCAACCTGACAGCTGGAAGAGCAATCACAAACTATGAAGTGACTCTAGAGCCAAGGATCATATCTGATAGTGCAAGGAAGAGGGAACTGAAGTCCCTGACACTGTGGAGCCCCATCAGCTCTCGGCTACTTTCTTCTGAGTTATTTCATGACAAAATAATTTTTTTTTTCCAAGATGCACTTATCTAACACATGTGGTGGTGTTTAACTCTATGCCAGTAAGCCAGACAGAGGGAAGATCAGCATGCCACGCAAAAGATTTACTAGGGAATGCTCTTGGGACAGACGTCTGCAGAGGGGAAGGGAGGGAGCAGGGATGGAGCAAAGGAAAAGCTGGGATGTGGTACAGCAGGAACAAAGGCCTCAGCCAGCCTTGGGGGGAGCTCAAAAGCTGAGGGGGATCTTCCTGAGTTCAGTCATCACTTCTTGAGGTGAGTCATCAGGAGTTGTGATGATGGCACCAGCTTTTGTACCCCCATAGCACCCAGTTACTGGATGCAGACTGCCCTGGGAAGAGGGGGTGACTCAGGGTGAAGCAACTCCATCACAAAGGCAATACTGAAGTGGGTTCTCTGCTGGCAGCATTCCTTTATTACCACTGTTACTTAGAAGTTTCCTGTCACTCCCAGCTGAACTTAAACCCAGGCCAAAAGGCCAAAACTTTTTCATCAAGATGACCCAGTGAGTTACAATTCATGAGAATCAAATCTATGACAGCAACAAACCAGGAAAAGAACAGAAAGCCTTGAACAGATAAAGCACTTCTAGGGTCAGCCAGGAGACAAAGGATGCCTAGATCTTTGATATGGAAAAATCCAGGTAACCAGATTTTCCTAATTTTTTAATAGCAGGGATTTGCCACTTTCACTTTTCACTTTCATGCATTGGAGAAGGAAATGGCAACCCACTCCAGTATTCTTGCCTGGAGAAACTCAGGGACAGGGGAGCCTGGTGGGCTGCCGTCTATGGGGTCGCGCAGAGTCAGACACAACGGAAGCGATGTAGCAGCAGCAGCCACTGTCACAGAATTATGAAATTCAACTCCTGTAGCTGGCAGGTACACTCATTTCCAGGATAAGGAGGGCAGGCCAGGAGTAGGGCCCTAAAACAAGCTAATCTCTCTTTTTGACCAATAAAAGTCAGTCAAACAGTCCTGTCAAGATCTCATAAGAAGAACTGCAGGTGCAGCTCTTTTATCAGAATTCCTTTTTCACTATCAAAAGATAGCAAAGTAAAAAGTTTAGAGATTTCATAATTCCATTTTCTCCCTGATGGGGAAAAAAAATTAGAATAAAATTATTGGAGTAATTAGATAAAAGAACAGAAAATCAAAATCAAGATGAAGAAAGCAAGGATCTTAAGTTTTCTTTATACCCAAATTATTTTTAAACTACAAAGCAGAATAATTCACCACTTTAAAGATTAACAAGCTGTTTATAAGCCATTCATGTTGATTAATAAGCTAAGTACCAACTTCCGCTCATCTAGTATGGAACAATATTCGATAATTACAAGTATATTCTATCATTTGGTACCACATTAAACAATTATCAAGAACCCTAGTCTATCAAATTGCAATATCATAGACTACTAGCCTTTCTGCCCAAAGAATACTACCCATTACCCACACACAGTGCCATAAAACTTTTTTATTCCACTATGTTAATATGTACTAACATAATTACTTGCAAAATCACCTACAAAAGAAAAAAATTTAATAATGCAAATAGTTGTGGGACTGTTAAGGAGTTAACAATCTTGTTTAAATTAGCTACATACTTATGGCAACTAGAAGCATGGTACTGTCAAATTTGATAACAGAGCAGCAATTGAGATGCAGACATAGAGGACAGACTTATGGACAAGGATGGGGAACAACAGGGAGAGGGGGAGATGACACTATACACTAACAGCATGGACACTATACACTAACATATGTACATAGACAGCCATTGGGAGTTTGCTGTAGGACCCACGGAGCTCACAATGGGGGGAGATTCAAGAGGGAGGGGACATACGTGCAGCTACGGTTAATTCATGTTGATGTATGACAGAAATCAAAACAATACTGTAAACCAATAATCAATTAAAAATGAATATTGAAAAAAGGGAAAAAATTAGCTATATACAAATGTGATATGCTTACATGCTTTAATTCTGAGCTACGATCCAGATAAGGTATAAAAACTAATTTCCATTATAGATAGAATAAGCAATTAATTCTGGAAGGGAAAAAAAAACATTCTGCAAATAATGAGGCTGAAAGGAATTCAGCTGAGAAGAAGAGGTAGAAAGGTAAGAGAATTCAGAAAATAAAAGATGATCAACAAGAAGCGTAACACATTATTTTCAAAATACTGTAGGATAAAGGATTTAAAAACACTTCTCTTTCATACCTCTGCACAAAACTAGGACTCACAGGTCAGGCTCACCGCATTAGTATTCTAAAACATCAGAGTTACGGGCTTAAAAAACTTATGAAAAGCCAATCTGAAAATACGACCATTCTAAACCTTGTTAAAGAGAAA
The DNA here is from genome assembly GCA_935064755.1 of Tragelaphus eurycerus. Classification (NCBI taxonomy): domain Eukaryota; kingdom Metazoa; phylum Chordata; class Mammalia; order Artiodactyla; family Bovidae; genus Tragelaphus; species Tragelaphus eurycerus. The sequence continues at coordinate 697,661 of CAKXYN010000041.1, read as the reverse complement.
CTTCAAATTTATATATCTTCAAAACTGACTCATGTCTGTTATGTTCTTCTTGTATTTTAAGTACAATTTAAGATATCTTTAAAATCTGACAAGTATTCTCTTCAAAATATTGTACCAGCCATATTTTATGAATTCTACATCTTCAAATAACAACAAAAAATTTCCAGACTCTGACAAAACTGATAAAATTATCAAACTATTTTTGCTCTGCCAAGAGAAAAAAATACCTTGCCTTTCTGACTTAAAATACAAGTAATAGTTTTCTCTTTTTGTACACCACCACCAGGAGGTAGTAGTTCAATAATCACAGACAGAAATCAAATTTTAGCCTACATTTCCAAACCAGTGGTCTTACAACGAGATTTCTCAGCTGTACCTTTTCTCCTGTTAAAGAAAGCATAAAACTATTTAAATTACCACACTGCAATCAAATAATTATCAGACATCATTTTAAGTTAAAATATCTAAATAGAAATTAATGTTCACTCCCTTTAATTAACTACCCCAGGCTGCTATCCACTCAAAGGGGCATCATTCACACTGTATTCTCTGACTGGTACTCACTGGAGTTGTACAAGCCAACCAGTAAATTGCTTTCATCCTAATCTTGAACTCTAGTTACAGGAAAATAGCTTTACCACACAAAAGGAGTAAAATTGTGTTTAGAACAATGTCATCATTTTAGATTCCTTGATTTCAGTAAACTTCTAAATAATCATAACATGACAATTTCCCTCTTTGCTATGTAAATATAAACTGAGTAATCAATTATCATTCAAGATGACCTAGAGACACACACAAAAGTTTATGATAAAAGATTCAAAATTAAGGAAAAACAGTATTCTAGGGAAGAAGATATCACAAAGGACAGTACCAAAAACAGTAGCTCCAGTCCAGAAATCTTTTCAGAACATTCTCAACTAAGGCAAACAGAATAAGTATGAAAAAGTACAAGTGGCAGAAGCAGAAAGCACAGGGCTAAACCGATTCAAACAGAATCCAGGCAATGCCCATGGTGACAATGGCCACAAAGGATTCTGCAATTCTGCCTGACTGGAAGAAAACTGCAAGAATAGTATACTGGAATTAAAGGGGTTAGAAGACTATAAATTTTACTCAACAAGTTGCCAGTTTAACCATGGGGCTATAAAATGATCTTCACTTACGTCTGAAATTAGGCTTCTCCTATTTACGTGTTAGAGAATCCAAAATCATTTTCCAAGAAAAATCTTGACTGCCCTCCTCTCCACAAGGAGGGCAGAGCAGCCTCCTATTATTCACAAAGATGTCACTACCAATGCCTTTAAAATTTCATATCCTATCAAAGCCCAGTTTGTTTACAAATAAAGCTTCTCTATGCACTTAGCTGGCAAAAAAGAAGGGGAAAGGTGAGAGATCATTGCATTGCCAACAGTTCTCAGACAGAGAAGATGAGTTATCAATATACTCAGAAATCTGATGTTGAAAATGATATCCAAGATGAGCTGTCTGAAAAATAACCTAATATCAAACCTAAGACTAAGTCAGACCATTCCATTAGTCCCTGTAACTCTACTGGGATACACATTGAGGGATACCACAAAAAAAGGTCCTATGTTCATTGAAAATATGTTAAGGATTTTCTTTTATTGTATCATATCACAATCGAACTGTGAATGAAATGTCTAATTTTAATATCAGAAATAGCTTCCCTTTCCCTGGGCACTGCAGTTGTTTTTACCTACACTGTTCTCCTTTTCAACAACTTTGAAAAATCTGAGAGCCAAAGCAGTGCCCCACCTGCAAACAGTACTTTATTTAATACTTTAATCTCTGGTCCCACGACTGAGCCCTACTTCTCTCCCTTCTTTGTACTTTTTCCAGTTAAAAAATGTACTGAATATCTACTACCACCTCCTTTGATCTTTTAACAGAATCTTAAAAAAACGAAAAAAAAGAAAACATCTCCTAATTTTTCTAGTCTTAATCTTAAGAGCACTCATGTACTTGAAGGCAGGAAGAAAATCTATTCCAGTTCAAGTACTATGACTTATTATAAATTTTGGAAATTACTTAACTACCTCAAAATCTCAGTTTATTCAGCTATGAAACAGGATTAATTCTACTTATCTATAGCAAAGAGATAACATTGGCAAAGTACTTTTATACAGTACCTGGCACATTAACATCCACATGGTATTAACTATTTTATCAACTTCCTTTGTATCTAATCCCTGAGAGAAAAGACCTGGGAACCATATAATCTGACTCTGCCTGCAAACTCCCTATGAACGACATTCCCAAAAATCTTGAGATTAAAACTAGCTTCATGGTAACACATATAAAACTGTAAAAGTTCAAAGAATACCATATTCTGAATTAACTTTATTGTGCCACAGTACTCAGATATTTAGTGAAGTGCCAGCCTAAATGTGACTGTGAAGGTATTTTCACATGAGATTTAAAACAATAGAGTTTGAGTGAAGCAGATTATTGTACATAATGTAGGTTCAGTTCAGTTGCTCAGTGGTGTCCGACTCTTTCCAACTCCATGAACCGCAGCACACCAAGCCTCCCTGTCCATCACCAACTGCCACAGTTTACTCAAATCCATGTCCACTGAGTCAGTGATGCCATCCAACCATCTCATCCTCTGTCATTCCCTTCTCCGCCTGTCCTCAATCTTTCCCAGCAGCAGGGTCTTTTCAAATGAATCAGTTCTTCGCATCAGGTGACCAAAGTATTGGGAGCTTCAGCATCAGCCCTTCCAATGAATATCCAGGACTCATTTCCTTTAGGATGCCCTAGATGGATCTCCTTGCTGTCCAAGGGACTCTCAAGAGTTTTCTCCAACACCACAGTTCAAAAGCATCAATTCTTCGGCACTCAGCTTTCTTCACAGTCCAACACTCATATTCATACATGACTACTGGAAAAACGATAGCTTTGACTACACAGACCTTTGATGGCAAAGTAAGGTCTCTGCTTTTTAATATGCTGTCTGGTCGTAGCTTTTCTTCCAAGGAAGCAAGCGTCCTTTAATTTCATGTCTGCAGTCACCATCTGCAGTGATTTTGGAGCCTAAAATTATAAAGTCTCTCACAATTTACCCATCTATTTCCCATGAAGTGATCAGACCAGATGCCATGATCTTAGTTTTCTGAATGTTGAGCTTTAAGCCAACTTTTCCCTTGCTTCTTTCACTTTCATCAAGAGGCTCTTTAGTTTTTCGCTTTCTGACCTAAGTGTGGTATCATCTGCACATCTGAAATTATTGATATTTCTCTCGGCAATCTCGAGTCCAGCTTGTGTTTCATCCAGCCCGGCATTTCTCATGATGTACTCTTCATATAAGTTAAATAAGCAGGGTGACAATATATAGCTTTGATGTATTCCTTTCCTGATTTGGAACCAGTCTGCTGTTTCATGTCCAGTTCTAACTGTTGCTTCTTGACCTGAATACAGATTTCTCAGGAGGCAGGTCAGGTTGTCTGGTATTCCCATCTCTTTTAAGAATTTTCCACAATTGATTGTGACCCACATAGTCAAAGGCTTTGTCAGTCAATTAAGCGAAAGTAGATGTTTTTCTGGAACTCTCTTGCTTTTTCGACGATCCAACGGATGTTGGCAATTTGATCCCTGGTTCCTCTGCCTTTTCTAAATCTAAGTTGAACATCTAGAACTACACGGTTCACATACTGTTGAAGCCTGGCTTGGAGAATTTTGCTAGTGTATGAAATGAGTACAATTATGCAGTAGTTTTGAGCATTCCTTGGCATTACTTTTCTTTGGGATTGGGACAAAAACATACGTTTTCCAGTCCTGTGGCCACTGCTGAGTTCTCCAAATGTGCTGGCATATTGAGTGCAGCAGTTTCACAGCATCATCATTTAGGATTTGAAATAGCGCAACTGGAATTCCATCACCTCTACTACTAGCTTTGTTTGTAGCGACGCTTCCTAAGGCCCACTTGACTTTGCATTTCAGGATGCCTGGCTCTAGCTGAGTGATCATACCATCATGATTATGTGGGTCTTGAAGATCTTTTTTGTACAGTTCTTTTGCATATTCTTGCCACCTCTTCTTAAAATCTTCTGCTTCTGTTATGTCCATACCATTTCTGTTGTTTATTGTGCCCATCTTTGATTGAAAAATTCCCTTGGTATCTCTGATTTTCTTGAAGAGATCTCTAGTTTTTCCCATTCTATTGTTTTCTGCTATTTCTTTGTAGTGATCACTAAGGAAAGCTTTATTTTCTCCTCTTGCTATTCTTTGAAACTCTGCATTCAAATGGGTATATCTTTCCTTTTCTCCTTTGCCTTTTGCTTCTCTTCTTTTCATAGGTGTTTTTAAGGCCTCCTCAGACAGCCATTTTGCCTTTTTGCATTTCTTTTTCTTGGGAATGGTCTTAATCCCTATCTCCTGTACAGTATCACGAACCTTCATCCATAGTTCTTCAGGCACTCTATCAGATCTAATCCCTTGAATCTATTTCTCACTGTACTTCCACTGTATAGTCATAAGGGATTTGATTTAAGTCATACCTGAATGGTCTAGTGGATTTCCCTACTTTCTTCAATTTAAGTCTGAATTTGGCAATAAGGAGTTCATGATCTGAGCCACAATATGTACCAGCTTTAGGATGTTCTCATCTCTTAAGTGTTTAGTCTTTGATTTATTTTTGCTGGCACTTGGTGGGCCTTTTCATTTGAAGAGTGATCCCTTTAGTTCTGGGAAGTTTTCTCGTGTTTTTTTTTCTGCAAACTCCTAGTAGCTGGTGGCCCTTTTGGATTAATTGCCCATTTTTCTTATCTCTTTCTTGCATCTTTTCCATCATTTTGCTTTGTGTCTTTTTAGAGATTCACTGACATATTTTCCATCTATTTAAATATTTAATTTTGACAGTTACTGTTTCTGAGAACTGTTCTCTTTATCTGTAACATTTTTTAAAAGTCCTCTGTTTTCATAGGTGTATAGTGCATGTGTCTGTGCTAAGTCGCCCCAGTCATGTCTGATTCTTTGCGACCCTATGGACCGTAGGCTCCTCTGTCCATGGGATTCTCCAAGTGAGAATACTGGAGTGGGTTGCTCTTTCCTTTTCCAGGGATAGGGATATAGTAAGAGTTTCTTTATAGTGTAAATTTATTTTTTTCTATTTGTTTATTTTGATGTTTCCCATAGTGTTGCAGACTTCCCCTAAGTGATTATTTTTGGTTGCTTGTTGTTTAAAATAGGACGAAATAGAAAATTAATGTTAAATTTTGCTGTGGGGTAAGTGGGCTTTAACTGGATAATCCTATGGTTATTTTAAGAATCTTTGAATGCCAGAGAGAGAGCTCCTTATGTGTTCATTCACTTTCAGTTTAGGGTTAAGAAGATATTTCCTTGATTGGAGTTCAGTGCTTGGCTATCGGCTTTACTGGGTGCTGAAGTCAGGGAAGATGTGAAGTTGACCTCTCAGTATTTAGTCCTTAAGTTAATTCCTTATTTCTGGCCTAACTCACTGTCAGTACCCTCTATCATTCCATAATAGATATAAAATTTCTGATATCCAGTAATTCTTACTTAATGGATTTCAGAATCCTGTGTATTGCTCTCTAGCTTTTGTCAGTGTTGAATTTTACCCTGTTGTTTGTTTCTTCTGTGGTCAGTTGGCATTTGTTCCCTTCTGTTCAACATTTCTTAACCTATAAGTTATATTGCTAGTTTTGTTAGTAATAAACCTATCAACAGACTTCTCAGAGTTTGCAAATCTCTCCTCTCATCAGATTTTACAGAGAAAATGCAATGTGTGTGTATGGAGAGCACATGAGATTGCTTGCTTGACTGATTGAGACTTTTTTATCTTAAGAAAAGTTTTGTATAATTGTAGAGGCTAGTGACGGAGAAGGCAATGGTACCCCACTCCAGCACTCTTGCCTGGAAAATCCCATGGATGGAGGAGCCTGGTGGGCTATTGAGCGACTTCACTTTCACTTTTCACTTTCATGCATTGGAGAAGGAAATGGCAACCCACTCCAGTGTTCTTGCCTAGAGAATCACAAGGACAGGGGAGCCTGGTGCGCTGCCGTCTCTGGGGTCACACAGAGTCGAACATGACTGAAGCTACTTAGCAGCAGCAGAGGCTAGTGAGCCCACATCTGCAGGGTAGACTGGAAACCCAGGGAAGAACTGATGTTGCAGCTTGAGTCTGAAGGCAGTTTGCAGACAAAATTCCCTCCTTCTTGGGGAATCTCTACTTTTTTTCTCTTCAGGCCTTCAACTGATTTGATGAGGCCCACCCATTTCTAGAACTAACACCCAAAAAAGATGTCCTTTTCATTATATGGGAGTGGAATGCAAAAGTAGGAAGAGATACCTGGAGTAACAGGCAAATCTGGCCTTGTAGTACAGAATGAAGCATGGCAAAGGCTAACGGAGTTTTGCCAAGAGAACACACTGGTCATAGCAAACACCTTCTTCCAGCAACACAAGAGAAGACTCTACACATGGACATCACCACATGGTCAACACCAAAATAAGAGTGATTATATTCTTTGCGGCCAAAGATGGAGAAGCTCTATACAGTCAGCAAAAACAAGACCGGGAGCTGGTCCCATCACTTCATGGCAAATAGATGGGGGAAACAATGGAAACAGTGACAGGCTTTATTGTTTTAGGCTCCAAAATCACTGCAGATGGTGACTGCAGCTGTGAAATTAAAAGACGCTTGCTTCTTGGAAGAAAAACTACAACCAACCTACACAGCATATTAAAAAGTAGAGACATTATTTTGCCAACAAAGGTCCATCTAGTCAAATCTATGGTTTTTTCAGTAGCCATGTTTGGATGTGAGAGTTGGGACTTAAAAAAAGTCGAGCACTTTTGAACTGTGGTATTGGAGAAACTGCACTCACTATGCCAGCAAATTTGGAAAACTGAGCAGTGGCCACAGAACTGGAAAAGGTCAGTTTTCATTCCAATCCAAAAGAAAGGCAATGCCAAACAACGCTCAAACTACCGTACAATTGCACTCATCTCACACACTAGCAAAGTAAAGATTTGCTAGTAATGTGGTATTGGAGTCCCTCGGACTGCAAGGAAATCCAACCAATGAAGGAAATCAGTCCTGAATGTTCATTGGAAGGACCGATGCTAAAGCTGAAACTCCAATACTTTGGCTACTTGATGATAGAACTGACTAACTGGAAAAGACCCTGATGCTGGGAAAGACTGAAGATGGGAGAAGGGGACGAGAGAGGATGAGATGGTTGGATGGCATCACTGACTCAATGGACATGAGTTTGAGTAAACTACGGGAGTTGGTCATGGACAGGGAAGCCTGGCATACTGCAGTCCATGGGGTCATAAAGAGTCACACACAACTGAGCAACTAAACTGAAAGCAGGGTAGGGTACAGAAAAGGCCACCTAACAAAGCAACAAACCTCATACAAACCCAAGCAGCCAACGCATCAGGAATACCAGTTACAAAATTTTAAGGTAAGTGATATTTAATTTTGTTTCTACAAAGGCAAATTATTAGTCAAGTGTAATATTATTAGAAATGTACTAAGGATGTCATTAAGTAAAGAGGGCATAGCTAAAGAAACTGACATCCAGGACAACAACAGCTTCACTCAAGGAGAGCAGAGACACTCGGGGATGACAGGTGTACAAGCCTGGAGCACGGCAAACGCAGACAGAACAGGACAGTGACAGAGGGCACTGGGAGCAGGTAGTTTCAGTAAACTCAGAAGTATGCCCAGGACCGTGGGTAAAGAAGTCTGCTCTATAACAGTTTAGAAATGCAAGCTAAAAAATAATAACACTAGAACATCCCTGGTGGTCCAGTGTTAAAGAATTCGCCTGCCAATCCCTGGTCTTGGAAGATTCCACACACCTCGGGGCAACTAAGCCAGCGCACCCCAACTGTTGAGCCCCCATCCTAGATTGTGCAAGCTGCAACTACCAAGCCTGAGAGCCCTGACTGAAGCCCCCGCCCAGGAGCCCGAACTCCACGCCAGAGAAGCCACCACAAAGAGCAGCCTGCGAACGGCTGTGGCTACCACTCACCGCAACCAGAGAAAGCCTGTGTGCAGCACTGAAGACCCAGGACAGCCAGAAACTAAAAATAATGATAACACAGAGCAAATTTTAAGTAACAGGGGAAAGGAAGAAACCGAAAGATATTAGGAATACAGTGATGAACACATGATTAATTTTATTCCACATTTTAAACTTAAAAGACAGAAAATTAAATGCTCAGTCAATGTAAAGTAAAATTAAAATATTCTGCTTTATACTACATCAAACTAAGAAAAGCAAAAGTCAACCAAATCAAACAGAGGTAAAACAGAAAGGCCACAAAATATACCAACTAAAACCATAAACTGGAAAACTCTGGTTGTGCCAAAAATTTCCTCTCTTCATTTTCTGAATTTAGAAACTGGCATTTTAATGTTTGTGTTAAAGGGCTTATTTGTTTTACCTCTGAGTTCAATTCTGTTATTTTGGTAGTTAAGGATGACTTGTGGCAATGATTAATGAAAAATACATGTTTGTGAAGAACTATCTATTTAAAATGTCTAAATTGAATACAGTGAGGGAATAAGAAATAAGATGGAAAGAAACAGTGAATTAAGAGCAATGAAAGTTGCTTATATAAAAGTAATTATCACTATGCTTTTCAAGTTGTATTTCAAATAATTTAAAGTAATGAAATACATTAAGTCTACAAACAAGATTTAGTATTAAACATAATTTAATTTTTAATAAGAAATAACAGGCACTTTATGTTGGGACAGACAATGACAGAGGACTCTGAGAGGACACTGGCCATGAAAGGTCACGTAACAGAAACTCTAGGGGACAAAATTCCCCAATGAAAGATCTAGGCCAAGGGAGTCCCACCCAGCAAAGGCATAAATCCCATAACCCCAAGGAACCTATCATTCTATCTTGAAGGAATCCCAAGTTCTCCCTTTCAGCCAATCAAACTCTGCCCCCTCTCTTTCCCATTATTCGTAAAAGAGTCAAATCTCTTGTCCACGTGACAAACTTCCAAAAATCTATGGCTGCTGTTTTGTCCTACTGTTTCCACTTTCCAGTATTGTCTCTTCTCCACTGATTGTACAAGGTGTTTGCCTCTCTTTTGTTGGTTCTTCCAATAGCGTTAGTGGTAAAGAACTATCGTCTGTCAATGCAGGTAGACATAAAGGGATGTGGGTTCGTTCCCTGAGTTGGGAAGATCCCCTGGAGGAGAGCACGGGCAGCCCACTCCAGTATCCTTGCCTGGAGAATCCCACGGACAGAGGATCCTGGCAGGCTACAGCCCATGGGGTCCAAAGACTCAGCATGCATACACACCCGAATTTCACTGAAACCCCTCTAACTCAAAAGCATATAATATTAATCATCAATCTCAACAGAAAAAAATCTCTATTCTTAAAGGCTATGAATGTTCTTACAAGGTTGATCAGTTACTCTTTACTAACATTCAACTAAAGGGTATACATTTTGTCTTAAGCAATATACTGTCATTTCATTTGCATAGCTTCTTTACATGTACTAAAGTTGTATTTTATTGTTCAAGTGTAACTCAAAAGATCAACGGCAAAGAGATGTTCACTAAAGTACAGAAGTTTAAAAAAAAAAATCAGTGAACACTACTATTCAGAAAAATAATATTAGTGGAAAAAAAGACCTCAGTACAAATATGTAACAAATGCGTATGTGAAGTTGGATCTGCAAATGTAATAGATCGGCACCGTCTGCTGCCCCCACATACAACGTACAAATAAGGAAAACAAAAACTACTATCTGACAACTGAATCTTATTGAACCAGGGGCCTATTGTGTTTAGTTCAATGTACTGACTGGAAATGTTGTCCAAGAGTAGCATGAAGCCATAAAAAGCTGTAAATACCTTTTAAACAAATCTCAGTGATGCAAAATCAACAATCATCTTTTCAGAACAAGTACCATAATTTTTTTAATATTACACAGATGAATTCTGCCTTTAATGATGAAGGAGCCCCTAACTACAGGACTATGTTTAAAAGTTAAAAATCTGTGTGCTTAAAAAAAAAAAAAAAAAAGGCCCAAATCACATTACTGCTGAGAAGCTTGTAAAACTAGTCTTAACATGTATTAACAATATTTTGCTCAGAAGAAAAGCAACACAAGCTAAAATTCTTATTAAACAACTCTACTTAATGTCATAAATTACCAGTGGCATTCTTGATAGGAAACAACTATCACATATATATGGTAGAAGAAATTTACAACTGAAAAAACTATACAATATGAATTTCTTTACAACTGAAAAAACACCTAACCACACGATATGAATCCACTCTTGGCAAATATGTAAGCTATTGAATTCAATGACTGTTTGAGGCTTTTAATCTCCAAAACCATGCTACATTAGGGACTTATATTTTTAATTCAGTCAATGATGGTTTTTTAAGCAATGATATAGCCTGGAAAGGACACCCTGGTTTCACAGAAGGATGCAGTAGCTACAAGCACTACCTAAATGAAAGGATGCTCTGAATATCCATATTATCTACAGCACATCCCTCCTCCTCCTGGTCTCAAGGAAATAAATCAAATTACAACCACTGAACATTTCTCTTCTATCACATAAAGAAACGGTTTCATAAATACAAGATTTGTTTCACACTTATGAATCATGGTTGTTTGTAAAGTAAAAGATAAAATTAACATTTATTACACTGACAATGTCAGTTTTTCAAATAGCACTTCAATGATTTTTAATACATTCCTAATGTAGTATATTTAACCAATATAGTCAATATCCTGAACCTATTAATTGGGAAAATATTATTTTTATTTTAAAGATAACAGGAATTTTTAAGAATACAAATAATTGGTTTGATCAGCAAGATCAAACACTTTTCAAATTTAAAGGGTTTCCTCAATTATTAGAATATTTTTTAAATTTATTACCAGGCAAATCTAAAAACCATATGCAAACACTATATTTACATAAATACTTTTAGAGTCAAAAGCATCCAAAAGAGGATCAGAAATCTACTGGTTATCTCTCAAGATTAAACAGTGAGCATCCTAACTCTGGGCATCTGACAGCACTAAAGGTGATCCTCCATGTGTCTTTCCTATTTTTATAACTGTTAAAGTTTCTCTAGGATTTCTGGAGATGATGAAATATAATGAAAAATTTGTATAAGAAATATAATGTAAGATATTCAACAGTAGCTCTTTAACAACTACAGCAACCAACCTATGTCAGCATAGGAGAACAAAACAGCAGTTATTGTTCGCTATCTTTTGCACTGTTAAAACCAAGGATACAAAATAACCATAATTTATAACTTCCGATGGCCTGAGAAATACTAAAGAGCCATTAACCTGCAAAGCTTTAGTCAAGACAATTAGTAAAAACCTAGAGAGCCAAGTACAAACATCTGGGTAAGAAGCTTATCCGTTTTAGTTTATATCAAAAGTCTGAAGCAGTCTGTGAACAGCTTAAAGTTACAATAGGGTTTCACTAAATAGTTTACAAAAAAATTTTTTTAATGTTTTCCACTCTCCTATCATTAGAAAATATGTTGGCCTTTTACTGAACCAAATATCCCAAAGAACCAAAGAAATTTTGAAATAATCCAAGATAAATCCACTGCTTTATAGCACAATGAAATCTAAGCAATCCTACAAGGAACTTTATAATCTTAAAATTTCCCACACGTATTTCCTTACATATCTTCAAAGTGTATGAATGCATACCATATATATTAACACAGTTTTGCTTTAAAACCAAGATAAATAATTGTAGCAAACAAAACAGGAAAATTTAGAAAATATTTCTATTTGTAGGTTCTTAATAAAAAAGTTAAAAGTTTACAATGAAATTGTAAACATTAACCAGAACTCAAAAAAATTTAAGTATTTCAATATAGAGTTCTAAGTCTTCTATTAGCAAAAGAAATATTCAGCCAAAGAGACTTTTCATATGCAAAAAAAACTTTTCACATCAACAGAAATTTTTAAAAAAACTGTAAGAACACCAGTATTACTCAGGGACTAAAAGATAAATTTGCCAGTTCCAGGCCTAATAGAACATCCTTAAGGGTAACTGTACTTCTAGTAATAAGCATGTAAGTATTCAATAATCGTTCTTCCTTAAATCAGACTAAGCTGTGAAACTTTGTGCATATAACCAAACAGTGTCAAAAGTGCTTGACAATAATTAGATATACTGTACTGACACAGGAACAATGCATACATAAAACAAAATTTTTAAAGCTTAAAACATTTAAGAATACAATGACAACAAAAAACAATGTAAACCTATGCAATAACACAACATAATGTATATAATTCAGAGATACACCATTATTAGCAAACAATTCAAAAGACTTCAGTATTAAAGAGTTGTTAAAATGAAAGATTCTTAGAAGCCAAAGTGTTGAGTCAGAGTAATATGAAAAATTTACAAATGAATAGCAGGTCACCTAATCCAAAACTTTAAGTATTGTTATATCAAAACATTAGGTAGGAAATTTTAAAAATGTAATGAAAATTACTGAAAAACTGTAGTGCGTAAGTCTTGAGTATTTGAAAAACAGAACACTACCACATAAACCTGAACTAAAAACCTAACTTCTCCATGTGAAGCTGCTTTTCCTTTGTCTAATTTAGCTTATAGAATAGCTAACTGCTCCAAAGTTTATTGTAATATTTTCTCTGCTTTATTAAAAAAAAAAAACCTACATATTTTTCCACATATTAATATGATCTCTGAAGTAATCTCTTATTAAGAATTTGATTAGCAGTACAGAAAGTTATCCTCTGAAAGTTACTTTCAGTTCCTTCAACTATAGATCCGAAAGAAGTGTCATCTGTCCAGTGGAAATATAATGCAAGCCACATAAGTAATTTTAAATGTTCAAGGAACCACTTAAAAAAAAAAAAACTAAAAACAGGTGAAATTAATTTTAATATTTTATTTAACGAAAAATACCCAAAATATCACCTCAACATGTAATCTACATTTTTAAAACTTATGAAACATTTTACAATCTTTTTATTCACAATGAATGTTTAAAATAAAATGTGCAATTTACAGCACATCTCAATTAAGAGAAACTCATTTCAGGTGGTTAACAGTTAAGTGGATAGTGGTTGCTATGCTGGACAGCACAGGCCTAGAGCTCTTTCTCTGGTTTTTGAGATATTACACAAGTACAAAATACTAAAAGACTTGAAATGGGAACACACAATAAGAGCTAGGATGGACACTGGGAAAGGTCAATTCAGCCATTTCCCTTGACTCCAACAGACATAAGATGACATCATGTCACAACTGATGAGGCAATCACTATCTGTTAGGAGTCCCAATTTATACCTGTTGTCATGATGTAATTATTAACAGCACCCCCTATGATTCTCAAAAAAGGCATCCCATTCTGGATGATAAATTACAGTTACCCTATCTGTATCCACAACATCCTCAAAGATAACTCCACAGTCTTTGGAAGAAAATTTAAATTCTAATTCTGATGACTAGAAAAGGAGCTCTAAATCCAAAGGAAAGAATCCTAAATGTACTACCCTCATCAAAAAAAAAAAAAAAAAACTGCTGAAAATTCCTTTTATTTTAAATTGCAGACTAAAAAAAAAAAAAAGTAAGAATTACCTGTTGAACAAGGCATCTGGAAATTGGGATCATTGCTATCCAAAACAGGCAAACAGAACTGGTTACTTGCAGATCCTAGCATAGGATCCTTATCGCTGAGCATGTTCTTCAGCGAGTCCTCTAAGACATTTTGACTTGTACTAAAATCCTCACAGACTTCATTCTCCAGGTTGGATCCTAGAAATAGGGCATCATCTAAGTGTTCAGTAGGAATTAAATGATTAAATGTATCAACTATATCCATGAAGACTTCTGTGTGTCTTTCAGCCCTATAGAAAGACAAAAAAAATACCATAAGAAATAAAGCTATCAACTGATAATCACCTAAAACCAAATTATTTTAATAGTTTTGAGTCTATGAACACACTTAGGTTATTTCTAAATTGTTTTAAAAAAATCCTCACTGCTTTTAGAATATACATTTGGACATGTAGAACCAATCTTTGGTAAACAATGTTTCTCCATCATGCATGTAGAATTTCATTTTAACAGAGATCCTATTAAAGGTTCACTTAATTAATTTTAGAGAAAAAACCTATGTATATATAGTCCATTAACTTGACACATTTGAAAGAATTACATGGTTTAAATCATAAAAACCATATGTTTTTAACCACACTCTCTTCATAAATTTAAGACTCAGACACTGCTTATTAGTAAAGGTCATATAAAAGAACTAAAATCAAATCATTTAAAGCACTGTCCCATATTTATTAAAACTGTAAACACCCTTGCTTTATTTACAACGCATTTAAATTATTTAAAGAAACACAAAAATTTTTTTGTGGGACAACATGAAAAAAGATGGAAAGAAACTATTAATTAAACCCAACAAATCAAAACTCAAAAAAACTACACACACGCAGGCACAGATGTGCACACACACACACCTTGGAGGGAGCATCCCTTTTAAGATAAAATAAATGTCAAGAAAAGAATGTATCAGAGATTCCTATTTGTCTTAGTGAGCTATGTGGGGCTTATACAGTTATCAAGCTAATCCCCTATTCAAGCTGTACCTAGGCATTTCTCAACAAAGGTCATTTCAAGGTCTGCTGCTGCTGCTGCTAAGTAGCTTCAGTCGTGTCCGACTCTGTGCGACCCCACAGACGGCAGCCCATCAGGCTCTGCCGTCCCTGGGATTCTCCAGGCAAGAACACTGGAGTGGGTCGCCATTGCCTTCTCCATTGTGTGAAAGTGAAAAGTGAAAGTGAAGTCGCTCAGTCGTGTCCGACTCATAGCGACCCCGTGGACTGCAGCTCACCAGGCTCCTCCATCCATGGGATTTTCCAGGCAAGAGTACTGGAGTGGCTTGCCATTGCCTTCTCCGATTTCAAGGTCTAGAGGAGCCTTAATTATCAAAAGCTGAATTATTATTGGTTTCAGACAATAAGGAACTAATAATGTATTTTGGGTGACAGAGAAGAGTCAACTAAATAAGATCTGCTGCTGCTGCTAAGTCACTTCAGTTGTGTCTGACTTTGTGCGACCCCATAGACGGTAGCCCACCAGGCTCCCCCATCCCTGGGATTCTCCAGGCAAGAACACTGGAGTGGGTTGCCATTTCCTTCTCCAATGCATGAAAGTGAGAAGTGAAAGTGAAGTCGCTCAGTTGTGTCCAACTCTTAGCGATCCCAGGGACTGTAGCCCACCAGGCTCCTCCATCCATGGGATTTTCCAGGCAAGAGTACTGGAGTGGGGTGCCACTGCCTTCTCCGAAATAAGATCTAGTAATATTTAATTAGCTAGAAAATTCCACTAATTAACCTACAACATCTTGCATTTCAAAATTACAAACATTAGCTCCAATTCTACCAAACTTTCCTCAAACTGTCCTTGAATTCTTTATCCTATAAAAATGAGAAGAGGAAGTTCAAAAACACTCTACAAACTTACTGGGTGTATATTATATGCTACTGAACATTTTACCTACATTTTTAATTCACTTATTCCCAGTGATAATAACAGACTCCTAGTTTTGGAAACAAAAGGCATTTAAACATGTTCCCTGAAGTCAGACCTAAACATCCAAAACTAGGTTTTAAGGCTATATGGCCCACTGCTGTAATTCTAACCCTTTCATACTGGTAGAAAGACAGCCTTTTACTAAGGTAGAAAACTAACTAGATTTGACTCCTTTAAGGTTCTTCTTTTAAAAACATTTTCCAACAAATCAGTAGTTGTCTAGGGCCTTGGATAAGAGAGGGACTGACTGCAAATAACAGGAATGTATTCTGAAGGATGATGAAAATGTCCTAAAATTTGACTGTACATATACCCTGAAATTTGACTGAGTATATATACCCACGAAAGTTCACCAATCTGTTCATTTTAAATGGATGCAGTTTCACTGCAACTCAATTTAAAATTTAAAGAAAAAGGAAAAAAATGGCCTCTTACAAAAGTTGGTCCTCTTCTAAATATAAGATTTCAATATCTCTTCTCAAATTTTGCAAATTATTTACATTGAAATATTAACAAAGCACCAAAATAAAATGTTAACTATTTTACTGATTATCTTACATGCATTCTCTAATTACAACATTTAGAGAAAATTGAGCTACAAGTGATGAAAAGTCAGGAACAGTTTTAATTTCTTGAAGCTATCTAATCTCAGTACCTAAGAAAAGTTCAATTGGTTCAATTATCATACATCCCGGATACTTCCACTAATATATTTTTAGATTCCAAAGAAATTTTAGTATAATAAATTTATGGTATTTAAAAATGAGTTACAAAAATGTTACTAAATGTTTACAAATTAGCTAGAACTACCAACAAATTTGTTTATCTGAATATGCTAGAATCCAAAGTTAATCACAAGCCAAAACAAACTCCTTTTCAGAGTTGCAGTCCAGGTGAAACAAAGAAAAAAAGGCAATTCCAATTCAAGAAACAGTTATCTTTCTTTATAAATTTATATGTTGAATCTACTAACTATGCACTCATTCCCACAGCAACACAAGTTTGGGAAATTCTACAAATTTCACCCAAGGTCAGTCTTTGTTGCACCAACTTCTGATCATGTGCATTTTGGGTACATTCACGACATTCAGAAGGTACAGTTATACAGCTTGAAATCACCAAGCTACACCAAAGGCCAGCCCATTCTAAACAAGCAATATTTTTTTTCAGTGATACTACTACTGAACCATCCCAAACTCTTTTAATAAAAAGTCTCTTCAGAACCTCTGGCATAGCCGCTTTTTTTTTTTTTTTAATTGAGACATGGTTGCCTTACAATGTTGTATTAGCTTCTGCTGTACAATGAAGCAAATCAGCCGTATATACACATATATCCCCACCCTCCTGGACCCAGATCCCAGCCCCCATCTCTTCCCTCTAGGTCACCGAAGAGCACCGCGCTGAGCTCCCAGTACAAGAGAGCAGGTTCCCACTAACTATCTATTGTATACATGGTAGTTTCAACAGCAGACAATATTTAGTCTTTAAAGATCAATTTAAAAAAAAAAAAAAGTAAAGCACACTGTATATAAGATGGATGAACCTAATTCTCCAATTTTTTTTTTTTTGGACAAAACTAGTATGACTTATAAAGTATGTTGCCCTGGATTGTAATAAGCAGATTAGGAAAACAGTGTAAAAAGTCGAGAAAGACCAGTATAGCAAAGTTACATTTCTTTAATATATTTAATTTATTCAGCAAATGATCACTAAGCAGTTACCAAGACACGCTGAATGTGCCAAGGCAACTGGGGATCTTACAAGACAAAATATGGTATAAAGCACCCCAAACTTATGGGTCCAAACAAGACAATTTCAACAGAAGTGTTTTGTGCAATTGTTATAAACTGATAAGACTGAATTTTCATAAGTTGTTCCAACAGGCTTTGGAACCAATTCCAAACAATGCCAAAAAATCACAGTATACAGCCATATGGCAAGATTGTCTTGAAAGTAACACTGATTGGAAGTATAAATCATTTTTTTTTTAAAAATCAGTTTTATGTATCAAGTACTCAGTATCAAAAATAAAAACGCTCCATGCTAAATTGTAAAACAAATGTTAGCCAACTGTAGAAATATTAACTTACTTAACACAAATACCCTAATCTACTAAATGCAATGTGGTATCCTGATCTGGATCATGGAACAGAAAAAAGATAGTAGTGGAAAAACTGGTGAAATCAAAATAAAATCTGGAGTTCAGTTAATAGTAATGTTAATCTCTAGTTCTGATTTAAAAAAAAAAAATTGGCATTAGGACTTCCCGAGTGGTCCAACAGTTAAAATTCACCTTTCAATGCAAGGGACAGGGTTTGATCAGGGAACACAGATGTCACAGGCCTCAGGACAACAAAGCTCCAGCCTGCAACTACTGAGTTGAAGAGCCACAGGAAAACCTGAGTGCTGCAACTAAGACCCAATGCAGTCAAACAAACACTGAAGGAAAAAAAAAAAAGACACTAGCATTATGTCGGGTGTAACAATCAAGAAAACTAGATTCTACACCAGGTTTGCAACTTTTCTATAAATCAAAAAGTACTTCAAAATAAGGTAAAAATAAACCAAAGAACACTAACCTAAAATATAATGTCCTGAAATACCTAGCCATGCAGATAGACAAAGATAACTGATCCAATAAAGGAGAAATTTAAGAGATGATTTGGTGTCCCTTTTATTATAATTAAACAAATTGCTTGATTTAAATAAATTTCTGGGAATTCCTTTTTTCCCCAGAGGCTCAGTGGTAAAGACTCAACCTGTAATGCAGGAGACTTAAGTGCAATTCCTGGGTGGGGAAGATCCCCTGGAGAAGGAATTGGCAACCCACTCCATTATTTCGCCAGGAAAATCCCATGAACAGAGAAGCCTGGGAGGTTACAGTCTGTAGGGTTGCAAAGCCAGACGCAACTGAGCACACACACAACCAGACCAGAGTTTTTAGACTCTGGAGGATCACTGCTGAAGGCCTGGAGTTTGATCCCTGGTAGAGGAACTAAGACCCCACAAGCCACGCAGTGCAGCCAAAAAATAAATAAATAGACAAATTCCTGTTTCTTACACTGAAATTGTACTTAAATGCATCTTTATCCTTGGCATCATAAAGTTAATAATTAAAACATAACAAATCTATCCAGGATATATTTTAAGATGCTAATGAAAGGTATTTATGCAATTAAATTGATAATATTAACGAGGGAATACATATATATTAAAATCAGAAACTACTTCTGGGGGGGTTCACAGTCACACCTCAAATATGACAATAAGATGCATAAGTCAGAGAACTGAATAATTTCTTAATTCAAAATTATTCCTCTACGCATGTATTTATCAAGCATCTACTATAAAGTACTATCATAAGTATACCAGTGAAATAAACCCTATTATAAAATTCAAGGAACTTATGATGCAAAACGAAGTATAAACATATAAACAGATACGACAACAGGCGAACATCACAACAAAATATGAAAGGGTCAAACTCAAGGGCTTAGATGGCACCACAGAGCAAGGTAAAATCCATGGGGCCAAGAAAGGCTAAGCAGGCGATGTAAGCTGGGCCCTAATGGTCCAGGGACTACTTCAAACAGATGAACAGCAGGTGCTGACTATGAAAGGTAGAGTCTGGTCCTAATGGAAGATTTAGAAAGACTCAGAATACAACCAAAAATAAGTATTAGTATTACATGCTGAATCTGAGTCCAAAGATATTTCCCACTTGTTTCATCTGTAACAGGGAATTACAGTGAAGCCAAATTTTGTTTACACGGATAAAACCAACACATATTGTTTTCTAAGTGTTTCCTGCATGCACAAAATGCAAAAAGATTTAAAAAGCATCAACAGAAAAAAATTACACTTTTACTAAAATCCCCTTTAAGAGTGAATTAAAGCTACCCCAAACTCTCAGAAATATCCTCAAAATAAAATTATGTATTTCATAACATTTTCTTTAAAAAAAAAAAAAACACACACACACACACAGTAAGCTTAACAATAAATCACTAAAGCAATTAAAGTCGTGTGTGTGCGCATGCACATAAGAATGTAGAGGAGGGGACAAACATGTACCAGGACATTATAAAATCTATGAAGAATAATTAAACACTGTAATAGCGCTGAGAAGAGAAAGACCTTCTATGTATGACAGTAAATGAAGGCCTTGCTAACAAGGGCAACATGTGAGCCAAAACCTGAAATGAGGGAGTGATCCACACATAAATAGGGAACAACAATTCAAGTAAAGACCTAAATGCAAAGGCCCTGGGTTCCTTCCAACCCCTACACCACAGTTTAAATTAAGATGTCAATTCACCAAGCACGCTCACTATTAGCAAATTTCTAATAGGCGGTAATAGTAGCAGTAAGAAAAAATAAAAGTCCCATACTAAAACAATGATAAAATATAAAACTTAATGCGCTCTGGTCGACACTGCTCCATATCAGCAGTTCTCCAGCGGAGGAAATTACACCCCTCCGGAGGGTATTTGGCCATGTATGGAGACATTTTTGGTCAACAAAACTGGAGGGCACACATCATGGCAGCTAGTAAACATACGACACTGCATTTAGGAAAGCCCCATTATAAAGAACTAGCCAGCCAAAAAACAGTGCTGAGGTTAAGAAATCCTGCTCTACACTTACTAATTTAATCCTCTCAACAATGCTATATTATAATCCTGATTCAGATCAGATCAGATCAGTCGCTCAGTCGTGTCCGACTCTTTGCGACCCCATGAACCGCAGCACGCCAGGCCTCCCTATCCATCACAAGCTCCCGGAGATCACCCAGACTCATACCCATCGAGTCAGTGATGCCATCCAGCCATCTCATCCTCTGTCGTCCCCTTCTCCTCCTGCCCTCAATCCCTCCCAGCATCAGAGTCTTCTCCAATGAGTCAACTCTTCGCATGATGTGGCCAAAATACTGGAGTTTCAGCTTTAGCATCATTCCTTCTAAAGAAATTCCAGGATTGATCTCCTTCAGAATGGACTGGTTGGATCTTCTTGCAGTCCAAGGGACTCTCAAGAGTCTTCTCCAACACCACAGTTCAAAAAGCATCAATTCTTCGGCCCTCAGCCTTCTTCACAGTCCAGCTCTCACATCCATACATGACCACGGGAAAGACCATAGCCTTGACTAGGCGAACCTTTGTTGGTAAAGTAATGTCTCTGCTTTTGAATATGCTATCTAGGTTGGTCATAACTTTCCTTCCAAGGAGTAAGCGTCTTTTAATTTCATGGCTGCAGTCACCATCTGCAGTAATTTTGGAGCCCAGAAAAACAAAGTCTGACACTGTTTCCACTGTTTCCCCATCTATTTCCCATGAAGTGATGGGACCAGATGCCATGATCCTGATGTATAATCCTGATTATACAGAAGTAAATAAAATTGGGATCAGAGAGATTAAATTACTTGCTGTAGTCAGTGGTGGAGCTGAAATTTGAAT
The DNA here is from genome assembly GCA_935064755.1 of Tragelaphus eurycerus. Classification (NCBI taxonomy): domain Eukaryota; kingdom Metazoa; phylum Chordata; class Mammalia; order Artiodactyla; family Bovidae; genus Tragelaphus; species Tragelaphus eurycerus. The sequence continues at coordinate 676,602 of CAKXYN010000041.1, read as the reverse complement.
CCCAAATGTTTCATTCAAGAATCAATACACTTAACCACTACCTAGTATTATCTCTTTACAGTTAAATTCATTGATTATTATGTGCCAGGCAACAAGCTAACTTAAATATATAATGTCTTTAAACTTCACAGCCACACAATTTTGTGAGCTAAAGCTGAGCCAAGTTACACCCAATATTACAGAATAAATAAGTAACAGAACTCAAAACCACCTCTGACACAAAGGTCAGTTCTTCACCACCATTAATACAACAATGTTAAAGAAGAATAAATTATCCTTTCAGGACAGAGTCAAGAAAAATCACTAAATGGTTAATATGTGTGGTGTGACATAATTCTAAAAAGTACATTTCTACAAAGCAATGCAACCTCATCACCTGCTCTACAAGCCCATTTCAAATTCAGGTCCAGTTTCTTTAGTTAGAATCTATGTGCAAGACTACGTAACAAAAAAAAAAAAGAAGGATCATAACTTTGTTACTGAATTTATTAGGTAAAAAGAATATTTAAGAATCCAAGATGACTGCCATACTAAGATCAGAGAAGACCTAACAACCTAGAAAACGAACCCGCAAGCTGAAACTGACAAAAGCAGAATTACTTAGCCCTCAGTGAAAAAGTTACCTTTAAAATTTACAACTATGATGCCCTATTGTCATCGGAAGCATCAGTACTTTGGATTAACCACAGAAATAGTACAAGCAGCTAGTCATCAAAACTATGGCAATCTAAGCTAACACATACTTCACGTGTACTACGTGTGAGCCCTATGCTAACTGTACTGCATGCGTATCTCACTAGTCTCTCAAAACTCTGATAAACAGAGTAGATGCGATTACTCTATTTTGCTAATGAGCAAACTGAGGCCCAGACCATTATGTAGGTCAATTAAGCTGCCAATTCACCAAGCATGCTCACTATTACCAAATTTCTAACAGGTGGTAATAGTAGCAGTAAGAAAAAATAAAAGTACCACTACTAAAGCAATGAAAAAATATAAAACTTGTCCTGGTCACGTACCCAGGACAGGTGTTTCTCAAAGATACTGCAGTGTAATTCCCAGACCACCACAATAAAGTGAGTATTGTACACAATAAAGTAAGTCACATCAATTTTTTGGTTTTTCAATGCATATAAAAGTTATGTTTATAGTCTAGTCTACTAAGTATACAATAGCATGATGTCTAAAAATACAATGTACAAACCTTAATTAAAAATAATTTATTGCTAAGAAATGCATCATCTGAAACTTCTTCAAGCTGTAATCTTTCTGCAAATGGAGGGTCCTTCCTCGATGCTGGTGGCTGCTGAAGGTTGGGGTGGCTGCAGCAATTTCTTATAAGACAACAATGAAGTCTGATACACGGATTGGCTCTTCCTCCCACTATTTCTCTATAACATGACATGCTTATTGATAGCACGTTACACACCATAGAACTTCTTCCAAATCTGGAGTCAGTCTTCTCAAATCCTGCAGCTGCTTTATCAATTAAGTCAATTAATACCTAAATCCTGTATTGTCATTTCAATCTATACAGCATCTTCACCAGGAGATTTCTTCTCAAGAATCCACTGACTTTGCTCATTCATAAGGAACAATGGATGAGGCAACAGCTCCCCCATTTAAATTTTATTACAGGGCAGAAGTAATTCAGTCACATTTTCAGGCTCCACTTTTAATTTGAGTTCTCTTGTTATTGCCACCACATCTGCAGTTACTTCCTCCACTGAAATTCTGAAACCCTCCAAGCCATCCATGAGGATTGGAATCAACTTCTTCCAAACTGCTCTGAATGTTGATCTGACTTTGCCCAGATCCCTTAGAGGAATCAGTATCTATGGCAGCTATAGCCTTACAAAAGGTATTTCTTAAAAGACCGACCTGAAAATCAAAGTGACTCCATGATCCAAGGGCTGCAGAACGGATGTTGTTGTGAGCAGGCATTACAAGGTGCACTGACCAGGTCAATGAACAGTGACACTTGGGAACATTTTTCTAAGCAACAGGATAACAGTGGGCTTAAAATATTCAGTAAACCATCCTGTAAACAGATGTGCTGTCATCCAGGCTTCATTGCTCCATTTACAGAGCACAGGCAGAGTAGATTTAACGTAATTTTTAAGGACCCTAGGATTTTTAGAATGAGCACTGGCTTCAACTTGAAGTCACCAGTTGCATTAGTCTCTAACTGGAGAACCAGCCTGTCCTTTAAAACCAGGCACTGATTTCGCCTCTCCAACTATGAACATCCAGGACAGCATCTTCTTCCAAGAGGAGGCTATTTTGACTAGACTGAAAATCTGTTGTTCAGGGTAGCCACCTTCATGAATTATCTTAGCTAGTTCCTTTGAGTAACTTGCTGCAGCTTTCACATCAGCATGCACTACTTCACACATTTGTACTTTTATGTTATGGAGACAGTTTCTTTCCTCAAACCTCATGAACCAACCTCTCCTAGCTCCAAGTTTTCTTCCGTGTCTCCCCACATCTCTCAGCCTTCAAAGAATAGAAAAGAGTTAAGGCCTTGCTCTAGATTAGACTTTGGCTTAAGAGGATGTTGTGTTTGGTTTGATTATCCACACCACTAAAACCTTCTCTGTATCAGCAATAAGGTCATTTCACTTTCTTCATTCATATGTTCACTGGACCTGCACGTTTAACTTTCTTCAAGAACTTTTTCTTTGCATCCATAACTCAGCTAACCGTTTGGCACAAGAGGCCTACTTTGGGAGATATCTTGGCTTTCAACATGCCTTCCTCATTAACCTCAGTCATTTCTAACTTTCGATTTCAACTGAGAGACATGGACTCTTCACTCGAAAAGTTAAGAGGTCATGGCAGGGTTATTAATTGGCCTATGCTATGCTATGCTATGCTAAGTCACTTCAGTCGTGTCTGACTCTGTGTGACCCCATAGACGGCAGCCCACCAGGCTCCCCCGTCCCTGGGATTCTCCAGGCAAGAGTACTGGAGTGGGCTGCCATTGCCTTCTCCGATTAATTGGCCTACTTTCAATATTATAGCATCTCAATGACTAGGGAGGCCCAAGGAGAGGGAGAAAGACAGGGAACAGCCAGTCAGTGGAGGTGTCAGAACACACACAACATTTACAATTAACTTCACCATCTTATTAGGGTTGTGGTTTGTGGTAACCCAAAATGACAACATTAACATCGACACCAATCACAAAACAATAACACAATAATGACAGAAAGTTTAAAATATTGTGATAATTAACAAAACGTGATATAGAAGACTCAAAGTGAGCAAATGCTGTTTAAAAAAAACTGGCGGCAAGACTCGCTCCATACATGATTGCCACAACCTTCAGTTTTTTTTTTAAAAAAAAAAACCCCGCAGTATCTGCAAAGCACAATAAAAGAGGTATGTCTCTATACCCAAACTGGAATCCAGGCAGCAAGATTCCCAAGCCTGCACTTTTAACCTACCATACTTTATGAAGTCTACATACATAACACATATCAATCTTTATATCATTAATGAAATCCTTAAAATACTGAAAACAAAGTGACATGCCCACTTCCAAAATAAATTGGGAAATATGCACTTAGCCACTCCCTACATATAAAAAATAAAATAGACATCTTTAGTGTGTACATCATCATTGTGGAAATGATGAACCACAAACTTCACAATTTATTTTCAAAGTCTACAATTTTAGAATGTTTTCATGTGACCATCTCACACAAATTATGAATTAAAACTTAAGCCTTTGTGTACAATCCACTATGCCATTCAAAATTCTGTCTAATAAAGTTAGACTGTGACAAAAGATACAATGTCAGGATACTATTTAAGTTTTTGCTTAACTGTTTCTCTTCACCCTCACTCCATTATACAAATGATTCTAAATATTTAAATCTTGATCATTAAAAATGATCTAGATTAAATACATAATCCATGGCAATAACTGTCCAGTCTATACATTTGGCAATTCCTCATACAATGTGTTTTGTAACTCTTGAAATATCTTCTCTTTTAACTCTAATTCAATGATTTAACAGCACCCATCTGAATCTGGTTTCTCAACCTAGAATACATTCCATGAGAATACAAATAGTACGTGAGTCCCAAATATTGTGAATCAAATCAATACTGTCAATATCATTATGTAATTAAAGGGCAACATTAAAGGAGAATTTTTTTCTTTACTGTTCTTAAAAATGCAAGTGCTAGAAATATGTAAAAATTTGCCAAGTCATTTTTGTAGTTAAAAAATAAGATATCTACATTTCTGAAAAGATACTACAGGATTCTGAGAGGGTGCTCTAAAAAATGAAAGAAACAGAGCCTAAGATGTACTGTTCCAAGAAAGAAATCCAGCAACCACAAGTCCAAAAGAATTGATGAAATGTAGATGAATAAAAACATTTAGAAGTCAGCACTTCAAGAACCTTGCACTCCCTGACACTTTGGTGGTGACCCACAAACCTGAGAGGCTAATCAATAACTGTATTTCCTCATTAAAAAATAATAAAGATCTTACCTCCAGATTATTATCCTTAAAAATTATTAACTAAAAATGATTTCATGAGATATCTCTGTAAAGATTAAAAAAAAAATACCTTTAAGTAACCAAGAGATATCAAGAAGGTAAAAAGTTATCATGTCAAGAAAGATAACCATTATTTATATTTTAGTACCCAAAACTAACTTTCATCAAAAATAATTTTATTAACTGCCTCAAACAAGGGCTCTGTATCAACCTATAGAAGGAGATGGGAGGGAGTTTCAAAAAGGATGAGATATATGTATATCTATGGCTGATTAATGTTGAGGTTTGACAGAAAACCGCAAAATTCTGTAAAGCAATTATCCTTCAGTGAAAAATTGCTTTAAAAAGTTTTAACTGCTATTATAAAGTCAAAAATTATCAACCCTTCCCGATTCTAGTACTCAAAATAATTATGATTTTAACATTACGGTTTTAAATAAATAAAGACAACTTCCTTTCCATATGTCCATCCTGAACGTTGCTTTGAACCAATGTGATTTTTCACCTACATTTACACAGACCACTTCTCATAGATTTGACTTAGATATCTGAGTATGCAACAGATGAGTATGTCACAGGATCAGCTAGACAGTTATCTGACGTGTATCCCAAAAGCACTGAATGCATAACTAATTCAGTGTGATCTTTAAGGAAGTTCACTATCCTCCCAATGGATGCAAAAGCAATATTAGTTACATTTCCATGTTCTTCAACAAATGGATGCATGAAACGGGGAAACTTGTCTCATCACTGCTACTGCCGCTGCTGCTAAGTAGCTTCAGTCGTGTCCGACTCTGTGCGACCCCACAGACGGCAGCCCACAGGCTCCACCGTCCCTGGGATTCCCCAGGCAAGAACTCTGGAGTGGGTTGCTATTTCCTTCTCCAACACATGAAAAGGAAAAGTGAAAGTGAAGCCGCTCAGTCGTGTCCGACTCTTCGTGACCCCATGGACTGCAGCCTACCAGGCTCCTCCGTCCATCACTAACTCCTCACAAATCTCCGGTACAGCTACCAAACAAAGCTTACACTCTAAGGCTGTAGTTCTGCATACTTAACAAGAGGCTCACCTCGGTTGAGTGGATGTCTTTCTGCTGCTAAGGAACTGACTGAACTGTTACTGTTTTCATCAGCACAATAAGAACTGTTAAAAAGTACTTCCTTCAATTCTGTTACTATCATGGGGAAATGGAATATATATTTTAAAATAGTGATGACGACGATGCTGATGGAGGAAAAAATCATTATCGTTATATACGTCCAGTAAACAGAACTGGGTAGAAATAATAAAGGAAAGGTCTAAGTGGTAATAATGGTAAAGAAATCACTATTTGAAACAATAATATTCACAACACACCATGTGTGCTCTGGAATGAAGATACAAGTTCAATAACATAAGAATGCTGCAAAAACTTCCTGGTTCTTTGACTCCTCTCTCGCCTACCAGAAAAACAGATCTACAAACATTTTCTCAATCCCAAACACTTCATTCAAGAATCAAAAAATGGTAGCTAATGAATGAGTAATGGAAAGTTTTGGAAGATCTCAACCAGCTTAGAAAAGGGAAGACAAGTTCGAAACCAAAATAGTAACTAAATAGAAACAATGTAGTATTTAAGTACCTCCCCCGCAACCAGCTTAAAATAACTAGGTAAAGATCGTATTTGCAAAGGCTCAACCTTTTCATTTTAAATTATCAATAAACGCAATGAAAATTAGGACTGGAAAGATATTAAAGCGTTGTTGCCGCCTATAGTAATCACTATTCATGATCATGCAAATAATTCCTGAACAGCACCAATAATCACACACTCTTCTTAGAATCAAGAGTCTTGAAAAACAGCATTTAAAAACTCAAAGATGGGAACGAACCCTCGCACCCCGCGATACACGGCTGGGGAGAAGCAGGGGGCGCTGTGCAGCACCAGCATTCTCCCCCTTTCTCCGTCCTCCCCGCCCCCGGTCAGGTGACCAGCTATTTAGCACCATTAACACCCACTAGTCGACAAGTGGTTCATTAAATTACACGTATTGTCGAAGGCCAGGTTCCGGGCTCCTCACTTCAAACTATGCAAAAGGAGGCGACAGTTTGGGGCCCGACCACAAAAGCGCGCGGCCGCGGGAGGGAAGATGGAGCGCCGGCCCCGAGTCCCGGCGGTGGGGACCCAGCTCGGCTCCGCGGCCGGACCCGGGCCCCAGGCTCTACGCTGCAGCGCCAGGGCGAGGCCTGCGGGCTGGGCCTCCGGGCCGCGCCGCCGCGCCTCCCCGCCCGAGCGCCCGCGCGGCGGCGGGACTCACCCGAGGCGGGAGCGCGGAGCCGGCGGGAAGGCCGCGGCCCGACCCTCGCCGGGCGGCCCCGCCACCGCGGCCCAAACGGTCCCGGGCGGCCGAGGCGGCGCGGGCAGGCCGAGGCGTTGCGCAAGAGGCCGGGGGGGGCGCCCCGGTCTGCGCGGGAGGGAGGCGCGGAAACCGGCCGGCGGAGGGCGGGAGGCCGCTGGGCGCGGGGCAGAGGGGGAGGGCCGCGCGTCGCCGGCCGCCGCCGCGCCGCCACTCACCAGCTCCGCCGACAAGCGCTACCTCAGGCAGCGAGGGAAGATGGTGGCCGCGCCGCGCGGAGGAGGGGGCCGGCGCGCCGAGAGGGGGTACGCGCGGGACGCAGGCGTCGCTGCCGAGGCCGCTTCCTCCTCACGGCCGGCCGGCCGCCGCCGCGGACCCCGGCGCCCCGGCTTCCACGCCGCCCTCCTCAGCCTTCGTGCAGCCGCCGCCGCTCAGCGCCCCAGCAGAGCGCGCCTCGTGGGGACCGTGCAGCGGCGCGAGACCCCGAGGCCATCTGCGTGCGGCGGCAGCCCGGCGGCTGGAGCGCGGCCGTGTCACGTGACCGCACTGTTTACCGTTCCGGGGCAGCGCCGCGCCTGCGCGCTGCGGGCCTCGGGCCTCCGAGGGCGCGGCCGGCCCGCGGGCCCGCCAGAGCTGCGCGCGCTCTCTCCTCCGCAGCTCGGTGGCTGCTCTCTCAGTGTGATACTGACGGGCACGTCTCTCGCCCTGCGCTGCTCTTCATGAACGGGACATGGGTCCCAGAATGGCGGACGAGGGCGGAATCGACCGACCCCGAGCCGAGGGATCCCTGCTGGCCCTGCACCACAGTCCGCTCGTGAACCACGTCGCCTTCTGCTTGCGCATGTTAGCTATACTCTGCTTTCAGGACTCCAGAGGCCTCCTGATCTAACTCAGCAGCTTTCAACGGTGGCCATAGGTTTCCTGCAGGGCCCCAAGACGTTTCAGAGGGTCTCCAGTTCTTGCAAGTGCCTAAGACTAAATTTTCTTCGTCTCCTTCAATGGAGGCAACCTGTAGCAGTATAATGCAGAAGCAGATATGAGAATTCAGCCATTCTCTACTAAGGCAGACATTGCGCATATTTCCAAAAATTTAAAATAATGCACTCTTTCATTAAGTTTTGTTGGAGAATGTATTTTTCATAATAAATATTTATGTTAACAATGTATTTTGTTATTTTTAAATGTTCTTTATTGTCCTTTGGTTTAATTTCTAAGACACTAAATATCAATACATGTTAGTAACCCACATAAAAAGTCTACGAACTCTCTCAGTAATTTTTAAGAGCATATAGGGGTGGGTTGTGAGACCAAAAAGTATGAAAAACGCTGGTTTAATTTACGTGCTTCCACAGCAGGTTAGACTAACCCCTATCTCAACCCTACTAGGAATGTATCCTAACTGGAGGAACCATTGCAATTACCCACTAAAAAAAATGGTAGCTTTTACAACCTTTACTTGTTTATTTAAGCCTCAAGGCAACAGCAAGATGGCCACTGCTGCTGCTGCTAAGTCACTTCAGTCGTGTCCGACTCCGCGTGACCCCATAGACGTCAGCCCACCAGGCTCTCCTGCCCCTGGGATTCTCCAGGCAAGAAAACTGGAGTGGGTTGCCATTTCCTTCTCCAATGCATGAAAGCGAAAAAGTGAAAGTGAAGTCGCTCAGTCGTGTCCGACTCTTAGCGACCCCATGGACTGCAGCCCACCAGCCTCCTCCATCCATGGGATTTTCCAGGCAAGAGTACTGGAGTGGGGTGCCATTGCCTTCTCCGAAGATGGCCACAATGGAGGATGTACTATGAAGCATTAATAGAGCAATAGTTCATAGGCAGGTGGTGAAGATCTGTGCTCTATTCTTATCAGTTCTTACGGTATTTTGAGCGCTCCCTAAACCAAATGCTCTTCCAGAATGGAAGTTTCAGTTCAGTTCAGTTCAGTCGCTCAGTCGTGTCCGACTCTTTGAGACCCCATGAATCGCAGCACGCCAGGCCTCCCTGTCCATCACCAACTCCCGGAGGTCACTCAGACTCACGTCCATCAAGTCAGGGATGCCATCCAGCCATCTCATCCTCTGTCGTCCCCTTCTCCTCCTGCCCCCAATCCCTCCCAGCATCAGAGTCTTTTCCAATGAGTCAACCCTTCGCATGAGGTGGCCAAAATACTGGAGTTTCAGCTTTAGCATCATTCCTTCCAAAGAAATCCTAGGGCTGATCTCCTTCAGAATGGACTGGTTGGATCTCCTTGCAGTCCAAGGGACTCTCAAGAGTCTTCTCCAACACCACAGTTCATAACCATCAATTCTTTGGCACTCAGCCTTCTTCACAGTCGAACTCTCACATCCATACATGACCACAGGGAAAACCATAGCCTAGACTAGACAGACCTTTGTTGGCAAAGTAATGTCTCTGCTTTTCAATATGCTATCTAGGTTGGTCATAACTTTCCTTTCAAGGAGTAAGCATCTTTTAATTTCTTGGCTGCAGTCACCATCTGCAGTGATTTTGGAGCCCAGAAAAATAAAGTCTGACACTTTCCACTCTTTCCCCATCTATTTCCCATGAAGTGATGGGATCGGATGCCATGATCTTCGTTTTCTGAATGTTGAGCTTTCAGCCAACTTTTTCACTCTCCACTTTCACTTTCATCAAGAGGCTTTTTAGTTCCTCTTCACTTTCTGCCATAAGGGTGGTATCATCTGCATATCTGAGGTTATTGATATTTCTCCTGGCAATCTTGATTCCAGCTTGTGTTTCTTCCAGTCCAGCATTTCTCATGATGTACTCTGCATAGAAGTTAAATAGGGTGACAATATAAGGAGTTTCAGATCAGATCAGTCGCTCAGTCGTGTCCGACTCTTTGCGACCCCATGAACCGCAGCACGCCAGGCCTCCCTGTCCATCACAAGCTCCCGGAGGTCACTCAGACTCGCATCCATCGAGTCAGTGATGCCATCCAGCCATCTCATCCTCTGTCGTCCCCTTCTCCTCCTGCCCTCAATCCCTCCCAGCATCAGAGTCTTCTCCAATGAGTCAACTCTTCGCATGAGGTGGCCAAAATACTGGAGTTTCAGCTTTAGCATCATTCCTTCCAAAGAAATTCCAGGATTGATCTCCTTCAGAATGGACTGGTTGGATCTTCTTGCAGTCCAAGGGACTCTCAAGAGTCTTCTCCAACACCACAGTTCAAAAGCATCAATTCTTCGGCGCTCAGCCTTCTTCACAGTCCAGCTCTCACATCCATACATGACCACAGGAAAGACCATAACCTTGACTAGGCGAACCTTTGTTGGTAAAGTAATGTCTTTGTTTTTGAATATGCTATCTAGGTTGGTCATAACTTTCCTTCCAAGGAGCAAGCGTCTTTTAATTTCATGGCTGCAGTCACCATCTGCAGTGATTTTGGAGCCCAGAAAAACAAAGTCTGACACTGTTTCCACTGTTTCCGCATCTATTTCCCATGCAGTGATGGGACCAGATGCCATGATCTTTGTTTTCTGAATGTTGAGCTTTAAGCCAACCTTTTCACTCTCCACTTTCACTTTCATCAAGAGGCTTTTTAGGCCCTCTTCACTTTCTGCCATAAGAGTGGTGTCATCTGCATATCTGAGGTTATTGATATTTCTCCCGGCAATCTTGATTCCAACTTGTGTTTCTTCCAGTCCAGCATTTCTCATGATGTACTCTGCATATAAGTTAAATAAACATGGTGACAATATGCAGCCTTGACATACTCTTTTTCCTATTTGGAACCAGTCTGTTGTTCCATGACCAGTTCTAACTGTTGCTTCCTGACCTGCATACAGATTTCTTAAGAGGCAGATCAGGTGGTCTGGTATTCCCATCTCTTTCAGAATTTTCCATAGTTTATTGTGATCCACACAGTCAAAGGCTTTGGCATAGTCAATAAAGCAGAAATAGATGTTTTTCTGGAACTCTCTTGCTTTTTCCATGATCCAGCGGATGTTGGCAATTTGATCTCTGGTTCCTCTGCCTTTTCTAAAACCAGCTTGAACATCAGGAAGTTCACGGTTCACATATTGCTGAAGCCTGGCTTGGAGAATTTTGAGCATTACTTTTCTAGTGTGTGAGATGAGTGCAATTGTGCGGTAGTTTGAGCACTCCTTGGCATTGCCTTTCTTTGGGATTGGGATGAAAACTGACCTTTTCCAATCTTGTGGCCACTGCTGAGTTTTCCAAATTTGCTGGCATATTGAGTGTAGCACTTTCACAGCATCATCATTCAGGACTTGGAATAGCTCCACTGGAATTCCATCACCTCCACTAGCTTTGTTCGTAGTGATGCTTTCTAAGGCCCATTTGACTTCACATTCCAAGATGTCTGGCTCTAGGTCAGTGATCACATCATCATGATTATCTGGGTCTTGAAGCTCTTTTTTGTACAGTTCTTCTGTGTATTCTTGCCACCTCTTCTTAATATCTTCTGCTTCTGTTGGGTCCACACCATCTCTGTCCTTTATTGTGCCCATCTTTGCATGAAATGTTCCTTTGGTATCTCTGATTTTCTTGAAGAGATCCCTAGTCTTTCCCATTCTGTTGTTTTCCTCTATTTCTTTGCATTGATCACTGAAGAAGGCTTTCTTATCTCTTCTTGCTATTCTTTGGAACTCTGCATTTAAATGTTTATATCTTTCCTTTTCTCCTTTGTTTTTCGCTTCTCTTCTTTTCACAGCTATTTGTAAGGCCTCCCCAGACAGCCATTTTGCTTTTTTGCATTTCTTTTTCTTGGGGATGGTCTTGATCCCTGTCTCCTGTACAATGTCACGAACCTCATTCCATAGTTCATCAGGCACTCTATCTATCAGATCTAGGCCCTTAAATCTATTTCTCACTTCCACTGTATACTCATAAGGGATTTGATTTAGGTCATACCTGAATGGTCTAGTAGTTTTCTCTACCTTCTTCAATTTCAGTCTGAATTTGGCAATAAGGAGTTGATGGTCCGAGCCACAGTCAGCTCCTGGTCTTGTTTTTGCTGATTGTATAGAGCTTCTCCATAAGGAGTTTAGATAGTTCTAATTCTGGAATCCTACAGTTCAAGCCCTGTCTTGCTTCATCAGTTCCTCAGAATTTTGTTTTATAATCTCTCTTTTTTTTAAGTTTTTTTTTGAAAAGGTAAAAAGAAATGAATAGTCAAGTTTTTTGTTGTTTTTTTTTTTGTTTGTTTGTTTGTTTCACATCCAGTATCTGGAATCAACTGTAAAAATAAATGTAACTTTACACTTCTCCTGGACCTCAATGTGAAATTTGAAACAAGCCTTAGAAGATTATTGTCGTAAGACTTCCCTGGTAGTCCAGTGATTAAGAAACCATCTGCCAACGCATGGGACATGGGTTCAATCCTGGTCAGGGAAGATTCCACATGTTGGGGGCAACTAAGCCCGTGTGCCACAACTATTCAGCCTACAAGCACCTGGCTACACCAAGAGAAGCCACTACAATGAGAAGTCCACACACAACTAAGGAATAGCCCTTGAGTAGAAATGAAGACTCTACACAGTCATTAATTAAGTTTTTAAAAAAGATTATTTTCATAAACAAAATTCCACCATAGTGATGGTTAAAGTCACTCAGTCATGGCCAACTCTTTGCAACACCATGGACTATACAGTCCATGAAATTATCCAGGCCAGAATACTGGAGTGGGTATCCTCTCCCTTCTCCAGGGGATCTTCTGAACCCAGGCATTGAACCCATGTTTCCCACATTACAGACAGATTCTTTACCAGCTGAGCCACAAGGGAAACCCAAGAATACAGGAGTGGGTAGCATATCCCTTCTCCAGGGGATCTTGTTGGCCTAGGGTCTCCTGCATTGCAGGTGGATTCTTTACCAATTGAGCTATGAGAAAAGCCCAAATTCCACCATAAATAAATTCATACAGGAGACCTTGAATAGAAAAGCATTAGATGGAAAATCCGCTTAGAAGAACTGGGGGAAAATTAACTGTATTAGAGAAATTTTCATGTATTTATGAAAAAATAAAATGGAATAACAAGAAAGTATAGAAACCATAAGTCTTTCACATTTATTGGGCTGACGAAAATGTTCATTCAGTTTTTTTTCCATAAGATGACTCTTTTTTCTTGTTATTCAGGCCCTAAGACGTGTCTGACTCTGCGACTCCATGAACGGAAGCATGCCAGGCTTTCCTGTCTTTCACTATCTCCAGAGTTTGTTGAAACTCATATCCATTGAGTCAGTGATGCCATCCAACCATCTCATCCTCTGTTGTCCTGTTCTCATCTTGCCCTCAATCTTTCCCAGCATCAGGATCTTTTCCAAGGAGTCAGTTCTTCCTATCAGGTGGCCAAGGTGTCAGAGCTTCAGCACCAGTCCTTCCAATGAATATTCAGGGTTGATTTCCTTTAGAGTTGACTGGTTTGATCTCCTTACTGTCCAAGGAACTCTCAAGAGTCTTCTCCAACACCACAGTTTGAAAGCATCCATTCTTAAGTGTTCAGCCTTCTTTATGGTCCAACTCTCATAACCATACATGACTACTGGGAAAACCATACCTTTGACTACATGCATCTTTGTTGGCAAAGTGACATCTCTGCTTTCTAATACAATGTCTAGGTTTGTCATAGCTTTTTTTTCCAAGAAGCAAGCATCTTTTAATTTTGTGGCTACAGCCACAGTTCACAGTGATTTTGGAGCCCAAGAAAAACAAGTCTGACACTGTTCCCACTTTTTCCCCATCTATTCACCATGAAGTGATGGGACCAGATGCCATGATCTTCCAGTTTTTTGAATGTTGACTTTTAAGCCAGCTTTTTCACTCTGCTCTTTCACCTTCATCAAGAGGCTCTTTAGTTCCTCTTCACTTTATGCCTTTATCATCTACATATTTGAGGTTGTTAATATTTCTCCCAGCAATCTTGATTCCAGCTTTTGAGTCATCCAGCATAGCATTTCGCTTGATGTACTCTGCATATAAGTTAAATAGGCAGAGTGACAATATACTCTTGTGACCCACGGACTGTATGTAGCCTGCCAAGCTCCTCTGTCCACAGAATTCTCTAGGCAAGAATACTGGACTGGGTTTCCATTTCCTTCTCCAGGGGATCTTCCCAACACAGGGATCAAACCTGGGTCTCCTGCATTGCAGACAGAGTGTTTACAAACAGAGCTACAAGGGAAGCCTGACAATATACAGCCTTGTCTTACTTCTTTCCCAATTTTGAACCAGTCCATTGTTCCATCTTCAGTTCTAACTGTTGCTTCTTGTCCTGCATACAGGTTTCTCAGGAAGCATGAAAGGTGGTCTGATATTCCCATCTCTTCAAGAATATTCCACAGTTTGTTGTGATCCACACAGTCAAAGTCTTTAGCATAGGCAATGAAGCAGAAATAGATGTTTCCCGGAATTCCCTTGCTTTCCCTATGATCCAGCAGATGTTGGAAATTTGACTCTGGTTCTCCTGCCTTTTCTAAATCCAGCTTGTACATCTGGAAGTTCTCTGTTCATGCACTGCTGACTTTTCCAAATTTGCTGGCATATTGAGTGCAGCACTTTAACAGCATCATCTTTTAGAATTTCCATCACCTCCACTAGCTATATTCGTAGCAATGCTTCCTAAGACCCACTTGACTTCACACTCCAGGATGTCTGACTAAGTGAGTGACCACACTATTATGGTTATCTGGGTCATTAAGAGCTGTTTTGTACATTTCTTCTGTGTAAGATGACTCTAGTAGCTCTTCTGTGTAAGATGGTTCTAGTAGCACTTCCTTGTCTTTAACTTTATTTGAAACAATTTTGCTACATTATATTGTGACACCTGTGCTGTCACATACATTTTAAAAAATTATCAAAATTGGTGTAGCTATTTTAATATTGAAGATAGAAGAGAAAAGCAACATTTTTGGCATATTATGCTTTATTGTTTCAATAAAGGTAAATATGCAATTGAAATAAAAAAAAAAAAACATTGTGCGGTGTATGGACAAGATGCCATGATTGAACATATCAAAAGTGGTTTGCAAAGTTTTATGCTGAAAATCTCTTGCTGGACAGTGCTCCACTATCTGGTAGAACAGTTCAAGTTGACAACAATCAAATCAAGACATTAATTGTTATCAAACAATGTTATACCATGTGGGAGATAGCTGGCATATTCAAAATATCCAAATAAAGCATCGAAAATAATTTGCACCAGCTTGGTTATGTTAATTACTTTGATGTTTGAGTTTCACATAAGTTAAATGAAAACAAAAAATTCTTGACCATATTTCCACATGCAGTTTTCTACTTAGACATAAAAAGCATTCTGTTCTTAAAACAAATTGTGACTGGCAATGCAAAGTAGATACTGTACATCAATGTGGAATGGAAGAGGTCGTGGGGCAAGGGAAATGAACCACCACCAACCATATCTTCATCGAAAGAAGGTGATATTGTATATAAGGTAGGATTGGAAAGGAGTTTTCTATTATGAACTCCTGCTGGAAAACCAAAAGATTAATTCCAACAAGTACCTACTACAAAAGAGACCAACTGAAGGCAGCAGTCGATGAATAGCATCTAGAATTAGTCAACAAAAAAGGCATAATCTTTCATCAGGACAATGCAAGACCATATGTTTCTTTGATGACCAAGCAAAAGCTGTTACAGCTTGGGTGGAAAGTTCTGATTCATTCATTGTATTCACCAGACAGTGTACCTTTGGATGTCCATTTATTTCAGTCTTTACAAAATTCTCTTAATGGAAAAATTTTACAGTTCCCTGGAAGACTGTAAAAGGCACCTGGAATAGTTCTTTGCTCAAAGAGATAAAAAGTCTGGGGAGGATGTAATTCCATCATTGTCTGAAAAAAATGGCAGAAGGTAGTGGAAAAAAATGGTGGTGAACAATGAGTACATTGTTCAATAAAGTTCTTGGTGAAAATTAAAAATGCATCTTTCATTTTAACTTAAAAACCGGAAGGAAAATTTTGGCCAACTCAATACTGGTGGGGCTTCCCAGGTTGCATCAGTGGTGAAGAGCCTGCCTGCCAATGGAGGAGATGTAAGAGTTGCGGTTCAACCCCTAGGTTGGGAAGATCCCCTGGAGGAGGAAACAGCAAGCCATTCCAGTATTCTTGCCTGGAGAATCCCATAGACAGAGGAGCCTAGTGGGCTTATGGTCCATTAGCATCGCAAGGAGTCAGACAAGACTGAAATAACTTAGCAAAATACAAAACAAAGATTTCTAACTTTAAAAAGCCAGCATATTTGTCACAAAGCATGTTCTTCGAACTCTATTATTTTGAACCATCCAAAAATCCAGATTCTCATTTATCTTGCTTTTTGCTTCCAGATGTAAAGCCAAACTATGTAATTCTATCCAGTTCCCACATAATAATACTGGAAAAACTCTAATTTCATGCATTACACTGTCTTAAACAATCTTTTGAAAACAATTAGATTGTACTGGTAACATTAAAAAGAATCGGACACAACTGAGCGACTGAACAATTGGCAACATTGAAAACTCCCAATTAACTTAGGAAAATTAAATATAACAGAAAACAAGACAAGACAACTAAAAGTAGTGAAAACTGACAGTACATTTATTGTTTAATTGCTAGGTTGTGTTCAACTCTCTGTAATCCCATGGACTACAGCAAGCCAGGCTTCCCTGTCCTTCACTGTTCTGAGTATGTTCAAACTCACGTCCACTGAGTCAATGATGCCATCCAACCATCTCATCCTCTGTCACTTCCTTCTCCTCCGGCCCTCAATCTCTTCCAGCATCAGGGTCTTTTTCAATGAGTCAACTCTTTGCATCAGGTGGCCAAAGTATTGGAGCTTCAGCTTCAGCACCAGTGCTTCCAATGACCATTCAGGGTTGATTTACTTTAGAATTGACTGCTTTGATTTCCTTGCAGTCCAAGGGACTCTCAAGAGTCTTCTTTAGCACCACAATTCAAAAGCACGAGTTCTTCAGCAGTCAGTCGTCCTTATGGTCCAACTCTTACATCCATACATGACTACTAGAAAAATCATAGATTTAACTAATTGAATATAAAAAATATTTAATAGAATGAAAATTGACAAAATTTGGATCCTGCAAAATTGAGCCTGGCAGGAAAAGTGGTCATGAAAGACCATGATGCAGATAAAAAGATTGATTTTGGTATAAAAAATGCTTGTCACCATTAAAAATTGAAAAGATTAAGAAGAGGTGCAAAAACACAGAAGAGCTATACAAAAAAGGTCTCAATGACCTGGATAACCACAATGATGTGATCACTCATCTAGAGCCAGACAGCCTAGACTGTGATGTCAAGTGGGCCTCAGTAATCATTACAACGAACATAGCTAATGGAGGTGATGGAATTCCAGCTGAGCTATTTGAAATCCTAAAAGATGATGCTGTTAAAGTGCTGCATTCAATATGCCAGCAAATTTGGAAAACTCAGCAGTGTTTTCCAGGACTGGAAAAGGTCACTTTCCATTTCAATTCCAAAGAAAGGCAATGCCAAAGAATGTTCAAACTACCATGCAAATTGTGCTCATTTCACATACTGGCAAGGTAATGCTAAAAATCCTTCAAGCTAGACTTCAGCAGTACATGAACTGAAAACTTCCAGATATATAAGCTGGATTTAGGAAAAGAAGAGGAACCAGAAATCAAATTTCCAACATTCACTGGAACATAGAGAAAGGAAGGGAATTTCAGAAAAACTTCTGTTTCATTGCCTATGCTAAAGCCTTTGACTGTGTGGATCACAACAAATTGTAGAAAATTCTTAAAGAGATGGGAATACCAGACCACCTTACCTGTCTCCTGAGAATCCCATTTGCAGGTCAAGGAACACCAGTTAGAACCAGACATGGAACAATGGGCTGGTTCAAAATTGGGAAAGGAGTACATTAAGGTTGAATATTGCATATCACCCACTTACTTAACTTACATGCACAGAACACCATGGGAAACACCAGAGTGGATGTTTTACATGCTGAAATCAAGATTGCTGGGACTAATATCAAAAACCCCAGATATGCAGATGATACCACTCTAATGGCAGAAAGCAAAGACAAACTGAGGAGTCTCCTGATGAAGGTGAAGAACAGAGTGAAAAAGCTGACTTAAAACTCAACATTCAAAAAACGAAGATCATGGCATCCGGTTCCTTTACTTCATGGCAAATAGATGGGGGAATAGTGGGAAAAGTGATAGATTTTATTATGGGGGGCTTCAAAATCACTATGGACAGTGACTGCAGCCATGAAATTAAAAGACACTTGCTCCTTGGAAGGAAAGCTATGACAAACCTAGGCAGGGTATTAAAAAGCAGAAACATCACCTTGCCAACAAAGGTCCATGTAGTCAACATGTACAAATGTAAGAGTTGGAGCATAAAGAAGACTGATCACTGAAGAATGGATGCTTTCAAATTATGGTGCTGGAGAAGACTCTTGAGAGTCCCTTGGTCTGCAAGGAGATCAAACCAGTCAGTCTTAAAGGAAATCAACTCTGAATGGTCATTGGAAGGACTGATGCTGAAGCTGAAACTCCAGTACCTTGACCATCTGACAGAAAGAGCTGACTCATTGGAAAAGACCCTGATTCTGGGAAAGATTTAGGGCAGGAGGAGGAGGTGACAGAGGATGAGAAGGTTGAGGGGCATCACTGGACATGAGTTTGGCAAGCTCTGAGACATAATAAAGGACAGGGAAGCCTGGCACTCTGTAGTACACGGGGTCACAAAGAGTTGGACATGACGTAGTGACTGAACAACGGCAACAGCACTGTATCAGAGTAAAGATGGGGAATAATTGAAACAATTAACTGTAAGGTGCAGAAAATTGATAAAAATATTAAATTTAATCAGGTTTTCTCTGGAAAAAACTTTTAGATACACTTTGAAGTTAGTTTCAGAGATGTAAATGTTTTTGCTCCTAAACATGGGATCAAAACTGTGGGATTAAAATATCCTGAAGTCATTTTATTGAGCTCATCATGAAATTTAAAGGCTTTGTCCAGAACTCTGTGCACTTCATTACTCATAGGCTCGTTCCCTTTCCCCCCATAGTCTGACTATTTTATCCAGAGAGATGGCTCCCAGCCACCCAGGCTTTCAGCAGCAAACAAGGGATAGAGAGGAACTGCATGCCCCATCCAATTTGCACAGCATAACAGAGTTCAGGGAGAGCTAGAGAGTGTGAGTCCAATAATGCCATAAAGCTTTTCCATGCACCCACCAGGACTGCACAAGGTATAAAAGCACCTTTACCCACTTCAGTAACTTTAAGGTACAGAGAGGGAGCAAAGAGAGACCTGAGATGGTCTTCTAACCAGTTCTGTCCTTAATGATCTGTATGACGTTACCTCTTCCAACTCCTCTATAATTCTCTCCCTGCCAACCCACAACTACATTTATTTGCTCCTTTATTAAATCTGCTCCATTATATACCCTCAATGGGTTTCAGAAATAAAAAGCATTCCTTCTGGCATCAAGGAACTCAGAAGAGTAAGAAAGACAAGCCAGTGGACAATTACAGTAACTTGTAATTGCTTGTATATTTACCAAGCAACTCGGTAAATGCTTTGACAGCAGTTGGTACAGGGGACATGTAGTCATGCTTTACCTGACTTAGAGTGGACAGAAGGCCTTTCTGACCAAGGAGATGCTTTCAAAGGTAAGAAAGTACCAGAGAATCTTGCTGTGTTTCTGGAATTCCTATTGATTCATTACCTAGTCAGACACACTGTAAACATGAAAATAATTAAACATCTTTTAACAAAGAAGGTATGATAAGGACCCTCAGAGACTTTGTCAACACCCTACTTGAAATCTTTCCATGGCTTTCCAAAGAAAAAGAATAAAATTCAAGTTTATTAATATGGCCATTATGATCCTGTAGGATTGGTCCTTCTCTAGCTCCTCAGTCTCTTCTCTCCCTATTCTCTATTTTTAAAATTTATGATACACAACACAAAATTTTTTTCTGTTTTTTACACATATCCTTACTGTCCCTCAACATGAAGTCTTTGCTTGTGCTATTACCCCTGACAAGAACGTCCTCCTCCCAACTGATACAAATGCCCCCACAATTCCTTCCACCACTTTTTCTGGATTGCTCTTGCATCCTTTTAAGATTTAGTTCAATGATAACTGTCTGAATCCACAACACTTCATGATGAACCATTAGAAACATCCTCACTCAGGCCAGGGATGAGTAAGGCTCCTACTACGACCACCGTTATTCAGTATTGGCCAATATAAAATGGGCAGAAAAGAAAGAATACAAAGATATGGGAAAAGACACAATGATAGTTATTTGCATATAGAGAATAGTATGGAGGTTTCTTAAAAAAAACTAAAAATAGAGTTACCATACGATCCTACAATCCCTATCCTGGGATTTCACTTTATCCAGAGAAAGTGAAAGTCACTCAGTCGTGTCTGACTCTTTGTGACCCCATGGATTATATAGTCCAGGGAATTCTCCAGGCCAAATACTGGAGTGGGTAGCCTTTCCCGCCTACAGGGGATCTTCCAAACTCAGAAATCAAACCCAGGTCTCCTGCATTGCCATTTCAGGAGGATTCTTTACCAGCTAAGCCACAGGGGAAGCTCATCCATCCAGAGAAAATCATGATCCAAAACTATATATATATATGTCTCAGATCAGATCAGTCGCTCAGTCGTGTCTGACTCTTTGCGACCCCATGAACTGCAGCACACCAGGCCTCCCTGTCCATCACCAACTCTTGGAGGTCACTCAGACTCACATCCATTGAGTCAGTGATGTCATCCAGCCATCTCATCCTCTGTCGTCCCCTTCTCCTCCTGCCCCCAATCCCTCCCAGCATCAGAGTCTTCTCCAATGAGTCAACTCTTCGCATGAGGTGGCCAAAATACTGGAGTTTCAGCTTTAGCATCATTCCTTCCAAAGAAATCCCAGGGCTGATCTCCTTCAGAACGGACTGGTTGGATCTCCTTACAGTCCAAGGGACTCTCAAGAGTCTTCTCCAACACCACAGTTCAAAAGCATCAATTCTTCGGCGCTCAGCCTTCTTTACAGTCCAGCTCTCACATCCATACATGACCACAGGAAAGACCATAGCCTTGACTAGGCGAACCTTTGTTGACAAAGTGATGTCTCTGCCTTTGAAACATCTAGGTTGGTCATAACTTTCCTTCCAAGGAGTAAGCGTCTTTTAATTTCATGGCTGCAGTCACCATCTGCTGTGATTTTGGAGCCCAGAAAAACAAAGTCTGACACTGTTTCCACTGTTTCTCCATCTATTTCCCATGTAGTGATGGGACCAGATGCCATGATCTTCATTTTCTGAATGTTGAGCTTTAAGCCAACCTTTTCACACTCCACTTTGACTTTCATCAAGAGGCTTTTTAGGTCCTCTTCACTTTCTGCCATAAGAGTGGTGTCATCTGCATATCTGAGGTGATTGATATTTCTCCCAGCAATCTTGATTCCAACTTGTGTTTCTTCCAATCCAGCATTTCTCATGATGTACTCTGCATATAAGTTAAATAAACATGGTGACAATATACAACCTTGATGTACTCCTTTTCCTATTTGGAACCAGTCTGTTGTTCCATGACCAGTTCTAACTGTTGCTTCCTGACCTGCATACAGATTTCTCAAGAGGCAGATCAGGTGGTCTGGTATTCCCATCTCTTTCAGAATTTTCCACAGTTTATACACACACACACATACACACACACACACACACACACACACACACACACACACACACACACACACCCAGTGTTCATTGCAGCACTGTTTACAATAGCCAAGACATGGAACCAACTTAAATGTCCATCAACAGAGGAATGGATAAAGAGCCATTAAAAAGAGTGAAATAATGCCCTTTATAGCAACATGGTTGGACCTAGAGAGCATCATACTGCTTGAAGTAAGTCAGACAGAGAAGTATTGCATGACATCCCTTATATGTTGAGTCTAAAAAGAAGTAAAACAAATGAAGTTACTTACAAGACAGAAACAGACTCACAGACTTAGAGAAGGAATTTATGGTTGCTAGGGGGAAAGGATGGGGGAAGGAATAGTTAGGGAGTTTGGGATGGACATACACACTGCTATATTTAACATGGACAAACAACAAGACCTATTATATAGCACATGGAGCTCTGCTCAATGTTATGTGGCAGCCTGGATGGGAGAGGAGTTTGGGAGAGAATGAATAGATATATATGTATGGCTGAGTCCCTTCACTGTTTACCTGAAATTACCACAACATTGTTAATCAGCTATACTCCAAAACAAAATAAAAAGTTTTAAAAAATGGGCTAAGTGAAGGGCAAAAATTATAAAACTCTTAGAAGAAATCATGAAGGTAAATCTTCATGATTTTGTATTTGGTGATAGTTTCCTAAGTATGACACCTAAGCACGAGCAACAACAGCAAGAAAAATAGATAACTTAGATTTCATCAAAATTAAAAACTGTTGTGCTTCAAGTGACACTATCAAGAAAGTGAAAAGACCACTCATAATGGGAGAAAATATTTGCAAATCATATAACTGGTGATAGACTTGTATCCAAAATATACAAAGAACTTTTACAACTGAACAATAAAAGATGAATAACCCAATTCAAACGGGGCAAAGGATATATAAATGCATTTCTCAAGGAAATATACAAATAGCCAATAAACTTACTAAAAAATACTCAACATGAGTCTTTGCTGCTGCTGCTGCTAAGTTGCTTCAGTCGTGTCCAACTCTGTGCGACCCCAGAGACGGAAGCCCACCAGGCCCCGCCATCCCTGGGATTCTCCAGGCAAGAACACTGGAGTGGGTTGCCATTTCCTCCTTCAATACATGAAAGTGAAAGTGAAAGTGAAGTCGCTCAGTCGTGTCCGACTCTTAGCGACCCCATGGACTGCAGCCTACCAGGCTCCTCTGTCCATGGGATTTTCCAGGCAAGAGTACTGGAGTGGGGTGCCATTGCCTTCTCCCCAACATTAGTCTTTAGGGAAATGTAAATCAAAACCACACTGAAGATGGACCTAGAGAATATTATGCTCAGTGAAATAGATTAGTCAGAGAACCATCCATGGGATTTTCCAGGCAAGAGTACTGGAGTGGGGTGCCATTGCCTCTCCGAAAAAAATGTATACAAAACAGAAACAGACTTACAGACACAGAAAATAAACTACTACTACTACTACTACTACTACTAAGTCGGTTCAGTCGCGTCCGACTCTGTGCGACCCCATAGACGGAAGCCCATCAGGCTCCCCCGTCCCTGGGACTCTCCAGGCAAGAACACTGGAGTGGGTTGCCATTTCCTTCTCCAATGCAGGAAAGTGAAAAGTGGAAGTGAAGTTACTCAGTCGTGTCCAACTTTTAGCGACCCCATGGACTGCAGCCTACCAGGCTCCTCTGCCCATGGGATTTTCCAGGCAAGAGTACTGGAGTGGGGTGCCATTGCCTTCTCCGAAAATAAACTAGTGGTAATCAAAATGGAAGGGGGATGGGGAGGGATAAATTAAAGGCAGAAGATTAAGAGATACTAACTACTATGCATAAAATAGACAAGAAACCAGGATATTGTACATCACAGGAGAATAGAGCAATTATCTTGTAATAACTTTTAATGGAGTATAATCTGTAAAAATCTTGAATCATTGCTGTTCACCTGAAACTAATATTATAAATTAAAAAAAAAAAAAACTAACAGTGAGATACTACTTTACATACACTAGGATTTCTATAATCAAAAAAAAAAAAAAAAATAGAAAAATGTTTCAGCCCAGCTCTCCTTCTAAAAAAGGAGAGAATGCTTTCCTTTCTTTTACAAAAAAGCCCATGATCTAGTTTTCTTAATCCAGCTTCTGATATTCTGTATGTTCTATTGTTTGTGGACGGTATTTTTTGGTTTCAGATCGACGATGTTATTGCTGGGAAAGACAAAAAAGGCAGAAAGATCCCAGAATATCTGATCCATTTTAATGGTTGGAACAGAAGCTGGGATAGATGGGCAGCAGAGGATCATGTCCTTTGTGACACTGATGAAAATCTGAGATTACAGCGGAAATTTGCCAAAAAAGCTGTAGCTCGCCTGAGAAGCACAGGAAGAAAGAGGAAGCGCTGCAGGTTGCCTGGTGTGGACTCTGTCTTAAAAAGCCTCCCTGCTAACGAAAAAGATGAAAACGATGAAAACTCACTAAGCAGTTCCTCTGACAATAAAGAAAAGGATGGAGAAATAAGTGAAGAGGGTGATATTGAAGAAAAGACTGAAGTGAAGGAAGGACCAGAGCTGCACGCAAAAAAGGAAATGGAAGAAAGAACAATAACTATAGAAATCCCTGACGTTCTGAAGAAGAAGCTTGAGGATGATTGCTACTATATCAACAGGAGGAAACAGTTAGTGAAACTTCCATGCCAGACCAACATTATAACCATTTTGGAATCATATGTGAAGCATTTTGCTATCAAAGCAGCCTTTTCAGCCAATGAGAGGCTTCGTCACCATCATGCTATGCCACACGCCAACATGAATCTGCATTATATCCCAGCAGAAAAGAACGTTGACCTTTGTAAGGAGATGGTGGATGGATTAAGAATAACCTTTGATTACACTCTCCCATTGGTTTTGCTCTATCCATATGAACAAGTTCAGTATAAAAAGATGACTTCGTCCAAATTTTTTCTTCCGATTAAGGAAAGTACCACAAGCACTAATAGGAACCAGGAGGAGCTCTCTCCAAGCCCACCTTTGCTGAATCCATCCACACCACAGTCCACAGAGAGTCAGCCAACCTCAGGCGAACCAACCACCCCCAAAAGGCGCAAAGGCAGCCGGAAGCCTTTCAGTCTCTGAGGCGGTCCACGCGCCACTCTGCCAACTGCAACAGGCTATCTCAGAGCAGCGCCTCACCCCAGCCCAAGCGCCGGTAGCAGAACACGTCTGCCAGCATGCCCAAGCTGTTCCTGCACCTGGAAAAGAAGACACCTGTTCATAGCACATCATCCTCTCCTGTTCCTCTGACCCCTAGCAAGGAAGGGAGTGTGGTGTTTGCTGGCTTTGAAGGCAGAAGAACTAATGAAATAAATTAGGTCCTCTCCTGGAAACTTGTACCTAATAGTTATCCCCCAGGGGACCAACCACCTCCACCCTCTTACGTTTATGGGGCACAACACTTGCTGCGTTTGTTTGTGAAACTTCCAGAAATCCTTGGAAAGATGTCCTTTTCTGAGAAGAATCTGAAGGCTTTACTGAAGCACTTTGATCTCTTTCTGAGGTTTTTAGCAGAGTACCATGATGACTTCTTTCCAGAGTCTGCCTATGTTGCTGCCTGTGAGGCGCACTACAGCAGGAAGAATCCCAGGACAATTTATTAAGGTTTCGATGGTCCTAGAAGAACAGCTTCTCTATCTAGTTCTCGGTCCCCAGTAAAGAACTAGGGAGTCAGTGGGCCTTATTTATGCAGAAAGCAAATGTGACACCCACCCTGGGGGGCTTTGGCAGAGGTGGGCCCATTTGTTTGAGTTGCTTACCTACTGTAGTTATTTCTGTTAAGGATTACTTCCTCGGTGCCTCGATGGCCTCTAGCATCTAACCCTTGCCACCATACACGCGATCTGTGATGGCAAGAAAGCAGCAGCTGTGTTCACAGTGAATTGTTAATGAACATGTGATTAGGTTGGGCTGTTTCAGTAGATGGAGGTACTTGTTAGCAGTAACCATGTCTTTTAGTTATTTGTTAGCATTAAACAAAATTGTTCTGCAAACTGTTTTCATTCTTGTAATAAGGCTGAGCAACTCTGTCCCACAAATTCTAGTTTTGCTTGGAAACTGCAAAGTAGTCCCTGAATATTTTAGAGGGAATCGATATTGATGACAAAATAAAATTTGCAGCTATACATTTGCTTGTTACAGTTCATTTTCTATAAAACCTTATTTTTGGTGATTTAAATAAAGCATTGCCTGAATGTTTGAGATTTTATAGCTACACTTGGTTGTGTAATATTATGGTTCCTTTTCTGTAAAATGTTATTTTTGGCCATTTCAAATAAATCATTTTCGATCTTAAAAAGAAAATAGATGATAACAATTATTGATGATGATGTGGAAAAATCAGAGTACTTGTGCCCTGCTGGTGGGAATGCAAAACGGCATAGCTGCTTTGAAACACAGTGTGCAGTTCTTAAACTGTTGAACACAGTGTTACCATATGACCCAGTAATTCCACTCCTAGGTATATAAATAAGAGATATGAAGAATATGTCCTTGCAAAGAGGTTATTGATACTTCTCCCAGCAATCTTGATTCCGGCTTGGGCTTCATCCAACCGAGCATTTCTCATGATGTACTCTGCATATAAGTTAACTAAGGAGGGTGACAATACACAGCCTTGACGTACTCTCTTTTCCTATTTGGAACCAGTCTCTTGTCTTATTAGTCTGCTGTCTTTCCCATTAGAATTTGAGCTCTTAGGGGACTGGAGTGTCATTTCATTTCTACATCTCTAGTAGTAAGCACATTGCCTGGCTTATTTAGTTGATTTTGTTTCATATACCACTAGTTTTTCCCAGGTTCTTTTTTTTCCCTTTGTTGAGGTATAGTGGATGTACATTATCACGTAAGTTTCAGGCATATGAAATAGTGATCTACAATTTACAAGATTATATTCTATTTATAGTTTTACAAAAATTGACCATGTTACCTGTGTTGTACCATATATCCTTGTAGCTAATTTTTTTATACATAATATGTACCTTTTAGTCCACTACCCCTATTTGCCCCTCCTTCCTTCCCTCAACACTAATTCTTTTTGTAACTGAAAAATTTTATACTATTTATACAGTATTGAAACAACCAAACATTCAAACACCCATAAAGTGCAAAATTCTAAGTAATACTAAATAATAATGGTTAATTCTTTAGTACTGCAGCATCTTGAAATACCTTCCAAATGACCAATAACAGATGAAATTTTGCTTGGTGTAATTTCATTTTTTTCTAAACAGAACTAAATATTTTTTTAAACTCGTAATCACGTAAGATATACACAAAATTCTGAACTGCCTAGATTATTCAATGAATAATACTCCACATTGTTTTGTGTTATGGACAAATGAGCTTATAACTCAGTGAAATCCATTTTAGAAGCTCTAGTCTATAGAATAACATATTCAAACTGTTTGGTCCTATTAGTTTTATTAACAAAAACATCCCATTCCTTTATAAGATATTTAATTCCACTGAATATCATCTTCAAAAGGTCTAATTTGATTGTTGTTAAAATAAACCACAGGTCAAGGGCAACATCAGTCTTCCCTGTCCTTCACTATCTCCTGGAGTTTGCTCAAACTCATGTCCATTGAGTTGGTGATGCCATCCAACCATCTCATCCTCTGTCACTCCCTTCTCCTCCTGCCCTCAGTATTAGGGTCTTTTCCAATGAGTCAGCTCTTCACATCAGGTAGCCAAAGTACTGGAGCTTCACCTTGTCTTATTATGTCCACATAAAGGAAGTGTTCATCTTCTAAGAATAATGCTAACACTGTCTTCCCTTCAGTCTGTTGGCCTAAAAAGAAAAATGTAAGAACCTCATAAGTCTAATGGCCTGCCTAGCCTTCACATCTGAGGGGTGTGAGGTCACCAGGATGACAAGAAATGGGTTTTAATGAGAGCAGTTTGAATACTCGCAAAGTGTGAAGCAGAAGTCTTATCCATAAATGGGCTCATACTCATAGAAGTATGTCCAGTTCGCCTGTTTTATCACATTGCAGTAGGGCAGACTGAGGTACCAACCCATCTGGGAAACTCAGGAGTGACAGCAGCAGGAGGCTCCATTTCAGAGATCTCAGTGACATCCTACACAAAACAGTGGTAAGGAATACCGAGACCATTCACAGCAGCTCAGGAGCACATGAGCCTTGGGTTTTTCTTGACTTACTTCTTCTGCATGAAGACCTTAAGTTTCACCATTTTGGCATTGAGTAGCAGGTAGCAGTCCAAAATAATGCTTGCAGTTTCTGCGATGGAACAGTTGATCATCACTGAGGCCTGAGCCCCAGCTCAACCCCAGCAGCATTCCAGGAATGGGCCGGAGGAGTAGGCAGCACTGTCATGCCCACCTCCCACCCCAGCCACCCTGGCCTCGGTCAGCATTAATTTCCTATAATGGTACTTGGTTCTGATATATTTTAAGAGTGCTCTTGGACTTAGAGTAAGGCACTCACAGTTAACCCTGGACAGATGAAACTGTAAACCTTCAGTCAATGTGTTTCAGCACAAATCACACTGAACAGCCTCTGAGGTACTGTGGGTTCTTGTGCTCTTCTCATAATTATGCTCTGCAAAAGGTGTGGTTGACTTTGTTGGAATTTTCTTTCTGTGGTTTATTTTAGGGTTTTGAGAATAGTTTTTGATTCATAGTGTCTGATAAAAGATATGCAATTCGTGATAGTTTTTTTCACATAAGAAACAGAGGAATAGTATCAAGCTTGATACTGAGAGACAAGCTGATTTGCAGCTGAAGCTTCCTCTGTGGAAATAGAAGAAATCGCAGTGGATATTGATAAGAGAAAAAACAGAGGCAGCATGTATAGCAGCTGTTCCCAGAAGTTTTGTTAAAGGAGATATATGGAAGGCAATGGCACCCCACCCCAGTACTCTTGCCTGGAAAATCCCATGGATGGAGGACCCTGGTGGGCTGCAGTCCATGGGGTCGCTAAGAGTCAGATACGACTGAGCGACTTCACTTTGACTTTTCACTTTTATGCATTGGAGAAGGAAATGGCAACCCACTCCAGTGTTCTTGCCTGGAGAATCCCAGGGATGGGGGAGCCTGGTGGGCTGCCGTCTATGGGGTCGTACAGAGTCGGACACGACTGAAGCGACTTAGCAGCAGCAGCAGCAGCATAAATGAAGTAATGACAAGAGGAACAGAGACCTGCTCAAAGCAGAGTAGCATGTGTGTGAGGGTTCAGTTAGTCTGTTAGAGTGCTAACGATAAATCACTGTAGGTTGGCCTTACGTAGATGTTAGGATACCCTCACCTTTTTATCAGGAGGGAAGAATGGCTAAAGCTGTCATTAAAGCTATTGATTTGCTACTGTGAGATGATGGAGGCAGTTCTTTTCTAAAGACTGAGTGGAAACAGAGGTTGCATGTTGGCACATGGGAAAAGAAGGAGAAGCAGTGAAACTTGTGTCCAGGAAGGGAAAGCAAACTTACTAAGGGAAATGCGGAAGACATTCTGGGTAATGCTGGGCACCTGTTTAAGGTTTGTGTTGATACTGGGTGGGCCACCAAAGCTGTTCGGGTTTTTCCGTAAGATGTTACGGAAACACCCAAATGAATATTTTGGCCAACCCAATAAAACGAAGCATAGGCATAGGCACTGATGATGTGTATAATTCTATTCAATTAGAGTTAATTTTGCCAGACAAGTGTAGTGGAAGAAGAGAAGAAATGAATCAAAGAATATTTTTTAGGAAGTAATAACAATAATAAACTGGTAATGCAGAAAGTAAAGACAGGAAGGAGATGATGCAAACTGAGAAAAGGGTGCGGTCCAATAGGTTGGTATCTGAACGATAAAATTATGGGACTGTGGACAGTACACCAAGTGCGGTGAAGGCCAGGCTGGTGACTCAAACATAGGGTGTTTGAAATCAGGACAATTAGAGACTCTATAATCTCAGGTGATATCAAGTTCTCACATATGACTTCAAGAATGTGTAGTTAAGGTAATGTGGAGGTTAATGTCAAGGACCTGAGGTCCATTATATTAAATGAGTCGTCCCTTGAGCATGATGGTAGGAACAGAGTGCAGAAGGCTGAGCTAGAAGCTATAGTCATCATGAAAGTGGGAGGACTAGGAAAAGGCAGATGACTGTGACAAAGACATGGATACCTGTACACCTAAGGAGCATGAAGGTCAAAGGAGCAGTTTTTAATTTTTTCCCCCAAAGGGAGAGAAAGAAATAGTGGAGAAGTAGCTTCCACAGAGAATGTAAAGCCTAGCCCAATGTAAGAGAAGTGTGAAAAACATGTAGCCTCCACTTGAGAGGGTTAAAAAACAAATAAGGTCCTCAGGGAGTAGTCAGAAGTCAGAGAAGTCAAGGAGATGAAGAGTACCTGCTGAAAGGCAGGTAAATAAACTTTACACTGCTTCAAGACTGATCTTCCAGTTGTGAGAGCTGTTATTTGTACTTTGAGGACACAGAAAGCCAAATTCACCAGATATATTAATAGTTATAATAAAAGGAAGTCTTATGTGGGAAGGCAAAAGGCACCAAGAGGGTTGCAGCCCACCCTAACACCGCACATGCTAGGCAGACGACAAAGTACAGGCAGTTGTCGCTCCCACAACTTGCAGTTTACTGAGACACATTGAGTCTATGCCATCCAGTCCCAGGATGGAGAAGGAACACCATGAAGAAATTCAACAAGTTCAAGCAACAGCCAAAGGCCTGTCCATGGACAGGTCTGCTCCAAGATGGGTGTTAAGGGGCTTCTCTTCATGGGACTTTTGTAGTCATGACTTTTCTCAAAGGTACCAGTCCTAGCATTCCTGGGCTAGGTTGCCCATTTATAACTCTCCCTAATTATATCACTACAAGCTAAGAACTTGTTTATTATCTGAGTTTGAATTCAAACTATTGCTGAAGAAAAAGTTACAGAATCCTGTGTGCAACTTAATATCTACAGAGAGGAAGCCTCAGGCAAATGCAGCATTTGCCAGGAGGACCCAGGCCCTACAATAAAAGCTCTCTTGGGTGGTCTTAACAACAGGAATATTTAGAAAGTGTTGCTAATCCCAAATTGGAAGTCAGAGTACATATTGGAAGGGTAGGAAGGGAGGCCAGGGAAGAGGATTTCACTGGCCTAGAGCACCTGGGAAGTAAGGGGACGAAGCTGTCTGGTTATTCACTAATAACCAAAGAGGTTGTGGAGGCGTGGAGTTCCAGGGAAGAAACGCTAAATCCAAAACTCTATTGTGGTGACAAATTTGAGATATACTAGAATCAGAAAAAATCTAGTGTGACTGGAGGATAGGGTGCCAGACTGAAAGCTGAGAGACTGGCAAGAGCCTGGTAGGTTAAAGCAGGGAATTTGGAGTCTATTATAAGCACAATTGGAAGCATTGGAGGACTTTAAAAAATTAATTTATTTTAATTGGAGGACAATTGCTTTATAATATTGTGATGGCTTTTGCCATATATCAACATGTATCAGCCACAGATACACAGTGTCACCCCATCCTGAACCCCTCTCACCTCCCTCCCCACCCCATCCCTCTGAGTTGTCCCAGAGCATCAGCCTTGGGTGCCCTGCTTCATACATCAGACTTGCACTGGTCATCTATTTTACATATGGTAATATACATGTTTCAATGCTCTTCTGTCGAATCATCCCACCCTCACCCTCTCCCACAGAGTCCATAAGTCTGTTCTTTACACCTGTGTCTCTTTTGTTGCCCTGGATTTAGGATCATTGTTACCACCTTTCAAAATTCCATGTATATGTGTTAATAGTATTTGTGTTTCTCTTTCTGACTTATTTCACTCTGTATAATAGGCTTCAGTTTTATCCACCTCATTAGAACTCACTCAAATGCATTCCATTTTATAGCTGAGTAGTATTCCATTGTGTATATGTACCACAACTTCCTTATCCATTTGTCTGCTGATGAACATCTAGGTTGCATCCATGTCCTAGCTACTGTAAATATTGCTGCAATGTACACTGGGGTACATGTATGTCTTTAGATTATGGTTTCCTCAGGGTGTGTGCCCAGCAGTGGGATTGCTGGGTTATATGGCAATCCTATTTCCAGTTTTTAAAGGAATCTCTACACTGTTCTCCATAGTGCCTGTACCAGTTTGCATTCCCACCAACAGTATAAGAGGGTTCCCTTTTCTCCACACCCTCTCCAGCATTATTGTTTGTAGACTTTTTGAGGACAGCCATTCTTATTGGCGTGAGATGATAGTTCATTGTAGTTTTGATTTGCATTTCTCTAATAATCAGAAAGTGAAGAGGGGCTAAAAAGCCTCTTGATGAAAGTGAAAGTGGAGAGTGAAAAGATTGGCTTAAAGCTCAACATTCAGAAAACGAAGATCATGGCATCTGGTCCCATCACTGCATGGGAAATAGATGGGGAAACAGTGGAAACAGTGTCAGACTTTGTTTTTCTGGGCTCCAAAATCACTGCAGATGGTGACTGCAGCCATGAAATTAAAAGACGCTTGCTCCTTGGAAGGAAAGTTATGACCAACCTAGATAGCATATTCAAAGGCAGAGACATCACTTTGCCAACAAAGGTTCGCCTAGTCAAGGCTATGGTCTTTCCTGTGGTCATGTATGGATGTGAGGGCTGGACTGTGAAGAAGGCTGAGCGCCGAAGAATTGATGCTTTTGAACTGTGGTGTTGGAGAAGACTCTTGAGAGTCCCTTGGACTGCAAGGAGATCCAACCAGTCCATTCTGAAGGAGATCAATCCTGGAATTTCTTTGGAAGGAATGATGCTAAAGCTGAAACTCCAGTATTTTGGCCACCTCATGCGAAGAGTTGACTCATTGGAGAAGACTCTGATGCTGGGAGGGATTGAGGGCAGGAGGAGAAGGGGACGACAGAGGATGAGATGGCTGGATGGCATCACTGACTCGATGGATGCGAGTCTGAGTGACCTCCGGGAGCTGGTGATGGACAGGGAGGCCTGGCGTGCTGCAGTGCATGGGGTCGCAAAGAGTCGGACACGACTGAGTGACTGATCTGATCTGATCTGATCTGAATAATGAGTGATGTTGAGCACTTTTCATGTGTTGGTTAGCCATCTGTATGTCTTCTTTAGTGAAATGTCTGTAGTTATTTTGCCCACTTTTTTGGAGGCTCTTTTTAAGCAAAATTTTTAGCATAACTTTTTATAGCTTTGTTGAAACATAATTTATATATCATACAATTTGTCCATTTAAGTATACAACTGAATAATTTTTAGTACAATCACAGAGTTTCACACACATCACCACAGTCAATTTTAGAACATTTTAGTCATTTAAAAAAGAAATCTCATACCTTTTAGTCATTACCAACTCCAGTCCCCCATCTACCATCCCTGAGTAGCCAGTAGTCACTTTCACTAGTATACTATTGGTCTTTCTAGTTTTGCCCATGCTGCATCTTTCATATAAATGCACTCATAAAACTATCTATTTTTCTGGCTTCACTCAAAAATCACTTCTGATAGGGCATGGTCCCTAACACTCTACACCACAGGTGTCTCATTATATTTTTGGGGGCACCCCTCAGCTTTGTCCTAACTCTGGAAGCATGTGTACATTAATTGGTTAATGTTCTTCCTCTATCTCAGATTCCAGGCTTCAAAATAGTGGTAAGCATATGCTGCTCAAACCTTTATTTCTAGCACCTGGCACAATATTTGGCTCATAGTGTTACTGTTCAGTCTCTTAGTCGTGTCCTGCTCTTTGGGACCTCCTAGACTGGAGAAGGCAATGGCACTCCACTCCAGTACTCTTGCCTGGAAAATTCCATGGACAGAGGAGCCTGATAGGCTGCAGTCCATGGGGTTGCTAAGAGTTGGACACGATTGAGCAACTTCACTTTCACTTTTCACTTTCATGCATTGGAGGAGGAAATGGCAACCCACTCCAGTGTTCTTGCCTAGAGAATCCCAGGGACGGCGGGGCCTGGTGGACTGCCGTCTATGGGATTTCACAGAGTCGGACACAACTGAAGCGACTTAGCAGCAGCAGCAGCAGCAGACTAAAGCATGCCACGCTTCTGCAATGAAGCAGAAGTAGATATTTTTCCAGAATTCCCTTCCTTTCTCTATGATCCAATAAATGTTGTCAATTTGATCCCTGGTTCCTCTGCCTTTTCTAAATCTAGCTTGTACATCTGGAAGTTCTCAGTTCACATACTGTCGAACCCTAGCTTGAATGATTTTGAGCATGACCTTGTTAACATGTGAAATGAGTGCAATTGTACAGTAGTTTGAACATTCTTTGGCGTTGTTCTTTTTTGGGAGTGTAATGAAACTGACCTTTTCCAGTCCTGTGGCCACTGCTGAGTTTTCCAAATTTGTTGACATATTGAGTGCGGTGCTTTAACATCATCTTTAAGTAGGTCAGCTGCAATTCCATCATCTCCACTAGCTTTGTTTGTTGTGATGCTTCCTAAGGTCCACTTGACTTCACATTCCAGGATGTCGGACTATAGATGAGTGATCACATCATCATGGTTATCCGGATCATTAAGATCTTTTTTATATAGTTCTGTGTATTCTGTACACTCCTTCTTAATATCTTTTGCTTCTATTAGATCCTTTATTGTGCCCATCTTTGCATGAAATATTTCCTTGGTATCTTTGATTTTCTTGAAAAGATCTCTAGTCTTTCCCATTCTATTGTTTTCTTCTATTTCTTTGCATTGTTCACTTAGAAAGGCTTTCTTATCTCTCCTTGCTATTCTTTGGAACTCTGCATTCAAATGGGTATATCTTTCCTTTTCTCCTTTGTTTATTGCTTTTCTTCTTTTCTCAACTATTTGTAAGGCCTCCTCCTCCTTTTGTCTTTTTGCATTTCTTTTTCTGGGAGATGGTTTTGATCACTGCCTTGGGCTTCCCTTGTAACTCACTCAGTTGGTAAAGAATTCACCTGCAATGCAGGAGACTCCAGTTTGATTGCTGGGTTGGGAAGATCCCCTGGAAAAAGAATAGGCTACCCACTCCAATATTCTTGGGCTTCCCTTGTGGCTCAGCTGGTAAAGAATTCACCTGCAATCCGGGAGACCTGGGTTCGATCCCTGGGTTGGGACAATCCCCTGGAGAAGGGAAAGGCTGCCCATTCCAGTATTCTGGCCCAGAGAATTGCATGAACTCTATAGTCCATAGGGTCACAACGAGTCAGATATGACTGAGCAACTTTCACTTTCACTGTCTTCTGTATAATGTTATGAACTTCTGTCCATAGTTCTTCAGACACTCTATCAGATCTAATCCTTTGAATCTACTTGTCACTTCCACTATATAATCGTAAGGGATTTGATTTAGGTCATACCTGAATGGCCTAGTGGTTTTCCCTACTTTCTTCAGTTTAAGTCTAAATTTTGCAATAATGAGTTCATGATTTGAGCCACAGTCAGCTCCCAGTCTTGTTTTTGCTGACTGTATAGAGCTTTTCCATCATTGACTGCAACAATATAATCAATCTGATTTTGGTATTAACCACCTGGTGATGTCCACGTGTAAAGTTGTCCCCTGTGTTATTGAAAAAGGATTTTCGCCATGACCAGTCTGCTCTCTTGGCAAAACCGTTAGCCTTTTCTCTGCTAGACTTTGTATTCCAAGGCCAAACTTGCCTGTTACTCCAGATGTCTCTCAACTTTCTATTTTGCATTCCAGTTCCCTATGATGAAAAGGAGATATTTTTTGGTAATAGTTCTAAAAAGTCTTATAGGTCTTCACAGAATCATTCAACTTCAGCTTTTTTGACATTAGTGGTTGGATCATAGACTTGGTTTACTAAAGTGTTGAATGGTTTGCCTTGGAAATGAACCAAGATCATTCTGTCATTTTTGAGACTACACTGAAGTACTTCATTCCAGACTCTTTTGTTGACTCTGAGGGCTGCTCTATTTCTTCTAAGGGATTTTGCCCACAGTAGTGGATATAATGATATATCTGTGCATGTGATATATAACTGTTTAAATACATCAACCAATTCATACTGGGGCATTTTGTTTTTCATTACTACTGATTTGTAGGAACTCTCTTCATATCCTGGACACTAATGTTCTATAAATTCTATGCTTTGTAAGAAACTTTTTTCAGTATGTGACTGCTTTTATTAAAAAATGAATTTATTTATGTTTGTTTGGCTGTGCTGTGTCTTTATTACTGTGTGGGCTTTTCTCTAGTTGAGAAGATCAGGGTCCATTCTTTGTTGTGGTGCATGGGCTTCTCATTGTGATGGCTTCTCTTATTGTGGAGCATGGGCTCTAGAGCACAGATTGAATAGTTGTGGTGTATAGACTTAGTTGCTCCACGGCATGTAGGATCTTCCTGGACCAGGGATTGAACCCCCGCACTGGCAGGTGGATTCTTTCTCTCTCTCTTTCTTTTTTTAAAATTTATTTTTAATCAAAGGATAATTACAATATTGTGACAGTTTTTGCCATACATCAACATGAATCGGCCACAGGTATACATGTGTCCCCCTCATCTTGAATCCTCTCCCACTTTCCTCCCCACCCTTTATGTATGGTGTTAGAAAGTGTTTTAATTTCATTTTTTTATGCATAGCTGTCCAGTTTTTTCCCAGCCCCACTTACTGAAGAGATTATCATTGCCATAGATGCGTGGCTTTATCTCTGGTCTTTCTACCTTGTTCCATTGGTCTATATTTTTGTTTTTATGCCAGTACCATACTATCTTGATGGCTATAGCTTTGTAGTATAGTCTGAAGTCCAGGGTTGGTTCCTTCACCTCCATTGTTCTTTCTCAAGTTTGTTTTGGCTATTTGGGATCTTATGTGTTTCCATATGAATAGTGAGGTTTTTTTTCCCCTAGTTCTGTGATAAATGCCATTGGTTTTTTGATAAGGATCACATTGAATCTGGAGATTCCACTTGGCCATATAGTCATTTTCATAATAATGATTCTTCCAAGCCAGGAACATGGAATATCTTTCTATCTCCTTATGTCATCTTTGATTTCTTTTTATCAGTGTCTCCTGGTTTTCTGTATACACATCTTTTGTCTCCTTACCCAGGTTTATTCCTACATATTGTGTTCTTTTTGTTGCAATGGTTGCTGCTGCTGCTGCTAAGTCACTTCAGTCGTGTCTGACTCTGTGCGACCCCATAGACGGCAGCCCACCAGGCTCCCCCATCCCTGGGATTCTCCAGGCAAGAACATTGGACTGGGTTGCCATTTCCTTCTCCAATGCAGGAAAGTGAAAAGTGAAAGTGAAGTCGCTCAGTCGTGTCTGACTCTTAGCGACCCCATGGACTGTGGCCCACCAGGGTCCTCCGTCCACAGGATTTTCCAGGCAAGAGTACTGGGGTGGGGTGCCATTGCCTTCCCCGGTTGCAATGGTGAGTGGGATTTATTCCTCAATTTCTCTTTCTTATTTTTCATTGCTAGTGTATAAGAATGCAAGTGATTTCTGTGTATTGATTTTGTATAGCTCTAGTACTTTTCTGATGTTATCTTTTGGGTTTTCTATGTATAGTACTATGTTATCTGCAAACAGTGAGTTTTACTTCTTCTACTCCAATCTGTATTCTTTTTATTTATTTATTTCTCTGATTGCCATAGCTAGGACTTCCAAAACTATGCTGAATAATAGTGGTGAGAATGGGCATGCTTGTCTTGTTCCTGATTTTAGAGGGAATGGTTTCTGTTTTTCACCATTGAGAATAATGTTTACTGTGGGTTTATCAAATATGGCCTGTTGCATGTTGAGGTAGTTTTCTTCAATGCCTATTTTTTGAAGAGTTTTTTTTTTTTTTAATCATAAATGGGTGGTGAATTTTGTCAAAAGCTTTTCCCACATCTATTGAAATTATCATATGGTTTTTATCTTTCAGTGTGTTAGTATGGTATATATCACAAGGATTGGTTTGCGTATATCGATGAATTCTTACATCCCTGGGATAAACCCAACTTGATAATGCTGATCTTTTCAGTGTGTTGCTGAATTCTGTTTGCTAGATTTTTTTTGAGGATTTTCCATCTATGTTGATCATAGATATTTTTGTGTTCAGTCACCAAGACATTTCTGACTCTTTGTGACCCCATGGCCTGTGGGATGCCAGGCTTCCCTATCCCTCACCATCTCCTGGAGTTTTCCCAAATTCATGTCCATTGAATCGGTGATGCCACCCAACTGTCTCAAACTCTGTCACTCTCTTCTCTTTTTGCCTTCAATCTCTCCCAACATCAGGGACTTTTCCAATGAGTCAGCTCTTCACATTAGGTGGCCAAAGTATTGGAGCTCCAGCTTCACTATCAGTCTTCCCAATGAGTATTCAAAGTTAATCTTTAAGATTGATGGATTTGATCTCTTTGCTTTCCAGATCAGATCAGATCAGATCAGTCACTCAGTCATGTCCGACTCTTTGCGACCCCATGAACTGCAGCACACCAGGCCTCCCTATCCATCACCAGCTCCCGGAGGTCACTCTGACTCACATTCATCGAGTCAGTGATGCCATCCAGCCATCTCATCCTCTGTCGTCCCCTTCTCCTCCTGCCCCCAATCCCTCCCAGCATCAGAGTCTTCTCCAATGAGTCAACTCTTCGCATGACGTGGCCAAAATACTGGAGTTTCAGCTTTAGCATCATTCCTTCCAAAGAAATCCCAGGGTTGATCTCCTTCAGAATGGACTGGTTGGATCTTCTTGCAGTCCAAGGGACTCTCAAGAGTTTTCTCCAACACCACAGTTCATAACCATCAATTATTCGGCGCTCAGCCTTCTTCACAGTCCAACTCTCACATCCATACATGACCACAGGAAAGACCATAGCCCTGACTAGGCAAACCTTTGTTGGCAAAGTGATGTCTCTGCTTTTGAATATACTATCTAGGTTGGTCATAACTTTCCTTCCAAGGAGTAAGCATCTTTTAATTTCATGGCTGCAGTCACCATCTGCAGTGATTTTGGAGCCCAGAAAAATAAAGTCTGACACTGTTTCTCCATCCATTTCCCATGTAGTGATGGGACCAGATGCCATGATCTTTGTTTTCTGAATGTTGAGCTTTAAGCCAACCTTTTCACTCTCCACTTTCACTTTCATCAAGAGGCTTTTTAGCCCTTCTTCACTTTCTGCCATAAGGGTGTTGTCATCTGCA
Source organism: Tragelaphus eurycerus (assembly GCA_935064755.1). Classification (NCBI taxonomy): domain Eukaryota; kingdom Metazoa; phylum Chordata; class Mammalia; order Artiodactyla; family Bovidae; genus Tragelaphus; species Tragelaphus eurycerus. The sequence goes on along the minus strand of CAKXYN010000041.1, from coordinate 637,911 downwards.
TATCTGAGGTGATTGATATTTCTCCCAGCAATCTTGATTCCAACTTGTGTTTCTTCCAGTCCAGCATTTCTCATGATGTACTCTGCATATAAGTTAAATAAACATGGTGACAATATACAGCCTTGACGTACTCCTTTTCCTATTTGGAACCAGTCTGTTGTTCCATGACCAGTTCTAACTGTTGCTAAATGTTGACCTGCATACAGATTTCTCAAGAGGCAGATCAGGTAGTCTGGTATTCCCATCTCTTTCAGAATTTTCCACAGTTTATTGTGATCTACACAGTCAAAGGCTTTGGCATAGTCAATAAAGCAGAAATAGATGTTTTTCTGGAACTCTCTTGCTTTTTCCATGATCCAGCAGATGTTGGCAATTTGGTCTCTGGTTCCTCTGCCTTTTCTAAAACCTGCTTGAACATCAGGAAGTTCACGGTTCACATATTGCTGAAGCCTGGCTTGGAGAATTTTGAGCATTACTTTACTAGCGTGTGAGATGAGTGCAATTGTGTGGTAGTTTGAGCATTCTTTGGCATTGCCTTTCTTTGGGATTGGGATGAAAACTGACCTTTTCCAATCTTGTGGCCACTGCTGAGTTTTCCAAATTTGCTGGCATATTGAGTGCAGCACTTTCACAGCATCATCTTTCAGGATTTGGAATAGCTCCACTGGAATTCCATCACCTCCACTAGCTTTGCAAGTGACTCTCAAAAGTCTTCTCTAGCAACACAGATTGAAAGCATCAATTCTTTGGTGCTCTGCCTTCTTTATTGCTCAGCTTTCACATAGAAACATGACTGCTGGAAAGACCATAGCCTTGATGATACAGACCTTTGTGGCCAAAATGATGTCTTCTCTTTTTAATACACTGTCTAGGTTTGTCATAGCTTTCCTGCCAAGAAGCAATTGTCTTCTACTTTCATGGCTGCTGTCACCATATGCAATGATTTTAGAGCGCATGAAGAGGAAATCTGTCACTGCTTCCACATTGGATGGTATGTGGTACCATCCACATAGCTGAGGTTATTGGTGTTTCTCCCAGAAATCTTGATTTCAGCTTATAACTTATCCACCCCGGCATTTCGCATAATGTGCCTTGCATATAAGTTAAATAAACAAGGTGACAATAAACAGCCTTGTCATCCTCCTTTCTCAATCATGAACCAGGGTGTTGTTACATACAGGGTTCTAACATTTGCTTCTTAACCCACATACAGGTTTCTAAGGAGAGAGATGAGATGATCTGGTGTTCCCATCTAGGTGAGAGTTTTCTACAGTTTCTTATGATCCACATAGTCAAAGGCTTTAGCGTAGTCAATGAAACAGAGAGAGATATTTTTCTGGAATTTCCTTGCTTTCTCTATGATCCAGCAAATATTGGCAAAAATTTAGTCTCTAGTTCCTCTGCCTTTTCTAAACCCAGCTTCACCACCTGGAAGTTCTCAGTTCACATAACACTGAAGCCTAGCTTGACAAATTTTGAGTGAAATCTTACTAGCATTGGAGATGAATGCAATTGTCCAGTGGTTTAAACATGCTTTAGCACTGCCCTTCTTGGGAACTGGAATGAAGATTGATCCTTTCTAGTCCTGTGACAAGAGAATGCAATGGCACCCCACTCCAGTACTCTTGCTTGGGAAATCCCATGGACAGAGGAGCCTGGTAGGCTATAGTCCATGGGGTTGCTAAGAGTCGGACACGACTGAGTGACTTCACTTTCACTTTTCACTTTCATGCATTGGAGAAGGAAATGGCAACCCACTCCAGTATTCTTGCCTGGAGAATCCCAGGGACAGAGGAGCCTGGTGGGCTTCCGTCTATGGGGTCACACAGAGTTGGACATGACTCACTCGACTTAGCAGCAGCAGCAGTCCTGTGACCACTGCTGGGTTTTCCAAATTTGCTGAGATACTGAGGGCAGCACTTTAATAGCATCATCATTTCAGATTCTAAATAGCTGTGCTGAAATTTCATCACCTCTACTAGCTTTATTGGTAACAGTGCTTCCCTAGGCTTGCTTGACTTCACAGTCCAGAATGTCTGGCTCTGAGTGAGAGACTACACCATTGTAGTTATCAGACTCATTAAAATTCTTTTTGCACAGTTCTTCTGTGTATCCTTTCCATCACTTTTTGATCTTTTCTGCTTCTATTTGGTCTTTATTATTTGTGTCCTTTATTATGCCCATCTATGAATGAAATATTCCTTCAATATTTACAATTTTCTTGAAGAAATCGCTAGTCTTACCCTTTCTTTTGTTTTCCTCAATTTCTTTGCATTGTTCATTGAAAAGCATTTCTTGTCTTTCCTTGCTATTCTCTACAACTCTGCATTTAGTTGGGTCTACCTTTCCCTTTCTCCCTTGCTTTTTGTTTCCCTTACTTCCTCAGCTACTTATAAAGCCTCCCCAGACAACCACTTTGCCTTCTTGCATCTCTTTTTCTTTGGAATGGTCTTGTTCACTGCCTCGTGTACAATATTATGGACCACTTTCCATAGCTCTTCAGGCACTCCGTTTTGTTGTTATTGTTGTTCATTCAAGCAGTCGCACCTGACTCTTTATGACACCACAGACTGCAGCACGCCAGGCTTCCCTGTACCTCACCATCTCTAGGAGCTTGCTGAAGATCATGTCAATTCAGTCAGTGATATCCTCCAACCATCTGTCTTCTGCCATCCCCTACTCCACCTACCTTCCCTCTTTCCCAGCTACAAGGTGTTTTCCAATGAGTAGGCTCTTCACATCAGGTGGCCAAAGTATTGGAGCTTCAGCTTCAGCATCAGTTCTTCCAATGAGTATTCAGGATTGATTTTGTTTAGAATTGACTGGTTTGATCTCCTTTCAGTCCAAGGGACTCAAAGAGTCTTCTCCAACACCACAGCTTGAAAGCATCAATTCTTCAGTGCTCAGCCTTCTTTATGGTCCAACTCTCACATCCATATATGACTACTGGAAAAACCATAGCGCTGACCATACAGACTTTTGTTCTTTGTTGGCAAAGTGTCTTTGCTTTTTAATATGCTGTCTAGGTTGGTCATAGCTTGTCTTCCAAGGAACTTTTAATTTTATTTTAATTTCATGCCCGCAGACATCATCTGCAGTGATTTTGGATCCCAAGGAAATAAATTCTGTCACTGTTTTCGTTGTTTCCCCATCTATTTGCCATGAAGTGATGGGATCAGATGCCATAATCTTAGTATTTTTGAATGTTGAGTTTTAAGTCAGCTTTTTCACTCTCCTTTTTCACCTTCAAGAGACTCTTTTTTTCCTCTCCACTTTCTGCTATAAGTATAGTGTCATCTGCATATCTGAAGTTATTTCTCCCCACAATCTTGATTGCAGCTTCTGCTTCAGCCAGCGCAGCATTTCATATGATGTGCTCTGCATAATGGAGAAGGCAATGGCACCCCACTCCAGTACTCTTGCCTGGAAAATCCCATGGACAGAAGAGCCTGGTAGGCTGCAGTCCATGGGGTCGCAAAGAGTCGGACATGACTAAGTGACTTCACTTTCACTTTTCACTTTCATGCATTGGAGAAGGAAATGGCAACCCACTCCAGTGTTCTTGCCTGGAGAATCCCAGGGACGGGGGAGCCTGATGGACTGCCGTCTATGGGGTCACACAGAGTCGGACATGACTGACGTGACTTAGCAGCAGCAGCAGCTCTGCATAAAAGTTAAATAAGCAGGGTAACAGAGACAGCTTTGGTGTACTCCTTTTCCAATTTTTAACCAGTCCGTTGTTACATGTCCAGATCTAACATTGCTTTTTGACCTGCATACAGGTTCCTCAGGAGGCAGAGAAGGTGTCTGATGCTCCCATCTCTTCAGGAATTTTCCAAAGTTTGTTGTGATCCACACTGTCAAAGACTTTAACATAGTCAATGAAGCTGAAATAAATGTTTTTCTGGAATTCTCTTGCTTATATATGATCCAAAACATGTTTGCAATTTGATCTCTGGTTCCTCTGCCTTTTCTAAATCCAGCTTGAACATCTGGAAGTTCTCTCTTCAGGTATTGTTGAAGCCTACCTTGGAGAATTTTGAGCGTAACCTTGCTAGTATGTGAAATGAGTGCAATTGTGCAGTAGTTTGAACATTCTTTGGCATTGCTCCTTGGAATTGGAATGAAAACTGACCTTTTCCTGTTCTGTGACCACTGATGAGTTTTCCAAATTTGCTGACATATTGAGTGCAGCACTTTAATAAGATCATCTTTTAGGATTTGAATTAGCTCAGCTGCAATTCCATCACCTCCACTAGTTTTGTTTGTAGTGATATTTCCTATGGCCCACTTGACTTAGCTAGAATGTCTGACTCTAGGTCAGTGATCACACCATCATGGTTATTCAGGGGCATTAAGACCTTTTTTATACAGTTCTTCTGCACACCTCTTCTTAATATCTTCTGTTTCTGTTAGACCCATACCATTTCTGTCTTTTATTGTGCCCATCTTTGCATAAAATGTTCCCTTGGTATCTCTAATTTTCTTGAAGAGATCTCTAGTCTTTCCCATTCTATTGTTTCTCTCTATATCTTTGCATTGTTTACTTAAGGAAGGTTTTCTTATCTCTCCTTGCTATTCTTTGGCACTTTGCATTCACATGGGTATATCTTTCCTTTTCTCCTTTGTTTTTTGCTACTCTTCTCAACTATTTGTAAGGCCTCCTCCAACAACCAGTTTGCCTTTTTTAATTTCTTTTTTGGGGGGGATGGTTTGACCACTGCCTCCTGTACAATGTTACAAACCTCAATCCTTAGTTCTTCAGGCACTTTGTCTATCAGATCTAATCTCTTGAATCTATTTGTCACTTCCTCTGAGAAGACTCTTGAGAGTCCCTTGGACTGCAAGAAGATCCAACCAGTCCATTCTGAAGGAGATCAATCCTGGAATTTCTTTGGAAGGAATGATGCTAAAGCTGAAACTCCAGTATTTTGGCCACGTCATGCGAAGAGTTGACTCATTGGAGAAGACTCTGATGCTGGGAGGAATTGAGGGCAGGAGAAGGGGACGACAGAGGATGAGATGGCTGGATGGCATCACGGACTTGATGGGTGTGAGTCTGGGTGACCTCCGGGAGCTGGTGATGGACAGGGAGGCCTGGCGTGCTGCGGTTCATGGGATCGCAAAGAGTCGGACACGACTGAGCGACTGATCTGATCTGATCTGATCTGACTACATAGGGTATTTGATTTAAGTCATACAGTACTGGCCTAGTGATTTTCCTCACTTCCTTTAGTTTAAGCCAGAATTTTGCTGTGAGTAAGTGATGATCTGAGCCACAGGCAGCTCCATGTGTTTTTTGGCTGACTGTATAGTGCTTCTTCTTCTCTGGCTACAGAGAATGTAATCAGTCAGTTTCAATATTGACCATTTATTAATGTCCATGTGTAAAGTCATCTCTTGTGTTGTTGAAAGAGGATGTTTGCTATGACCATTGAATTCTCTTGGCAGAGTGCTGTTAGCCTTTGCCCTGCTTCATTTTGTACTAAAAGGCCAAACTTGCCTGTTTCTCCAGGAATCTGTTGACTTCCTACTTTTTCCTCCAAGCCTCTATGGATCGACCGGGGGGATGGTATGGGGAGGGAGGAGGGAGGAGGGTTCAGGATGGGGAACACATGTATACTTGTGGAAGATCCATCTCGATGTATGGCAAAAGCAGTACAATATTGTGAAGTTAAGCAAAATAAAATTTAATAATAATAATAAAAAAACCTCTATGATATGTAGATTGTCTTGGTTAACTCTAGGAAGTCTTCTAGGTCTTCATAGAACTGATCAACTTTAGCTTCTTTGGCATTGGTATTTGGGGCATAGACTTGTATTACTGTGATGTTCAATGGTTTGCCTTGGAAACAAACTGAGATCATCCTATCATTTTTGAGATTGCACCCAAGTACCTCATTTCAGACTCTGTTGTTGACTATGAGGCCTACTCCATTTCTCCTATGGGATTCTTGCCCATAGTAGTATATATAATGGTCATCTGTATTAAATTCACCCATTCTTGTCCTATTTAGTTGTTGATTCCTATGATGTCAATTTTTACCCTTGCCATCTCTTGCTTGAGCACATCCAATTTACCTTGATTCATGGGCCTAACATTCTAGGTTCCTAGGTAATACTGATCTTTACAGCATTGGATTTTACTTTCATCACCAGACACATCCACAACTGAGCATCATTTCTGTTTTGGTTCAGACACTTCATTCTTTCTGGAGTTATTAGTAATTGTCTTCCGTTCTTCTCCAGTAGCATATTGAACACCTTCCACCCTGGAGGGCTCATCTTTTGGTTTCCTATATTTTTGCCTTTATATACAGTTCATGGGGTCCTCATGGGTAGTATACAGGAGTGGTTTGCCATTCTGTCCTCTGGCGGGTCATGTTTTGTCAGAATTCTCTACTATGACCCATTCTTCTTGGTTGGCCCTAAATGTCATGCTCATAGCTTAATTGGATTACACAAGCCCCTTCACAAGGACAAGACAGTGATTCATAAAGGGGTGATCAGATATATTGGCCTGTAATTTTCTTTTCTGTGTGTAATATCTTTGTCTTGTTTTGGTATCAGAGTGATGGTGGCCTTGTGAGTGAGCTTGGAAGTGTTCCTTATTCTGAAATTTTTTGAAAGAGTTTCACGAAGGATAAGCATTAGCTTGTCTCTAAATGTTTGATAGAATTCAACTGTGAAGCCATCTTGCCCTGGGCTTTCAGTTTCGGGGATTTTTTTTTTTTTTTTTTTTATCATGGTTCTGATTTCAGTGCTTGTAATTGGCTTGTTCATAATTTCTATTTCTTCCTTGGTTCAGTCTTGGAAGGTTGAACTTTTCTAGGAATCTGCACATTTCTTTAAGGTTTTTCATTTTATTGGCCTGTATTTGCTTTCTTATGATACTTTGTATTTCTGCATTGTCTGTAACCTATCCTTTTTTATTTCTAATTTTGCTGATTGGATTCTTTTCCCTTGTTTCCTTGATAAGTCTGGCTAATCATTTGTCAATTTTGTTTATCTTCTCAAAGAAATAGCTTTTAGTTTTATTAATGTTTACTATTGTCTCTGTCATTTCTATTTTACTTATTTCTGTTCTGATCATTATGATTTCTTATTTCTACTAATTTATGGATTTTTTTGTTCTTATTTTTCCAGTTGTTATAGTTTTAAAGTTATGGTGGCTATTTGATGTTTTTCTTGTTTCTTGAGGTAGGATTGTATTGCTAAAAACTTCCCTCTTAGAACCGCGTTTGCTGCATCTCATAAGTTTTGGGACATTGTGCTTTTATTGTCATTTGTTTCTAGGATTTTTAAAATTTCCCTTTTAATTTCCTAAGTAGCTTGTTCTTTATTTAGAAATGTATTTTTTAATCTCCATGTGTTTGTATTTTTTACGTTTTTCCCCCCATAATTGATATCTAGTCTCATAGAGTTGTGGTCAGAAAAGATGTTTGATATGATTTCAGTTTTCTTGAATTTACTGAGCTTGATTTGTGAGCCAAGATGTGGTCTATTCTGGAGAATGTTCCATGTGCACTTGAGAAGAAAGTGTATTCCTTTGCATTTGGGTGGAATGTCCTGAAGATATCAATTAGGATCATTGGTCTAATGTGTTTGTGTTTCCTTATTAATTTTCTGTTTTGATGATCTATTGGTGTAAGTGGGGTCTTAATGTCCCCTACTATCATTATATTACTGTCAATTTCTCCTTTTATGTCTGTTAGTGTTTGCCTTATGTATTGAGTTGCTTTTGAACTGTGGTGTTGGAGAAGACTCTTGAGAGTCCCTTGGACTGCGAGAAGATCCAACCAGTCCATTCTGAAGGAGATCAATCCTGGAATTTCTTTAGAAGGAATGATGCTAAAGCTGAAACTCCAGTATTTTGACCACCTCATGCGAAGAATTGACTCATTGGAGAAGACTCTGATGCTGGGAGGGATTGAGGGCAGGAGGAGAAGGGGACGACAGAGGATGAGATGGCTGGATGGCATCACTGACTCGATGGATGCGAGTCTGAGTGACCTCCGGGAGCTGGTGATGGACAGGGAGGCCTGGCGTGCTGCGGTTCATGGGGTCGCAAAGAGTCGGACACGACTGAGCGACTGATCTGATCTGATCTGATCTGATTGAGTTGCTCCTGTGTTGGGTGCCTAGATATTTATAATCATTATGTCTTCTTAGATTGATCCCTTAATCATTATGTAGTACCCTTTATCTCTTGTAATATCTCTAAGTTCTACTTTGTCTGATATGAGAAATGCCACTCTTTCTTTTGATTTCCATTTGCATGGAATATCTTCTTCCATCCTCTCACTTTCAGTCTATATGTGTCTCTCTCTGGGCCTGAAGTGGGTCTCTTGTAAACAGCATATATATGGGTCTTGTTTTTCTTCTCATTCAGCCAGTCTGTGTATTTTGGTTGGAGCACTTAATCCATTGACATTTAAAGTACATAGTGATATATAGGTTCCCATTGGCATTTTCTTAATTGTTTTGGGTTTGTTTTTGTAGAAGATCTCTTTCTTCTCTTGTGTTTCTTGCCTATAGAAGTCACTTTAACATTTGTTGTATACCTGGTTTAGTGGTGCTAAATTTTCTTAACTTTTGCTTATTTGTAAAGCTTTTGATTTCTCCATCAATTTTGAATGTAATCCTTTCTGGGTTGATTAATCATGGTTGTAGATTTTTTCCCCTTTCATTTCTTTAAATATAGCTTCCCAGGTGGTGCTGTAGTAAAGAATCACCTGCCAATGCGGAAGACTCAAAAGACACAGGTTCAGTCCTTGAGTAAGAAAGATCCACTGGAGTAGGAAATGTCAACCCACTCCAGTATTCTTGCCTGCAAAATTCCATGGACAGAGGAAACTTGTGGGCAACAGTCCATGGAATTGCAAAGAGTCAGGTACCACTGAGCAACTGAGCTGACACTCATACACTTTAAATATAACCTGCTATTCCCTTCTGATATGCAGAGTTTCTGATGAAAGACAAGCTATTAATTGTATGGAGTTTCCCTTGTATGTTACTTGTTGCTTTTCCCTTGCTGCTTTTAATATTCTTTCCTTGTGTTTGATATTTTTTAGTTTGATTAGTATGTGTCTCAGCATGTTTGTCCTTGTACTTATCCTCTATAGGACTCTCTGCACTTCTTGGGCTTGATTGATTATTTCATTTCTGATGTTGTGAACATTTTTGAATATAATCTCTCAAAAATTTTCTCAGACCTTTTTTCTCTCTTTTTTCTGGGATGCCTATAATTTGAATGTTGGTGCATTTAATATTACTCTAGAGGTCTCTGAGACTATGCTCAATGCTTTTCATTTGTTTTCTTTTATTCTGTTCTTCAGCAGTTATTTCCACCATGCTATCTTCCAACTCCCTTATCCACTCTCCTGCCTCAGTTTTCTTCTATTGATTCCTTCTAGAGTCTTTTTAATTTCATTAATTGTATTGTTTGTTTCTGTTTGTTTATTATTTATTTCTTCTAATTCCTTGTTAGTGTGTTAATTGATTTTTACATTTTTCTCCATTCTATTTTTGAATCATCTTTACTAGCTTTATTCTGAATTCTTTTTTCAAGTAGTTTGCCTATTTCTGCTTAATTTATTTGGTCTTATGTGTTTTGGACTGTGAAGAAAGCTGAGCGCTGAAGAACTGATGCTTTTGAACTGTGGTGTTGGAGAAGACTCTTGAGAGTCCCTTGGACTGCAAGGAGATCCAACCAGTCCATCCTAAAGGAGATCAGTCCAGGGATTTCTTTGGAAGGAATGATGCTAAAGCTGAAACTCCAGTACTTTGGCCACCTCATACGAGGAGTTGACTCATTGGAAAAGACTCTGATGCTGGGAGGGATTGAGGGCAGGAGGAGAAGGGGACGACAGAGGATAAGATGGTTGGATGGCATCACTGACTCGATGGACGTGAATTTGAGTGAACTCCGGGAGTTGGTGATGGACAGGGAGGCCTGTCGTACTGTGATTCACGGGGTCAAAAAGAGATGGACACGTCTGAGCGACTGAATTGATCTGATGAGTTTATACCTTGTTCCTTTATTTGCATAATATTTCTCTGTCTTTTTATTTTTATTTTCTAACTTACTGTGTTTGCTGCTGCTGCTAAGTCATGTTGGTTGTGTCCAACTCTGTGCGACCCCATAGACAGCAGCTCAACAGGCTCCTCTGTCCCTGAGATTCTCCAGGCAAGAATACTGGAGTGGGTTGCTGTTTCCTTCTCCAGTGCATGAAAATGAAAAGTGAAAGTGAAGTCGCTCAGTCTGTCCAACTCTTAGCGACCCCATAGACTGTAGCCTACCAGGCTCCTCCTTCCATGGGATTCTCCAGGCAAGAGTACTGGAGTGGGTTGCCATTGCCTTCTCCTACTGTGTTTGAGATTTCCTTTTTCAGGCTTTAGGGTTGTATTCCTTTTTCCTTTTGGTTTCTGCCCTCAATGGGTAAATTTGGTTCAGAGGTTTGTGTAGGCTTCATGTTGGTAGTGACTTGTGCCTACATTTTGGTGGGAGTAAGTGAGTTTTTTCCCCTTCTGTGGTGGACAGGGCTGTGTGAAGTGGTATGTTTTGGGGTGTTGATGAGAATCCTGTCTGCTGATGATTGGGTTCATGTTTTTGTCTTGCTTGTTGTTTGGGTGAGACATCCTGCACTAGATGCTGTCAGCAATTGGGTGATGCTGAGTCTTGTAAACAGGTGGAGGCTTTTGTTGGAGTTCTCACTAATTAATGCTCCCTGGGCTTAGGAGTTTCTGGCAGTCTAGGGTCCTGGATTCAGTGCTCCTAATCCAAAAACTCAGGCTTGATTTCTGGCTGGGGAATTGAGATTCCACATGTCATTGGTTAGGCCATTAAAAGGAATTAAACACACAAAAACAAACAAACAAAAAAACAGAACATAACAAGAAACAAAAGACAAACCCAGACAAATGGTATTTAAAAAATCAGACTAATAATAACAAAAAGAATGGAACACAAACACACACATACCCATACATACAAAACCAAAACAGTTCAAAGAAAAGAAAGTAAAAGAGAGTGAGCCAATGAGCAAAGGAAACCAAAATGATATCAACCAATCAAAAACAAAACTAAAATACAAACTGGAAAACAAAACCAAAGCAGAATGCCAACTGGGGAATAAAGGAAAGAAAGCAAAACAAAGTAACAAACATGTTGGAAAAAAAGAAAAGAAAGGAAAAAAAAGTAGAAGGTAGAAGAAAAAACAGAAAAGCAAAGTTAAATAGAAGTATATAAAAAAGATTTATATATATTAAATAATAACTATAGCAGGAAAATAATAATAAGGAAAACAATCAAGCAAGCAAAACAAAAAATCCCCACAGAACTGCAAGAGGCCAATGTAGTGGCAGAAGTATATAAAAGAAAAAAAAATATGATCAAAAATCTTCAAAAATGTAAATAGAATTAATAGTAATAATAAAATGAACAACCTCAGCAACAGATGAAAAGGAGGAAAAAAATAATCCAGCATGTGCTACAGAACAAATCAAAATAAATTTTTTTCTTGGATCCCAGCTGTCAGTGTCCTTTCTCTTATTGTGTGTCACAGTTCACCTCCACCTCCCTAGGAGGCCCTCCAATACTGGGCTTATCCCTGGACCTGCTGTGGGGACAGCTCAGTGTCAAATCTGGCCTTACTCCTATGTGGTCTTGCCTCCAATGTCCACAGCTTCCAGAGCTAGTGCATTTTCTTTTGTGGGAGCTCTCATTGTCCCTTTTATAAATTCCACAGACACAGAGCCTGCCTAGTTGATCTTGTGGATTTAATTTGCAGCTTGTACAGCTGGTGGGAAGGTTTTGATTCTATTCCTTAGCCACACTGTCTCTAGGTTCAGTTGTGGTTTTATCTCCACCTCTGCATGTGGGTTGTCTACAAAAGTTTGCTCCTGGGGCTGCCTGGAGGACTTAGGTCTGCCCCAAAGAGGACCAGGGTGGAGGTAGTGCAGCTACTTAGATCATGCGGCCCTGGCGGCACCAAGTGTTTAGGGACCCCAACTGTCTCAGCTGCAGGAGCTGTGGCGTCATTAGAGTCTTTTTCTAACCTCTGCCAGCTGGCATTCCATGTGGCCTTTTTGGCTGTTCCTTCTCTGTTACCTGGTGTGTCAAGTAGTTAATGGCCCCCCCTTGGCTGGGGTGCTTTTCTTTTGCTCGGAACATCAGTCTTTCTCTATTGGTCAACTGCTAGTGCTGGCATGTGAGGAGAGAAAAGCTATGGTGATGGCTCCACTTCCTGTGTGTGACTCAGCATTATCACCTTGCCTCCATGACTTCTCTGCTTTCCTCCAAAGGCATCTTCCACCACTATCTCCTCCCTCATGTCCCTTGGGCCATCTCCTCATAGTCAACATCATACTTCACCCTGAGATTGCTCTCAAATGCCTATGTTCCAGCTCCTAGCCATCATGCATTTCAGGGGACTTGTGTCCCTGTCCAATGTACGCAGGTCTGTGGCAAGGACTGTCTGTGTGCTTCTCATTCCATTCAGATTATCACAGATCAGCTGCAGCACTCTCCAACAGCCTCATACGCTTCTCCTCTGTCCCAGACAATTGCCCCGATGTGTGTATCTGACCCCTGCTTCAGTTCCCCCACTGCCCAGGTGCAGTTCCAGTCCTGCTAACTCTATCCTTTTTCTCCTCCCTCCTTTGTCCTACCAAGTTTTGTGTGGATCTATATATTCCTTTCCAGTGGTCATGGACTTCTGCTTATTCTTAGCTGGTGTCCTACGAGAACTTCTGTGTCTGAAAGTGTATTCCTGATGCTTTTCTGTGGAGAGAGATGTACTCCACATCTACCTACGCCTCAGCCATCTGTCTCCCTCTCATTGTGGTTTTAATTGGCATTTTCCTGATGATTAGTGATGTTGAGCATCTTTTCATGTGTCTGTTGGCCATCTGTATGCCTTCTTTGGAAAAATGTCTATTCAGATCACTGTCCATTTTTAAATCAGGATGCTTGTTTTTTTTGATGTTGAGGTTTTTTTAATTTAAATTTATTTATTTTAATTGGAGGCTAATTATTTTACAATATTGTATTGGTTTTGCCATACATCAACACAAATCCACCACGGGTGAACATGTGTTACCCATCTTGAACCCCCTCCCCATACCATCCCTCTGGGTCATCCCAGTGCACCAGCCCCAAGCATCCTGTATCATCAATCGAACCTGGATGGGCAATTCATTTCACATATGATATTATACATGTTTCAATGCCATTCTCCCAAATCATCCCACCCTCGCCCTCTCCCACAGAGTCCAAAAGACTGTTCTGTGCATCTGTGTCTCTTTTGCTGTCTCATATACAGGGCTATTGTTACCATCTTTCTAAATTCCATATATATGCGTAAGTATACTGTATTGGTGTTTTTCTTTCTGGCTTACTTCACCCTGTATAATAGGCTCCAGTTTCATCCACCTCATTAGAACTGATTCAAATGTATTCTTTTTAATGGCTGAGTAATACTCCATTGTGTATATATACCACAGCTTTCTTATCCATTTGTCTGCTGATGGACATCTAGGTTGCTTCCATGTCCTGGCTATTATAAACAGTGCTGCGATGAACATTGGGGTACACGTATCTCTTTCAATTCTGGTTTCCTCGGTGTGTATGCCTGGCAGTGGGATTGCTAGGTCATAAGGCAGTTCTAGTTCCAGTTTTTTAAGGAATCTCCACACTGTTCTCCATAGTGGCTGTACTAGTTTGCATTCCCACCAACAGTGTAAGAGGGTTCCCTTTTCTCCACACCCTCTCAACCATTTGTTGCTTGTAGACTTTTAGATCGCAGCCATTCTGACTGGCATGAAATGGTACCTCATTGTGGTTTTGATTTGCATTTCTCTGATAATGAGTGATGTTGAGCATCTTTTCATGTGTTTGTTAGCCATCTGTATCTCTTCTTTGGAGAAATGTCTGTTTAGTTCTTTGGCCCGTTTTTTGATTGAGTCTATTATTTTTGTGGAATTGAGCTGCAGAAGTTGCTTGTATATTTTTGAGATTAGTTGTTTGTCAGTTGCTTCATTTGCTATTATTTTCTCCCATTCTGAAGGCTGTCTTTTCACCTTGCTTATAGTTTCCTTTGTTTGATGTTGAGTTGTATGAGTTCTTTGTATATTTTGAATATATCATTTGTAAATGCCTTCTCCCATTCAGTAGGTGGCGTTTTTGTTGACAGTTTCCTTCACTCTATAAAAACTTTTTAGTCTGCTGTACTCTCATTTATTTATTTATTTTTTTAAATTTCTTTTTAGTTTATTAACATGATGAGTTATATTGAATGTTAAACCAAATTTCCATTCGTGGAACAGATCCCACTTGTTCATGGCATATTATTTTTTAAAAAAACATTAATTTATTTTAATTGAAGGATAATTACTCCACAACATTGTGATGGCCTCTGCCATACATCAACATGAATCAGCCATAGGCATACACGTGTCCTCTCCCTCCTGAATTCCCCTCCCACATCCCTCCCCACCCCATCCTGAGCTTCAGGTTGCCACAAAGCACTGGTTTTCAGTTTCCTGTGTCACACAACTCCCACTGGCTATTTACTTTACACATGGCAATGTATACGTTTTAATGCTATTCTCTCAAATCATCCCACCCTCTCCTTCTCCCACTGTGTTCAAAAGTCTATTCTTTACATCTGTATCTCCTTTGCTGCCCTGCATGTAGGATCATTAGTACTATCATTCTAGATTCCATATGTATGTCTTAATATACGATATTTGTCTTTCTCTTTCTGACTTAACTTCACTCTGTATAATAGGTTCTAGGTTCATCCACCTCATTATAACTGATTCAAACGTGTTCCTTTTTATAGTTGAGTAACATTCCATTGTGTATATGTACTATAACTTCCTTATCTATTTATCTGCTGATGAACATCTAGATTGCTTTCATGTCCTATATATTGTAAATAATGCTGCAAAGAGCATTGAGATACATGTGTCTTTTTCAGTTATGATTTCCTCAGGGTATATGCCATATGGTAGGATTACTGGGTCATATGGTAGCTTTATTCCTAATTTTTTAAAAAGCAATCCTCATACTGTTCTCCACAGTGGTTCTATCAGTTTCCCCTCCCACCAACAGTATAAGATGGTTTCTTTTTCTCCACACCTTCTCCAGCATTTATTGTTTGTAGACTTTTTGATGATGGCCATTCTGATTGATGTGAGATGATACCTCATTGTAGTTTTAACTTGCATTTCTCTAATAAGGAGCAATGTTGAGCATCTTTCATATGTTTATTAGCCATTTGTATGTCTTCTTTGGAGAAGTATCTGTTTAGATATTTTACCCACTTTTTGATTGACTTATTTGTTTTTCTGGTATTGAGATGCTTGTATATTTTAAAGATTAATTCTTGGTCAGTTTTATTTGTTTGCTTGCTGTTATTTTTTCTCATTCTAAGGGTTGTCTTTTCACCTTGCTTATATTTTCTTTCATTGTGCAAAAGCCTTTAAGTTTAATTATGTCCCATTTGTTTATTTTTGTTTTTATTTCCATTACTCTAGGAGGTGGGTCATAGAGGATCTTGCTTTATGTCAGGGAATGTTCTGCCTATGTTTTCCTCTAAGAGTTCTGTAGTTTCTGGTCTTATGTTTAGGTCTTTAATCCATTTTGAGTTTATTTTTGTGTGTGATATTAGGAAGTATCTAATTTTATTCTTTTACACAAATCCTTTCACAATTTGTATAGAAACATGGAAGATTCCAAATAGCCAAAGCAATCTTGAGAAAGAAGAATGGAACTGGAGGAATCAAGCTTCTTGTCTTCAGACTATACTACAAAGTTACAGTCACCAAGTCAGTAGGGTACTGTCACAAAAACATAAGTATAGACCAATGGAATAAGATAGAAAGCCCAGAGATAAATCCATGCACCTATGGACAACCTTATCTTTGTCAAGGAGGCAAAAATGTACAATGGAGAAAAGACAGTCTCTTCAACAAGTGGTGCTGGAAAAATAACCAACCATTTGGTTATTTTTGCTTTTGTTCCCTTGCCTGGGGAGACAGAGCCAAAAATTATTTCTAAAACCTATGTCAAAGAGTGTATTGCCTATGTTTTCTTCTAGAAGTTTTATGTTTTCTAGTCTTATATTTAGGTCTTTAATACATTTTGAATTTATTTTTGTATATGATATGAGAAAATATTTTAATTTCATTTCTTTACCTATGGCTGTCCAGTTTCCCCAGTACTACTTATTGAAGAGGCTGTCTTTTCTTCACTGTATATTTTTGCCTCTTTTGTCATAAGTTAATTGACTATATGTGTGTGTGTGTGCGTTTATGTCTGAGCTCACTGTTCAATGTTCCATTGATCTGTGTTTACGTTTTTTTTTTTTTTTTTTTTTAACCAGAACCATAGTCTTTAAATTATTATAACCTTGTAGCATAGCTTTGTAGAAGTCAGGGAGCCTGATACCTCCAACTTTGTTTTTTTTTTCCTCAAGATTGCTTTGGAAATTTGGGGTCTTGTTGTTCTATACAAGTTTTAGGATTATTCATTCTAGTTCTCGGAGAAGGCAATGACACCCCACTCCAGTACTCTTGTCTGGAAAATCCCATGGACAGAGGAGCCTGGTAGGCTGCAGTCCATGGGGTCGCTAAGAGTCGGACATGACTTAAAGACTTCACTTTCTCTTTTCACTTTCATGCATTGGAGAAGGAAATGGCAACCCACTCCAGTGTTCTTGCCTGGAGAATCCCAGGGACAGGGAAGCCTGGTGGGCTGCCATCTATGGGGTCACACAGAGTCGGACACGACTGAAGTGACTTAGCATAGCATAGCATTCTAGTTCTGCAAAGCATGTCGTGGGTATTTTGACAGAGTTTGCATTAAATCTGTAGATTGTTTTTAGTGATATGGACATTTTAACAATATTAATTCTTGCAATCCCAAACATGGGATTCCATTTAATGTATTAATGAAAGGATATTTATTGTGTATCACCATCATATTTTACTCTGTCATTATCCATTGATGCCCCAGTCAACCCACTCCAGCACTCCTCAGGCACCAGGTGTCAATGGGAGTAGAGACTGAATGATGTGGGTATTGATTCATGAGTTAGGTTCAGAGTAATTTTGTCCCAGTGTTTCTGTAGACAGAAGACAAGGGAGTTGTTTTCAATGAAGGAATCTGAGAGATATACAGATATTACAAAGCTCAGCTCTGTTGGTACCAGAAGACCAAGTGTAGTATAGAAGAGGAGTCATTTCCTCCATTTCTGGAGTAGAACTTAAATGACTATGGCACCTACAAAAGTTGAAGAAATGTGTCGCTTTGTTGGGAACTTAAGAGTCCACAGTTTTGGTAGCTCTTAGAGATGTGACCTTCAATTCAGCCATCACCATTGTTATGATGCCCCCTCTCCCAACCGCAGACACAACAGTAGTGACTTAGTACGTAATAAACATGGGGAAAGTTAATAGAATACTGAGCTAATGTGCAGACTAAGGCAAATACATTTAGACCACAAACCTTAACCATTGACTTTTTTATGCCATTGCAAGACTTTTGGCTCCCCACTATAAGTGGCAGGAGGGATGCTTGGTTCAAATATGTTATCACTGATTAAAGGATGAGGATATCAAATTCTGGTAGATTAAAGATGGGGTGGAGCACCCCAGCTTCAGCTCCTTGTGGAGGTAGGATGAAGTGGGCATTCTGTTCATGTTATAATGAAGCATTTAGACATGCACAGACTAACATTTTAGGTAAATGACAAATGGTTGAATGGTACAGTTGCTGTTGCTAAGTCACTTAAGTCATGTCCGACTCTGTGCAACCCCATAGACGGCAGCCCACCAGGCTCCCCTGTCCCTGGGATTCTCCAGGCAAGAACCCTTTCCTTCTCCAATGCATGAAAGTGAAAATTGAAAGTGAAGTTGCTCAGTCGTGTCTGACCCTCAGCGACCCCATGGACTGCAGCATACCACGCTCCTCCATCCATGGGATTTTCCAGGCAAGAGTACTGGAGTCGGGTGCCATTGCCTTCTCTGGTACAGTTAGTATTTAGCAAAACCAGATACCAAACCAAATGATACATAAAAGAATAAACTTCTAGAAAATAGTAATTAATCTGAAATCATCAAAGTTTTCTTTGTTAATAGGTCTATTATTAGTTCAATTATAAGAATTTGATTTTACAGTGCAGGAAAAATTATTAATCAGTCACAGCCAGTATATTTCTCTGATGGTCACTCTGTGCATTTGTGAGAGGATATATCTAATGGGAGTTTTGTGATAATGTATTTTCACCTGAACTCATTAGAGAAGCTATAAACCTTCACCGTGAGGTTGCTCAGCATAGTTACCACAAATGCTGGTATTTCTGCTGATGGGATTGGCTTTTCTTTCCTCTTCAGTAGGAAATGAAAAGATTTTGTTTTACTTCTGGACCTGAATATTTGATTGAGGCTTTTGATATGTATTTATCTTTAAGATTATCCCATGATATAAACTTTGTTAACTACCTAAAAAAAATGTTTCTGATTATTTTTCAGAAGCAGCCTGAATATTGTTCTTCCCTTCACTACAAAGATATGATAGTCAAATAAAAAATGTGGACAATTCTGCAAGTTAAATTATCAAGTTTATTCAACAAATTAATAACATTGTTTTTTATTTTTATTTTTTTACTTTACAATATTGTATTGGTTTTGCCATACATCAACGTGCATCCACCACGGGTGTACACGTGTTCCCCATCCTGAACCTCCCTTCCACCTCCCTCCCCATACCATCCCTCTGGGTCATCCCAGTGCAACAGCCCCAAGCTTCCTGTATCCTGCATCGAACCTGGACTGGCGATTCGTTTCTTATATGGTATTATACATGTTTTAATGCCATTCTCCCCAATCATTCTCCCCCTCCTCTCCCACAGAGTCCAAAAGACTGTTCTATATATCTGTGTCTCTTCTGCTGTCTCACATACAGGGTTGTCGTTACCATCTTTTTGCTGCTGCTGCTGCTGCCAGGTCGCTTCAGTTGTGTCCGACTCTGTGCGACCCCATAGATGGCAGCCCACCAGGCTTCCCCGTACCTGGGATTCTCCAGGCAAGAACACTGGAGTGGGTTGCCATTTCCTTCTCCAGTGCATGAAAGTGAAAAGTGAAAGTGAAGTCACTCAGTCGTGTCCGACTCTTAGCGACCCCATGGACTGCAGCCTACCAGGCTCCTCTGTCCCTGGGATTCTCCAGGCAAGAACACTGGAGTGAGTTGCCATTGCCTTCTCCACCATCTTTCTAAATTCCATATATATGCGTTAGTATACTGTATTGGTGTTATTCTTTCTGGCTCACTTCACTCTGTATAACATTGTTTTAAAAAGAACTGAAATGAAGGGGAAAATATCTTGATTTAGAGAAATTTACACATGAAACAAATACAATGTATGAATGTTTGTATTCTTATCTGAATGAATAAACAATTGAACAAACTAATAATGGGGCCAAATGATAATTAAACTGTAAAAACACTTTTAAGTAATCAGGGAAAATTAAACATAGGCTAGGAATTTAAGGCATTTAAAAATTGTGATAATACTATGCTTTTCTTTATTAATTGTTATTTTATCTTGGATTGTATTTACAGTGTGTGCTACTTTCAGCTGTATAGCAAGGTGATTCAGTTGTACATATAATACATGCATATTATATGTACATAATACATGTACATATATATATATATATATATACATTCTTACTTTTTTAAAAAATTTTTATTATTCTGTGAGGTGGATCCAAAAGGATATTGCTGTGATTTATATCAGAGTGTTCTGACAAAGATTTCCTCTAAAAGTTTTATAGTATTTGGTCTTACATTAAAATATTTAAATTATTTTGAGTTTTTTTTTTTTTTTTTTTTTGTATATGGTATTAGAGAATGTTCTAATTTCATATTTTTACATGTGGCTCTCCAGTTTTCCCAACACACCTTGTTAAGACTGTCTTCTCTCGACTGTATAGTCTTATCTCCTTTGTCATAGATTAATTTACCATAGGCATGTGAGTTTATTTATGGGCATTCTATCCTGTTCCATTAGTTTATAATTCAGTTGTAGTTCTACTACCATACTGTTTTGAGTGCTATTTAGTTGCTAAGTTGTGTTCGACACTTTTGCAACCCTACAGATTGCAAAGCTCCTCTGTTTATGGGATTTCCCAGGCAAGAACCCTGGAGTGACTTGCCGTTTCCTCCTCCGGGGGATCGTCCCAACCCAGGGATCAAACACGTGTCTCCTGCACTGCAAGCCAATTCTTCATCACTGAGCCACCAGGGAAACCCACTGTTTTGATTACTGTAGCTTTATAGTGTAGTCTGAAGTCAGGGAGCCTCATTCCTCCCATCCTATTATTTTTTCTCAAGATTGCTTTGGCTATTCACGATCTTTAGGGTTTCCAATTTTAAGATTTTTCATTCTAGATCTGCAAATAATGCCATCAATAATTTGATACACCCGATTTGAGTGCTGCACTCAATATGCCAGCGAATTTGGAAAACCCAGAAAGGGCCACAAGACTGAAAAAGGTCAGTTTTCATCCCAATTCCAAAGAAGGGCAGTGCTAAAGAATGCCCAAAGTCCTGGACAATTGCACTCACTTCCCATGCTAGTAAGGTTACACTCAAAATTCTTCAAGCTAGGCTTCAGCAGTACTTGAAATGAGAACTTTCAGAGGAAAAAGCAGGGTTTACAAAAGGCAGAGATCAAATTTCCAACATTTATTGAATCCTAGGGAAAGCAAGGAAATTCCAGAAAAGTATCTACTTCTGTTTCATTAACTACGCAAAAGCCTTTTACTGTATGGATCACAACAAAGTGGAAAATTCTTTAACACATGGGAATACCAGACCATATTACTTGTCTCCTGAGAAACCTGTATGTGGGTCAAGAAGCAGTTGACTGGTTCCAAATTGGGAAAGGAGTATGACAGGGCCATATATTGTCTGTTTATTGAAGTTATATGCAGAGTGCTGTGCTGTGCTAAGTTGCTTCAGTCATGTCTGACTCTTTGGGACCCCATGGGCAGTAGCCCATCAGGCCCCTCTGTCCACGGATATTCTCCAGGCAAGAATACTGGAGTGGGTTGCCATGCCCTTCTCCAGGGGATCTTCCCAACCCAGGGATCGAACTCAAGTCTCCCATGTTGGCGGTGGATTCTTTACTGTCTGAGTCACCAGGGAAACCCAAGACTACTGAGTGGGCAGCCTATCCCTATATGCAGAGTTCACTTCAGTCGCTCAGTCGTGTCCGACTCCTTGTGACCCCATGAATTGCAGCATGCCAGACCTCCCTGTCTATCACCACCTCCTGGAGTTCACCCAAACTCATGTCCTTCGAGTAGATGATGCCATCCAGCCAGCTGATTCTCTGCTGTCTCCTTCTCTTCCTGCCCCCAATCCCTCCCAACATCAGAGTCTTTTCCAATGAGTCAACTCTTTGCATGAGGTGGCCAGAGTATTGGAGTTTCAGCTTTAACATCATTCCTTCCAATGAACACCCAGGACTGATCTCATTTAGAATGGATTGGTTGGATCTCCTTGCAGTCCAAAGGACTCTCAAGAATCTTCTCCAACACCATGGTTCAAAAGCATCAATTCTTTGGCGCTCTGCTTTCTTCACAGTCCAACTCTCAAATCCATACATGACCACTGGAAAAACCACAGCCTTGACTAGATGGACCTTTGTTGGCAAAGTAATGTCTCTACTTTTCAATATGCTATCTAGGTTGGTCATAACTTTCCTTCCAAGGAGCAAGCATCTTTTAATTTCATGGCTGCAATCACAATCTGCAGTGATTTTGGAGCCCAGAAAAATAAAGTCTGACACTGTTTCCACTGTTTCCCCATCTATTCCCCATGAAGTGATGGGACCCGATGCAATAATCTTAGGTTTCTGAACGTTGAGCTTTAAGCCAACTTTTTCACTCTCCACTTTCACTTTCATACTTGTGGCGGATCCATCTTGATGTATGGCAAAAGCAATACAATATTGTAAAGTTAAGCAAAATAAAATTTAATAAAAAATAAAAAATAAAAAATAAAAACAAACAAACAAAAAAAAAGAGGCTTTTTAGTTCCTCTTCACTTTCTGCCATAAGGGTGGTGTCATTTGCATATCTGAGGTTATTGATATTTCTCCCGGCAATCTTGATTCCAGCTTATGCTTCTTCCAGCCCAGCGTTTCTCATGATGTACTCTGCATAGAAGTTAAATAAACAGGGTGACAATATACAGCTTTGATGTACTCCTTTTCCTATTTGGAACCAGTCTGTTGTTCCATGTCCAGTTCTAACTGTTGCTTCCTGACCTGCATATAGGTTTCTCAAGAGGCAGATCAGGTGGTCTGGTATGCCCATCCCTTTCAGAATTGTCCACAGTTTATTGTTATCCACACAGTCAAAGGCTTTGGCATAGTCAGTAAAGCAGAAATAGATGTTTTTCTGGAACTCTATTGTATTTTTGATGATCCAGCAGATGTTGGCAATTTGGTCTCTGGTTCCTCTGCCTTTTCTAAAACAGCTTGAACATCTGGAAGTTCACGGCTGACATATTGTTGAAGACTGATTTGGAGAATTTTGAGCATTACTTTACTAGCGTGTGAGATGAGTGCAATTGTGCGGTAGTTTGAGCATTCTTTGGCATTGCCTTTCTTTGGGATTGAAATGAAAACTGACCTTTTCCATTCCTGTGGCCACTGCTGAGTTTTCCAAATTTGCTGGCATATTGAGTGTAGCACTTGCACAGCATCATTTTTCAGGATTTGGAATAGCTCCACTGGAATTCCATCACCTCCACTAGCTTTGTTCATAGTGATGCTTTCTAAGCCCACTTGACTTCACATTCCAGGATGTCTGGCTCTAGGTCAGTGATCACACCATTGTGATTATCTGGGTCATGAAGATCTTTTTTGTATAGTTCTGTGTATTCTTGCCATGTCTTCTTAAAATCTTCTGCTTCTGTTAGGTCCATACCATTTCTGTCCTTTATGCAAAGCCCATCTTTGCGTGAAATGTTCCCTTGGTATCTCTAATTTTCTTGAAGAGATCTCTAGTCTTTCCCATTCTGTTGTTTTCTTCTATTTCTTTGCATCGATCACTGAGGAAGGCTTTCTCATCCCTTCTTGCTATTCTTTGGAACTCTGCATTCAGATGCTTATAGCTTTCCTTTTCTCCTTTGCTTTTCACTTCCTTCTTTTCACAGCTATTTGTAAGGCCTCCTCAGACAGCCATTTTTCTTTTTTGCATTTCTTTTCCATGGGGATGGTCTTGATCCCTGTCTCCTGTACAATGTCAGGAACCTCATTCCATAGTTCATCAGGCACTCTATCTATCAGATCTAGGCCCTTCAATCTATTTCTCATTTCCACTGTATAATCATAAGGGATTTGATTGAGGTCATACCTGAATGGTCTAGTGGTTTTCTCTACTTTCTTCAACTTAAGTCTGAATTTGGCAATAAGGAGTTCATGATCTGAGCCACAGTCAGCTTCTGGTCTTATTTTCACTGACTGTGTAGAACTTCTCCATCTTTGGCTGCAAAGAATATAATCAATCTGATTTCAGTGTTGACCATCTGGTGATGTCCATGTATAGAGTCTTCTCTTGTGTTGTTGGAAGAGGGTGTTTGCTATGATCAGTGCATTCTCTTGGCAAAACTCTATTAGCCTTTGCCCTGCTTCATTCCATATTCCAAGGCCAAATTTGCCTGTTACCCCAGGTGTTTCTTGACTTCCTACTTTTGCATCCCAGTCCCCTATAATTAAAAGGACATCTTTTTGGGGTGTTAGTACTAAAAGGTCTTTTAGGTCTTCATAGAACCATTCAACTTAAGCTTCTTGAGCATTACTAGTTGGGGCATAGACTTGGATTTCTGTGATATTGAATGTTTTGCCTTGGAAATGAACAGAGATCATTATGTCGTTTTTAAGATTGCATCCAAGTTCTGCATTTTGGACTCTTTTGTTGACCATGATGGCTACTCCATTTCTTCTAAGGTATTCCTGCCCACAGTAGTATAAATAATGGTCATCTGAGTTAAATTCATCCATTCCAGTCCATTTTAGTTCGCTGATTCCTAGAATGTCAACATTCAGTCTTGCCATCTCCTGACTACTTCCAATTTGCCTTGATTCATGGACCTAACATTCCAGGTTCCTATGCAATATTGCTCTTTATAGCATTGGACCTTGCTTCTATCACTAGTCACATCCACAACTGGGTATTGTTTTTACTTTGGCTCCATCCCTTCTTTCTTTCTAAGTTATCTCTCCACTGATCTCCAGCAGCATATTGGGCATCTTCCAACCTGGAGAGTTCCTCTTTCAGTATCCTATCATTTTGCCTTTTCATACTGTTCATGGAGTTCTCAAGGCAAGAATACTGAAGTGGTTTGCCATTCCCTTCTCCAGTGGACCACATTCTATCAGACCTCTCCACCATGACCCACAAGTCTTGAGTGGCCCCACACAGCACGGCTTAGTTTAATTGACTTAGACAAGGCTGTGGTCCCTGTTCTTGGATTGTTCTGTGATTATGGTTTGTGTGTCTGTCCTCTGATGCCTCTCACAACACCTACCATCTTACTTGGTTTTCTCTTACCTTGGACGTGGGGTATCTCTTCAGGGTTGCTCCAGCAAAGTGCAGTCACTGCTCCTTACCTTGGATGAGGGGTATATCCTCACAGCCACCTCTCCTGACCTTGAACATGGAGTAGCTCTTCTCGGCCCTCCTGTGCCCGCGCAGCCACCACCCCGTTGATGCAGAGTACATGCATATGCAGAGTATATACATATGCAGAGTATGCTAAATGCTGGCTGGCTGAATTATAAGCTGTAATCAAGATTGCCAGGAGAAATGTCAACCATCCTGGATATACATTTGATGGCACCCTAATGGCAGAAAGTAAAGAGGAACTAAAGAGCCTCTTGATGAGGGTGAAGGAAGAGGGTGAAAAAACTGACTTACAACTCAGCATTAAAAAGCTAAGATTATGACATCTGGTCCCATCACTTCATGGCAAGTAGAAGGGGGAAAAGTGGAAGCAGTTACAGGTTTTCTCTTCTTGGGCTCCAAAATGACTGCAGATGGTGACTGCAACCATGAAATTAGAAGATGCTTGCTTTTTGGAAGGAAGGCTATGACAAACCTGTGCTTGTGCTTAGTCACTCAGAAATGTCTGACTCTTTGTGATCCCACGGACTGTAGCCCACCAGGCTTCTCTGTCCATGGGGACTCTCCAGGCAAGAATACTGGAGTGGGTTGCCATGCCCTCCTCCAGGGGATCTTCTCAACCCAGGTCTCCCACATTGCAGGTGGATTCTTTACCATCTGAGCCACCAGGGAAGCCCAGGAATACTGGAGTGAGTTGCCTGTCCCTTCTCCAGGGGATTTTCCCAACCAAGGAATCAAACCGGAGTCTCCTGCATTGCAGGCAGATTCTTTACCAGCTGTTACTAGAAGCCCCATGACAAACCTAGACAGCCTATTAAACAAAGACATCGCTTTGCTGACAAAGGTCCATATAGTCAAAGCTATGGTTTTTCTAGTAGTCATGTATGGATGTGAGAATTGGAGCATAAAAAGGTTGAACATCAAAGAATTGATGCTTTCCAACTGTGGTGATGGAAAAGACTCTTGAGAGTCTGTTGGAATGCAAGGAGATCAAACCAGTCAATCTTAAAGGAAATCAATCCTCAATACTCATTGGAAGGAATGATGCTGACGCTGAAACTCCAGTCCTTTGGCCACCTAATGTGAACACCAACTTATTGGAAAAGACCCTGATGCTGGGAAAGACTGAAGGCAAAAGGAAAAGAGGGTGGCAAAGCATGAGATGGTTTTAGGCCAATTCAATGCGCAAACTCTGGAAGATGGTGATGAACAGGCAAGGCAAGCCTGGCATGCTGCAGTCCATGGGGTCTCAAAGAGTTGGATACAACTTTTTGACTGAACAACAACAACAATTTGATAGGGATTGCACTGAATCTGTATATTGCTTTGGGTAGTATAATCATTTTAACAATATTGTTTCTTCCAATCCAAGAACATGGTATAGCTTTCCATCTGTTTGTGTCATTTTTAATTTCCTTGATCATTTTCAGAGCACAGATTTTTTTTGTCCCCTTAGGTAGGCTTATTTCTATGTGTTTTATTCATTTTGATGCAATGATAAAAGAGATTTTTTCCCTTAATTTCTCTTTCTGATCTTTTGTTGATAGTGTATGGAAATGCAACAGATTTCTGTGTATTAATTTTTTATCCTGCAACTTTACCAAATTCACTGATGAGCTTTGATAGTTTCTGCTAGCATTTTAAGGATTTTCTATGTATAGTATCATGTCATCTGCAAACGGTTTTACTTCCTTTCCAACTTTGACTTCTTTTATTTCTGTTTCTTCTCAGAGTACCCTGACTAGGACTTCTAAAACTTTGTTGAATAAAATGGCAAGAGTAGGCATCCTTGTCTTGTTCCTGATCTTACGAAAAATGTTTTCAGCTTTTCACCCTATGTATCATGTTGGTTGTAGATTGGTCATATACGGCCTTTATTGATACATGTCCCCTTTATGCTCACTTTCTGAGGAGTTTTTATCACAAAAGCTGAATTTGTCCAACCTTTTTATGCATCTATTGGAATGATCATATATTTTTTATTCTTAAATTTGTTAATATGGTGTATTACATTGATTGGTTTGTGTATATTGAAGAATCTTTGCATCCTAAGGATAAATCACACCTGATCATGGTGTGTGGTCCTTTTAACGTATCGTTGGATGATGTTTGCTAGTATTTTGTTGAGGATTTTTGTGTCTATGTTCATCAGTGATATTGACCTGTAGTTTTCCTTTTTTGTGGTTCTTTGTCTGGTTTTGCTATTAGAGTGATTGTCACCTTATAGAATGAATTTGGGGGTGTTTCTTCCTCTGCAGTTTTTTGGGAAGAGTTTCAGAAGAATAGGTGTTAAGTCTTCTCTAAATGTTTGATAGAATTCTTCCGTGAAGCCATCTAGTCCTAGACTTGTTTATTGATAATTTTTAAACTACAGTTTCAATAACAGTACTTGTGATTGGTCTTCATATTTTATGTTTTTTTCTAGTATAGATTTGAAAGGTTGTACCTTTTGAAGAATTTGTCCATTTCTTCTAGATTGTCCATTTAATACAACCATATAGTTGCTTGCAGTAGTCTTGTATAATCCTTTGTATTTCTGTGGTGTCCATTGTAACTTCTTTATTTTATTTTTTTCATTTTTAACTTTGCTGATTTGCATCCTCTCTCTTTTTTTTTTTTTCTTCAGGAATCTGGCTAAAGATTTTAGTTTAGCTTTTAGTTTCATCTTTGCTATTGTTTTTTCATTAGTATTTCATTTATTTTTGCTCTGTTCTTTATAATTTTTTTCCTTCTACTAACTTTGGGTTTTGTTTGTTCTTCTTTCTCTAGTTGCTTGAGATGTAAAGTTTGTTTGTTATAATTTTCTTATTTCCTCAGGTAAGATTATTTTGCTATAAAATTCCCCTTTAGAACTGATTTGCCATGTTCCATAGGTTTTGGATCATCCTATTTTCCATTTGTCTCTAGGTACTTTTTAATTTTCTCTTTGATTTCTTCTGTGATACATTGGTTACAAAACGTTATTGTTACAAAACAGTATTGTTTAGTTACCACGTGTTTGTATTTTTTACAGTTTTTTCCCCCCATAATTGATTTCTAGTCTTATAGTACTATGGTCAGAAAAGATGCTTGATATGATTTCAATTTGATTTATTTGCCAAGGTTTGATTTTTGGTCCAAGATGTGATCTATCATGGAGAAAGTCCCATGTGCCTTTGAGAAGAAAGTGTATTCTGCTGCTTTTGTATGGAATGCTCTACAAATATCAATTAAGTCCTTCTGGTCTAATGTGTTATTTAAAGTCTGTGCTTACTTATTGATTTTCTGTTTGGATGAATTGTTCATTAATGAAAGTGAGGTGTTAAAATCTCCCACTATTTTGTGTTATTTCTGATTTCCTCCTTTATGGGTATCAGCATTTGCCTTATATATTTTGAGGTGTGTCTATGTTGGGTGCATACATATTTACAATCGTTATATCTTCTTCTGGGATTGATCCTTTGATTATTAGGTAGTGTCCTTTGTCTCATAATAGTCTTTATAGTCTATTTTGTCTTATTTGAGTATTGCTACTCTAACTTCCTTTTGATTTCCA
Organism: Tragelaphus eurycerus; assembly: GCA_935064755.1. NCBI lineage: Eukaryota > Metazoa > Chordata > Mammalia > Artiodactyla > Bovidae > Tragelaphus > Tragelaphus eurycerus. Next base: position 609,668 of record CAKXYN010000041.1, on the reverse strand, counting down.
TTTGCACAGAATATCTTTTTCTATTCGCCACCCCACCCCTATTCTTTTAGTCTATGTGTGTCCCTAGATCTGAAGTGGGTTTCTTCTGGACAGCATAAAGAGATGGGTCTTATTTTTGCATTCACTTGATAGCTTATGGTGAACAATGTTGGATTCGTTATCTCTGAAGAAGATTTAGCTTTGAAACTGGGGACTAGGCTTGATCACTCAAGAGCTTTTGTGTAGCAGAGATTTATTAAAGTGAAAAAGGGACAGAGAAAACTTCTGACATAGACATCAGAAGGGGGATGGAGAGTGCCCCTCTCACAAGTCTTAGCAAGGGAGCTATACACTTTTTAAATTGGTTATTACAAAAAAATCAAAAGAATGTCTCAGGATTGTAAAGGTCTTCCCAGACCTATTCCCACAATCTACAAGTTTTAAGAAAACAAGATTAGCCAGAAGGTTCTTGTTAAGAGAAACATATCCTAGAGCAAGATACACTGTTATATTGACTATGGAAAAACAATGTAGGAAAAAAAAATGTTTGTCCCTTTATCCTCCTTGGGAGCCTCTGACCCCTTTCTCCTTCTTGAGGACTCTGGACCCATTTCTCCTCCTCCAGGGCTGCAGACCAATTTCTTCTCCTCAGGGACCCTGGACTTCTTATCAACCTGCCTAAGAATTGACCCTCTCACACTCAGTCAGTCTCTGCCTTTTGGTTGGAGCAATTAATCCATTTACATTTAAGGTAATTATCAATATGTATGTTTTTATTGCCACTTTGTTAATTGTTTTGGATTTTTTTAAAAAAATCTTCTTTCTTGTCTTCCTTTTTTGATCTCTTCTCATGTGATTGATGACTCTTTTAATATTGTGTTTGGATTTCTTTTTGTTTTTTTTTGTGTGTGTTTATCTATGATAGATTTTTTGTTTATACTTACCAAAAGGTTTGGATACAACACACACACACACACACGATTGTTTAAAGTTTCTAGTCTCTTTATTTCAAATGCATTTTCAATATTCTGCATCTGTACTCTCATTTTCTCATGATTGCTAGTTTTTATATCATATTTGTATATGGATTATTTACTGCCTATGCTGTTTATTCACCTTTACTGGTGAGCTTTCTCATTCTTAAGTTTTTTGTTTCTAGCTGTGGCTTTTTGTTTTCCTCCTAGAAAAGTTCTTTCAGCATTTGTTGTGAAGCTGATTTGGTGGTACTGAATTCTCTTAACCTTTATTGATCTGTAAATGTTTTTATTTCTCCATCACAGTTGAATAAGAGCCTTTCTGAGTATTCTTGGCTATAGGTTTTTTCATTTTATCACTTTAAATATATTGTGCCACTCCCTTCTGGCCTGTAGTCTCTGATGAAAAATCAGCTGATAACTTTTTGGGAATTCCCTTGCATATTATTTGTTGCTTTTCCTTTGTCACTTTTAATATTTTCTTTTTATCTTTTTTTTTTTTTTCAATTTGGTTGATGTGTGTCTTGACATGTTCCTCTTTGGGTTTAGCCTATATGGGACTCTGCTCTTCATGGACTTGGGTGACTGTTTCCTTTCCCATGTTAGGAAAGTGTTCAGTTATAATCTCTTCAAATATTTTGTCAGGCTTTTTCTCTCTCTTCTCCTTCTGAGAACCATATAATGTGAATATTGATGCATTTAATGTTGTCCCAGAGGTCTCATTTTGTCTAAATTTCTGGTGTTTGTGGTCTGTTGCACAGGCTGCAGGACTGTAGTACCTCTTACTTCTGATTTCTGTCCCTTGGTGGGTGAGACTGGTCTAATAGGCTTGTGCAGATTTCTTGGTAGGTGCAGCTGCATCTTGCCTCTCTGGTGGGCAAGAATGTGTGTCAAGTGGTGTGTTAAGAGACAGCTGTAGGCTTAGGAAGGCTTTGGGAAGACTGTGTGCTGGTGGGTGAGCCTTTTTTTCTGCTCTTACATCTCATGTCTTAGATCCTCTGTTCAATTCAGTTGCTCAGTTATGTCTGACTCTTTGCAAGCCCATGAACCTCAGCATGCCAGGCCTCCCTGTCCATCACCAACTGCCAGAGTCTCCAAACCCATGTCCATTTAGTCGGTGATGCCATCCAACCATCTTATCCTCTGTTACCCCTTCCTCTTCCTGCCCTCAATCTTTCCCAGCATCAGGGTCTTTTCAAATGAGTCAGCTCTTCGCATGAGGTGGCCAAAGTATTGGAGTTTCAGCTTCAACATCAGTCCTTCCAATGAATACCAAGGGCTGATTTCCTTTAAGATGGACTGGTTGGATATCCTTGCAGTCCAAGGGACTCTTGAGAGTCTTCTCCAACACCACAGTTTAAAAATATCAATTCTTCAGCTCTCAGCTTTCTTTATAGTTCAACTCTCACATCCATACATGACTACTGGAAAAACCATAGCCTTGATTAGACGGACCTTTGCTGGCAAAGTAGTGTCTCAGATTCTCTGTTAGGCATTTTTAAAATCCAGTGTTATAATGGAAATTCAGAAGGAATCATATACAGTACATTTGAGTGAGTGGTTAAGAGCTCAAACTTGGAAAGTATGCAGTCGAAGTTAAAGTCCTGGATCTGGCTATTGGTAGCTATGGAATCATGAGCTGATTAAAAATAATTATGGTATTTAAAAAAAAAGATATATGGAACTTCATATGAGTGAACCATATCTGGAATTTAAGCTAAAAAGACTCCAGAAAATACAAATAAAATTTTAAAGCCATGTATTGAGACTAGATAAAAATAGGAAAACAGAATACTGATAATTGCAGATGTTAGATGATGGGTAAAAGAGGATCTCTTGCACATATTTGAATAATTTCACAATAGAAAGTAAATTTTAAAATTCTTGCTTTTACCTATACACATTTAATTTATTTCCATGAGATATTTCCTTTACACAAATATTTTCTTCCTTAAGCTTTGAACCTAAAAATGTGGCAATGGAACATGAATTTGGCTTCAAATAAAATCACCACCAAATTCCTATATTATTCTCAGTTTTCCGTATGTACATACCAACTGCAACCTCTTACTTGGAGGTAACAGACTTTATGACAGAACAGACTTTATGGCAAGGTGTCACATGAGAAGCATTTGCCTTCTCTAGGTACATCTATTAACTTCCTCAGCAGCAAATGAACTTCTTTTGCAGGCAAACAGTGGTTATTAGTAAATTCTGCTATGTTAGTGTTGTAACCTTCAAAGTATAATAAAAAGGCTTTCTTTTGTTCCATCAGTCCTTTATATATGCAATAGCATAATATATCCTATCTCACTTGAACAATTTATATGAGAACATGAATGAGAGACTTGAAAATCTGAGTTGAAAAAATTAATATTATATTTATAATACCTCCTTACAGAAATAAAAATTCCCAAAAGGACTTTTTTTTTCCTTCAAAGACTTTAAAATACAAAGGAAATTAAATAGCTAACAATGAAATATAGTTTTTAAACATTTTTTTGTTTGATGTTATGAATTCAGTACACCAAACAGTTCTACTAAAGTTTTACAAAAATCATAACTATGATGACAAAAAACTAATATCTGCTATTATTTATTATCATTTAAATTTTTATAAACATCTGTTGACTCAAGATGGATGTAATGTTCTTAAATTTACCTAGTAAATATTTTCTCTTAACATTGTTATTTATTATAAAATATACTATCTTATGTATTTAACTATTTAAAAGTTCTGAGAAATTGTCTCAATATATATAATTAATGGTTTTTACAGTGCATACAGTAGCACCAAGGATCCAGGCAGGAAGCAGGTGAGTGAGGTGGAATCTGGCCCTGAGGAGGAGTAGTGTGTGGGATAGCCCATCAGCAACTTGGAATGGAAGTTTATACTGACTCATGCACTGGAGTCTGGTGCCAAGCTGAGGGCTGAAACAACAACAAGACTGGCCATGCTGGGCTATTAAATAATAGCTCTGGAATTCATGGATCACTGAGTTACAAAAACCCCTTCATGGGTCACAGCCTTGCTGTGGAGAAAGGCTTTACATAACTCAATGAAGCTATGAGCCATACCATGCAAGGCCACCCAAGATGGTCAGACCGTGATGAAGTTTCTGACAAAATGCAGTCAACTGGTGAAGTGGTGAAGAATACCCACTCCAGTATTCTTGTCTGGAGAACACCATGGACAGTATGAAAAAGCAAAAAGATATGATGCCAGAAGATTAACCCCCCTAAGGTGGGAAGCTGTCCAATATGCTACCAGGGAAAAGCAGAGAGCGATTACTAATATCTTCAGTAAGAATGAAGGGGCTGGGCCAAGGCAGGAATGATACTCAGCTCTGGATGTATCTATCTGGTGGTGAAAGTAAAGTTCAATGATATGAAGAGCAATATTGCATGAGAACCTGGAATTCTAGAGCCATGTTAGTCCCTTAGTCATGTCTGACTCTTTGTGACCCCTTGGAATATAGCTTGCCAGGCCCCTCTGTCCCTGGAATTCTCCAGGCAAGACTACTGGAGTGGGTAGCCATTTCCTTCTCCAAGGGATCTTCTTGACCAGGGATTGAACTCAGTTCTCTTGCATAGCCAACAGATTATTCAGTGTCTGAACCACCAGGCAAGTCTGTTAGGTCCATGAATCAAGGCAAATTGGATGTGGTCAAGCAGGAGAGGCAAGATCGAACATCGACATCTTAGGAAACTAAAATGGACAGGAATGGGAGAACTTAATTCAGATGATCATTATATCTACAACTATGGCATCTGGTCCCATCACTTCATGGAAAATAGATGGGGAAACAGTGGAAACAGTGACAGACTTTATTTGGGGGGGGGGGCTCCAAAATCACTGCAGATGGTGACTGCAGCCAAGATATTAAAAGATGCTTGCTCCTTGGAAGAAAAGTTATGACCAACCTAGACAGTATGTTAAAAAGCAGAGACATCACCTTGCCAACAAAGTTCTATCTAGTCAAAGCTATGGTTTTTCCAGTAGTCATATATGGATGTGAAAGTTGGACTATAAAGATAGCTGAGTGCCGAAGAATTTATGCTTTTGAACTTTGGTGTTGGAGAAGACTCTTGAGAGTCCCTTGGACAGCAAGGAGATCCAACCAGTCCATTCTAAAGGAAATCAATCCTGAATATTCATTGGAAGAACTGATGCTGAAGTTGAAACTCTAATACTTTGGCCACCTGATGCAAAGAACTGACTCATTTGAATGACCCTGATGCTAGGAAAGATTGAAGGCAGGAGGAGAAGGTGATGGCAGAAGATGAGATGATTGGGTGGCATCACTGACTCAATGGACATGAGTTTGAGTAAACTCTGGCAGTTGGGATGGACAGGGAAGCCTGATGTGCTGCAGTCCATGGGGTCGCAAAGAATTGCACATGACTGAGCGACTGAACTGAACTGAACTAATGGACAATAAACCCTTAGAAGAAATGGAGTCTCTCTCACATAGTCAACAAGAGCCCAAAATGCAGTCCTTGGATGAATCTCCAAAATGACAGAATGAACTTGGTTCATTTCCATGGCAAACCATTCAACGTCACAGTCATCCAAGTCTATGCTCCAACCACTGATGCTGATGAAGCTAAAGTTGACTGGTTCTATGAAGACCTACAAGACCTTCTAGAACTAACATCCTCCAAACCATGTACTTTTCATCACAGGGGATTGGAATGCAAAAATAGGAAGTCAGGAGATACCTGGAATAACAGGCAAGTTTGGCCTTGGAGTACAAAATGAAGCAGGACAAAGGCTAACAAGAGTTTTGTCGAGAGAAATCCTGGTCATAGCAAACACCATTTGCCAACAACGTAAGAGATGACTCTACACATGGATTTTACTAGATGGTTAATATAAAAATCAGTTTGTGTTCTTTCAGTCAAAAATGGAGAAACTCTATACAATCAGTAAAAACAAAACCTAGAATTGACTATGGCTCAGATCATGAGCTCCTTACTCAAAATTCAGGCTTAAATGAAAGAAAGTAGGGAGGTGGCTCAGGTGGTAAAGAACTCACCTGCCAATGGAGGAGACACAAGAGACCTGGGTTCAATCCCTGGGTTGGGAAGATCCCTGAGGAAGGAAATGGCAACACACTCCAGTATTCTTGCCTGGAAAATTCCACGGAGAGAGGAGCCTGATGGGCTACAATCCATGGGGTTGCAAAGAATCACATACAAATGAGCATGCCCATGCACATTCAGATCTGACCTAAATCAAATCCCTTGTGATTATACAGTGTAGTATGGATGAATACTATTCATCTTTGATGAATAGATTCAAAGAATTAGATCTGGCAGGCAGAGTGTCTGAAGAACTATGGACTGAAGTTCATAACTGTATAGGAGGCAGTGACCAAAACCTGCCCAAAGAAGAAGAAATGCAAGAAGGCAAATGGTTGTCTGAAGAGACTTTACAAATAGCTGAGGAAAGAGAAGCAAAAGGCAAGGGAGAAAGGAAAAGATATACTCAACTGAATGTAGAGTTCCAGAGAATAGCAAGGAGAGATAAGAATGCTTTCTTAAACGAACAAGACAAAGAAATAGAGGGAAAAAATAGGATGGTAAAGACTAGAAGTCTGTCCAAGAAAATTGCACATATCAAGGGAATATTTCATGCAAGGATGGGCATAATAAAGGACAGAAATGGTAAGGAGCTAACAGAAGCAGAAGAGATTAAGAAGAGGTGGCAAGAATACGTAGAAAAACTGTATAAGTAAGGCCTTAATGACCCCGATATTCAAGATTGGTGTGGTCACTCATGTGGAGCTGGACATCTGGAGTGTGAGGTCAAGCGGGCTTTAGGAAGCATCACTATGACCAAAGCTAGTGGAAGTGACCGTAATTCTGGTATTTAAATAGCTGAGCTATTTAAAATATTGAAAGATGATGCTGTTAAGTGCTGCACTCAATATGTCAGCAAATTTAGAAAACTCAGCAGTGGCAACAGGGCTGATAAAGGTCAATTTCCATTCCAATCCCAAAGAAGAAGTGAAATTGCTCAATCATGTATGACTGTGCAATCCCATTGACTGTAACCTACCAGGCTCCTCTGTCCATGGCATCTTCCAGGCAAGAGTACTGGAGTGGGTTGCCATTTCCTTCTCCAAGGGATCTTCCTGACCTGGAGATCAAACCCAGGCCTCCCACATTGCGGGAAGATGTTTTACCCTCTGAGCCACCAGGGAGGCCCAAAGAAGGACAGTGCTAAAGAATGTCCCAGCTACTGTACAACTATGCTCATTTCACATGCTAGCAAGGTTATGTTGCTGAAAATCCTTCAAGCTAGGCTTCAGCAGTACATACACCAAGAACTTCCAGATGTAAAAGCTGGGTTTCTAAGAGGCAGAGGAGCCAGAGATCAAATTGTCAACATTTGTTGGATCATAGAGAAATCAAGGGAGCTCCAGAAAAACATCTACTTCTGCTTCATTAACTATGCTAAAGTCTTTGATTGTATGGATCACAATAAACTGGAAAATTCTTAAAGAGATGGGAATACCTCTCTCCTGAGACACCTTTTTGTGGGTCAAGAAGCAATAGTTAGAATCTTATATAAAACAACAGACTGGCTCAAAATTGCAAAAGGAGTATGACAAGACTGTATGTTGTCACTTTGCTTATTTAAGTTATATGCAGTGTCGTCGTAGTCGTGAAATCGCTCAGTCATGTCCGACTCTGCGACCCCATAGACTGTAGCCTACCTGGCTCCTCCCTCCATGGGATTCTCCAGGCAAGAGTACTAGAGTGGGTTGCCATTTTATTCTCCAGGGAATATATGCAGTGTACATCATGCAAAATGCTGGGCCAGTTAAATCACAAGCTGGAATCAAGATTGCTATGAGAAATTTCAACAACTTCAGATATAGCGATGATACCACTCGAGGCAGAAAGCAAAGGGGAAGTAAAGAGCCTCTCATTGAGGGTGAAAGAAGAGAGTGAAAAAGCTAGCTTAAAGCTCAGAATTCAAAAAACTAAGATCATGGCATCTGGTCCCATCACTTTATGGCAAATAGAAGAAGAAAAGTAGAACAGTGACAGATTTTCTCTTCTTGGACTCCAAAATCACTGCATAAGGTGACTACAGTTATGAAATTAGATATGCTTGTTTCTTGGAAAGAAAGCTATGATAAATCTAGACAGGGTATTAATTAGCAGAGACGTTACTTTGCTTACAAAGATCCATAGAGTTAAAGCTGTGGTTATTCCAGTAATCATGCACAGAAGTGAGTGTTGGTCCATAAAAAAGGCTGAGTACTGAAGAATGGATGCTTTAAAATTGTGGTGCTGCAGAAGATTCTTGAGTTTCCCTTGGAATGCAAGGAGACTGAGACAGTTAGTCCCAAGGAAATAAATTGTGAATGTTCATTGGAAAGACTGTTGCTAAAGCTGAAGCTCCAGTGCTTTGGCCACCCGATGGGAAGAGCTGACTCATTGGAAAGACCCTGATGCTGGGAAAGATTGAAGGTTGAAAAAGAGGCAAGTGGCAGAGGATGAGATGGTTAGATAACATCACAGACTCAATGGACATTAATTTTAGTAAGCTCTGGGAGATAGTGGAAGACAGAGGAATCTGGCATACTGCAGTCCATGGGGTTACAAAGAGTCAGACATAACTTTGGGACTGAACAACAGCAATGGGAATTCTGTTGTTATAATCTTTCTGTTCAGGCAGCCGGAGAAGGCGATGGCACCCCACTCCAGTACTCTTGCCTAGAAAATCCCATGGACGGAGGAGCCTGGTAGGCTGCAGTCCATGGGGTCGCTAAGAGCCGGACACGACTGAGCGATTTCACTTTCACTTTTCACTTTCATGCATTGCAGAAGGTAATGGCAACCCACTCCAGCGTTCTTGCCTGGAGAATCCCAGGGACGGGGAGCCTGGTGGGCTGCCGTCTATGGGGTCGCACAGAGTTGGACACGACTGAAGTGACTTAGCAGCAGTCCAGGCAGCCAGGCAGAGAGATAAAAGAGCAAACAAGCAGCACTTGCTGAGAATGATTGCCAAATACCATCCACACTCTATGTTTAGTTGTCTCAACAGCCACACATGACTGTTGGCCTTATTTGGAGGAGATAAAAGGTTAGGTAACTGGCCCTTGGTTTCTGCCAGGAAGTCATGACCTAGGGTTGGACCTTGGTCTATTGCCTCCTAGGTTATTCTCTTTCCTCAAAACTGTGTCCAAACATATCTTCTGCATGTGACCTTCTCTTTTTCCTTCTTGTCTCAGCAGAAGAGAGACTTTTCTCCTCCCCAGGGCTAATGTTACTATGCGTTTGCTCTCCCACCTTCCCACGTGCACAGAGATCCCCCTCTATTGGTATCCCCCTTTCCCCTCTGGCTTGTTTCCCTGTTAACACCTTCTGACTCTACAGAAATTAATCATGCTCATATGTTCCTTTTCCTTCCCCTCCCCAACAAGCTTAAAAAGACCAGTAATTTTCTTATAAAAGTAACACATGTCCACTGATTCTTTAAAAAAAAAAAAACAACCTAATAGAAATTAAAAAGAAAAAAAGTCTTCAATCCCTTAATATCTAGTCTCATCACCAAATTTCACTCCATATAATGTGTATCCTTCTTACCATTTCTATACACACACCAGATGTTTGTCATTGGGTTATACTTGCTTTCCTGAACCCTATTATCACACATTAGTCTAACCTCTGGAGTAGACAGTGGCACCCCACTCCAGTACTCTTGCCTGGAAAATCCCATGGACAGAGGAGCCTGGTAGGCTGCAGTCCATGGGGTCGCTAAGAGTCAGACATGACTAAGCGACTTCACTTTCACTTTTTATTTTCATGCATTGGAGAAGGAAATGGCAACCCACTCCAGTGTTCTTGCCTGGAGAATCCCAGGGACAGGGGAGCCTGGTGGGCTGCCGTCTATGGGGTCGCACAGAGTCGGACACGACTGAAGCGACTTAGCAGCAGCAGCAACAGTCTAACCTATTTTCAATCAAGCAGTAAGGGAATTCTTAGTAAAGTCTCTAGGATGCAAGCTCTTTGAGGGGAGGGATTTTTTTAAATCATAAAAGTATGCTAGATACTATGAACATTAAACAATCAGAAGACAAAAAGAACTTTGGGAGACAAATGTGATTGTTTTAAAAAACAATAATAGGTCTGCAAGGAAGTCTCCTTGCAGAAGGAGTTTCCTTCTCCTTTGGAGAAGGCAATGGCACCCCACTCCAGTACTCTTGCCTGGAAAATCCCATGGATGGAGGAGCCTGGTGGGCTACAGTCCACAGGGTCGCTAAGAGTCGGACACGACTGAGTGACTTCACTTTCATTTTTCACTTTCATGCATTGGAGAAGGAAATGGCAACCCACTCTAGTGTTCTTGCCTTGAGAATCCTAGGGACGGGGGAGCCTGGTGGGCTGCCGTCTATGGGGTTGCACAGAGCTGGAAACAACTGAAGTGACTTAGCAGCAGCAAGGAAGTCTCCTGGAATGAAAAGGAAAAAGAGACAGACACATCGTCTGTAGTGGTTTAATCCTGGAATGCCAGTGTTTGACAAACAATGTATTTTAGGCAAAAGAGTATTGAAATAGAGGAGAGGAAATTACTAGAGAAAAGAAATTCCTGGGGACTTAAAACATAAAGCTTTTTTATGAGGATACTTATGAAGAACCCAGTAAGCTATATAAAAATAATAAGACATATTTCAAATTGCCAAGGATAACATTCTAAAGGCTTCCATAAAGAAAATCCATGTTTACAGAAATGAGGATCCAGTTGGCATCTGTCTTCTAATTAACAGAATGGAAATTAGCAAATGATATATATTGGTGAACATCACCAAATTATTTTGAACTCAGTACTTTATGCTCAATTAAATTATCAGATAATTATAAAGAATCAGAAGGCAGGAAATACATTTTTGGACATTCAAGAATTCAGAGAGCTTGCTTCCCAATCATCTTTTTTGAGGACGTAGTTTAGCAAGACAAGTAATGAAATGGAAAAAGAGGATAGTGTGAAAAAAATGACGCTGAGCCAGAGAAAAGTCAGGATCAATTTGTCCAGATGGAAGCAGGAAACCAAAGAAATTTAGAGCAGTCCTGCAGCAGAAAGGAATAGGTGCAGGATGGGTAACCTTCATCATGTGTTAAAGAGCTATGGTCCTTTTACCAGCAAGGCAAAAAAAAAAAAAGCAATTAAAAACACCAAGCGAAAATTAAAAGTTTCATAAGAAACAATGATTTAAACATAGCAAACTAAAATATGGAATGGTTTGAACTGTTGATTGAATGTGAGGAAAGTTTTTATCAATGCTTAAAACATTACTTTTTGATTTTGGACTTATAATGAAGCATAATCACGATTTACTTCACTGTATAGCAAATAGTCAGAGAAGGCAATGGCACCCCACTCTAGTACTCTTGCCTGGGAAATCCCATGGACGGAAGAGCCTGGTAGGCTGCAGTCCATAGGGTCGCTGAGGGTCGCACATGACTGAGCGACTTCACTTTCACTTTTCACTTTCATGCGTTGGAGAAGGAAATGGCAACCCACTCCAGTGTTCTTGCCTGGAGAATCCCAGGGACGTGGGAGCCTGGTGGGCTGCCATCTATGGGGTCACACAGAGTTGGACACTACTGAAGCTACTTAGCAACAGCAGCAGTAGCATAGCAAATAGTATTTATGTTGTAATAATATAAATGCTATCTTTTTGATGGAAATTTTCAGTTTTCAAGAGTATTCTACATAAAACACAAAAACTTTTTCAAAAAATTATTTATTTATTTTTGGCTGTGTTGGGTCTTCACTGCTGTGTGAGGGCTTTCCCTAGTGGCAGCGGGTGGGGGCTGTTCTTTGTTGCAGTGCTCGAGCTTCTCACTGCAGTGGCTTCTCTTGTGGACCACAAGAAGACTTCTCTTCTTGGTGCTGGAACTTCAGTAATTAAGGCACAAGCTCGGTAGTAAGGGTTCACGAGCCATAGGGCATGCAGACCTTACGGGTTTTAGCATGTGAGCTCAGTGGTTGCGACTGGCAGGCTCTAGAGTGCTGGCTCAGTGGCAGTTGTGCACAAACTTAGTTGCTCCACACCATGTGGAATATTCCTGGATCAGGGGTCAAACCCATGTCCCTTGCACTGGCAGGTGGATTCTTACCACTGTGCTGCCAGGAAACTCCAGAAACGCTTTTTAAAATTATAATTTGTTTACAACTGGAGAAGGAAATAGCAACCACTCCAGTATCCTTGCCTACAGAATCCCATGGACAGAGGAGTCTGGCAGGCTACAGTCCATGGGGTTGCAAAGAGTTGAAAAAGACTAAGGGACTAACACTTTCCCTTTTTACAATGTTGTGTTAGTTTCAATTGTACAGCAAAGTTAGATTCAGTTTTTCATATTCTTTTCCTTTCCTTATAAGACATTACAAAGTATTGAGTCTAATTTCCTGTGCTATACTTTGGGTTCTTGTTGCAGAAACTTTAATTTTGGTTACAAAACTGAATTATTGAATTAAGTTAATAAATTAAATTAATCACATAATTTTCATAAACTAAAAGGATAGATGAAAGAAAAGCAAAGAATAGCTTACATAGTAGGAAGCCAATATATATGTTCTAAGTTGATGGAAGGAGAAACTAAATTTAAGAATATAATGTTAACATGAATCCACCATGGGTATAAAGGTGTTCCCCATCCTGAACCCCCTTCCCACCTCCCTCCCCATACCATCGCTCAGGCAAAACCAATATTGTAAAGTAATTAGCCTTCAATTAAAATAAATATTTATATTAAAAAATAAAATGGTGAAATAAAAAAAGAATATACTGTTAATTTATAAGTGTAAACTTGAAGAAAACAACAATAATAATACTTATTACTTACATGACATTTGCTATGTGCTGGGCATAATTCCTTAAATATTTTAACTCCTTTAACCTTCATGAAAATCCTATGAACTTTTAGCTTTTCTTAATCTGAATCCTGAGCTTTTCTGCATTTGAGAGAAAGAAAAGCTGAATCACAGTGAGTTAAGAAACTTGCGAAAGTTTGCATACCTAATAATGGTGGGTCAAGAATGGAAATAAAAAACAACTATTTAATTTGGAAGATGATGTAGATGAAAAATTAATCAGTATTAAAAACAATTTGTAATAAGGATCAATATGTAGTACATAGTCAATGAAATTGACAAATCTAGAAATAATTAGTTATTTAGGACTGGAGCTCTGACTGCAATTACTAGAGGGACTTACACAGCCGAGTAGCAGTGCATTACACATTTTATTTTCCATTTTAAATCATTCTTTACAGTAATTTACTTCATATGTGCATAATATTTTAAAATTTTAAACATCACTTTCTCCCAAACTGTCACACTTCTTAAAACTTCTTCCCACTCATTCACATTTAATAAAGCTTCTCTTAACTAAAAGATAGCTTCCTTTCAATTTTATATATTATCATCATATCTTCATACTTAGGAAGATTGCAGATAACATCCCCAAATGGAAAAAGTGGTCTGCACTCATTCCAGATGAAAGTGCCTCATCTGCCACATAGCTGCATAGAGTTCATTTCATGTTCACTAAAGATGACATTTAAAAATGCATTACAGATTTATTAAAATGTGTCACCCGATCACAACAGCAGACAATATGTAATGACCTGAGAAAGTGAAGGTAATGGAGATATTTTAGTGAGAAAAAAATGTGTAGTAAAAATATCAAAGTTTAAAGATGCCAAAAAAGAGCAGAGCTATCATAGAGTTGTAGGAGAGAACAGTTATCTATTCATACTCTTATTCAACCAACATGTATTGAGCATCTATATGTTCTCAGTATGTATCAGGTGTTAGGTGTGTGTATTTGAGAACAAATTCTTAAATAGTTTACAATATAGCATAGAATATAATGGATGCATATATACATACTTTTTACGTATGATACAATTTGGTAAGTATCACCACATGACAGAAGTATGATACAGTAACAGAAGTAAGGGAGGTAATAAAAAAAGAGCAATTTAGCAATTTAGTATTGTGTGCTCCATGACAAGCAGGAAGCAAGCTAAGATGTAGGCTCATTACTGGGATAATCAATAGGGTCAGGAGCTAAAGAAATATGTGATATTGTTGCTGCTGCTGCTGCTAAGTCGCTTCAGTCGTGTCCGACTCTGTGTGACCCCATAGACAGCAGCCCACCAGGCTCCTGGGATTCTCCAGGCAAGAACACTGGAGTGGGTTTCCATTTCCTTCTCCAATGCATGAAAGTGAAGTCGCTCAGTCGTGTTCGACCCTGAGCGACCCCATGGACTGCAGCCTACCAGGCTCTTCCATCCATGGGATTTTCCAGGCAAGAGTACTGGAGTGGGGTGCCACTGCTTTCTGCTGCTGCTGCTAAGTCGTTTCAGTCGTGTCCAACTCTGTGCGACCCCATAGACGGCAGCCAACTAGGCTCCCCCGTCCCTGGGATTCTCCAGGCAAGAACACTGGAGTGGGTTGCCATTTCCTTCTCCAATGCATGAAAGTGAAAAGTGAAAGTGAAGTCACTCAGTCATGTCTGACTCCTAGCGACCCCGTGGACTGCAGCCCACCAGCCTCCTCCGTCCATTGGGTTTTCCAGGCAAGAGTACTGGAGTGGGTTGCCTTCTCCTATGTGATTTTGCTAAGTCACTTCAGTCGTGTCCGACTCTGTGCGACCCCATAGATGGCAGCCCACCAGGCTCCCCCGTCCCTGGGATTCTCTAGGCAAGAACATTGGAGTGGGTTGCCATTTCCTTCTCTAATGCATGAAAGTGAAAAGTGAAAGTGAAGTCGCTCAGTTGTGTCCAACCCTCAGCGACCCCATGGACTGCAGCGTTCCAGGCTCCTCCATCCATGGGATTCTCCAGGCAAGAGTACTGGAGTGGGTTGCCATTTCCTTCTCCAATGCATGAAAGTGAAAAGTGAAAGTGGAGTCACTCAGTCGTTTCCGACTCCTAGCGACCCCATGGACTGCAGCCCACCAGCCTCCTCCGTCCATTGGGTTTTCCAGGCAAGAGTATTGGAGTGGGTTGCCATTGCCTTCTCCTATGTGATATTGCTAGTGAACCACAAATATGTAAAAGTAATCTTGGTAAGAGATTCTTGGTTCTTGCTAAGAGACTCCACTTCCCTCTAATCCCCAATATAATTCACCTCAAGCCAGTAACAGAGAAGGCAATGGCACCCCACTCCAGTACTCTTGCCTGGAAAATCCAATGGGAGGAGGAGCCTGGTAGGCTGCAGTCCATGGGGTCGCTAGGAGTCGGACACGACTGAGTGACTTCACTTTCACTTTTCACTTTCATGCATTGGAGAAGGAAATGGCAACCCACTCCAGTGTTCTTGCCTGGAGAATCCCAGGGATGGGGGAGCCTGGTGGGCTGCCGTCTATGGGGTTGCACAGAGTCAGACACGACTGAAGCGAATTAGCAGCAGCAGCAACAGCAGCAGCAACAGCAGCAAGCCAGGAAAAGGCAAGGAGATGGATTAAAAAATACAATGTGTGTGTGTGTGCTAAATCGCTTGAGTCTGATTCTGTAACTCTATAGCCTGCCAGGCTCCTTTGTCCATGGGATTTTCTAGACAAGAATATTGGAGTTAGTTGACATGCTCTCCTCCAGAAAATCTTTCAAACTCAGAGAATGAACCTACATCTCTTACGTCTCCTGCATTGGCAGGCGGGTTCTTCACTACTAGCTCTACCTGCGAAACCCAGAAAATTTAATACTCTTTAGAAAAATTACACACAAGATTCAATAGTAAAATAAAGGTTTGTGTCCTGGTCATTTTGACCTTGAAATTGAACCAGGTAATGTTTCCTCTCTTCTCCCTTTTGTGTAAAGCTGAGACTGCAGTCCTCCCCTACACCTCCCATCCCCACTTCTCTCTCATCCTCTAGCTCAGGCAGTTAGATTCAGAAGCCTCAGCCAGAATGAGGAAAAGGAAGTAGATGGGGAGGATAAAGGAGAGAGATGGAAAGGGATGAAGAAGCCTACGGGGATCTTAAGGGAGGAGCAAGAAGAGAGAGATCAAGGGCTTTTGACTGCAGAAGACTGTAGGTGGTCCAGAAGTAAGAAATCTGCACTCTGTGGGTTTTGATCATTCATCTGTAAGCTTTTCTTACTGGTAAAAACTCAACTTTCTCTACCTTCCAAACACTGTTAAATTTTTCATATTTTATGGTGTGAAAAAAAAAAAAAAAAAAGTGAAATTCACTCAGTTGTGTCCGACTCTTTGCAATCCCATGAACTGTAGCCCGCCAGGCTCCTCTGTCTATGGAATTCTCCAGGCAAAAATACTGGAGTGGGTTGCCATGCCCACCTCCAGGGCAGCTTCCCAACCCAGGGATGGAACCCAGGTCTCCTGCCTGCAATGTGGGACACTTGGGTTTGATCCAATGGTGTAATTATTTGCAAATGAAAATTGTAAGGAATTTTTGAAATTGTAGCAGTAGACTTTGGCAGGGTACCTTCCACTCTGACAGCATGAAGGGCTTAATTCACATCCTGCTGTGCTTGGGGGTGACAACAGCTCTTGAGCACACCCTTCTAATTCTGCATATGATAGGAAGGCAGAATTGAAACTGATCAGAACATGTTGAGAAATTATTGCCCAATGAATATATTGAGGTTAATCAAGCAGCTCCCTCATGATATAGAAAGTTGGCTTTGAAAGGATAAAAGGAAGTAGTGCCATGTGTGAAGGCCAAAGAGCAGATCCAGATAAGGCAGCTCTGCAGAGTAGCATTGATTGGTATGTGATCCTGTAGGTCTTGAGGTTAAATGCAGCACAGTCAGTCACCTACTTGTTGTATTTACTCTTGTCTCTAAATTACAATTTGAATAGTTTTAGGCAGTTAAAAATAATAGGCAAATTCAATAATTATGGATGTGTTTACTTTCGTATTGTCAATTCTGGCCACTTACCTATTTAAACACCCAAGTTGTCTTCTTTATTTCTATTATTCTCTCTCACAGATAGATCTCTACTTTTCCTACTAGAAACTCAGGCTATCTCCTGGCTTTATAAAACACGGGAATTTCACTTTAATTAACAAATTATTGTCCTTTAATTTATCTTAATTTTGAAATAAAATTATGACAAAAATAATTTAATAAGTATACTAATTAGATTGTGTGTTGGCATATTTCTCATTTATTAAACACTGACAGTGTTAAGCATTATGCTAAATTCTAGGAGTTGTCACATTTACTGATTTTTTCCCAAAAAGCTGTAAAAGCACTTTTCAACCTATACTCAGTATCAGTGTCACTAATGAGGTATGTAGGAGTTGAGGCACTTCACTAGGGGCCCTGAGCATCCCTGCACATTCTTTCTAGATATGCCAAAGATCCAAGTCTCTTATTGCTCCTTACCCAGGATGTTTCTCAGGGTTATGTTTGCAGTGAGTAACCTTGAGGATGAGGTAATGTCTCCCTCAAAGAATGGGCTTGCTTAATTCCCAAAGCTCTGTATTTTTGTACCCAGAGCAGTTTCCTACATAGGTACCATCCACCTGGAGCCCACGCTGCTTATTGTGCTGTGAATAACAAAGTCCTTTGTATCTGCCCGTGGGTCGTGTGTTATTGACCAGTATTCATGAAACTGTAACATACTAACTTGTTTGTGAGAAGGAGAAAATCAAATTCCAGGCCCTGACTTTAAGTAGGTAACACAAGGGTTACAAGTTCTATTTTACTAATCACTTTCCTGGTCCTAAAGTAACAAACATCATTATTTTGACTACTTAATTATGGATGTGACTTAAGGAGAGGAATATGATGTTATTGTGATTTATTCAGTGTTTTCTGTATCTCAGGTACTAGAATAAGCCCAATCAGTTACTATTATTCCTATTTTACAGATAAGAAAACTAAGATTCACAGTGGTTAATAATATTCTAGGTCAAACAACTTGTTAATGATGAAGCAAGGTTCTAAATGCAAGCTGCCATAAGTCTAAAATTCAGGTATTTGCCATATATTTAGAAGAGAAATTCTGGGAAAGATATTTAAAATTACCTGCATCAGTATCCTATTTGAGATTTGATAAGTTATAATCACAGAAAATACTTTGCAATGTCAGCTTTAGATAATTACAACAGAAAAGAGAACAGTTAAGGAATCTTTAATTAAAAAAAAACTTGTTGCAAATAACAACAGATATCACAGAAATACAACAACAAAAAAAATCATAAGACAGCACCAAGAAATTGGACAAATTAGGAGAAATAGACAAGTTTCCAGAAACATACAGCTTGCCAAGACTGAGTCAATAAATAATTTGAACAGAAATAAATAATTTGAACAGCCCAATCACTAGAAGTGAAACAGAAACTATAATTTAAAAAATTCCCTACAAGCAAATGTCTGGGACCAGACAACTTCAAGGGTAATTCTACCAAACACATAAAGAAGAACCAACATCTATCCTTCTCAAACTCTTCCCAAAAAATTGAAGAGGAAAGAGCACTCCCAAATTCTTTCTATGACGCCACTATTATCCTGATACCTAAGACCAGACAGAGACACTCCAAAAAAAGAAAGCTAAGGACAATATCTTTGATGACTATAGATGGAAAAATTCTCAACAAAATATTAGCAAACAGTATTCAACAACACTTGAAAAGGATCATTCACCATGAGGAAGTTGGATTTATTCCAGGGTCACAAAGATGGTTCAACATTTGCAAGTCAATCCATGTGATTCATTACATTAATTAAAGGAAAGACAAAAATCACATGATCATTTCAATAGATGCAGAAAAAGCATTTGACAAAATTCAACATTCATTTATTATAAAAATTCTCACAAATGTGGGTCCAAAGGGAATATACCTCCACAAATTAAAGGTCATTTATGATGAACTCATGGTCAACCTAATACTCAACAGTGAAAAGATGAAAGCCTTTCTGCTAAATTCAGGAACAAGACAGGGATGTGCATTCTCACCATTTCCATTCAAAATAATGATGGGAGTTCTTGCTACAGTAATCACACAAGAAAAAGAGGGGAAAAAGTATTCAAATTGGAAGGGAAGGGGTAAAACTGTCACTATTTGCAGATGGCATGATACCCTATATATAGAAGCCTGACGTCTCCACACAAAAACTATTAGAGCTAATAAATGAATTCAGCAAGGTAGCAGGATACAAGATTGATATACAGAAATATGTTGTATTTCTTTATATTAATAATGGAATAGCATAAATAGAAAGTTTTTTTTAATCTTGTTTAAAATGACAAAAAAATAAAAGCCTAGGAAAAACTTAACCAAGGAGATAAAAGACCTATACACTGAAAACTATAAAATATTGATAGAACTGAAGATGACTAAAAAAAAAAAAGATATTCCAAGCTTTTAGATGAGAAGAATTGTTATTAAAGTGGTAATACTACCCAAAGCAATCTATAGACTTAATGCAATCCTTATCAAAATACCCAGGACATTTTTTACAGAACTAAAACAATCCTAAAATTTATATGGAACCAGTAAAGACTGAGAATTGTCAAAGCAATCCTGAGGAATAAAAAGAACAAAGTTGGAGGTATATCTCTTCCAGACTTCAAACTATACTACAAAACTACAATAATCAACACAGCATGGTACTGGCACAAAACCAGACTAGACCAATATAACAGGATAGGGAGCCCAGAAACAAATCTCCTAAATATGGCCAATTAATCTATGACAAAGAAATCAAGAATATACAATAGAGAAAAAATAGTTTCTTCAATAAATTTGTTGGGAAAGCTGGATAGCAACATGTAAGTCAATGAAACAAGAACATTCCATCATATTGTAATAGAGCAGGATGAGCACAGCTCTTAGCAGGTAACCATTGCTGTGCCTCATTACTCTGCTCCCAGTTACTAGGCAACAGGTCTTGCTCAGCCATTGCTTGGTGCCTCATTGGGCTCTGCCCACTAGCAACTAACTGTCAATGAGCAACTGTTAGTTTTCCTGCTATTGGTCAGCCCTGCTGATAACTCTCAATGAAGGACCATTAGGGAAATTATTCAGTCAAGTGTCGGTGGTGTGGTGGTCATCAGGTAGAAAATGAGGTAAGAGGCAAAATCAGGCCTTCTCCTGAAGACCCTCCAGCTAACACAGGCTTGGGCCAGTGGGTGAGCTGGAGGGCTCAGGGAACAGACTGGGGATGACATTGTAGAGGGCTCCAGAGCCCTCACTACGGCCCTCTACTAGTTGTGGCCCAGGCCTTGAGGAGTGGTGAGCCTCTCCCCCATGCCTGTCTCTGTGAGTCACTAGTAGTGGCCATCTGTCTAAGTCACAGTCTGTGAGACTTGGTCTCCCCATTTTGGTGGCCTGGGGAGACTGAGGGTCAGTTGGGTTGGATGCCTGTCTTCTTCAGGGATGACAGCTGGGCAGGATATGGGAATCTGGCCCTGAAGGAGCTGCCATCTAAGATCTGCCTCCTGTTAGCCAGGACTGGGACCTTGGAGAGTAAAAGTTGTGCCTTGGGGCTTTGCCCTGTATGGTCAGGACAGAGAATAACATTCATTTGGTAGAGATTTACACAAACATTGTTACCTGACCATGACTGGACCTCAAGAACAAAGAATCTGACACCCAGAAGTCTGCAACAACTAACCATGCCCATCCCTCATCTTTTGCTTTTTAAAGGACTTGCTGAAAGCTTTTAGTAACTTTGGAGTTCTTAGGGTTACCCATCTCTTTGTATGAAGCTATAATAAACTTTTTTCTGTTCCAAATACTAATGTTTAGTAGTACTGATGGGCCTCACTGTATGTCAGGCACACAGACTTGTGATTTCAGTAACAATACCATATATAAAAATAAACTCAAAATGGTTTAAAGGCTGAAATATAAGACATGACACCATAAAACTCCTAGAAGAGAATATAGGTAAATATTATTTTCATAAATTGTAGCAATATTTTTAGATTAATTTCCCAAGGTAAAATAAATAAAAACAAAAATACACAAATGGGCCCTAATCAAACTTACAAGCTCTTACACAGCAAAGAAAACTATAAACAAAATGAAAAGACAACCTATGAATGGGAGAAAGTATTTGCCAATGATGTGATCCAAAGGGTTAATATCTAAAATATACAAAGAGCTTATATAACCTAGTATCAAAAAACAACCTAAATAAAAATGGGCAGATGACTTAAACATACATTCTTCCAAAAAAGACATACAGATGGCTAACCACACATGAAAAGATGCTCAACATCACTAGTCATCAGGGAGATGCAAATCAAAAATCCAAAGAGGTATCTTAAACTGGTAAGAGTGCCCATCATCCAAAAATCTGCAAATTATAAGTTCTGGAGAGGGTGTAGAGGAAAGAAAACTGTTAACTGTTGGTCAGAATGTAAACGGTTACACCGACTATGGAAAATAATATGGAAGTCCCTCTAAAAACTAAAAATAGAGTTACCATATGACCTAGCAATTCCACTCCTGGTATGTATCTGGAAAAAAATGAGAATACTAATTTAAAAGATGCATGCACCCCAATGTTCACTTAAGCATTATTGGCAATAGCTTAAACATGGTAAAACCTGAGTGCCCATCAACAGATGATTTGGCTTAAGAAAATGTTATAGTTATATATATATATTATATATATTTTATATATATATATATTGGAATATTACTCAACCATAAAAAAGAATAAAATAATGCCATTTGCGACAGTGGACCTAGATGGACCTAGAGCATACTATGCTTTGTTAGAGAAAGACAAATGCTACATGATATCACTTATATGTGGAATCTAAAGGATAATAAAAATGAATCTATATACAAAACAAACTCATGGGCATAGAAAACAAATTTATGGTTACCAAAGGGGAAAGGTGTGATAAGAGACAAATCAAGAGTATGATATTAACAGATACAAACTACTATATATAAAATAGATAAACAACAATAATTTACTGCATAGCACAGGGAACTGTACTCATATCTGTAATAATGTATAATGGAATATAATCTGCAAAGCAAAAATTAATCAGCATACTATATTAATCAGCATACACCTGAAAGTAACACAATATTGGAATCAATTATGCTTCAATTTAAAAAAGAAACTTGTCTTTGTTTATTATCTTCAAGAACACTTAAATACTGACTACATTCAGATCTAGTACCTGTTTTAGTGGACATGAGATTTTAGAAAGTATGCATACAAATGAAAAATAATGTGTGTGCATGCTCAGTCATGCAGTCGTGGATGACTCTTTGTGACCCCAAGGACTGTTGCCAGCCAGGATCCTCTGTCCATGGCAAGAATACTGGAGTGAGTTGCCATTTCCTACTACTGGATCTTCCCCATTCAGGGATTGAATCAGAGGCTCCTGCCATACTTCCTGCATTGCATGTGGATTCTTCACCACTGTGCTGCCTGGGAAGCCTGAAAAATACTGACTTGGACCTAAATGTTCAAAGGCATTATATTTTAGAAATTGAGAACATCAATGAGACTTATCAAAGTGTTCTCCCCCTGCTCACCTGGAACAAAGATTCTAAAATTTTGGCATCAGAAGTCAAGGGTGTTCTACTGAATTTTCTCTGGAGGTTGGACTCCAAATCTATGGTTACCGTGAGAGTGGAAAACAAATTCAACACTTTTTATTATGAGGATTTAGCTCTCCAACTCCCTCAGTAGACAAAAAGTTCTAAAGGGTTAGGTTCAGTTCTTACTCAGTTTTCTAATATTATTACTTTGTGCTATATCAGGTTTCTTTTATTTTCTACTTTTACCCTTTCCCCCTTTGCTTCCTCTTTCTTCTTTTTAAGAATGTAACAGGAGGTGGTCCCAAGATGATGGAGGAATAGGATGAGAGACCACTTTCCCCCCAACAAATATATCAAAAGAATATCTGCATTTAGTGTATCTTCCACAAAACAACTTTTGAACACTGGCAGAGGACCCCAGATACCCAGAGATGCAAACCAATCTCTTCAAAATGAGGTAGGACAAAAGATAAAGAAAAAAAGAGACAAAGGATTTAGGGACAGATACCTGAACTGGGGAGGGAATCCTGAAGGAGAAGACGTTTCTACTACAATAGGAAACCCTTTCACAGGTGGGGTCAGTGGGGGAACTTTGGAATCTCAGAGGGCAGCATAATAAAAAATAAAATAAAATCACCACAGAATTCGCACCACAGGCAATTACCAGCAGAGAAGTGGTTCACACACTCCTGTCTGCACACAGCGAGTTAGGGGCTGGGTGTGGAGCTGCAGACTGCATGCTAGGTCCTTAGGGTAAGGACTGGGGTTGAATACCCTGAGGACACTCTGAGGGGACTTAAGTGACAAAACAACCCAAACTGTGGGAATGCCAGGGAGACGAAGAAAAACAAAGGACTTTTCTTGCAGAAAGTCTCTAACACCACACTGTGACCCCTGGCACACTCATAGAACAAAAGACTGCACCCTAGAGAACATCAAAGGAGAGAGCCAGCTGGCATTTAAGGCCCTCCCTCCCTGGAGGCAGAGAGGCAGGTGCACAACAGTCAGAGATGGGAAGCAAGGGACTGCTTCAATCTTGGCCCCAGAAACGCATCTCCTACCCAGCTGTGAGCAGGCTGACAAGTCACTGACCTCATTGTATTGCTGATCCTGTGTGCAATGCCAATTGTCTTGCTGTTCACACTGTGCTCACTGTTTGCTGAACCCAGAGTAGGCAAGGCTCAAGCTAAGAGGCTGGAAGAAGATGCAAGGAGCCATAGGAACTGAAGACACAGTTTATTCTCTCCAGAGAATAAACCATGTTATGGTGGCCATAACACAGCCTCTCTCCTGGCTGATGCAACAGCCATAGCAGCAGCCACAACATAACCATAACATAGCCATAACATAATCTCACAGAACATAGCTATGATGTTGCTCCAGTATAATCCCAATGCAGCAGATTCCAGGGCTTTCATGGTGAAGTTCACTCAGGCATATTGCACAAAATAGCCCGTGACCAAGCGAGTACCCGATGACACACATGTGCAGTGCTACAAGTGATCTCAATTGTTACATAACCATGCATAGTCATTGTTTACAGAGCATGGGGCAAAAGGACTGAGAGTGTGGGGTGAGACAGCCTGACTGGAACCATCTTATTAGTTTCCCCACACAAATCTTCCTGGGATCCTGGATGATTCCTATCTGCCAACAGTGTCACAGCCTGAGACCAGCTCCCCCAAGGAGATGCCCGGCCCACCTGGGACTGTGCTCTTTTGGAGCACTTGGGAACCTGAGCAGCTTGGACCTGGGAAGTGCATGCCACCTTGGGCTGTGGAAACCCCCATGTGCCCATCCACTCAGTGTACCCACACATGCCAGTGGTACTTGTTTGCAGTGCCCCTCTCTCTCCACAGCACAACTGAGCAAATGAGCCTGAATAAATGGCCACTTTTACCCTGTTGTGTCAGGGTGGAGATTAGACACTGAAGAGACTCACAAGCAGAGGAGCCAAACCTAAACAAAGAAGAAGGGGGAACCATCTCAGAAGTGACAGATGCAGCAGATTAAAATTCTGCAGTTAAGCTGAGACTGTGCATCTGAGGGACACTGTAGATTATGAGAATAAAATGAAAGTGAAATCATGTCTGACTCTTTGCGACCCCATGGATTATAGAATAAGTACAAGCCAGAACAAGGGATTATCTGACACTGAACTGATCCCACAATATATTAAGATATTTTTGTGTGCTTTTTTTTATTGTGCTTTTGAGAGTCTAATCTTTATTCTAGGTTTTTAATTTTTGCTTTCTGATATTTGTTATTAAATTTGTACCTTTAAGAGTCTAATTTTTAGTATCCATTTTCACTTATGGATTTGATTACTGGCTTGATTACTCTCTTCCCTTTTGACTCTCCCTTATCTCCTCCTGGTCAGCTCTTTCTCCCTCCTCCCTCTTCTCTTCCCTATATAACTCTGTGAATCTCTTTGGGTGTTCCTGCTTGTAGAGAATTATTTCAGCATTTAGGGGTTTTGTCTTCTATGCTGTGTGGATGGAGAAGTTTTGATGCTATTTTAAGAGGGGAACTGCAACCCAGAGGTATGGGGCTTAACAGCAGAACTTTGGACCATCATAAAACTCCTGATCCCAGGGAACATTAATAGATGACAGTCCACCCAAAATCCTTCATCCTACACTGAGACCAGCGTCCACCCAAGAGCCAGCAAGATCCAGTGCAAGACACCCCATGCTAATCCTCCAGCAAAGCATGAGCACAACACTGAACATTGAAAGACAGGGTGCCCAAAGTCATACCAAATTCATAGAAACCCCAAACTCATTACTGGACACTGCATTGCTCTCCAGAGAGAGGAGACCCAGACCCATCCACCAGAACACAGACAGAAGTTTCCCAACCAGGAAATCTTCACAAGCCACTGGTCCAACCCCATCCACAGGGAGCAGACTCCAAAATTAAGAAGAACTGCGACCCTCTAGCCTGCACAAAGAGGACCCCAAACACAGCAAACTAAACAAAATGAAAAGGTAGAGAAATATCCAGCAAGTAAAGGAAAATGATAAAACCCCACAAAACCAAACAAAAGAGAAGGAGATAGGGAGTCTATCTGAAAAAGAATTCAGAATAATGATAGTAAAGTTGATCCAAAATCTTGGGGAAAAAATGGAGAATAGAGACACGGATTAAGAAGATGCAAGAAATGTTTAACAGGAACCTAGAAGAAATAAAGAAGAGTCAGTCAGTAATGAACACTGCAATAACTGAGATTAAAAACACTCTGGAGGGAATAAACACTAGAGTAACTGAGGCGGAATAAAGGATAAGTGAGCTGGAAGATAGAATGATGGAAATAAATGAAACGGAGCAGGAAGAAGAAAAAAGAATTTAAAAAAAATGAAGACAGCCTCAGAGACCTCTGGGACAATGTTGAACACCCCAACATTCTAATCATAGGTGTCCCAGAAGAAGAGGACAAAAAGAAAGGGTATGAGAAAATATTTGGGGAGACCACAGTTGGAAGCTTCCTTAAAAGGGGAAAGAAATAGACACCCAAATCCACAAATTCAGAGTCCCATATAGGGTAAACCCAAGGCTCAACACACCAAGAAACATATTAATCCAACTAATAAAATTAAACACAAAGAACAAATATCAAAAATAGCAAGGGAAAATCAACAAAAAACATACAAGTGTATCCTCATAAGTATAACAGCTGATCTTTCAACAGAAATTCTGCTGGCCAGAAGGGAATGGCAGGATATACTTAAAGTAATGAAAGGGAAAGAGTTACAACCAAGATTACTCTACACATCAAGGATCTCATTCAGATTTGAAGGAGAAATGAAAAGCTTAACAGACAAGCAAAAGCTGAGAGAATTCAGCACCACCAAACCAGCTCTTCAACAAATGATAAAGGATCTTCTCTAGATAGGAAACACAGAAAAGGTTTATAAAAACAAACCCAAAATAATAAAGTAAATGGTGATGGGATTATACTGATCAATAATTACCTTAAATGTAAATGGGTTAAATGCTCCAACTAAAAGACCAAAGACTGGCTGAGTGGATACAAAAACAAGGTCCTTTCATATGCTGTCTACAAGAGACAAAGAAGGACACTACCTAATGATCAAGGGATAAATCCAAGAAGATAAGACAGTTAAAAATATACATGCACCCAACACAGGAGCACCTCAATACATAAGACAAATACTAACAACTATTAAAGAGGCAATTGACAGTAACACAATAGTAGTGAGGGACTTTAATACTCCACTTACACCAATGGACAGACCATCCAGACAGAAAATTAACAAAGAAACACAAACTTTAAATGATACATCAGACCAGTTAGATCTAATTGATATCTACAGGGCATGTCACTGAAAAACAACAGATTTCACCTTTTACTCAAGGGCACATGGAACATTCTCCATGATAGGTCACATCCTGGGCCACAAACCTAGGCTTAGGAAATTTTTTTTAAAAGAAATAATTTCACGCATCTTTTCTGATCAAGTGCTGTAAGGTTAAATATCAACTACAGGAAAAAATTATAAAAAACACAAACATATATAGGCTAGGCAGTATGCTTCTGAATAACTAACAGAACACTGAAGAAATAAAAAAGGAAATCAAAATATGCATATAAATAAATGATAGTGAAAATATGACTACCCAAAACCTATGGGATTCAGTAAAACAGTGCTAAGAGGGAAGTTCATAGCAATACAAGCCTACCTCAAGAAACAAGAGAAACATCAAGAAAGCAACCTAATTTTACACCTAAAGCAACTAGGAAAAGAACCAAAAATCATAAAGTTAGTGGAAGGAAAGAAATCATAAAAATCAGGGCAATATAACCCTGTTTACGAGACAGCAAAAGAGACACTGATGTATAGAACAGACTTTTGGACTCTGGGAACGGGAGAGGGTGGGATGATTTGGGAGAATAGCATTGAAATATGTATGATATCATATCTGAAATGAGTCGCCAGTCCAGGTACGATGCCTGATAACGGATGCCTGGGACTGGTGCACTGGGATGACCCAGGGGGATGGTATGGGGAGGGAGGAGGGAGGAGGGTTCAGGATGGGGAACACATGTATACTTGTGGCAGATCCATCTTGATGTATGGCAAAAGCAATACAATATTGTAAAGTTAAGCAAAATAAAATTTAATTAAAAAAAATCAGGGCAAAAATAAATGAAAAAGAAAAGAAGGAGACTATAGCAAAGATCAACAAAACTAAAAGCCAGTTCTTAAGAAGATAGATAAAATTGACAAACCATTAGCCAGACACAGCAAGAGAATAAGGGAGAAGAATCAAATGAATAAAATCAGAAATGAAAATCCAGAAATTACAACAGACAACTCAGAAACACAAATGATCATACGAGACTACTGTGAGCAACTATAGGCCAATAAAAATGGACAACTTGGAAGAAATGGACAAATTCTTAGAAAAGTATAACCTTCCAAACTGAACCTGGAAGAAATAGAAAATTTGAACAGACCAATCTCAAACATGGAAATTGAAACCATAATAAAAAATCTTTCAACAAACAAAAGTCCAGGACCAGATGGCTTCATGGGTGAATTCTACCATAAATTTAGAGAAAAGCTGACATGTATCCTACTCAAATTCTTCCAGAAAATTGCAGAGAAAGGAAAACTCCCAAACTCATTTTACAAGGCAACCATCACTCTGATACCAAAACCAGACAAAAATGCCACAGAAAAAGAAAACTACATGCCAACATCACTGATGAACACAGATGCAAAAATCCTTAACAAAGTTCTAGCAAACATAATCCAACAACATCTCATATATCATAATCATACATCATAATCAAGTGGGCTTTATTCCAGGGATGCAAGAATTCATCAATATTTGTAAATCAATGTGATACACCATATCAACAAATTGAAAGATAAAAGCATATGATTATTTCAATAGATGCAGAGAAAGCCTTTGACAAAATTCAACACCCATTTCTATTAAATACTCTCCAAAAAGTAGGCATAGAAGAAACATCAGTTCAGTTTAGTTCCGTCTCTCAGTCGTGTCTGACTCTTTGCAACCCCATGAGTCACAGCACACCAGGCCTCCCTGTCCATGACCAAGTCCCGGAGTTTACGCAAACTCATGTCCATCGAGTCAGTGATGCCATCTAGCCATCTCATCCTCTGTCGTCCCCTTCTCCTCTTTCCCACAATCCTTCCCAGCATCAGAGTTTCTTCCAATGAGTCAACTCTTCGCATGAGGTGGCCAAAGTACTGGAGTTTCAGCTTTAGCATCAGTCCTTCCAAAGAAATTCCAGGGCTGATCTCCTTCAGAATGGACTGGTTGGATCTCCTTGCAGTCCAAGGGACTCTCAAGAGTCTTCTCCAACAACACAGTTCAAAAGCATAAATTCTTTGGCACTCAGCTTTCTTCACAGACCAACTCTCACATCCATACATGACCACTGGAAAAACCATAGCCTTCAATAGATGGACCTTTGTTAACAAAGTGATGTCTCTGCTTTTGAATATGCTATCTAGGTTGGTCATAACTTTCCTTCCAAGGAGTAAGCATCTTTTTATTTTATGGCTGTAATCACCATCTGCAGTGATTTTGGAGCTCAGAAAAATAAAGTCTGACACTGTTTCACTATCTATTTCCCAGGAAGTGATGGGACCAGATGCCATGATCTTAGCTTTCTGAATGTTGAGCTTTAAGCCTACTTTTTCACTCTCCTCTTTTGCTTTCATCAAGAGGCTTTTTAGTTCCTCTTCATTTTCTGTCATAAGGGTGGTGTCATCTGCATATCTGAAGTTATTGATATTTCTCCTGGCAATCTTGATTCCAGCTTGTGCTTCTTCCAGCCCAGCGTTTCTCATGATGTACTCTGCAAAGAAGTTAAATAAGCAGAGTGACAATACACAGCCTTGATGTACCCCTTTTCCTATTTGGAACCAGTCTGTTGTTCCATGTCCAGTTCTAACTGTTGCTTCCTGACATGCATATAAGTTTCTCAAGAGGCAGGTCAGGTGGTCTGGTATGCCCATCTCTTTCAGAATTGTCCACAGTTTATTGTGATCCACACAGTCAAAGGCTTTGGCATAGTCAATAAAGCAGAGATAGATGTTTTTCTGGAACTCTCTTGCTTTTCTGATGATCCAGTAGATGTTGGCAATTTGATCTCTGGTTCCTCTGCCTTTTCTAAAACCAGCTTGAACATCTGGAAGTTCGTGGTTCACGTATTGCTGAAGCCTGGCTTGGAGAATTTTGAGCAGTATTTTACTAGTGTGTGAGATGAGTGCAATTGTGCGGTAGTTTGAGCATTCTTTGGGATTGAAATGAAAACTGACCTTTTCCAGTCCTGTGGCCACTGCTGAGTTTTCCAGATTGCCAGCATATTGAGTGCAGCACTTTCACAGCATCATCTTTCAGAATTTGAAATAGCTCAACTGGAATTCCATCATCTCCACTAGCTTTGTTCATAGTGATGCTTTCTAAGGCCCACTTGACTTCACATTCCAGGATGTCTGGCTCTAGGTGAGTGATCACACCATCGTGATTATCTGGGTCATGAAGATCTTTTTTTGTACAGTTTTTCTGTGTACTCTTGCCATGTCTTCTTAATATCTTCTGCTTCTGTTAGGTCCATACCATTTCTGTCCTTTATTGAGCCCATCTTTGCATGAAATGTCCCTTTGCTCTCTCTAATTTTCTTGAAGAGATCTCTAGTCTTTCCCATTCTGTTGTTTTCATCTATTTCTTTGCATTGATCACTGAGAAAGGCTTTCTTATTGCTCCTTGCTATTCTTTGGAACTCTGCATTCAGATGCTTATATCTTTCCTTTTTTCCTTTGCTTTTCACTTCTCTTCTTTCAACATAATACAAGTCATATATGACAAACCCACAGCAAACATTATCCTCAATGGTGAAAAACTGAAAACTTTTTTTTATAAAATCAAGAACAAGATAAGGGTGCCCACTCTCACCACTACCATTCAGCATAGATTTGGAAGTCCTTGCCACAGAAATTAGAGCACAAAAAGAAATAACATAATCCAGATTGGAAAAGAAGAAGTAAATTCTCACTGTTTGCAGAAAACTTGATCCTCTGCAAAGAAAACCCTAACGGTCCGGCGACAGCCTCTTCCAGAAATGCTGAGTCGACTGTCAGGATTAGCAAATGTTGTTTTACATGAATTATCAGGAGATGACACTGATGAGAATATGAGGGCTTCCTTAGAACCTAACACAAGAGGATGTTCTGGAGCGCCTGGCTTATGTGGAACAGTTGGTGGTGGAACTAAAAGAAATCATTAGACAGAAGGATGCTGAATTGCAGCAGAAGGATGAAGTTCTACAGGAAGAAAGAAAAGCTGCTGATAACAAAATAAAAAGCTAAAACTTCATGCTAAGGCCAAATTAACTTCTTTGAATAAACACATAGAAGAGATGAAGGCACAAGGAGGGACTGTTCTGTCCACCGAACCTCAGTCAGAGGAGCAACTCTCCAAGCATGACAAGAGTTCTACAGAGGAAGAGATAGAAGTAGAAAAGATAAAACATAAACTCCAGGAGAAAGAGGAACTAATTACCAGTTTGCAAGCCCAACTTACCCAGGCACAGGCAAACCAAGCTACACAGTCGCTAAGAGTTCAACAGAGATGGAAGAATTTTTAATGATGAAGAAGCAGCTCCAAGAGAAGGAGGAACTCATTAGCACTTTGCAAACCCAGCTCAGCCTGACACAGGCAGAGCAAGCTGCTCAGTTGAGTTCCATGCAGCAGGTGGTCCGAGAGAAAGATGCCCGCTTTGAGACACAGGTTCGTCTTCATGAAGATGAGCTTCTTCAGTTAGTAACCCAGGCAGATGTGGAAACAGAGATGCAACAGAAATTAAGGGTGCTGCAGAGGAAGCTTGAGGAGCATGAAGAAGCCTTGTTGGGCCGCACTCAGGTTGTGGACCTGTTGCAGCAGGAGCTGACCACTGCTGAACAGAGAAACCATATTCTCTCTCAACAATTACAACAGACGGAAGCTGAGCTGAGCACTTTAAGGAACACTATAGAAACAGAAAGACAGGAGTCCAAGGTTCTGATGGAAAAGATGGAACTAGAAGTGGCAGAGAGAAAACTATCTTTCCATAACCTACAGGAAGAAAAGCATCATCTTCTGGAACAGCTTGAACAAGCAGGTCAAGCCCAGGCTGAAGTGCAGTCCCAGCACAGTGCTTTGGAACAGAAGCATAATGCAGAAATGGAAGAGAAGACCTCTCACATTTTGAGCCTTCAAAAATCTGAGCAAGAGCTGCACTCTGCCTGTGATGCCCTCAAGGATCAAAATTCAAAACTTCTCCAAGATAAAAGTGAACAGGCAGTTCATTCAGCCCTGGTCATTCAGCAGCTGGAAGATCAACTCTAGCAAAAATCCGAAGAAATTAACCAATTTCTAAATAAGCCACCATTGCTAAAACATGAAATAGCATCTCAGACTTGTTCGCCAGATGTTTCTCATGAGGGCACACAGGGGATCTTCCCAACCCAGGAATCGAACCCATGTCTCCTGCATTGGTGGGTGAATTCTTTACCACTGAGAACCTTCTTGCCTAATATATATGAGAGTTCAAATGGCTATACATCTTCTCTAAGATTTTGTATTGTCAATTAAAAAATTTTAGTCATTTTAACGGGCAGTCACTGAAGAGTTTTTGCAGAAGAGAGTGGTAGAACTAGAGAATGAAAAGGGAGCCTTGCTCCTTAATTCTGTAGAGCTGGAGGAACTGAAAGCTGAGAATGAACAACTATCCTCTCAGATTACTCTCCTGGAGTCTCAGAAGAGAACTGGAGAGGTAGATAGAGAAGTCCATGAGCTGAAGGAGTTGAAGAATCTGCAGCAGCAATATTTACAGATTAACCAAGAAATCACTGAGTTAACGTCCACTGAAGGCTCAACTTCAGGAATATCAAGATAAGACAAAAATATTTCAAATTATGCAAGAAGAGCTAAAGCAGGAAAACCTCTCCTGGCAGCATGAGCTGCATCTGCTCAGTTCTGTTGCTTCTTGACCTGCATACCGGTTTTTTAAGAGACAGGATGGAGAAGAATTCCTGGGAAATGCAAGAGAGGAGAATGAAGGAGCAGTACTTTATGGCTATCGCAGCAGCTCAGCCATCTGCAGAACCTTGTGAGGGAATTGAGATCTTCTTCCTCACAGACTGAGACCCACAAAGTGCAGTACCAAAGACAGGCATCCCCAGAGACATCAGTTTCCTTCAATGGATCACAAAACCTAGTTTATGAGACAGAGCATCTTAGGACTCAGCTCAATGACAGCTTAAAAGAAATTCACCAAAAGGAGTTAAGAATTCAGCAACTGAACAGCAAGTTCTCTCAACTGCTGGAAGAGAAAAATACCCTTTCTATTCAGCTCTGTGACACCAGTCAGAGTCTCCGTGAGAACCAGCAGCACTACAGTGACCTTTTCAATCACTGTGCAGTCCTGGAGAAGCAGGTTCAAGAGCTGCAAGCTGTGAGTGAGAAGGGGCCAGTAAATATAGATGTTGCTCCAGGAGCTCCGCAGGAAAAGAATGGTGGTCACAGGAAAGGAGATGCTGAAGAACTGAGCGAGCCACAGCTAAGCTTTTCTGAGGCCCAGAAGCAGCTCTGTAACACTAAACAGGAGATGAACGAATTGAGAAAACTGTTGGAAGAAGAAGGAGACCAAAGAGAGGCTGCTGAAGCTGCCCTCTCCATGGCCGAGGAGCAGATCAGGCGGTTGGAGCACAGTGAATGGGACTCTCCCCGGTCTCCTATTATTGGCTCCTGCGGCTCCCAGGCGGGGAAGGCAGTGGCACCCCACCCCAGTACTTTTGCCTGGAAAATCCCATGGATGGAGGAGCCTGGTAGGCTCCAGTCCATGGGGTCGCTAAGAGTCGGACACGACTGAGCGACTTCACTTTCACTTTTCACTTTCGTGCATTGGAGAGGGAAATGGCAACCCACTCCAGTGTTCTTGCCTGGAGAATCCCAGGGACGGGGGAGCCTTGTGGGCTGCCGTCTATGGGGTCGCACAGAGTCGGACACGACTGAAGTGACTTAGCAGCAGCAGCGGCTCCCAGGAGCAGGCGCTGTTAATAGATCTTACGAGCAGCAGTTGTCGGAGGACCCGCAGTGGTGCTCGATGGAAGCGGATCCTGCGTTCGCTCTGTCACTCCCGGACAAGGGTGCCCCTGCTGGCAGCCGTCTACTTTCTGATGGTTCATGTCCTACTCGTTCTATGTCTCACTGGCCATCTATAAGCCTAGTTCTCACCTTCTGGACCACTCCCCCCAGAACTTGGAATTCCCTCACCTCTAATATCAAAACCATCAATTCCAGTGGAACAGTCTTCCCACTTACAGGTCCTCTTCTCCAATTCTCCACAGAAAGTGCCTGTAAAAACAGAGGTGGATATGAGCACAGGTTAGAGCTGCAGGGGCCAGTGACTATGCTTTCTCCTACTGCCCAGGGCCTGACACTTCTGCAATGGTTACTGAGCCCAGTGTTTGTTCAGGTTTGGCAGGACCCTGATATTTTATGGTCCTGTGAAAGATGCTGAGGAATGTCTTTCAGCCAGGAGGATGGTTCCAATAAACCTAATAATTGGAAAAAAAAAAAGAAAAGAAAACCCTAATGATGTCACCAGAAAATTACAGTGGTGTCATGATGCCATTACTAGAGGTAATCAATGGATATAGTAAAGTTGTAGGATATAAAATAAATACACAGAAATCCCTTGCATTCCTATACACTAACAATGAAAAATCAAAAAGAAAAATTAAGGAAACAATCCCTTTCACCATTGCAATGAAAAGAATAAAATACTTAGGAATAAATTTACCTAAAGAACAAAAGACGTTTATATAGAAAAGTATAAAACACTGATGAAAGAAATAAAAGATGACACAAATAGATGGAGAAAAAAAAATAAAATATATCTTATACCATGGATTGGAACAATCAATGTAGTTAAATTGAGTATATTATCCAATGTGAATTCGCTCAGTCGTGTCTGACTCTTTGTGACCCCATGGACTGTAGCCTACCAGGCTCTTTGCTCCATGGGATTCTCCAGGTGAGAATATTGGAGTGGGTTGCCATTTCCTTCTCCAGGGGATCTGCCCAACCCAGGGATCGAATCTGGGTCTCCCACAATGCAATATTATCCAAAGCAATCTATAAATTCAGTGCAATTCCTAGCAAACTTTCAATGATATTTTTCATAGAACTAGAATAAATAGGTAATATATTCATATGATGCAACATGTATAATGTATACAGCAAGGAAAACAGTGGGAGTTTCTTTCATCCCTTTACTCCAAAATACTATTTCCCTTTCCTGGAGGTTACCAATATTACCACTTTCTTGTGTATCCGTGGGTATCTTAAAATGAGACTCTTCTCACACTGCACAGTGAGGTATGCTCCACATATTTCCAGGGATTAGCATGGCAGACCCAACAGAGCCTGCTGGAATCCAGTTTATTACTCAAATAAAGCAACTGTTTTATTTATTTCATCCCTTTTAACCAATATTCTTAAATATTTGCTTAAAATATATTGAAGGAAACTAATTTTTAAATAAATATTGGAGGTAGACATCAATCCACTTACTTCCATTAGCTAGTGTTAAAAAAAATTAAAAAATATTTTCTAAAAGTTTTATAGTTTTCACGCCCTCCAGTTTTCTGTTGTGAGTTTTCCAAATGAGACAAATTTATAGGGAGTCTTGTAAAAAAAATATTCAATGAAAATATGTTGGTAGAATGAGCACTTCTTGAAACTTCTACTAGAATTGTTGTGTACACTGGTTATGCTGTTGTTGTTCAGTCACCCAGTTGTGTCAGACTGACTGCAACTCCATGTACTGCAATGCAACAGGCCTCCCTGTCCCTCACCATCTCCCAAAGTTTGCCCAAGTTCATGTCCATTACATTGGTGATGCCATCCAGCCATCTCATCCTCTGATGCCCTCTTCTCCTTCTGCCCTCAATCTTTCCTAGCATAAAGGACTTCTCCAGTGAATCGGCTATTCACATCAGGTGGCCAAAATACTGGAGCTTCAGTTTCAGCATAAGTCCGTCCAATAAGTATTCAGGGTTGTTTTTTCTTAACATTGACTGCTTTGATCTCCTTGCTGTCCAAGGAACTTACAGAAGTCTT
The DNA here is from genome assembly GCA_935064755.1 of Tragelaphus eurycerus. Lineage (NCBI taxonomy): Eukaryota > Metazoa > Chordata > Mammalia > Artiodactyla > Bovidae > Tragelaphus > Tragelaphus eurycerus. The sequence continues at coordinate 574,027 of CAKXYN010000041.1, read as the reverse complement.
CTCCAGCACCAGAGTTCAAAGACATCAATTTTTGGCATTTTGCCTTCTTTACGGTCCAGGTCTCACAACCATGCGTGACCACTGGGAAGACCAGAGACATGACTTTTGTCAGCAGAGCAATGTCTCTGCTTTTCAACACAGTGTTTAGGTTTGTCATAGCTTTCCTGCCAAGAAGCAATGATCTTCTGATTTCATTGTGCAGTCACCATCCACACTGATTTTAGAGACCAAGAAGAAGAAATCTGTCACTACTTCCACATTTTCCCCTTCTATTTGCCATGAATAAGTGGGATGGATGCCATGATCTTTGTTTTTTTAATATTTAGTTTTCAGCTGGCTCTTTCACTCTTCTCCATCCTCATCAAGAAGTTCTTTGGTTCCTCTTCACTTTCTGCCATTAGAGTGGTATCATCCGCATATCTGAAGTTTGCTGATATTTCTCCCATCTGTCTTGATTCCAGCTTGTAGCTCATATAGCCCAGCATTTCTCATGATGCGCTCAGCATATAGGTTAAACAAACAAGGTGGCAAGAGAGAGCTCTGTAGTACTTCTTTCTCAATCTTGAACTGGTCAGTGGGTCCATACAGGGTTCTAACTGTTGCTTCTTCACGTGCATACAGGTTTCTCAGGAGACAGGTAAGATGGTCTGGTATTCCTGTATCTTTAAGAGCTTTCCACAGTTTGTTATGATCCACACAGTCAAAGGCTTTAGCATAGTCGATGAAACAGAGGTGGATGTTTTTCTGGAATTCTCTTGCTTTCTCTATGATCCAGAGAATGTTGACAATTTCATCTCTTGTTCCTCTGCTTTTTCTAAGCCTAGCTTGGATATCTGGAAGTTCCTGATTTGCATAACGCTGAAACATAACATGCAAGATTTTTAAGCATGACCTTACTAGCATGGGAGATGAGTGCAACTGTCCGATGGTTTGAACATTCTTTAGTACTACCCTTCTTGGGAATTGGGATGAGGATTGACCTTTTCCAACCCTATGGCCACTGCTGGGTCTTCCCAATTTGCTGAATGCAACTTGATAGCTTCATCCTTTAGGATTTTGAATAGCTCTACTGGAATCCATCACATTCACTAGCTTTATTAAATTATCAGTGCTTCCTAAGGCCCACTTGACTTGCCACTCCAGAATGTCTGGGTCTGGGTGACTGATCATACACCATCGTAGTAATCTAGCTCATGAAGATCTTTTTTGTACAGTTCTTTCGTGTACTCTTTTCATCTCTTCTTGATCTCTTCAGTGTCTAGCAGATCTCTACCATTTCTGTCTTATTGTGCTCATCTTTGGGCAAAATGTTCCCTTGATATTTCCCATATTCCTGAAAAGATCTTTAGCCTTTCCCCTTCTGTTGTTTGCTTCTAGTTTTATGCACTTCTTTTATGTTCATTGAAGGTCTTCTTGTCTCTTCTTGCTATTCTTTGGAACTCTGCATTATAGTTGTATATACCTTTCCCTTTATCCTTTGCTTTTAACTTCTCTCCTTTCTTCAGCTGTTTGTAAAGCCTCCTTAGAGAACCACTTTGCCTTCTTGCTTTTCTATTTCTTTGGAATGGTTTTGTTTGCTGCCTCCTGTACAATATTATGGACCTCCATCCATAACTCTCAGGCACACTGTTAACTAGATCTAATCCCTTGAATATATTTGCTACTTCCACTGCATATTCACAGGGGATTTAATTTAAGTTGTACCTGGCTTCCCTAGTGGTTTAAGCCTGAATTTTGCTGTGAGAAGCTGATGATCTAAGCCACAGTCAGCTCCCCATCTTGTTTTTGCTGACTGTATACAGCTTCTCCATTTTAGGCTACAAAGAATGCAAACAATTTAACTTTGGTATTGACCATTTGAAGATGTCTATGCATAAAGTCAAATAAACACTGGGTTATTTGAAGCAATTTCTTTATACAATATCATTTCATCTGAATATATTTTGGTTGCATTGTTAAAAGATGATTTATCTTTTCTAAACATTCCACAACATCTTTATTGCACCTAAAAATTAATAATTGCTTAAGATCATCAAACATCCAATGAGATCAAGAATCCAATCACTATACAAATTTCTCTGATTGTCCTATTATCAAAACAGCAAGAAAAAGCAAGTGTTGGTGAGCATGTGGAGAAAATGGAACTTTCATACACTGATGGTGGGAATGTAGATTGGTATAGCCACTATGGAGAAAAGTATGGAAGTTCCTTAAAAAAAACTAAAAATAGAATTACCATGTTGTTGATCAGTCACCAAGTCATGTCCAACTCTTTGCAACCCCATGAAATGCAGTATGCCAGGCTTCCCTGTGCTTTACTATCTCATGGAGTTTGCTCAAACTCTTGCCCATTGAGTTGTTTATGCCATTCAACCATCTCAATCTCTGTTGCCTCCTTCTCCTCTTGCTCTCCATCTTTCCCAGCATCAGGGTCTTTTCTAATGGTCAGCTCTTTGCATCAGGTGGCCAAAGTATTGGAGCCTCAGCTTCAGCATCAGTCCTTCCAGTGAATATTCAGGACTGATTTCCTTTAGGATTGATTGGTTTGATCGCCTTGCAGTCCAACGTACTCTCAAGAGTCTTCTCCAACACCACAGCTTGAAAGCACCTTTAGCACTCAGCCTTCTTTATGGTCCAACACCAACATCCATATATGACTATTGGAAAAGCCATAGCATTGACTATACAAACCTTTGTCAACAGAGTGATGACTCCGCTTTTTAATACACTGGCTAGGTCTACCATAGCTTTTCTTCCAAAGAATAAGTGTCTTTTAGTTTTGCAGCTGCAGTCACTGTCCAGAGTGATTTTGTAGCCCAAGAAAATAAAGTCTGTCACTCTTTCCATTGTTTCTGCCTCTATTTTCCATGAAGTGATAGGACTGAATGCCATGAAATTTGTTTTTTGAATGTTGGGTTTTAAGCCAGCAATTCCAGAAAATTGATAAATATTCAGAAAAAATGAAAAAACAAATTCAAAATGATACATGTACCCCAATGTTTATAACAGTATTATTCACAATAACCAAGACGTGGAAACAATCTATGTGCCCATTTATATATTAATGGATAAAGAAGATGGGCCATATAAACAAAAATTCTCCAAGCTAGGCTTCAGCAATATGGGAACTGTGAACTTCCTGATGTTCAAGCTGGTTTTAGAAAAGGCAGAGGAACCAGAGATCAAATTGCCAACATCCGCTGGATCATGGAAAAAGCAAGAGAGTTCCAGAAAAACATCTATTTCTGCTTTATGGACTATGCCAAAGCCTTTGACTGTGTAGATCACAATAAACTGTGGAAAGTTCTTCAAGAGATGGGAATACCAGACCACCTGATCTGCCTCTTGAGAAATTTGTATGCAGGTCAGGAAGCAACAGTTAGAACTGGTCATGGAACAACAGACTGGTTCCAAATAGGAAAAGGAGTACGTCAAGGTTGTATATTGTCACCATGTTTATTTAACTTATATGTAGAGTACATCATGAGAAACGCTGGACTGGAAGAAACACAAGTTGGAATCAAGATGGCTGGGAGGAATATAAATAACCTCAGATATGCAGATGACACCAACCTTATGGCAGAAAGTGAAGAGGAACTAAAAAGCCTCTTGATGAAAGTGAAAGTGGAGAGTGAAAAGGTTGGCTTAAAGCTCAACATTCAGAAAACGAAGATCATGGCATCCGGTCCCATCACTACATGGGAAATAGATGGAGAAACAGTGGAAACAGTGTCAGACTTTATTTTTCTGGGCTCCAAAATCACTGCAGATGGTGACTGCAGCCATGAAATTAAAAGATGCTTACTCCTTGGAAGGAAAGTTATGACCAACCTAGATAGCATATTCAAAAGCAGAGACATTACTTTGCCAACAAAAGTTCGCCTAGTCAAGGCTATGGTCTTTCCTGTGGTCATGTATGGATGTGAGAGCTGGACTGTGAAGAAGGCTGAGCACCGAAGAATTGATGCTTTTGAACTGTGGTGTTGGAGAAGACTCTTGAGAGTCCCTTGGACTGCAAGGAGATCCAACCAGTCCATTCTGAAGGAGATCAGCCCTGGGATTTCTTTGGAAGGAATAATGCTAAAGCTGAAACTCCAGTATTTTGGCCACCTCATGTGAAGAGTTAACTCATTGGAGAAGACTCTGATGCTGGGAGGGATTGAGGGCAGGAGGAGAAGGGGATGACAGAGGATGAGATGGCTGGATGGCATCACTGACTCGATGGATGTGAGTCTGAGTGACCTCCGGGAGTTGGTGATGGACAGGGAGGCCTGGTGTGCTGCAATTCATGGGGTCACAAAGAGTTGGACATGACTGAGCGACTGATCTGATTTGATCTGATCTGATATGTATATATGGCACATCTATATGTAGATGTAATCTATAAACATTTTGGATCCCTATGTTCTACACCTGAAACTAACATAATATGATAAGTCACCTATACTTCAATTTTTAAATTTAAATCAATTAATGATTAAATAAGCAAGCATAAATATCTTAAAACCAATATTCCTTCTGAGCAAACTTGTCACCCTAGTAAACAGCAGTCCGAAGCAGCTCCTACATTCAAGTACTGATTAAGCATGATTTTTTTAAGGAAAAAATAATGGTGAACTTTGCTTGTCAATCCTTTGAGAACTTGTATATCAAAAACTATGCATCATCAAAAAGTTTACAAGCAATAAATGCTAGAGAAGATGTGGAGAAAAGGGAATGCTAGTGCACTGTTGGTGGGAATGTAAATTGATACAGCCACTTTGAAAGAGGTATGGAGATTCCTTTAAAAACCAGGAATAAAAGCACCATGCTGCTGTTGCTGCTGCTAAGTCGATTCAGTTGTGTCCGACTCTGTGCGACCCCATAGACAGCAGCCCGACCAGGCTTCCCTGTCCCTGGGATTCTCAAGGCAAGAACACTGGAATGGGTTGCCATTTCCTTCTCCAATGCATGAAAGTGAAGAGTGAAAGTAAAGTCGCTCAGTCGTGTCCAACTCTTAGCGACCCCATGGACTGCAGCCTACCAGGCCCCTCCGTCCATGGGATTTTCCAGGCAAGGGTACTGGAGTGGGGTGCCATTGCCTTCTCCAAAAAGCACCATATGACCCATCAATCCCACTCCTGGACATATACCCTGAGGAAACCAAAATTGAAAGAGACACATGTACCCCATTGTTCACTGCAGCACTATTTAGAATAGCTAGAACATGGAAGCAACCTAGATGTCCGACAGATGAATGAATAAAGAAGTTGTGGTACATATACACAATGGAATATTACTCTGTCATAAAAAGGAATGCATTTGAGTCAGTTCTGATGAGGTGGATGAACCTGGAACATATTATACAGAGTGAAGTGAGTCAAAAAGAGAAAGATAAATACCATATTGTAATGCATATATATGGAATCTAAAAAAATGGTACTGAAGAATTTACAGGACAGTAATGGAGAAACAGACATAGAGATTAAACTTATGGACATAGAGAGAGGGGAGAAGAGGGTGAGATGTATGGGAAGAGTAATATGGAAACCTACATTACCACATGTAAACTAGAGAGCCAATGGCACAGGAAACTCAAAGAGGGGCACTGTATCAATCTAGAATGGTGCAATGGGGCAGGAGATGGCAGGGAGATTCAAAAGGGAGGGTATATACGTATACCTATGGCTGATTCATGTTGAGGTTTGACAGAAAAAAACAAGAAAATTCTGTAAAGCAATTATCCTTCAATTAAAAAATAAATAAATTCTAAAAAATATTGTACAGGAAAAAAGTTATGATGTAGACGACTATGAGGTATATAAACCAATCAATACTTTAGATTTGATAGATCCCTGGAGTACATGTGACAGTGACTGATAATTTTAATACTGATTAGATTGCAAAACTAAAGACCTGGTGTATTTCCTTTTCTTCTTAGAGTGCACATTTACTTACATTCAAAGCTATTTTCCACCCATGCAGCTTTTAGCAAAAGCATTTTTAACAAAGATATAGCTGCACTGGGGAGTAAGAAATGGCAAGCCAATCCAGTATTCTTGCCTGGAGAATCCTGTGGATGGAGGAGCCTGGTGGGCTGCTGTCCATAGGGTCACACAGAATCGCTCATGACTGAGGTGATTTAGCATGTATGCATGCATTGGAGAAGGAAATGGCAACCCACTCCAGTATTCTTGTCTGGAGAATTCCAGGGATGGGGGAGCCTGGTGGGCTGCTGACTATGGGGTTGCACAGAGTTGGACACGACTGAAGCAACTTAGCAGCAGCAGCAGCTAGACTGGAATATTCTGATCAATGTCCAACCTTGGGACTCCCTTAGCATTTTAGTTTATCTGACTGGAATACCATTAGTCAAATCCTTGACATGACTAGGAAATTTCTGGAAATCACTTAAGATTTCTCTTGATAAGTGATTTGTACATTTATTTCAAAATTGTATGTGCCCCACCGAGGAGTCTGTATGTAGCTTGAGCCTTGTGTAACTTGGTTTGGGAGGGGGTTCAGATTGCTTTACCTCAAGTAGCTAACAGATGGGAGAATAGCTGTCCTATGCCATCCCTAGAAAGTGAAAGTTGCTCAGTCTTGCCCGACTCTTTGGCCCATGGACTATACAGTCCATGGAATTCTCCAGACCAGAATACTGGAGTGAGTAGCCTTTCCCTTCTCCAAGGGATCTTTCCGACTGAAGCCTCCTGCATTGAAGGTGGATTCTTTACCAGCTGAGCCAAAAGAGAAGCCTAAGAATACTGGAGTAGGTAGCCTATTCCTTGGAGAAGGAAATGGCAACCCACTCCAGTATTGTTGCCTGGAGAATCCCATGGAAGAGGAGCCTGGTGGGCTGCAGTTCTTGGTGTCACAGAAGAGTTAGAGATGACTTAGCGACTGAACAACAACAGCTTATCCTTTCTCCAGTGAATCTTCCTGATCCAGGAATTGAACCACAGTCTCCTGCATGATAGGAGGATTCCTTACCAACTGAGCTATGAGGGAAGCCCTATGCCACTTCTAAAGTTAGTCAAAATGGAACATATACATTAAATGTAGAACCTGGTAGTGCTTAATGATGTCATATGATGCAAGTCAGATGGAATTTTAGTCATATTTCTAGCTATCTTAGATGAGATAATCTAGATGGATTAAAAAAAAATCCTAAAACATTCTTGATTTCCTTTCCCACAGCCATTTAATCTTTCTACCTTATACAGAACTCTGATTTTGTTTGTTGTGCCATAGATCCAACAAATGAATCATGTTTGATTCAAGCAGTGGTTCTCCACCATGGCTGCATATTTAATTTAATGCCAGGGCACCACCCTAGAGAACCCTAGAGAATCTCTGCAAGTTGGGCACAGGTGACAGCATGTTTTGAAAGCTTTCTAAGTTATCCTGATATTCAGCCAAGGATAGGTCCAAGCCAGTCATGGCCTGCAGCCCCTATGTCAGTGATCAGTAGAAGATACACGACTCTGTTCTGACTGATGAGACTGATGGGGAGTTCTTCAGAGATAAAACTTTTCCTCCATGAAAGAGGAGAAGAATGTAAGGAGATAAATTTTTTTTAGCACCAATATTCCTGCTTCATGCTTTGGCAATGTCCTGTGAGGGCATAATGCTTGGTGGTTGTTGGCCATTTTGCAGCCATGATGTTGTTGAAGATGGCAGAGCAAAAAGATTCCAAGTGCATCAGTAGGAAAACAGAGCCACTGCAAATATAAAGAGAAGAAGGGATTTATTATAACAATTAGACCTCAAACAAACATAAATAGGGTTGCAAAAGTGAAAGTCTGGAAAGGAAGACAGGATCAGAGAAATAGGTACCAAACATTTCATGTGAAGCACCGGTGTGAGGGGACAAACTGAAGACGGTGGGGAAATTCAACAAAACAAACACAACTGCTTGCCAGAGTGGGACTGCAGGAAGAGTACTTGTGGAAAGATTTCTTCAAGTGTCACCACTGGGGAAATAGTTGCCTTTGTGTGGCTGTCACCTCTGGGTCTGCATCTAAGTGTCCTATGGTGGGTCAGGGGCTACCAGTGGCCCAGCAGGTGGCAAGAGGCAAGAGAAGAGACAGGAAAACGTGGGGCTCATTAGGCACCTCTGTCTCAGTCACCTAGTCTAACAGCAATGACCATTAAGTCTTCAATTTCTGTCATTTTTCCAGATCTAATACAAATTCTTATGTCCAATTCTAGCCTGAACCATACAGTAAAATGGATTCTGGGAAATGTAGCTCCCAACCTTAGCTAGGAAATGAGGTAAACAAGCTTTCCTTCTGCAAAGTCTAGATGTGGTGGTTAAAATCAGTAATAAAGACATATTTAGAGGTGATAGCAATTGACGATCAATCACAACCCTGCTTTTCCCCCATTATTAAAAGTGAAAGTCAATTTCTGCAAACTTGTCCATGCCTCTTTTTGACTAAGTTCTAGTACTTCTTTCTTATAGACAAATCTGTAATAAACACAGACTATAAGTAATAAATGGATGAGGACAAAAATTCAAAGCCTAAGAAGAAATTTTAAAAATTTTATTTATTTATTTATTTGGCTGTGCCAAGTCTTAGCAAGATCTAGTTCCCTGACCAGAGATGGAACTTGAGCCACCTGTACTCGGAACCCAGAGTCCTGGCCACTGGACCACCAGGAAAGTCCCAAGAAGAAATCCTGAAGTGTAATTAATTAAATGTAAAGAAGCAGATTAATGTGAAAATAAAGATTAATAGGAATTAAAGCTACTCAGTAGACAGGAAAAATAGAATGAGGTGGGAAATAATAGCAGGCTTCTACTTTTGAAGCTGGATGGTAAAATAAAAGGATATAAAAAGAAAGAAAAACAAGCATAAATTTAGACAATGCTATCAATTAAAACTGTGAGGGTATTTTGAGCAGGATTAAGTCATTATTAGAATAAATTTTAATTAATTCATTCAGGTCACAGAGTCAACTAACACTGAGGAAAAATTAAATTGGCTCCATTCTAACCAATGCAAATATTGGCTAGCTAGGTACAACTTAGATCAAATCCTCAATGAATATGCAGTAGGGGTGATGAATAGATTAAAGGGATTAGATCTAATAAACAATGTACCTGAGGAACTATGGACGGAGGTCTGTAATATTGTACAGGCAGCGAACAAAACCAACCCAAAGAAATAGAAAAGCAAGAAGGCAAAGTGGTTATCTAAGGAGGACTTACAAATGGCTGAGGAAAGAAGAGATGTGAAAAGCAAGCAAGAAAGAGAAAGGTACATCCAACTAAATGCAGAGTTCCAAAGAATAGCAAGGAGAGACAAGAAGACCTTCAATGAACAGTACATAAAAAGAGAGGAAAACAACAGAAGGGGAAAGCTTAGAGATCTCTTCAGGAAAATTGGTTATATCAAGGGAATATTTTGCCAAAATACGGGCATAATAAAGGATAAAAATGATAGAGACATAGTAGACACTGAAGAGATCAAAAAGAGATGGAAGAAGTGTACAAAAAAGATTTTCATGAACCAGATAACCACGATGGTATGGTCAGTCACCCAGAGCCAGACATTCTGGAATGTGAAGTCAAATGGGCCTTAGGCAGCCCTGCTCTCAATAAAGTTAGTGAATGCAATGGAATTCCAGTAAAGCTATCCAAAACCCTAAAAGATGATGCCATCAAAGTATTGCACTCAATATGTCAGCAAATCTGGAAGATCCCAGCAGTGGCCATAGGGCTGGAAAAGGTCAATCCTCATCCCAATTCCCAAGGGTAGTACTAAAGAATGTTCAAACCATCGGACAATTGCACTCATCTCCCATGCTAGTAAGGTCATGCTTAAAAATCTTGCATGTTATGATTCAGCATTATGTGAATCAGAAAATTCCAGATATCCAAGCTAGGCTTAGAAAAAGCAGAGGAACAAGAGATGAAATTGTCAACATTCTCTGGATCATAGAGAAAGCAAGGGAATTCCAGAAAAACATCCACCTCTGTTTCATCGACTATGCTAAAGCCTTTGACTGTGTGGGTCATAACAAACTGTGGAAAGCTCTTGATACAGGAATACCAGACCATCTTACCTGTCTCCTAAGAAACCTGTATGTGGGCGAAGAAGCAACAGTTAGAACCCTGTATGGAACCACTGACCAGTTCAAGATTGAGAAAGGAGTACTACAGAGCTCTCTCTTGCCACCTTGTTTGTTTAACCTATATGCTGAGCACGTCATGAGAATAATGCAATAAATGAATAAGGCAATAAATGCTGGAGAGGGTGTGGAGAAAAGGGAACACTCTTACACTGTTGGTGGGAATGCAAGGTGGTATAGCCACTATGGAGAACAGTGTGGAGATTCCTTAAAAACTGGGAATAGAACTGACATATGACCCAGCAATCCCACTGCTGGGCATACACACTGAGAAAACCAGAATTGAAAGAGACACGTTTATCCCAATGTTCATCGCAGCACTGTTTATAATAGCCAGGACATGGAAGCAACCTAGATGTCTATCAGCAGATGAATGGATAAAGAAAGCTGTGGCACATATACACAACGGAATATTACTCAGCCATTAAAAAGAATACATTTGAATCAGTTCTAATGAGGTGGATGAAACTGGAGTCTATTATACAGAATGAAGTAAGCTAGAAAAAAAAATACCAATACAGTATACTAACGCATATATATGGAATTTAGAAAAATGGTAACGATAACCCTGTATGTGAGACAGCAAAAGAGACACAGATGTATAGAACAGTCTTTTGGACTCTGTGGGAGAAGGCAAGGGTGGGATGATTTGAGAGAGTAGCATTGAAACATGTATGCTATATGTGCAAGAGATCGAAAGTCCAGGTTCAATGCATGAGACAAGGTGCTCTGGGATGACCCTGAGCTGGTGCACTGGGATGACCCTGAGGGACAGGATGGGGAGGGAGGTGGGAGGGGGGTTCAGGATGGGGAACACATGTACACCCATGTCTGATTCATGCCAATGTATGGCAAAAACCACTACAATATTGTAAAGTAATTAGCCTCTAATTAATATAAAAAAGAAAAACAAAACAAAGAGAAATGATAGATGAGAGAAGCAGCCTTCATTGTTTCCCTGTCAGGGTTGTTAGAACAAAGTCATGAGAGCCTTTTTTCCATCCATCAGGAGGTAGAATTAGTGGGCAGAATAATTTTCCAAGTAAAAATTTTTGGTCACCAGATCCTCCACAAGAACCACCAGATTTGTACATGAAGTGAAGTTGCTCAGTTGTGTCTGACTCTTTGCAACCCCCTGGACTGTAGCCTCAAGCCTCCTCTGTCCACAGAATTTTCCAGGCAAGAGTACTGGAGCGGATTGCATTTCTTTCTCCAGGGGATCTTCTCAACCCAAGGATCGAACCCAGGTCTCCCACACTACAGGCAGATGGTTTACTGTCTGAGCCACCAGGGAATCCCATTTGTATGTATGACCAGTCAAACAACTCATTGCCAAATTCATCATGTCAATTTTTGCTGTTTGAGCTACATTTCTGTGATGGGTTTAGTTTGATGTACCCATGCTGTTGCTGCTGCTAAGTCACTTCAGTCGTGTCTGACTCTGTGCAACCCCATAGACGGCAGCCCACCAAGCTCCCCCATCCCTGGGATTCTCCAGGCAAGAACACTGGAGTGGGTTGCCATTTTCTTCTCCAATGCATGAAAGTGAAAAGTGAAAGTGAAGTCATTCAGTCGTGTCCGACCCTCAGTGACCCTATGGACTGCAGCCCACCAGGTTCCTCCGTCCATGGGATTTTCCAGACAAGAGTACTGGAGTGGGGTGCCATTAAGTACCCATAAGCCCTACCAAAATCTGGCAGTATTTTCATGGACAGCATATGTAACAGGCATAACTACAATGATTATTTAATTAATGTCTATGCTGTGCTTAGTTGCTCAGTCCTGTCCAACTCTTGTGTGACTCCATGGACCTGTAGCCCACCAGACTCCTCTGTCCATGGGGATTCCCCAGGCAGTAATATTGGAATGGGTTGCCATTCCCTCCTCCAGGGGATCTTCCCAACCCAGGCATCAAACCTAGGTGTCCTGCATTGCAGGTAGATTCTTTACCCTCTGAGCCACCAAATATTTGCTTTATTTGACTCTGTGTGTTAATGGCTTTTGTCTGATAGCTACCCATGAAAATTATTTGAATATACTTTTGCAGCAGGGGCATTTTAACATATTTCTTTTGCAAGCCAGAACCTTTAGGAAAAGGTTGTGTTGGTTTAGATACACTGGTTTTGTTATGCTATACCCAGCAGTTTAAATTCCATGAAGACAAACTGCTAGTCTAAATTTCATGAAGTCAGGGACCAACTTTGTGCTAATCACTTTGTCTTCAGTGCCAAACACATGGTACATAATGTTCACTCAGTGAACATCTATGAAACTATTGCACAATTTCCTGATTCTAGGCAATTGAAAAACTCAATAGCTCTTTCAGAGTTACAATTTTGCTTATTTGCCCCAGCCCTGCCAACAAACCACAGAGACTATTATTAGTACTTTAAGAATGAAAAACTTTTTTCCTAAGATGGATATATATGTACTGGAGTTACAAAAAAACACCTGATAATTTGGCATTTAATACTTGAGTTGCTGCTAAGTCGCTTTAGTCGTGTCCGACTCTGTGCGATCCCATAGACGGCAGCCCACCAGGCTCCTCCGTCCCCGGGATTCTCCAGGCAAGAATACTGGAGTGGGTTGCCATTTCCTTCTCCAATACTTGAGTAAATCCTAGCAAATGTAACAAGTCATACACACACACACACACACACACACACACACACACACACAAATATATACACATATGTATGTATATATACATATATAAAACTAATTAGTAAGCCAAATTACCACAGCTAAAGTTTTATTTAAAATTATAGGTTTAAATAAGCACCTATGATTTCCTAATATGCACACACTTTAACAAACTTCATGACCTCTATTTTGGTTGTTGGGAAACATTGTCCCCTAATGTTTATTACAGTTATGTAGGATGTTGCTTAAGATACCCATTTTATAAGCTGATGTGGTAGTGATTAATGCTATTTTTGTCTTTTTCAGTACATTTTACCTTCTGAGTGGCCAGTTTTGTCCAATGAGTTGAACAGAAGTATGATTTCTCAGTCAAGAAATTTGACACTCCAAAGCCTTTTTTGCCTTCTTTCACAACTAGCACTGTCCCAGGGTAGATGCTCCAACAGCTTGGGTCCTTCTGGTAGGTATGAAGCTTAAGTGAGAAATAAATCCAAGTTATTCTCAGGGTGGTTGCTTCTGTCGCATATCTTAGCCTGAAGTGAAAAGTCAAAGTGAAAGTCACTCAGTGGTGTCTGACTTTTTGGGACCCCATGGACTATATATAGCTTGCCAGGCTCCTCTACTATCCTGACTTAATTAAAAAAGCTTTTTTCCTGCAAAGATAAAACAGGTTTCAATCTAAATAAAGAAGTTTACAAAACCACAGTGTTTACAAAGAACACTTTGTTCTTAAACAAAATGAGTTCCACAGGCAAGAGTTTAAGAAGTCATATACTATGGCTGATTCATGTTGATGTTTGACAGAAAACAAAATTCTGTAAAGCAATTATCCTTCAATTCAAAAAAAGTCATATAAAATTCTTTAACAACTGGTAACAGAAAAAACAGCCAAACACACATGTATAGTCATACTTTTGTGGTATAGCGGATAGTCACACAGATTTCATTCCTTGAGTTTTAAACCACGTATCAGCTAGTCACCTAACTAGAGGCTCATATCCCTTAATGTGTCAAGTTTGTGAAAACCAACATAGGATTATAAGGTAATCAAATTACGGAAACTTGGTAAGACCCTTAATATGTGGTAGCTATCATAAAAGGTGCATCAATCAACTGATTAGTCTGACAATATTTGTCAATTTGTGTAATTATTACTAAATCTTCCATTCACAATTTAATGCATACAACTGCCCTAATTCATTAAAGGTAAATATGTAATTTTTCCTTTCCTTTCCCAGGCTAGTTACCCCAAATGTAATGCAGAAACACTGGGTCAGACAGACACTTTTTTTGACTCCACAGCATGCAGGATCTGTTTTCTGACCAGGGATCAAACCCTTGCCCTCTACCATTCGGAGAATGGAGTCTTAACCACTGGACTGCCAGTGAAGCCCCCACTTTTTAAACCCATCTCTGCTGCTAAGTCGCCTCAGTCGTGTCCGACTCTGTGCGACCCCATAGACGGCAGCCCACCAGGCTCCCCCGTCCCTGGGATTCTCCAGGCAAGAACACTGGAGTGGGTTGCCATTTCCTTCTCCAATGCATCAAAGTGAAAAGTGAAAGTGAAGTCGCTCAGTGTCCGACTCTTTGTGACCCCATGGACTGCAGCCTACCAGTCTCCTCTGTCCATGGGATTTTCCAGGCAAGAGTATTGGAATGGGGTGCCATTGCCTCCTTAGCTCATGCTATGCTAAGTCACTTCAGTCGTGTCCGACTCTGTGTGACCCCATAGACGGCAGCCCACCAGGCTTCCCGGTCCCTGGGATTCTCCAGGCAAGAACACTGGAGTGGGTTGCCATTTCCTTCTCCAATGCATGAAAATGAAAAAAAGTGAAGTCGCTCAATCATGTCCGACTCTTAGTGACCCCATGGACTGCAGCCTACCAGGCTCCTCCATCCGTGGGATTTTCCAGGCAAGAGTACTGGAGTGGGGTGCCATTGCCTTCTCCAAACCCATCTCTAACATATTCAATTCAGGTGTAGGGAGGTGTACACACACACACACACACACACACACACACACTTACTCAAGGTATCAGGGAATATGTAAACTGCAAACACTACTGTTTCTGCACATGCTGTTGACTCCACAGCATGCAGGATCCCTTAAAAAAAAAGGGGTGCTCATTTTAGTGACTAAAACCTGACACCACTGTCTTTCATGTTCTCCATGATACTCTTAGATGCTTATCAAATAGTATTTAAGAACAGAATGGCAGTTAAAAAGATTCCAGAGATTAAGATTCTGAAGCTAAATTGGGGGACCACAAGATAATGTTTAAATGCTCTGGTTGAAGAGGGATGACCAGATGTGGTTGCATGCCTGGGTTGAATGTGTCTAGGCATGGAGCTGTGGGAATAAGAGCATTGTCTCAGGAAAAGGGGGCATTAGAAGGAGTAACAGAAGTTTCTGTGATGCAAAATGACCATTGACATTTCTAGGTTTTTCCTCCAACTAGACTGTATTTTCTCTTATGATTAATAACATACTGAATTTTACCATCTGATAACTTCATGTATTCAAGACAGTTCATATTTCAACTATTAGATACATGGAATCTCCCAGGATATATTATGAGGATTTCTGTAGTTTTATTTACAAGATACAAAATAGATAAAAATTAAATCTCATCATGCTGAACACTGCAGAGATGAGGTTTATAAAGTAAACTGACAATCCAACACTGCAAACTAAATGTTTCAAACTCAAAATGTTTTTCACTAATCATGAAGGACTTCTCAATAAACACAAATGCTATTTTGTGTGTTCTTTGATAATACTAATTATCATGTAATGATCCATTACACTTCCCAAGAACAGGCTGCAAAACAAAACAACCCAGGTCACAAAATATCTAAGACTTAAAGAAGCAATGGTCCCCAGGACCCCCTTTTGTTTTGGCTTCAAGTTTCAAGAATCAGATCAGATCAGATCAGATCAGTCACGTCCGACTTTTTTCGACCCCATGAACTGCAGCACGCCAGGCCTCCCTATCCATCACCAGCTCTCGGAGGTCACCCAGACTCACATTCGAGTCAGTGATGCCATCCAGCCATCTCATCCTCTGTCGTCCCCTTCTCCTCCTGCCCTCAATCCCTCCCAGCATCAGTCTTCTCCAATGAGTCAACTCTTCGCATGAGGTGGCCAAAATACTGGAGTTTCAGCTTGAGCATCATTTCTTCCAAAGAAATCCCAGGGCTGATCTCCTTCAGAATGGACCGGTTGGATCTCTTTGCAGTCCAAGGGACTCTCAAGAGTCTTCTCCAACACCACAGTTCAAAAGCATCGGAGTATATTAAACGCTAACTTCGTATATGAAGAGATGGAATCAAATTCTTTAAAACATAAGGTGAAGCACTGTTGTTCACTCAATTTTGAGGCTTTTACTCAGTTTTATTAAAAAAAAAAAAAGATTGAGGCATGTGTCTCTTTCAGATTAACATTGAACTATACAAAAGCTTTTCAGATGGCTGAAACTTAACTTCACATGCCAAAAGCTTAGATTTGAATTAACTTCAAAACTTAAAAAGGTATGCAATTATTGATACGCAAATGAGAACACATGCCCAGAAGGTAAGCTGGACAAAACCACTTGGTTGGTGGAACTGCGCTTCAAATCATGGCCTTCCTCTACTAGTTTCTCCTCAGTACAGAATTGGGTCATTGGTCCAAAGTTATCTAAACCTTAAAAAGTTTATAATGGAAAGCACTTTCAATAAAGTTCCCTGTGTCTGCACGTAACTTATCATGTCAACTTCATTTAATCCTTCATTTGTTAACCAAAATCTGCACTTCAAATGGCACTAAGACCAATTCTTTCACATGGTCCTACAAAGTAAGTTAACGAGAAGCAAAACAACTTCAGTGACGATAAACGCATATCATCATTTATTTAATGTTTAAGCTCTTGCACTAGATTTTTACAAGCTGGTGAACACTGACAAATTATTTCTCCCACAGAACTATAACCACTTGTTCCCGGACAGTATAAATATATGGTTGAGCTAACGTTAATACACATCACCATTTTATCAATTACATAATAAAACAAATTGTCAAGTATCCAAATATTAAGTTACACAGCTCAAAAGGTATATAAAATATTAAATGTCTGCTCAATTCATTAGCAGAAACCCACTTTGTTTTTTTGCAAGAGAGGCTGGGAATCACACTTCAAACAAAACTAAGTCGGTAAACAACTTCAGGTAAGTATGAAAAAAAATTACAAGAATTTCAGAAATTTTGATTAAGAATTGTTTTAGTTACAGTAACAAAGTATTTCTACCTTTTAAAAAAATATTTACTAAATTAAAGCGCATATTCTACATGTTCTGCACAAGACAAAGGCAACATTTTACTAAAAATACTTAATAGTCCCCTCCCATTCTTTTTTCAGGCCCTCCCTGTAAGTTGCACCCCAAAGTGCATACATTAAAATGAACTGTAAGGCTTTTGTCTGGAGACATTAAAGACATGTGCTTCTGTACAATGTAGATCTTCAAAATGGAGGCCTTATACAACATAAAATGAGATTTATAGAAGATATTAAATAATCACTGTAAGACTTGGTTAATTAAAAAGGGAGCAAATCTGATGGATACTGGTGTGAATGTGGGAGATGTAAACATATTGTGAGCAAACAAACCTCATAGGCCCTATTTTCTATGTTTGAAATGATGCAAGGAATAAACCACATAAGGTCCAGAGTGTTCATAGTTCCTGGGATTTGTTCTATACAATACTAAAAATATACAAGTATTGTGCTGGGTATTTTGGCACCTAGTCTTTCTAAATTTCTTACATACTGGTAAGATTCTGGCATGGAAACAGATTTAATGACATGACTCAATACTGCATGATTTCAGGAAAGGTCAATTGGTACAAATTATAAGCACATATTAAATGCTGAATAGCAAGAATTCTTTACTAGTATCCAAATAGGTTGATCATAACCTGAACAGAGACTACAATTCTGCCAGACCTATGGCCTGGTAAAACTGCTTTTCAACACTCCTTATGGAAGCTTCATCAGACTTATTCACCAAGTCAACTGGGCTATCTGCTATGTATGACAAATTCCATCCTGTCTCAGGTTCCACTTCCAATCAATGGCATCATGTTTTATTGAATGCAACAGTTGTTTCTATGCCCATTGGAGTCTTTGAAGCGCAGCCGCATTTTAGGACGATACTTCTCCAAATACAAAAGTTGCTTGCTGTTAAAAGCTCCTCGCCGCTTTCTAGAAGGAAGAAAACAAAGGAAGTAATTAAAGCAAAGTCCTTCTAGCATATTAACATTTACTGTTTCATAGCAGGCAATTATCACCTTTCTTGTAGCAATTTATCTTCTGATTATTAAATTGTGACTTAATGGAGAAATATGGACTGGCAACATGTGTAAAGGGGAAAAGAGCTGTAAAAAGTTAATTTTCTAAATCTTTGGGGTGGTGGTGATTAAAATAGTCAAAACTTATGAATCCATTCATATAAAGTCCAAGAAAAGGCAAAACTAGTTTACTGTAATATGTGGCCGAGAGAGTGCCTCTGGTGGCTGGGAAGGTACAAAGAACATCAGGGCATTTTCTGGAATCACCAATATATCCTATACACTGCATTGAGTAGCTATTTTATTTGGCTGTTATGGTCAATTCATCTATCTTTGAGATCTATGCATTTTACTACATATAAATTACACCTCAATAAAAAGGCAAATAAACAACTTCATCAAGTAAATCAATAATTCACAGAATTATTACTGGATTAGAATTTTTATAATATGAACATCTACGTGAACGGGAAAGATATTTCCTGGTGTCAATACTATCTCAAGAATCAACAAAATGGTCAGATAGGCTCTTAGAAACAAATGGCTTTCATAGTATTAATATATTTAAATTCACCAACATTCAATGAGGAAATAAAAAGTGCAAATGAAAAGAACTTATTAAATACATACTGTCTTATGAACTGTACTGCATCTTCATATTTCATTCCACCTTCAATTAATGCTAGGGCAACAAGCACTGGAGCTCTGGGAAGAATTTTTGATATATTATTTTTCAAAGTCAATTTCTGGAAAATTCAATACTCCAAACATTCCCCTATCCAAAACCACTATTATTTATGCCACACTTCCTATGTTAGTATTTATAGAAAATGTTGGACATTAATAAAAATATCACTTTCGCATCAAATCCAGGTTTTCATCTACAACCAAAAAGAAAACTAGTAACTACATAAACTAATACAAGTGAGTCTAGAAATTAAGACTTATATTACTGGAGAGCAGTATCTTGATAAATGCTGACAATATTTCCTTAAGTTCCTAGCAGTGAAAAATATTTTCCACTGAAGTATCTTCCAGAAAGATTTGCTTTGTTTCATGATCAATTAGACTGAGACACAGCTGCATGCCCACCTCTGCAGAACCATGCTGTTTCATTTCACTCTTCTCCACTTGGACTTTTTTGGGGGCAGCAGGGGCCGAGGGCATTGGTAATAATATGGACACATGTATTTTGGCACTACTGGGTAATGAGTTCCTATTGATTCAGGATGCAAAAATATACCACATTCAATTCAAAACCATCTTAGTGATTTTCCCAGTAAGCTCGGACAGTGATTATAGGTACAACTTAGAACACATAAATTAAGCAATTCTGCCCATACAAGCAAGTATAATAAATTTTGGCAATAGCACTCATCAGTTCCAAATATATTGGAATACATTACTCTGTTACACTCACCTACTTTCAGTAAGCCAACAGAGCAAATTGATTCACAAACTGGTGACTGTCTTTACAGGAGTCAAAAATGAAGCTTTCACTAAGAATTAAGATCGACACCATTAAATGGGTTTACAAAACTCTCTTACCTGCCAAGGCCTGCAACACAATGAACAGCAATACAACAACCAGGGTCTTCACGAAACTTAATTTTCACAAGACTTAACCAATCATCAACAATCTGGTTAGATGGTGGTGCGCCATCATCAAAAGGCCAATCCTAAGTCAAAAGAATATACATTTTAAATTTTTAAATAAATACCACACTAATAATTCTAAAATTCTAACATCCAAATGTTTTCAAAAGCATTTTATCTTTAATAAGTGCTTCTTTATGAAACCTCAGTCAATGAAATGCAAATAAATGCTGAATCTTTATGAAGATCTTTTATTACTTTAAATCTCTGGTCAGCTTTCACCTTTATTTGGAAACTAAGACTATAATTTTATAACAACTTCAACTTGCAGCACAGTACTATAAACACAGAGGAACCATTAAACACTTACAAGAACATGGATGCCTTCTTTCTCCACAAGAGTAGTGTCATAAGTTGCTTCACATACTCTTACGATTGTGGTAACTCCATACTTCTTAAGTTCCTGGATAAAAACATGGAAACAGCAAAGGGTTTATACAAACGTTATTCTTTTGTTTTGTTCTTATTTTTAATGGGCTCTAGAGGATGGGATGGGAAAATAATCACATTATTCTTGCTCACAGTTTGTCATTTTGATCATCTCTCTAATAGGTATTGTTGGTTAACAGAAAATCATATGTTGAAAAGAGAAGCAGTCTTTTGCTTTAAAAGACTTTTAGTACAGTACAAGACTATACTAAAATAGCACTGAACAGCAATGTTAAACCACAGATTTTTATAAATTTTAAGTTAAAAAAAAGTCCATGACCTTTCATTTACTAAAGTTGTTTACAGTCATGGCAATGCTGGCTGGCTGAGGATCAGAAGCCATTCAGGAACCAAAGGAATCATTCATGACAAAGTCATTTGACTTGACATATATTAATTCTTTAAATTTCTCATTTGCAGCATACAGTGTATAGTTTAGAGCCTTAAAAATATACTTAAAGAATCTAAAATCTCAAAAATGCAGTGTTAAACTTCCCACCATTTAAGATTATAGGCTTTAAAACGCAATGTATTATTACTAATTATAACACTTGGCATTTAAAAAATATATTGACGATAATAAAATTTAAAAGCACTTCTACGATCTGGGTGGGCTATTTTTTATTTCTGATTATTTATAGATATTTATAAAATAAAATGCATATGCATACAAATGAATTATTCAACATTACAATCCTTTCTGACTCAAAAGAGGTTAAGCAGTGAGATAGTTTTGACTATCGAGCAACCACCAGAAACAGAATTAAATCAGTGGATGAAAATTGTATCCTAAGCGTCAAAAGAGGGCCAAGACATAAACTAACTTTGGTTTATAGTTGTCAGCCATTATGCTTAGAAAATGTAAAAAATCCACAAAGTGAACCTCCTTCCAACAACTTTATAAACAACAAGCCACAGGTAACAGTCCACATATAAATTTAAATGAAGAAAACTGTGAGGCATGAAGAATTAGATATTAACTTATAAACCTAATCTATTTCAAGTACATGGCCTTCTCAAAAATGTATAAAATAATTCACCTAACCTAGAGAAGACAGTAATATTTCTGGGAGTTGGAGCTATTGTCATCAACCACCTCACAATTTTTAAAATACTATTATATAAAAGCTCCACTATTGCACTACAATCAGTTTAAGCTATTAAAAAGCATCAAAACTCACCTCTATAAATTTGCTTAACGTTGCATTAGTTGGGTTGTGTGTAATAAGAAATCTCATGTTCCTGTATGTAACTTCCACAGGAGCTGGGCGGTTCATTCGAGCCATGTTAATTAAAAAACACTCAATAGGGATATGAAAGAATTTAAAAAATTGAATACAGAAATGATGCAAAGAAACACAGTCAACTTTAATATACTCCACTTGAATTTCTCAGTGCTTTTAAGTATGAAGTTGGGAGTAATGAATGAATGAACCTCTTAACAAGAAGCAGCAATTCTTCAATCCAGTAATACTGAGGCAATAGAAAGGAAGTGCACTGAGGTTTACCCCATCCAGATCAGAACTCTTGTATAAAAATGCTCTGTGGATTTCAATTCAACACTTCTGTGTCCAGGTTAACCAGTCTTATGGGGGCTTCTTGGTTGAGTAGTAATGAATTTCTGCAGTTCACTTGTCTGCATAGAGGTCGTGCTGTGCCTGGCAGTAATCTCCACTGCCCTTCAGAAACTCCATAAATGTGTGACCGAGAACACCACAGAACTGCTGTTTAAAAGAGAGAAAAATGTTGCTTTCAATTCAAAAGGAACATGTTTGTACAGTATTTAACTGCATAGCTATCTTTTCAAATTCGGGCCCAAGCTAACTTTCTAACTTTCACTTGAACCACAAAAATACAAGGGTGACTACAGGTTAAGTCAGTAAGCAAAGATTACTTTAAACTGAAATTACTGATCTAATACAAATACTGCTCAAAGAATATCACTGTTACATTTGGTGAATATCCCTTATATACATTCTTCTATTAGTTACTCCTTTTAATACTTAGCTATTTGCTTTTACATTGTTATAAACTATTATGCACAACTTTCTATATTGATTTTTTCCAACTGGCAAAATATTTTTACATATTACAAAAATTCACTATATTGGTCAATACATTAAGAAAGAAACTGGTTTTCAAAATGCTACCATATATACTGTCCCATTCATTCCTTCACAACCTATGAACTTACTATTTCCCTTTAACAGTTATCCCTCATCTGAGTCTGGAAGTTGATCAACTAGTTACATGAAATACAAGCACACTACATACACATACATAGAACTTCCATTTATAACTATAAAAAAGATGTTCATAATTGTAATATTCTTTTGTAGTTTGTATTTTTGGGGAACCTTCAAACACCATCCAAAGGACAACCTTATTAAGCTTGTTGCTGCCGGTGGGGGCCAGATCCTCCTTAGAAAGCCCAAGCCAGACAGTGACGTGACTCAAACCATCAATACAGTCGCGTAACATGCGAAACCTGATTCTGATCAGCGCTTCTGCACACAGTATATCATCTACGAGGACTTGTCTAATCATTGCCCAGAAAGGGTTTGGCAGGGCAAAGTCTGGATGGCTCCTTCCAGCTGGTTTATAGATTGTGTGATGTCCTCTGAGTTGCTCCCTCAGTTCACTGCAACTGAACTCACAGTGTGATAACCTAGTGATTGCACTGTTTTCATCTGTCACATTTTTACAAATAGGTAGACTCATTAATCGGAGAAGGCAATGGCACCCCACTCTAGTACTCTTGCCTGGAAAATCCAATGGACGGAGGAGTCTGGTAGGCTGCAGTCCATGGGGTCGCGAAGAGTCAGACAGGACTGAGGGACTTCCTTTTCCCTTTGTATTTTAAAATAAAAATTTCACTAATCCCGTCTTAAAATGAAATCTAATCCAAAGAAAATGACAGAGGGATGTGGTAGTGTTGTTTAGTCACTAAACTGTGTCTGACTCTGCAGCCCCACTGACTAGTCCATTAGGCTCCTCTCTCCTTGTGATTTTACATGCAAGAATACCAGTGTGTGTTGTCGTTTCCTGAGGTGGTAATCTAGGGGAACTGGTGGTGGGGTGGTGTGAATTACCTTACATTTTGCCCACAAGTCTCAAAAAGCAAGTTAACTGTTACCAATTATACTTTTCCCAAATTCCTCTTAAAGACCTAAATGAGTTTTATGCTAATATCAAACATAATATGAATGTTCACACGATATTTTCAGAATATATACAGGAAAAGCACTGATGTTGACATTAGTCTTCTTCCAAGTAGTTTATAAGGAACTTGTGTGGTGGGAAGTAAACAGGACTGAAAAAATATTAATAGCAGGTTAACAAGAGCACTAAGAGCCAGCCACTGCCTCAATCATTTTACAGGTATTCTCAGTTCAGTCGCTCAGTCCTGTCCGACTCTTTGTGACCCCATGAATTGCAGTACGCCAGTCCTCCCTGTCCATCATCAACTCCTGGAGTTCACTGAGACTGATGTCCATTGAGTCAGTGAGGCCATCCAGCCATCTCATCCTCTGTCGTCCCCTTCTCCTCCTGCTGCCAAACCCTCCCAGCATCAGAGTTTTTTCTAATGAGTCAACCCTTCGCATGAGGTGGCCAAAGTACTGGAGTTTCAGCTTTAGCATCATTCCTTCCAAAGAAATCCCAGGGCTGATCTCCTTCAGAATGGACTGGTTGGATCTCCTTGCTGTCCAAGGGACTCTCAAGAGTCTTCTCCAACACCACAGTTTAAAGCATCAATTTTTCGGCGCTCAGCTTTCTTCACAGTCCAACCCTCACATCCATACATGACCACTGGAAAAACCATAGCCTTGACTAGAAGGACTTTTAGTGGATAAATTAACTAATAAAATCGTTATACTTCTTCCTTAGAATGAACAGTTTATTCTGACACCTTTCCAATGACAGTGAAATAAAGCAATCTGGAAAGCTGTTATGGTCAAGGGCTCTTATCTCAGTATTCTGATTTCCAAGTGCTAACCTCTTTCAATTGAAAGCTATTTTGTAGAGACAGTATTGCACACCACCGATTTCCATATTTAACAGCTAAAATTCGTGTTACTGCCTAGTCTGATCACATCTTTTCTAAGTAGGCTGTTTAAGGAGAAATCACAGAAAGAAATTATTTAACGAAACGGTGGTTATTTTAGGATTTTTTTTTTTTCCCTGAGTGAAGCCACGCTGTGATCTTGAGGGGTGAGGGAAAGACAGATGATGGATTTCCACAAAAGCATAAATATCTAACGTCTTTCTGTTTTGCCCAAGACGTTCCCCTATTTCCAATTTCTTCACCCCAGCAAAAATTGTGATAGGAAGTTTGGAAATCCCAGGTAATTTCCCCATCCCACTGTCAACTGCATATAATCACAGAAACACACACGGCCAGGGGTGGGTGGGGGGAGCGGGGGGTGCGGCGGCAATATCTGTGCAGAAATTTTTCATATTGCAGAGTCAAAGCAATATATCTCTGTAACTGTTTGACAAATGCTTAATTGGAGAGTTTTTTCCACAACTTATACTTTATATAATGCACCTGGAATAATTCATGTATAAAATGCTGCTTACTCCTGAGAATGCTCTAGCATTCCTGTCTTCAACTTTTTCACTGCCATCACACTAAAATTCATAGAAAAAGAGTAACAGGATGATGGAATTTCCTAGCAGTTCAGTGGTTAGGACTACGGGCTCTCACTGTGCTGTGTGGTCAGTCGCTCTGTTGTGTCCGACTCTCTGCGACCCCACGGACCGTTTGCCTGCCAGGTTCCTCTGTCCGTGGGGATTCTCCAAGCAAAAACACCAGAGTGGGTTACCATGTCCTCCTCCTCCAGGGCATCTTCCCAACCCAGGTCTCCCGCATTGCAGGCGGATTCTTTACAGTCCGAGCCACCAGGGAAGCCTGAAAATACTGGAGTGAATAACCTATCCTTCTTCAGGGGATCTTCCCGACCCAGTAATCGAACCGAGGATCCGCGTTGCAGCCGGATTCTTTACTAGCTGAGCTACCAGGGAAGCTCTGCGCACTCACTATTAAGGGCTCAACCCCTGATCGGTAAACTAAGATCCCACAAGGCTTTCCTTGTGGCAAAAAAAAAAAAAAAGGCTCATAATCTAGATCTCATGAAATCAACGGTGCAAGACTATTGTGCAAATAACTTAGTATTCGTGGAATACTAGAGTTCCACGGGCGGGAGCTCAACCTCATTGTGGTCTGGCTGGCTACGGTACCACAAGCCGGCCAGAGGCAACAAGACGAGTTTCAAGAACAGCCCGAAGGGCCCAGATTACAGAGCGCCGTGAGTCGCTCGAGGCCTGAGCGGAGAGTGCCAGCCGCTCCCACGGCTCTAAGGCTGGCCGCTCCTCGCCTGACGGCGCGCCCCGCCTCGGGGCCGCGACAAGCCCAGACTTGCTCCCGCCGCCCCGGAGGGGCGGGCGGCTCACCTGGCGGGGCCGCGCAGCCTGGGTCACGGGTCCGCGCCGCGCCTTCAGGCCGGCGCCGAGGCCATTTTGTCCGAGCGCCGGTCGCGGTCGCGGCTGCGGCCGCGGAGCTCAGGATGGCCGCACAGGCCGAGTCCCGCCGGCCCGCGCCGGTGTCCCGGCCCGGTCCCCGAGCGCTGCGTTGCCCGCCCGCCCGCTCGCCGGGTCCGGGGGCGCGCCCGCAGCACTGACGCGCAGCCCGCGCCCCGCCCGGGCCACGTCCCCGCTGCCGAGCCCCGCGGCAAACAAAGGGGCCTGAGGCACTGGCCGGCCCGCCAGACGTCAAGGCCGGCGACGGTCACAAAGCGGCTTCTGTGCCGCAGGCCGCCCCGCCCGCCGCCGGGCCTCGGGCAGGGACGCAGGCAGGCGCCGAGCTGCTAACAAAGGCGGCGGCGCGGGGCGTGCGTACTCACAGGAATATGTCTACTCATTGAAGATTGTGGCCTAACCATACAGCCGGTCCCGAGGCGGCGGCGGCGGGGCAGGGGCGGCGGCGGGCGTAGTGCGGTGGCGGCGGCTTCGCAGGCGGCAGGGGCACCGGAGTCGGTCCTGCAGTGAGCGGCCCAGGGAAGAGCGCGCAGCCTCGCCGCCCGCAGCCCAGGCAGCCAATGCGCGCGTCGCGGCGCCCTTGCGTCATAGGGTCTCCTATTTATATGCGACGTGACGTGAGGGCCCCGGTGACCAATCGCAGCCAGGCTCCCGGCCGAGCGCCGGCGACAGAGGGCGGAACCCCGGCCCCCCGGACGTCACGGCGCGGCGGCGGCTACCGGCGTGAACCGGTTGATGAATGGCGGCGGCCGCCGTCGGAGCGGTGGCTGGCGGGGGGTGGGCGGGAAGGTCCGGAAAGGGCGCGGGGAGGGAGACCGGGAGTGGGAGGGGAGGCCGGGAACGGGAGGAGACGCTTAACTGCCTGACTAAAACCCCAGAGGGCTGAGGACACTCTCGTCACCGGAGCAGGCCTGAAGCTGGCCTCGGCTCAGCACGCATTGCCTGCGGGGCCGGCACCGAGCCGCAGTCCCGGCCTGGGCTCCTTTTGCTGAGAGTCAGATCACAGTTCGCTCTGCCCGCGGTTTCCCCGGGCACCGCGCCCCGCGATCCCTATCGCCAGAAAATGGTTCTGCGGGCTCCGCAGCCCTGACTGCGGGCGAGCCGAAGCGGGCGCTCGAGCAGGACGGGCGTGATTCAGCGAGCAGCCCACAGGAGACGGGAGAGTCCCTTGGATGCGCAAAAACGTTCCTGCTCCCCACAGGCAGCTTTGGTCGCGCCTTCACACGGTGCATGCGGGCGACTGCATTTGGTTTGAGCGTGGCATTTGGAAATCGCACGCGTCCTTTGTACCTCTGCTCATTTGACGTGTTGTCACGGATCATGAAAGGTTAGGCAGCGTTCTAAAAATTAATCTTCGGTTTGGTCAAGGATTGATATAATTGCGTCAAAGCTAAAGCTTTCCTTTTTGTTCGTTTTCAGAACTCTCTCACTCTCTTCATAATTGAGGCCCATCACCATTGTTCTCTTACACAAGGGCAGCTCTTGTCATTTATAATCTGAAAACTTTCTCCTCTACTTTCTAGAAGAAGTAAACCCGAATTTTACTTGCTTTGAAGAACTCGGTTTTCTACTAATATTGAGGCCTTTTGTTTGGTGTTTTCATTGAGCATAGATTGGAGAGGCTTTAGGAATCAAATTTTTTCCTTAGTGTACAGACGCATTTTAAAATTTATTAGAGCTTCTACTTAGAAACTGCTTGCATAGTTATTCAACTTTTTAATAAACATACACTCTATAAATAAAGTAAGTGCTTTCAATAAAGAGATTTGGGTCGACCGCAAGGTTTTAGAGGAACCAAAGTTAAATTGTCTTCATTTTAAAGAAATTGCTTGCCTTGGAAACTTTGGACTCCATCTAAGTCAGGAAAAATTAAAGAGCTTGAGAAATAATACCCTTTCATTACGTAAAAATTTAAAACTTTTAATGGCAAAAGGCTTTTGACAAACGTAAATTATTTAATGGCCCACTGAAAGTATTGGTGATGTAGCATGGGCAGAATTAACACCATAGTGAATAAAATACTTAAGTGACATTTACAAGAGTGTGGTTAAAAAACATGTTCAGTCTGCGACTCCCCATCCAAAAGTTTGTCGGTACAGTGATGCTACTTGGAAGAATGAGAGCTTTTAAAGAACTGAATTTGGTGGGATGAGACATAAATTTAGCCAAGCAGAGTCAAATCAGTATTAACCAGTTTTCTTGTAGAACTTGTGATACAAGTTGAGCTTTGTGAGCCAGATCCTGTAATTATCACAAGCAGTGCTGACACGAAATATCCAGTTAGCTGTTGCTCATCAAGCTCTAAAAGCTGGGCTCAGACTCACAAGTGGACTAATAGGCTTTCCAGGGGATCGGTGAGGGTGTGGTCTTTGCCTCTCCTAGGTGGTACCACCTTGTTCTACTTTGAAAAGACACGCCTGCCATACAACCTAGCAATCCCACTGCTGGACATACACACTGAGGAAACCACAATTGAAAGAGACACATGTACCCCAATGTTTGTCGCAGCACTGTTTATAATAGCCAGGACATGGAAGCAACCTAGATGTCCATCAGGAAACAAATGGATAAGACAGCTGTGGTACATATACACAATGGAATCTTAGCCATAAAAAAAGAATATGTTTGAATCAGTTCTAATGAGGTGGATGAAACTGGAACCTATTAAACAGAGTGAAGTAACCCAGAAAGAAAAACACCAATACAGTATGCTGCTGCTGCTAAGTCGCTTCAGTCGTGTCCGACTCTGTGCGACCCCATAGACGGAAGCCCACCAGGCTCCCCCGTCCCCGGGATTCTCCAGGCAAGAACACTGGAGTGGGTTGCCATTTCCTTCTCCAATGCATGAAAGTGAAAAGTGAAAGTGAAGTCGCTCAGTCGCGTCCGACTCTCAGCGACCCCATGGACTGGAGCCTACCAAGATCCTCCGTCCATGGGATTTTCCAGGCAAAAGTACTGGGGTGGGGTGCCATTGCCTTCCCTGGATACAGTATGCATATATATGGAATTTAGAAAGATGATAACGACAACCCTGTATGCGCGACAGCAAAAGAGACACAGATGTATAGAACGGTCTTTTGGACTCTGGGAGAGGGCAAGGGTGGGATGATTTGGGAGAATGGTATTGAAACATGTATAATATGTGAAACGAATCTCCAGTCCAGGTTCGATGCAGGATATAGGATGCTTGGGGCTGGTGCACTGGGATGACCCAGAGGGATGGTATGGGGAGGGAGGTGGGAGAGGGCTTCAGGATGGGGAACATGTGTACACCCGTGGTGGATTCATGTTGATGTATGGTAAAACCAATACAATATTGTAATTAGCCTGCAATTAAAATAAATAAAGTTACATTTTTAGAAAAAAAGACACGGATGAAAAACTAGGTGAAGATTTTGCCCTCAAGAAAAAACAAAACTTGAAACAAGATGTATTAATAAATGTGATCTTGCTCAGCAGCTCACTAAATTTTCTCAGGGTAGTCATGGGCCTGCCACTTTGGCAGCTGCCATGGTTATATGTGTCCTGTGGTCTTACGGTTCACTGCTAAGCATGTGTGCTATACTGAGCCAAGTAGTTTTAAGCTGCTGATTAAAACTACTTAGAGACCAGTGGTCCATCCTGTCATTGGTTAGGAGGCTCCTGTGGTCAGTACAACTCACCTACCTCTATAGATTTGCACTTGAAGCATCAGCACCCAAACTCATTAAAGCAGTGTTCAGACTGAGCCAACAGGCTTGCAAATAGTGGTCCAGACATCCAGAAGTAAGATACTAGCTCTGAAAAGGCAGTGCTCCAGAAAGAAGCCCTAAGATGGAAGACTTCTTTTCCAGCTGAACAGAATACCCATGTAGCAGTTAATAATACTTTTCTCAGCAAAACATGTGTCCTTGAATTCATTATGGTAGGCATATTTAAAATATTTAAAATGCACACGCCAACATTTGGGAGGTAAAGGAGACTATAAGAGCATTAAGGAAAATCCTTATGGAAGATGAAACACTGCAAAAGACTACAAATGAACAAAAACTGAAGAAGAGCGGAGAGTTATTTAAAGGATGGCAGATCTGATAAAGGAATTATTGATTCCACTTTACCAGACATATAAAAATTGGAGGATTTCAACTCTTTTCTATATTCTTGGATTTATTAGGGCCATGAATGGTAGATTGAGGCTGTAATCAAGTCTGATAAAAAAAAATTTAAAGCAAGAGTATTACCATTGCAATGATAGAAAGATCAAATGTCATGACAACCACCTAGAAAAATTACCATATTGAAAGGTATGATGATGTACCAAATGTATTTAATAGAGGCAAGTATACCTGTGGATGTCTGGAAACCAGTGAAGAGAGTATATCTCTTCTTAAGTATATCCCCAAACTTAAAAAGTGTCCTGAAAGTTCAGGGATACAACCATGGCTCTTATTTTAACATTGTAACAGTTTATCTTCCTTTTTCTGTTATGGAACAGCCTATTTTATATCTAAAGTGAATGTTCTTGTGGGATTTGTTTTAAAAAATGTTAAAAATGGATAGTATACTTAAGTTTCTGTGAACATATACTTTTAAGTGGGTGAATGTTGTTTAAAGCATGCTCTGTGTTAAAAACTGACAGTCTTCTTCCTCTAAGTTATTGACTTAAAGTTTTATTGTCTTTTTAATAGCTATATATTTTGTGTATTTATTATTTTTAATTGAGGTATGATTGACATATAACATATTAGCTTCAAGTATATGAAATGAGTCAATATTTGTATTTCACAAAATAAGTCTCATATGTAAAGTATGATTTTTCTTGGGATGAGGATTTCAAGTCTTTTAAATATGCTAGATAAATAATAACCAAACAACAGTGATGCATCATCATTTCTATGCAATTTGTAGTCACAGAAATTTCCAGCAAGCAATTAAGCTTGTTACAAGCCTTTCAAGTTTAAAGTCTGTATAGGCTAGTTCCTATACTTGGGCTATTATGTTTTGATGCAGTCAGGCATGGAAACTGTCAGGTGATTGCTAAAAATATAAATATGTTTAAATAAAAGAATCCTGCTGGATCAGAAATTAGTGTTTTATTAAGTCATCAAGCCCAATCATTAGATGTATTTTTTTCTCTGTAAAATTGACTTAAGGCAGTTTTCAAAAAGCCTTTTAAAACTGTTTTAAGAAATAGTTCTCTTTAGTAAATCTCTATTATGTCTGTATTCTGTCCTTTTACTTATGTCTAACTTTAATCAACTTAAATACAGACCCTCAAGTTACTTAGATAAGTCTTCAAATCAGATGAAACTGTTTTAACATTCAAAACCCTGCCTCTTAATATAATGAGTATTTACTTCTGTGGAGGTTCAGCATGCATATCTGATGTGACAGATTAATAAAGAGAATATTTCTATTTGCCTACTGGAAGGTAGTGTTTCCTTGGGATACTGAATAAAGGACTTACTGTGAACCTATAACTTCATAGCATTTTCATACCATGTCATTATTATGACTGATTCACATACTGGTATCTGGACTAATCTAAGAAAATTCTTCTTATATTTAGATAATTTTTGGAAATCAGGAGGGCCACAGTCTCCATGTAATTGTTTAGGACATGTTGAATTATGCCAGTCTGAAGTGAGGCAAAAATAGCTTCAGTTCAGTTCAGTTCAGTTGCTCAGTCGTGTCTGACTCTTTGCGACCCCATGAATCATAGCACGCCAGGCCTCCCTGTCCATCACCAACTCCTGGAGTTCACTCAGACTCATGTCCATCAAGTCGGTGATGCCATCCAGCCATCTCATCCTCTGTCGTCCCCTTCTCCTCCTGCCCCCAATCCTTCCCAGCATCAGAGTCTTTTCCAATGAGTCAACTCTTTGGAAACTCATGAGGTGGCCAAAGTACTGGAGTTTCAGCTTTAGCATCATTCCTTAGGAAAGGAGAATTTACTTTGGCCAGAGAAAAGGAATGGAGTATAAATAAATTTTAAAGGTTTATTATGCATGTAAAGGCAAAACTCTCCCTTGACAGGCTTAATTTATAGAGTTGGCATTTAGAGTGCAGATAATCCAGGCAGACACTGACTCAAGCAGCATTACTAGGGTCAACCTTATGTAAGAAGGAAAGTTTCTTCTACTTAAGATAGTTATCATGTAATGTATTTCTGGAGTCCTCTGACACATTAATAGAGTAGATACCCAATTTGTCTGAATATGATTAGGTTATTTTCCCTCCAGAAATCCTTTTGGGTATCCCATTCCCTGTCTTCCTAAATTTTCTATGCAGGCTTCTCCTACTTTTTTCTCAGTCCCTTTAATGATGATGTTCACTGGGTTTTTGTCTCTGGCTACCCGGGGTTTTCACTGCATGCACCTTGGCATTTTCACTTATTTGGTGTACAGTTTCTCCTCTTCACTTGTTCAAATGCCTAGCCGATTCCAGGCACTCTGCTATCTTATGATGGAGAATATAAACATTATATCTACCTCCAATGGAATTTATATACAAATGAGGAAAGAGAAAAAAAGTTACTAAGTGAATAATATATAGTAATAGGTGCTATGAAGGAGTTTCACAATAGCTGGGGCAGTTACTTCAGACAGAGAAGTCAAGGGGCAGTGTCTCTCCCAGGAGACCCAGACCTAAATGGTAAGAATTAATCATTTGGTGGAGGAGGAGGAGGAGGAAAGAGATTCTTGGTGGAGGAAATGACAGTAGAAATATACAAGGTAGGAAAAGTTTGGTTGTCCTCAAGAAGCTGATAGGCTTGAGGGGCTGCAGCAAAATCAAAGGGAAGAAAGGTGGGAGGCAGTTTTGCGATCTGGCAGGAGCTGGATCATGCAGCAACCTTGTAGTCCATGGTAAATGTGTGCCTTACCATGCACGCACTTAGTCTCTTCAGTCGTGTCCCACTCTTTTCCACCACATGGACTGCAGCCTTCCAGGCTCCTCTGTCCATGGGGTTTTCCTGGCCAGAATACTGGAGTGGATCGCCATTACCTTGGGCTTCCTGGTAGCTCATTCGGTAAAGAATCTGCCTGCAGTGTAGGAGACCTGCGTTTGATCCCTGGGTCGGGAAGATCCCCTGGAGAAGAAAATGGCTACCCACTCCAGTATTCTTGCCTGGAAAATTCTATGGACAGAGGAGCCTGGTGGGCAGCAGTCCACAGGGTCCTGAAGAATCCAGTATTACTGAGCAACTAACACTTTCACTTTCTCCAAAATAAGACCAGTAAAAGTCTATTTTATTTTATCCTATGGTGCTGAACTTTGTAGGCGCACTGACATGTTTCATAATTCACATATCCATTTTCACTGTCAAATGTTTGTAATGAGTAAATCAAAAGCATAAAAGAAACAAAGATCCTCAAATTATGCTTGGAGAAAGGGACTATTTCTGAATATTTCAGGGAGACAGATGTGTGGAAATGCCTAAGTTGTGTATTTAAGTATTCATAGAACGAAGTCCTGATAACTATATTAGTAAGAAAAGCTAAAATATATTGTGCTCATTATTTTCCAATCTGTGCTAAACACATTTGCCTTTTTTCTTGAACTTAGAAAAAAATCAGGCTCTGTGATAGGAATTGGTTAAAAAAAAATTAACATATAGTAGGTGATATCACTTGAGATATCTACATTTGGCATATTTTTCACAATGTCTGTTAGTGAGGAATTAACCAGTTGAATTTAATGAAGGAAATACTTGGTAATATTAAATGAAAAAAGGGTACAAGTTATAATTTGTACAACTACAAAACTACAACATTGTAAAATACAAGTTAAAAATAGAAATAAACCAAATGTCAGCAATTTTCTAACTGCTTATTGTTGGGGGTGGGGAATATCAAATGAACACTTAGCAGATTTAAGTCATATCCAATATTCTTAATATTTTCTGAATCTCAGAGACTATTTTCAGAAAATGAATGTCTGAAATGTTATTTACGGGGAAGAAATCTGAAACATTTCGTTGTATGAAGGGGGAACAAAAGTAAAAATATTTTAAAAAGATCTTAAAAAATAATGCCTCTGCCTCATATGCCAACAAGATGTACTGATATTGTGGGCATTTGTGATAGATGTATTAATAAATAGTCATTACAGAAAAAGAAAGGAGACATTTGTGTGGCAATTTGAAACAGGGAGCTAGAATTTGTCCCAGAAGAGGTTGTTCTGATAGGTCTGTAGCCTTGATATAATCTTTTCAGCAGAGATGGAGGTACCAGGTTATCCTAATCTGACTCCAGTTGTCAAAATATAACAACCATCTTTTTTTGAATCCACATTCCCAGGGAATTAATCCCACTATAATTTACTTTTAAGGAGAACTTATTTGCCGTCACTTGTAGGAATATAATGTCCAACCAGTGAGAAAATCCCTGAGAATTTAAATAAAAAGAAATCTTCCATTTCCTTTTCTTTCTCTCTCTCTCTTTTTTTTTTTTTTTTGGTTAAAAATTCTTTAGAAATTGATATCTGGCAAAACCAATACAATATTGTAAAGTTAAAAAATTAAAAAAAAAAGCAAAAAACCTGAAAAAAAATAAAAATTAAAAAAAAAAAAGAAAGAAAATTGCACCAGAAACTCTGCCACAATGAGGGTGTCTATATACCATATCTGTGGTTATAAACCAAAAGATTACTTGTAAATATATGATTGACATTTGGAAACATCTAAAACTTGAGTCAAAGGTAATTTTTGTATCTTGTAAGATAAGTCAAACTGGAATGTGACTGTAAGCAGAAATTAAATCAGTTTTATTATATCTGTCTGGAGGAAGGTTATGAGAACTGAAGCAAAATGATAACCAGGTACGTAGAACAGTAGAGCCTAAAGATTTGAGGGTTGTCAGTATTTATCCAACACTGTCTAGGAAAGAGGTGCTAAATCTGTATACAGTGAACATGTTGGCTGTTTTGTGTTCTGGTCTATGTGTTATCTTCTATGAGTTTGGTGAAAGGGAATCACAGAATATGTAATAAGTTACTGAAGTTCCATCCTCCCTTCTCATTCTCATGAATATTTCAAGAGAAATTGTTCTCTAGACCAATCCTACTAAAAGTTTGGTCTGTGATCTAGAACCAACCAATCTACACACTCTTTGTTGCTGGTCTGAGAAAAGATAAGTATAAAAGTATTTAAAATTTTATAGCAATTTCATAGGGTAACTTTATGTTTATTGAGTTTAATTGTATAAAATAAGCTTGTATTTTTAAGTATTTGAAATTTTAATTTTTAATTAATTCACTTTTATTAAGAAATATTACTGAAAAGTTTGGAAATTGACTAGTTATTTAGTGAAAAGAATTACTATGGGTACCTTCCTTTAGTCTTTTATGCATGAGGCTGCTCCATGATCTCTTGCAACAGGCCACAGACCAGTACCAATTCTATACAACAGGGCCGGTAACAAGGCTGCACAGCAGGAGGCGATTGGCAGGCAAGCAAGTGAATCCTCATCTGTATTTATAGCCACTCTGCATCATTCACATTACTGCCTGAACTCTGCATCCTGCTCAATGAAATCAATAAATGTATGCACTTGAATCATCCCCGCACCACCACCCCTCCACTGTCTGGCAGAAGATTGCCTTCCATGGAATCTCAATCCCTGGCACAAAAATGACTGGGGACTGATACCTTACAATATTATTTATTCCTCATCTGTCCATCCTGGGTTGCTGTCATCAAGAGGAAAAAAACATTCATACTATTTCTCAGCTTTCTGTAATAAGCTTTAAGGACTATGATTGTGGTTTTACAAATATATAAATATGTTTATGGATATATGGGCCTGTGCCAGTCAGGACAACTTAGAGTTACTGCAGCATACTTCCATAGAGTTAAAAAGGAAACTGCAAATGTTATTAATATTTACAACATCAGATGACAGCAAGGAAAAGTATGTCAACAACAAACTTACAGACTTTTTATAGTCTTTGGGAAATTTGTTCTTTAACCCAGATTGCTTTTTACTGCTATTTAAGCCCTTCTGCTTATATTTAGTATTCATTGTGTAAAGTAAGTTCACTATTTTTCACAAGTAATGATGGAAATGGAACTCCGTTGAATAGTTTTATTCACTGTTGCTTCCCCAAATAACTCTATACAAGTTCCTGATGTTTACATGTCATATGATCCTTTCAATTAATTTTAAATGGCTTTGAAAAGTTATTACAGAGGAGTATTTATAGTTATAAGAAGTAATTAGCCTCCAGTTAAAATAAATAAAAAAATTAAAAACTATATATTTTTCTTCATTAGCATGTTATTTTTAGACCTGAATTGATTTTGATGAAATTCAACTGGTTAATTCCTCACTGATGGACATTGTGAATATCAATGACCAATGTCTTTTCTCTCCAGTGTTCTTTCCAGTGAGAAAAGGAACAAAGGTGAGCAAAACCATCTAACCTCACACTGCCATAGAGTCTTACTGTCTTGGATATGTCTTGTCCAAAGCCCATCATCCTGCTCTATGTACAGGCTTTGTGATAAACACTTTATGAAAATTATCTGACAACCTACTTAGCAGATGAGAAAACGCATTCTTTATTTTCTTTTTGAAACCCTCTTGTTTTGTCTCTCACTCTGGGGGATCCAGGTTTATCTCCCCCTGTCTTCCTAATCTCCAAGTGTTGATATTTTTAAGGATATTTATTATTTTTTCTCTGGTATACTCTACACAGTATACTCTGGTATACTCTACAGTCTCAGAGTCATTTAGAAGATTTGTTTGGTTTCAACTTCCAAACATTACCTGTGCTTCCAGTAGACTTTTGTCTTGAGTACCAGATACATATTTTCATGATATGAACTTCAAGTAGCTCATACTTCATGGCCAAAGCTGAGTCAATAATCTCCCTTCCCTATGAGACCAGTTTTTTTTTTTTGTTTTTGATACCAGTGACTTTTGTCTCAGGCCATCAGATTCCCCAGCCAGAAACCTGACAGTCATACTAACCTCCTTCCTTCTAGTCACATAATAGTTCAGTTGCTCAGTTTTGTCTGATTCTTGTGACACCATGGACTTAAGCACTCCAGGCTTCCCTATCCATCACTAACTCCCAGAACTCATGTCCATCAAATCAGTCTATCCAACCATCTCATACTCTTGCCCTCTTCGCCTCCTGCCTTCAATCTTTCCCAGCATCAGGGTCTTTTCCAAGGAGTCAGTTCTTCACAACTGACAAAGGTGGCTAAATTGTTGGAGTTTCAGCTTCAGCATCAGACCTTCCAATGAATATTCAGGACTGATTTCTTTTAGGATTGACTGATTTGATCTTGCAGTCTAAGGGATTCTCAAGCGTCTTCTTCAACACCACAGTTCAAAAGCATCAATTCTTCGGTGCTCAGGCTTCTTTATAATCCAACTCTCACATCCATATATAGCTACTGGAAAAGCCATAGGTTTGACTAGAGGGACCTTTGTCAGCAAAGTATTGTCTCTGGTTTTTAATATGCTGTCTAGGTTGGTCATAACTTTCCTTCAAAGGAGTAAGTGTCTTTTAATTTCATGGCTGCAATCACCATCTGCAGTGATTTTGGAGCCCCTCAAAATAAAGTCTCTCACTGTTTCCATTGTTTCCCCATCTATTTGCCATGGAGTGATGGGACCAGGTGCCATGATCTTAGTTTTCTGAATGTTGAGATTAAAGGCAACTTTTTCACTCTCCTCCTTCATTTTCATCAAGAGGTTCTTTAGCTCTTCTTTGCTTTCTGCAATAAGGGTGGTGGCATCGGAATATCTGAAGTTATGGATATTTCTCCCAGCAATCTTGATTCCAGCTTCTGCTTCATCCAGCCCAGCATTTCGCATGATATACTCTGCATATAAGTTAAATGAGCAGGGTGACAATACACAGCCTTGATGTACTCCTTTCCCAATTCTAAACCAGTCTATTTTTCCATGTCCGGTTCTAAGTGTTGCTTCTTGACATGCATACAGATTTCTCAGGAGGCAGGTAAGGTGGTCAGCCTTACAGGAATACAAGAGACAGGTGTTCCTGTCTCTTGAATTTTCCACAGTTTGTTGTGATCCACACAGTCAAAGGCTTTGGTATAACCAGTAAAGCAAAAGTAGATGTTTTTTTCTGGAATTCTCTTGCTTTTTCTGTGATGCAGTAGATGTTGGCAATTTGATCTCTGGTTCTTCTGCCTTTTCTAAACCCAGCTTGAACATCTGGAAGTTCATGGTTCATGTACTGTTGATGCCTGGCTTGGAGAATTTTGAGCAGTACTTTGCTAGCATGTGAGATGAGTGCAATTGTGCGGTAGTTAGGACATTCTTTGGCATTGCTCTTCTTTGGAATTGGAATGATAACTGAACTTTTCCAGTCCTCTGGCCACTGTTGAGTTTTCCTAATTTGCTGGCATATTGAGTGCAGTACTTTCACAGAGTCATCTTTTAGAATTTGAACTAGCTCAACTGGAATTTTATCACCTCCACCAGCTTTGTTGGTAGTGATGCTTCCTAAGATCCATTTGACTCCCCATTCCAGGATGTCTGGCTCCAAGTGAGAGATCACACCATCATGATTATCTGGGTCATGAAGATCTTTTTTGTTTACTTTTTCTGTGTATTCTTGCCACCTCTTTTTAGTAGCTTATGCTCCTGTTAGGTCCACACCATTTCTGTCCTTTATCATGCCCATCTTTGCATGAAATGTTCCCTTGCTATCTCTAACTTTCTTGAAAGAGCTCTAGTCTTTTCCATTCTATTGTTTTCCTCTATTTCTTTGCATTGGTCACTGAGGAAGGCTTTCTTATCCCTTCTTGCAATTCTTTGTAACTCTGCATTCAAATGGGTATATCTTTCCTTTTCTCCTTTGCCTTTAGCTTCTCTTTTCTCAGCTATTTTTAAGGCCTCCTCAGACAACCATTTTGCCTTTTTGCATTTCTTTTCTTGGGGATGGTTTTGATCATATCCTACTGAATAATGTCATGAACCTCTGTCCACAGTTCTTAAGGCATTCTGTCTATCAGATCTAATCCCTCAAATCTATTTGTCACTTGCACTGTATAATCGTAAGGGATTTGATTTAGGTCATACCTGAATGGTCTAGTGGTTTTCCCTACTTTCTTCAATTTAAGTCTGAATTTGGCAAATAGGATTCATGATCTGAGCTACAGTCAGTTCCCAGTCTTATTTTTGCTGACCGTATAGAGCTTCTCTATCTTTGGATGCAAAGAATATAATCAATCTGATTTTGGCATTGATCATGGTGGTGGTGTCCATGTGTAGAGTCTTCTCTTGTGTTGTTGGAAGAGGGTGTTTGCTATGACCAGTGCGTTCTCTTGGCAAAACTCTCTTAGCCTTTGCCCTGCTTCATTCTGTACTCCAAGGCCAAATTTGTCTGTTACTCCAGGTATCTCTTGACTTCCTACTTTTGCATTCTAGTACCCTATGATGAAAAGGACATCATTTTTCGGTGTTGGTTTTAGAAGGTCTTGCAGGTCTTCATAGAGCCAATCAACTTCAGCTTCTTCAGCATTACTGGTTGGGGCAGAGACTTGGATTGCTGAAGGATTTACTTCAATTATAATTGGCTGCCGATTTCTATTGAGTCTATCTACTAAAAATCTCAGAAAGTGGCCCTCTCCCTCCACTTTTTACTGTCAACCTTCCTTCATTTGTTCTCCCTTCCTTCATTCATCCCTTTAACAATTTATGCTAATATGTACTGAAATAGCTTGATTCTATGACTTCTAGTCTTGTCTCCATCTGGTCCATCCTGTATTTTTTAAAAATTCAATGCCTTTTAAAGAAAAGCTAATATGACCTTGTCATTCTCCTACTTAGAATTCTTCAATGGCTCTCTATTAACTTTTAGAGAAAGTCCAAATTAGCTGACACTTAAGACTCTCCAAATTATGCCTTTGACTTCCCAGTGCTACTCTCTACTGTTACTCTCTAGTCTTTGAAATCAACTGTGGTTTCCAAAATATTTGCCATGCTTTCTCATGGCATGGTCTGCAATTCCTTTTACCCAAAAGTTCTCTTTCCACGTCTCCTAAAACACTACAATTAATTAGCTTATGAAGTTTTCCTGGTTGCATATCAATGTCTGTACCCCCTTCCCTGTGCTTCCACAGTATCTTGTGCATACCTCTATTGAAGCATTCATTGCATTATGATAGCCATTTTTGTAAACTCTGTCTGTCTGACTCATACCCCATGAAACTTTACAAGGCAGAAGCTAGGTCCTATTAATTTCACTGTGCCTAACACATTACTTGGCACATAGTATTTAATGAACAATTCCATATTTTGTGGTATTGCTTCATGCTTGATTTAAAGATGTTTAGAAGACAGTGCTGGTGGTTGGTAGGACACAGAACCCAAAAAATAGAATCTAGCAACAAACAATGAGGTTAGAATGTGAAATCAAGAAAGTCATGATAGCAGGCTGGCTTATCTTGGATAATATCAAAGACAGATTGTTTACTATCTTTTTTGATTGTTATTGCTATATTTGAGTATTTTTCCTAAAAGATTATTAATAACTCAGTTTTACATTACTGTTTAGAATAATCTTATTTTTTATTCCTCATAAAAGAATAACAAGACAAAAGAACTCACAAGTAGTGTCAGTGACTCAGAAATAAATTATTGATTGAGTACAGATTCACCTAAAGGGATAGTGACACACTAATCTCTTTGGCAGAGCCTTTGCACAGAGAGAGCTTTGCCAACAAAGGTCTGTCTAGTCAAAGCTATGATTTTTCCAGTTGTAATGTATGAATGTGAGAGTTGGATGGTAAAGAAAGCTGAGCACCGAAGAATTGATGCTTTTGAACTGTGGTGTTGGAGAAGACTCTTGAGAGTCCCTTGGACTGCAAGGAGATCCAACCAGTCAATCCTAAAGGAATCAGTCCTGAATATTCATTGGAAGGACTGATGCTGAAACTCCAATACTTTGGCCACCTGATTTGTAGAACTGACTCATTGGAAAAAAGCCCTGATGCTGGGAAAGATTGAAGGCAGGAGGAGAAGGGGACGACAGAGGATGAGATGGTTGGATGCCATCACTGACTCGATGGATATGAGTTTGAGTAAGCTCCAGGAGTTGATGGTGGACAGGGAAGCCTGGCATGCTGCAGTCCATGGCGTCACAAAGAGTCAGACACGACTGTGTGGCTGAACTGACTGAACTTGCACAGAGGATTCTAGACTTGACTTTCCCATTGGTGCCGTCCTCCCTTTGGTGCACTGAGACAGAGAGGAATCATGGTCTGAGAAAAATACTTAACATGGAAAACCTAAAGCAAACTTATTATAATAATTTTTAGTTGTTCTATTAGTGTGATTAAGATTTTAGATTTGCCAAAATGTGTACTTGAAGATGGAGTTAACTTTTTTAAAGTTTAAGGAAAGGTTTCCTTTGTCTTGCCTATTGTACCAAAGGAATGTTAACTAGGATTCATGTTGATGTATGCAAAACCAATACAATATTGTAAAGTAATTAGCCTCCAATTAAAATAAATAAATTTATATTAAAAATAAAGTTTAAGAGTGTGGCATGTGTTCTGTTGACTGGTGGGGAATCGCTACATACACTGAAGGTACTGACGAATCATTGGTAATGATAGTTATTTAAGAACAGATTTTATAATATTTATAATAGTTTTCCTTAAATCCTTTTTGAGAGGGGAGAATCCTGGCTACTGGACATGTAAGATTTAATTCAGGATGGCAAACATCTTGTGGTAGTTGTAACCTATTTAGGATTTTATCCTATAACCATGCACATAATTTATGATTATGAAATCATTAAACATGGCCCGCCAAGGTTTTTTTTTTTTTTTTTTTTTAATTCTTGGATCCCTCAATTCTGCATAACAAAATGTTTCATTCTTATAGGGGCTTTTTATCTTTTCAAATGACTCTATGTGGCCCAGCCTGTCTGTCTCCCATGGTTATTGTATAAGGTTATTGTAAAGTGTTTTTATCTGTGTGCCTTTTTGAAGCAGCTGATATTCACAAGCTGTTAGAATGATGAGAAGCAGCAAATACATTCAGGGGATGGAGGATGTTTTTCCAAATATAAGAAGATGAGAGAATTTTAGAGCCATATCAAGATGGAACTTGAAAGGCATAAAATATTATCCAATTATACCTCAGGGAACAGAGCCCTAGAGAGAATAAGTGACTCACCAAATGCTCACAGAGCGTCGTAAAGTCATATCAGAGCCAAGGGGAAGTCCTAACAGGAACATAACTTGTATCTCCATGCAATTTAACTCACAAATGATTTTCTTTATATTATCTGATTGCATCTATTACTGATTGTAATAAGGTATTGGAAGGAGAGTTGGCTACCCCATCTTCCATAAAAAGAGGTTGAAACACTTGTAACTAAGCTAAAAACTGAAACCTGCTCCCAGACTCGTTATTTTTCTCAGAAAACCAAGATCCACAGGTTAAACAAATGCTCAAATATCCTCTGAGGCTGCGGATATCAAACTCTTTAGAGGCACCTGGAATTCACAAGTTGGGATCTGTGAATGCTAAAAGCTCCCACGT
Organism: Tragelaphus eurycerus; assembly: GCA_935064755.1. Taxonomy (NCBI): domain Eukaryota; kingdom Metazoa; phylum Chordata; class Mammalia; order Artiodactyla; family Bovidae; genus Tragelaphus; species Tragelaphus eurycerus. The sequence continues at coordinate 531,802 of CAKXYN010000041.1, read as the reverse complement.
GCTGCTGCTCTAGGGTAGCTTATCATTAGGCAGAGTGAAACCATGTCTTTAGTAGTATGTCACACAGGAAGACAAAATCATCTATTTCTAGTGCAGTGGGGCCAACAAAACTCCCTGTGGTTCCAAGAATTATGATTGCAGTAGCAGCTCAGCAGGCGTAATAATATTTCTGGTAAGTAAAATTTCTGAAGCCCATGCCACTTATACAAATTGGTATTTGAAGAGACAGAAGAGAGGGGGACACAAGTTCAAGGATTTTACCTCCTATAGGTCTAAATGTGTTTTAATGGTATGAAGATTGAATTCTTAAATGCTCTGATTTCCAGTTAATTCTCCAATGTTCTTATTTTTACTGTGAAAATCTGACTCAATCCTCTAATGGTGGAGATGGTTGCTATGATGAGTCATACCTGTGTCTTTACCTATCTCAGGGCAGTTTCTTAAGACGTTCTGAGTTCTATGCAGTCCATTTTCTTTGCTGAGACAACTGTGTTCTCCACTGAAGAAGAAAGGGTCAGTTAGCAATAACTTTCTATTACTAGAAATGAACAGGAATTGTTACGGGACTGGAATGATGAAAAGAAATGGAGGTCTGAGTTTTCTATGAATACTTGGAACAATTACTGCTTTGCTTGGCTCTGTTCTGATATCAGCCACATGTTAACATGTTTAGCAGAAACCATACCATATGTTTCAGAACTGTCTGTATTGCCTCTAAGAACAGTCTTGTCCTTGGATGGATCTGACAAAAGTTTCTGTGACCATTACTATGCACTGATCTAAGGGATGGAGATCGGGGTTGGTTGGGGCGGGGGGGGGGGGGGGGGGGGGGAATACAACTGTGAAAAAATGCTGTCCTCAAAAGTGACCACTGTGTAACCAATTACAGTATGGCAGGATAAAATATATAACATGTTTTCTGCTGGGCATCATGGGAACCCTGAGAAGTGATGCCTAGGACTTCACTGATGGGGAAGTGGGACTTCCCCAGTGGGACGCTGCACTCTCAAAACAGGGGACCTGGGTTCGATCCCTCAGGAAACTTGATCCCACATGCTGCAACTGAAGATTCTAAGACCTGGCATAGCCAAATAAATACTTATATATTTTATATATATATATAAGAAGAAGTGATGCCTAATTCTGCTGGGGTTGGAATGTGGGAGTGAAAGCAAAGAGTCTTAAGAAGGGACTAGAGTCTAGAAGACAGTATAAGGATTTCTGGTCCCAGATTTTGAATCAAATACTTCTAGTATTATGATAATTGGATGAAAAGAACATGAACACTTTTCATATTGGTTGAATTTTTGTAGAGGGATGAAAAACTTGACAAGAATAGAGAAAAATTCTATTGTAATGAAGTGTGCTTGAAAACAAAAAAAGACTGCAAGACTGAATTGTAACTAAGTACACTTCTGGTGAGAAGAATTGTAAAGTCTTTTTTAATTGTCTCTGCTGAGAGGAGTCTATCATCTATTAATCTGAATATTTGTGGTTCCAGTATTTTGCTGTTTTTTTTTTTTTTTATCAATGAATTACCAAAAAAAAAAAAAAAAAAAAAGAAAAGAAAAAGAAAAAAAAAGAGTATAGTTTATGTCTATGAACATTTCTAGATTGATAACTGGGAACTTCCAAATGGGCTTGTAAGTTTCTTAAAATAATGATATGGTATCATTAAATAACTAATATGATATCACTAACTTTAATGCCCTACTATTATTCTTTCTTATCTTCTGCTTTAAACAATTGTAACAATTACCTTTTAAATAATCCAATATCAATTAAGTTAATTTCTCCATTAAAATTATATTCTCTAACAAGGCCAAACTTTTGTTTAGCTGTTAACACCATCATTTCCTTCCCTATAACCACTGTATGAATTTTAAATCACACTTCTTGTTCTTATACACAAAGACACTGAATTCCTATCCCGTGATGTAATCAGAGATAATGCAATCAGTCACCAATAAAGACACATTCCTTAGGTGAGATGCTTTTGTTGGGGGCATTAAGATCAAAATATGTGTAATGTCCAGAGAAGATCTAGCTACACTGTAGCACTAAAGTAGCTATACTACATGCTAGGATTCCAAGTCAAGTCTCATTAACTTGTCTTCAGATCAGATCAGTCTCTCAGTCGTGTCCGACTCTTCGCGACCCCATGAACCGCAGCACGCCAGGCCTCCCTGTCCATCACCAACTCCCGGAGGTCACTCAGACTCACGTCCATCAAGTCAGGGATGCCATCCAGCCATCTCATCCTCTGTCGTCCCCTTCTCCTCCTGCCCTCAATTCCTCCCAGCATCAGAGTCTTCTCCAATGAGTCAACTCTTCGCATGAGGTGGCCAAAATACTGGAGTTTCAGCTTTAGCATCATTCCTTCTAAAGAAATTCCAGGATTGATCTCCTTCAGAATGGACTGGTTGGATCTCCTTGCAGTCCAAGGGACTCTCAAGAGTCTTCTCCAACACCACAGTTCAAAAGCATCAATTCTTCGGCGCTCAGCCTTCTTCACAGTCCAGCTCTCACATCCATACATGACCACAGGAAAGACCATAGCCTTGACTAGGCGAACCTTTGTTGGTAAAGTAATGTCTCTGCTTTTGAATATGCTATCTAGGTTGGTCATAACTTTTCTTCCAAGGAGCAAGCGTCTTTTAATTTCATGGCTGCAGTCACCATCCGCAGTGATTTTGGAGCCCAGAAAAACAAAGTCTGACACTGTTTCCACTGTTTCCCCATCTATTTCCCATGCAGTGATGGGACCAGATGCCATGATCTTCGTTTTCTGAATGTTGAGCTTTAAGCCAACCTTTTCACTCTCCACTTTCACTTTCATCAAGAGGCTTTTTAGCCCCTCTTCACTTTCTGCCATAAGAGTGGTGTCATCTGCATATCGGAGGTTATTGATATTTCTCCCGGCAATCTTGATTCCAACTTGTGTTTCTTCCAGTCCAGCATTTCTCATGATGTACTCTGCATATAAGTTAAATAAACATGGTGACAATATGCAGCCTTGACGTACTCCTTTTCCTATTTGGAACCAGTCTGTTGTTCCATGACCAGTTCTAACTGTTGCTTCCTGACCTGCATACAGATTTTTTAAGAGGCAGATCAGGTGGTCTGGTATTCCCATCTCTTTCAGAATTTTCCACAGTTTATTGTGATCCACACAGCCAAAGGCTTTGGCATAGTCAATAAAGCAGAAATAGATGTTTTTCTGGAACTCTCTTGCTTTTTCCATGATCCAGCGGATGTTGGCAATTTGATCTCTGGTTCCTCTGCCTTTTCTAAAACCAGCTTGAACATCTGGAAGTTCACGGTTCACATATTGCTGAAGCCTGGCTTGGAGAATTTTGAGCATTACTTTACTAGCGTGTGAGATGAGTGCAATTGTTCGGTAGTTTGAGCACTCCTTGGCATTGCCTTTCTTTGGGATTGGGATGAAAACTGACCTTTTCCAATCTTGTGGCCACTGCTGAGTTTTCCAAATTTGCTGGCATATTGAGTGTAGCACTTTCACAGCATCATCTTTCAGAACTTGGAATAGCTCCACTGGAATTCCATCACCTCCACTAGCTTTGTTCGTAGTGATGCTTTCTAAGGCCCATTTGACTTCACATTCCAAGATGTCTGGCTCTAGGTCAGTGATCACATCATCATGATTATCTGGGTCTTGAAGCTCTTTTTTGTACAGTTCTTCTGTGTATTCTTGCCACCTCTTCTTAATATCTTCTGCTTCTGTTAGGTCCACACCATCTCTGTCCTTTATCGTGCCCATCTTAGCATGAAATGTTCCTTTGGTATCTCTGATTTTCTTGAAGAGATCCCTAGTCTTTCCCATTCTGTTGTTTTCCTCTATTTCTTTGCATTGATCACTGAAGAAGGCTTTCTTATCTCTTCTTGCTATTCTTTGGAACTCTGCATTTAAATGTTTATATCTTTCCTTTTCTCCTTTGCTTTTCGCTTCTCTTCTTTTCACAGCTATTTGTAAGGCCTCCCCAGACAGCCATTTTGCTTTTTTGCATTTCTTTTCCATGGGGATGGTCTTGATCCCTGTCTTCTGTACAATGTCACGAACCTCATTCCATAGTTCATCAGGCACTCTATCTATCAGATCTAGGCCCTTAAATCTATTTCTCACTTCCACTGTATAATCATAAGGGATTTGATTTAGGTCATACCTGAATGGTCTAGTAGTTTTCTCTACTTTCTTCAATTTCAGTCTGAATTTGGCAATAAGGAGCTCATGGTCCAAGCCACAGTCAGTTCCTGGTCTTGTTTTTGCTGATTGTATAGAGCTTCTCCATCTTTGACTGCAAAGAATATAATCGATCTGATTTCGGTGTTGACCATCTGGTGATGTCCATGTATAGAGTCTTCTCTTGTGTTGTTGGAAGAGGGTATTTGCTATGACCAGTGCATTTTCTTGGCAAAACTCTATTAGTCTTTGCCCTGCTTCATTCCGTATTCCAAGGCCAAATTTGCCTGTTACTCCAGGTGTTTCTTGATTTCCTACTTTTGCATTCCAGTCCCCCATAATGAAAAGGACATCTTTTTTGGGTGTTAGTTCTAAAAGGTCTTGTAGGTCTTCATAGAACCTTTCAACTTCAGCTTCTTCAGCGTTACTGGTTGGGGCATAGACTTGGATTACTGTGACATTGAATGGTTTGCCTTGGAAACGAACAGAGATCATTCTATCGTTTTTGAGATTGCATCCAAGTACTGCATTTCGGACTCTTTTGTTGACCATGATGGCCACTCCATTTCTTCTGAGGGATTCCTGCCCACAGTAGTAGATATAATGGTCATCCGAGTTAAATTCACCCATTCCAGTCCATTTTAGTTCGCTAATTCCTAGAATGTCGACATTCAGTCTTGCCATCTCTTGTTTGACCACTTCCAATTTGCCTTGATTCATGGACCTGACATTCCAGGTTCCTATGCAATACTGCTCTTTACAGCATCGGACTTTGCTTCTATCACCAGACACATCCACAGCTGGGTATTCTTTTTGTTTTGGCTCCATCCTTTCATTCTTTCTGGAGTTATTTCTCCACTGATCTCCAGTATCATATTGGGCCCCTACTGACCTGGGGAGTTTCTCTTTCAGTATCCTATCATTTTGTCTTTTCATACTGTTCATGGGGTTCTCAAGGCAAGAATACTGAAGTGGTTTGCCATTCCCTTCTCCAGCGGACCACACCCTGTCATATCTCTCCACCATGACCCGCCCATCCCAGGTTGCCCCTCGGGCATGGCTTAATCTCAGTGAGTTAGACAAGGGTATGGTCCTTGTGTGATTAGATTGACTAGTTATCTGTGAGAATGGTTTTAGTGTATTTGCCCTCTGATGCCCTCTTTCAAGACCTACTGTCTTACTTGGGTTTCTCTTACCTTGGGCGTGGGGTATCTCATCCCGGCTGTTCCTGGCTGCTCCTGGCCAGCGAAGCACAGCCATCGCACCTTACCTTGGACGAGGGGTCTCTCCTCACCGCCGCCCTTCCTGACCTCGGTGGTGGGGTAGCTCCTCTCGGCCGCGCTCTTAGTGCGCGACGCAGCCGGCGGGGCGCTCTTAGTGCGTGACGCAGCCGGCGGGGCGCTCTTAACTTGTCTTAGCCAATAAGAATTCTCTCCTTAGGCTACTCACATAATTGGTTATTCACAAAGAGGAAGTATATTGACCTTTGACTTTCACTTTGGAGTATGGAGGCCAACACACTGCATTTTTACACACCACCATTCAATAACCCTGGAGAAGGAAATGGCAACCTACTGCAGTATTCTTGCCTGGAAAATTCCATGGACAGAGGAACCCAACAGGCTACAGTCCATGGAGTCACAAAGAGTTGGCCATGATTGAGCACATCAGCACTCAATTACCACAGCGGATTCTGTTCAAACTTGAGTAACCAAGAGTGGCATTGATACCTTCAAAAGTCTCCATTCTTATGTCTTACAATTACTGGATACTTACTTGATTTAGCAAAAAACCTTGAACAAGACAGATTTGAACTGTGTGGGTCCACTTATATGAGGATTTTTTTTAAATGCTGCTGCTGTTGCTGCTGCTAAGTCACTTCAGTTGTGTCCGACTCTGCGTGACCCCATAGACGTCAGCCCACCAGGCTCTCCTGCCCCTGGGATTCTCCAGGCAAGAAAACTGGAGTGGGTTGCCATTTCCTTCTCCAATGCATGAAAGCGAAAAAGTGAAAGTGAAGTCGCTCGGTCGTGTCCGACTCTTAGCGACCCAATGGACTGCAGCCCACCAGGGTCCTCCATCCATGGGATTTTCCAGGCAAGAGTACTGGAGTGGGGTGCCATTGCCTTCTCAAATAGTAAATACTAATAGTACCACTCAGTCTCAGGTTGGTTGAAACTGGATTTGGAGCTGCAAATATGGAGGAAAACCACAGGTACATCAGTTCAGTTGCTCAGTTGTGTCTGACTCTTTGTGACCCCATAGACGGCAGCATGCCAGGCTTTCTTGTCCATCACCAACTCCTGGAGCCTACTCAAACTCATGTCCATCCAACCATCTCATCCTCTGTACATAATGCTGACTATAAGTTATGGGTGGATTTTCAACTGTGAAGAGGGTCAGTATGCCTAACCTCTGCATTGCTTAAGCGTCAACTGTAGTTTCAGGTTGAATAGTATCTCTTAAGAAAAAAGATGGTTTTAATTTAATCAAACTTTTCGTTTGAGCTTTGGGGACCAGTTAAATACAATCTGGTAAATTTGTATGAAGAATCCTATGCAGCTATCATATATCATGGGCTTCTCAGGTAGCTCAGCAGTAAAGAATCTGCTTGCCAATGCAGAAGACTTACGTTCCATCCCTGGGTCAGGAAGATCCCCTGGAGAAGGAAATGGCAACCCACTCTAGTATTCCTGCCTGGTAAATCCCATGAACAGAAGAACCTGGCAGGCTACAGTCCATGGGTCACAAAGAGTTGGATACAACTTAGTGACTAAACAACAAGAAAAAAATATTTATATGTATGATATATCATTACCCAAGAATACTGAGAAGAGATATTGCCATGAAGAAATGTTAAAGGTATATCATAATGTTATATGACATAATCCTAATTTTGAAACAATATTTGTAGTACATTCAAAGAAAAAGTCTAAAGGAATACATCAAACTGCATATAATGGCTATTTCTGAAGTAGTAGAGATTTTGGACATTCTATATTGTATACTTTTATCTTTCAAATTATCCACAGTGCCTTGTAATGCTTTCATATATGAGAAAAACTCTATCTACATGTAAAAAAAAAAAAAAAAAAGACTAAGGTTGGGAGTTCTGTGGTGGCCCAGTGAGCTGGGGTTCAATCCTTGGTCGAGGAACTGAGATTCTGTAAGTCAAGCAGTATGGCAAAAAATACAAAAAACAAAAAAGAACAAGCCAGACTCAGGTAATAATAATCAAGTATTGTATTAATATAATTATATTCCTAGAGCAAAGATAATTTCAGATTATTAAGAAAATAAATTATGGTTCACCTTTTAATTATCAGATTGATTTTTTTTTTTAAATTATGAGAAGTACTGATTTTTAAACTTGCCAGTGACCAGACATTACAACTCAGGTGGCATAGTTGATAAATAATCCATCTGTCAATGAAAGAGGCCCAAGAAACTCAGGTTTGATCCCTAGGTCAGGAAGATGCCCTGGAGGAGGAAACAGAAATCCACTCCAGTATTCTTGCCTGAAAAATCCCAAGGAAAGAGGAGCCTGGCAGGCTATAGTCCATGGAGTCAGACAAGACTGAGGGACAGGGCAGGCATTGCAAAGCTCTTATTGGACCTGATTTCAAACTTTGACAATGCTTTGATAATCAAAACATAAATTTTATGACCATAATTCCCCCAATTATATGGAATATGTCTGATGTCAAATATTTGTTCTATTGATATTTGGGCTATAAATATATGCTATGCTATGCTATGCTAAGTCACTTCAGTCGTGTCCGACTCTGTGTGACCCCATAGACCACAGTCCACCAGGCTTCCCTGTCCCTGGGATTTTCCAGGCAAGAACACTGGAGTGGGTTGCCATTTCCTTCTCCAATGCATGAAAGTGAAAAGAGAAAGTGAAGTCACTCAGTCACTTTCTTAGCGACCAACTACGGTGCCATTGCCTTCTCTATAAATATGATCATGTGTAATTTGATGATGAAGGATTCAAATTACTTCTTAACAAAATGAAGCATTTTTTAACAGAAAAATTATGCACATAATTCTAATAGTCAAATGCTGTCAATTAGTCAGTCAGTTCAGTCATTCAGTCATGTCTTACTCTTTGTGACCCTATGAATCGCAGCACGCCAGGCCTCCCTGTTCATCACCAACTCCCGGAGTTCACTCAGACTCACGTCCATTGAGTCAGTGATGCCATCCAGCCATCTCATCCTCTGTCGTCCCCTTCTCCTCCTGCCCCCAATCCCTCCCAGCATCAGAGTCTTTTCCAATGAGTCAACTCCTCATATGAGATGGCCAAAGTACTGGAGTTTCAGCTTCAGCATCATTCCTTCCGAAGAAATCCCAGGGCTGATCTCCTTCAGAATGGACTGGTTGGATCTCCTTGCAGTCCAAGGGACTCTCAAGAGTCTTCTCCAGCACCACACTTCAAAAGCATCAATTCTTCTCTGCTCAGCCTTCTTCACAGTCCAACTCTCACATCCATACATGACCACAGGAAAAACAATAGCCTTGACTAGATGGACCTTTGTTGGCAAAGTAATGTCTCTGCTTTTGAATATGCTATCTAGATTGGTCATAACTTTCCTTCCAAGGAGTAAGCATCTTTTAATTTCATGGCTGCAGTCACAATCTGCAGTGATTTTGGAGCCCAAAAAATAAAGTCTGACACTGTTTCCACTGTTTCCCCATCTATTTCCCATGAAGTGATGGGACCGGATGCCATGATCTTCGTTTTCTGAAAAAGCCAACTTTTTCACTCTCCACTTTCACTTTCATCAAGAGGCTTTTAGTTCCTCTTTACTTTCTGCCATAAGGGTGGTGTCATCTGCATATCTGAGGTTATTGATATTTCTCCTGGCAATCTTGATTCCAGCTTGTGCTTCTTCCAGTCCAGTGTTTTTCATGATGTACTCTGCATAGAAGTTAAATAAGCAGGGTGACAATATACAGCCTTGACGAACTCCTTTTCCTATTTGGAACCAGTCTGTTGTTCCATGTCCAGTTCTAACTGTTGCTTCTTGACCTGAGTACAAATTTCTCAAGAGACAGATCAGGTGGTCTGGTATTCCCATCTCTGAGAATTTTCCACAGTTGATTGTGATCCACACAGTCAAAGGCTATGGCATAGTCAATAAAGCAGAAATAGATATTTTTCTGGAACTCTCTTGCTTTTTCCATGATCCAGCGGATGTTGGCAATTTGATCTCTGGTTCCTCTGCCTTTTCTAAAACCAGCTTGAACATCAGGAAGTTCACGTATTGCTAAAGCCTGGCTTGGAGAATTTTGAGCATTACTTTAATAGCGTGTGAGATGAGTGCAATTGTGCGGTAGTTTGAGCATTCTTTGGCATTGCCTTTCTTTGGGATTGGAGTGAAATCTGACCTTTTCCAGTCCTGTGGCCACTGCTGAGTTTTCCAAATTTGCTGGCATATTGAGTGCAGCACTTTCACAGTATCATCTTTCAGGATTTGAAATAGCTCAACTGGAATTCCATCACCTCCACTAGCTTTGTTTGTAGTGATGTTTTCTAAGGCCCACTTGACTTCACATTTCAGGATGTCTGGTTCTAGGTGAGTGATCACACCATCATGATTATCTGGGTCATGACGATCTTTTTTGTACAGTTCTTCTGTGTATTCTTGCCACTTCTTCTTAATATCTTCTGCTTCTGTTAAGTCCATACCATTTCTGTCCTTTATCAAGCCCATCTTTGCATGAAATTTTCCCTTGGTATCTCTAATTTTCTTGAAGAGATCTCTAGTCTTTCCCATTCTGTTGTTTTCCTCTATTTCTTTGCATTGATCACTGAAGAAGGCTTTCTTATCTCTTCTTGCTATTCTTTGGAACTCTGCATTCAGATGTTTATATCTTTCCTTTTCTCCTTTGCTTTTCGCTTCTCTTCTTTTCACAGCTATTTGTAAGGCCTCCCCAGACAGGCATTTTGCTTTTTTGCATTTCTTTTTCATGGGGATGGTCTTGATCCCTGTCTCCTGTACAATGTCATGAACCTCATTCCATAGTTCATCAGGCACTCTATCTATCAGATCTAGGCCCTTAAGTCTATTTCTCACTTCCACTGAATAATCATAAGGGATTTGATTTAGGTCATACCTGAATGGTGTAGTGGTTTCCCCTACTTTCTCCAATTTAAGTAGCTAAGTTTATTCCTAGACATTTAATTCTTTTTGTTGCAGTGGTGAATGGGATTGATTTCTTAATTTCTCTTTCTGATTTTTCATTGTTAGTATATAGAAATGCAAGTGTTTTTTTGCCTATTGATTTTGTATCCTCAAACTTTGCTAAATTCACTGATTAGCTCTAGTAATTTCCTGATACTATCTTTAGGGTTTTCTATGTACAGTATCATGTCTGCAAACAGTGAAAGTTTACTTCCTCTTTCCTGATCTGGATTCCTTTTATTTCCTTTTCTTCTCTGATTCCTGTAGCTAGGACTTGCAGAACTATGTTGAATAATAGTGGTGAAAGTGGACACCCTTGTCTTGTTCTTGATCTTAAGGGGAATGATTTCAGTTTTTCACCATTCAGAATAATGTTTCCTGCAGGCTTATCATATATGGCCTTTATTATGTTGAGATAGGTTCCATTTATGCCCATTTTTTGAAGAGTTTTAATCATAAATGGGTGTTGAATTTTGTCAAAGGCTTTTTCTGCATCTATTGAGATTTTCATATGGTTTTTATCTTTCAATTTGTTAATATAGTGTATCACATTGACTGATTTGCATATATTGAAAAACCCTTGCATCCCAGGAATAAACCCAACTTGATCATGGTGTATGAGCTTTTTGATGTGTTGCTGAATTCTGTTTGCTAAAATTTTGTTGAGGATTTTTGCATCTATGTTCATCAGTGATATTGGCCTGTAGTTTTCTTTTTTAGTTGTTGTCTTTGTCTTATTTTGGTATCAGGGTAATGGTGGCCTCATAGAATGAATTTAGAAGTATTGCCTCCTCTGTAATTTTTGGAAAGAGTTTTAGAAGGATAGGCTTTAGCTCTTCTCTAAATGTTTGATAGAATTCTCCTCTGAGGCCTTCTGGCCCTGGGCTTTTGTGAAAGGCCCACTCTTATAGCTTCATTCTCAGGTTGCATCTCTCCCAGCCTCTCTCACTACTTTTATACTCTCCAGGGAGTGGGTAAACCTTTCAATGATTGGATCATCTTGTTTCCACACCTCTTTTAATAGTATTCTAGGGAAGGGTCTGCAGAATCCTTTGTCACTGGATCAATTCAGTAGGTTTAAAGCAATAAATATAGGCTACCTATATGTGGTTATTTTTTAAAAATAATTAAATGAGACAAAAACATTTCAGCTTTCAGTTCAGTTCAGTTCAGGCACTCAATTGTGTCCGACTCTTTGTGACCTCCACAGGCCTCCCTGTCCATCACCAACTCCTGGAGTCCACCCAAACCCATGTCCATTGAGTCAGTGATGCCATCCAACCATCTCATCCTCTGTCGTCCCCTTCTCCTACCCTCAATCTTTTCCAACATCACCTTTATTGATGTATAAATAAAACTGTATATATTTAAGATATACAATGTGATGTATTTTATATTTAAATTAGAAAAATCTTTAGATTGAAATATAGTTGATTTATAATATTATATGAGAAAAGGTGAAGAACAAAATGATTCAAAATTTTAAAACTATATTTCACTTAAAGTTACTACCAGATAATGGCTATATTTCCCTGAGCTGTACAATATAGGTTTGTAGCTGATTTATTTTATGCACTGTAGCTTATACCTCTTAATATCTTTATCCTGCCTCCACTTCACTCTCTCCTTGATTATTAATGAGTTTGAACACGTCTTCATATATTTGCTGATCTTATGGGTTCCTTCTGAAAATCAGCTATTCATCTACTTAAAAAAAAATTTCCCGTTTCTTGTTGATTTGTGGAAATTCTCTGCAAAACATAAAAATAACAAGTAAACATGAAGGATATCGATTATTCCTAGAGTTGGAGTTGGAAGAGGAATGGATCTGGGAAGATTTATAGGTTATTTCAACTGCCTTGCTGTTTCCTAACTTGGTACAGGAAGTGGTGACCAAAACCATCCCAAAGAAAAAGAAATGTAAGAAGGCTAAGTGGTTTTCTGGGGAGTTTTTCAGTCACTCAGTCGTGTCTGACTCTGCAACCCCATGGACTACAGCACACCAGGCTTCTCTATCCTTTATCATCTCCCAGAGCTTGATCATGTCCATTGAGTCAGTGATGCCATTCAAGCATCTCGTCCTCTGTTATCCCCTTCTCCTCCTGCCTTCAATCTTTCCAGGCATCAGTGTCTTCTCCAATGAGTTGGCTCTTCACATCAGGTGGTCAAAATATTGGAGTTTCAGCTTCAGCATCAGTCCCTTCAATGAATATTCAGGACTGATTTCCTTTAGGATTGGTTTGATCTCCCTGTAGTCCAAGGGACTCTCCAACACTACAGTTCAAAACCATCAATTCTTTGGTGTTCAGCTTTTTTAATGGTTCAAATCTCACATCTATACATGACTACAGGAAAAACTATAGCTTTGTCTATACAGATCTTTGTCAGCAAAATTATGTCTCTGCTTTGTCATATTCTGTCTTGGTTTGTCATAGCTTTTCTTCCAAGGAGTAAGTGTCTTTTAATTTCATGGCTGCAGTCACTATCTGCAGTGATTTTGGAGCCCAAGAAAATAAAGTCTGTCACCGCTTCCATTGTTTCCCCATCTATTTGTCATGATGTGATGGGACCCGATATCACGATCTTTGTTTTTTGAATGTTGAGTTTTAAGCCAGCTGTTTCACTCTCCTCTTTCACATTCATCGAGAGGCTCTTTAGTTACTCTTCACTTTCTGCCAGAAGGGTGGTATCATCTACATATCTGAGGTTATTGATATTTATCTAGGAATCTTGATTACAGCTTCTGCTTCATCCAGCCCAGCATTTTGCATGATGTACTCTGTAAATAAGTTAAATAAGCAGGGTGACAATAAACAGCTTTGACATACTCCTTTCCCAATTTGGAATCAGTCCATTGTTCTATATCCAGTTCTAACTGTTGATTCTTGACCTGCATACAGGTTTCACAGGAGGCAAGTAAGGTGGTCTGGTATTCCCATCTCTTGATGAATTTTCCACAGTTTGTTGTGATCTACACAGTCAAAGGCTTTAGTGTAGTCAATGAAGCGACAGTAAGTGTTTTCCTGGAATTCTCTTGCTTTTTATATGAGCCAATGGATTTTGGCAATATGATCTCTGGTTCCTCCGCCTTTTCTAAATCTAGCTCATACATTGGAATTCTCAGTCATGTACTGTTGAAGCCTAGCTTAGAGAATTTTGAGCATTGCTTTGCTAGTGTGTGAAAATGAGTGCAATTGGGCATTAGTTTGAACATTTTTTTGGCATTGCCCTTCTTTGGGATTGGAATGATAACTGAACTTTTCCAGTCCTGTGGCCACTGCTGAGTTTTCCTAATTTGCTATCATATTGAGTGCAGGACTTTAACAGCATCACTTTTAGGATATGAAATAGCTCAGCTGGAATTTTATCAACTTCACTAGCTTTGTTCATAGTGATGCTTCCTAAGGCCCATTTGACTTTGCACTCCAAGATGTCTGGCTCTAGGTGAGGGATCCTTCCAAGGTGGTTATCTGGTCATAAAGATCTTTTTTGTATAGTTCTTCTGTGTATTCTTGTCACCTCTTAATAGATTCTGCTTCTGTTCAATACCATTTTTCTCCTTTATTTTGCTCATCTTTGCAAGGAATGTTCCTTTGGTATTTCTAATTTTCTTGAAGAGATCTCTAGTCTTTTTCATTCTATTGTCTTCGTCTATTTCTTTACATTGCTTACTTAGGAAGGCTTTCTTTTCTCTCCTTCCTATTCTTTGGAACTCTGCATTCAGATAGGTATATCATTCCTTTTCTCCTCTGCTTTTCACATCTCTTCTTTTCTCAGCTATTTGTAAGGCCTCCTTAGACAGTCATTTTGCCTTGCTGCATTTCTTTTTCCTGGGGATGGTTTTGATCATATCCTACTGTATGATGTCACAAACCTCTGTCCATGATTCTTTAGGCACTCTGTCTGTCAGATCTAATTCCTTGAATCTATTTGTCACTCCCACTGTATAATCATAAGGGATTTGATTTAGGTCACACCTGAATGCTCCAGTGCTTTTCTCTACTTTCTTTAACTTAAGTCTGAATTTGGCAATAAGGAGTTCATTATCTGAGCCACAGGCAGCTCCACGTGTTGTTTTTGTGACTGTATAGAGCTTCTTCATCTTTGGATGCAAAGAATATAATCAGTCTGATTTCGGTGTTGACTATCTGGTCATGTCCATGTTTTGAGTCATCTTTTGTGTTGTTTAAAGAGGGTGTTTACAAGTCCAATGAGTTCTCTTGGTAAAACTGTTAGCCTTTGCCCTGTTTCATTTTGTACTCCAAGGCCAAACTTGCCTGTTACTCCAGGTATCTCTTGATCTCCTACTTTTGCTTTCCAGTCCCCTATTATTAAAAGGACTTTAAAATTTTTTTTTATTTTATTTAACTTTACAATATTGTATTGGTTTTGCCATATATCAAAATGAATCTGCCACAGGTATACATGTGTTCCCCATCCTGAACCCTCCTCCCTCCTCCCTCCCCATACCATCCCTCTGGGTCGTCCCAGTGCACCAGCCCCAAGCATCCAGTATCCTGCATCCAACCTGGACTGGCGACTCGTTTCATATATGATATTATACATATTTCAATGCCATTCTCCCAAATCATCCCACCCTCTCCCTCTCCCAGAGTCCAAAAGACTGTTCTATACATCAGTGTCTCTTTTGCTGTCTCGTATACAGGGTTATTGTTACCATCCTTCTAAATTCCATATATATGCGTTAGTATACTGTATTGGTGTCTTTGTGTGTGTGTGTGTGTGTGTGTGTGAGGTTAGTTATAGTAGGTCTTGTATGTCTTTATAAAACCATTCATATTCAGCTTTTGGCATTAGAGGTTGAGGCATAGTCTTGGATTACTGTGATACTGAATGGTTTGCCTTGGAAACAAACCAAGATCATTCTTTCATTTTTGAGATTGCACCCAAGTACTGCATTTTGGACTCTTTTGTTGACTATAAGGGCTACTCCATTTCTTCTAAGGGATTCTTGCCCACAGAAGTAGATATAATGGTCATATGAATTAAATTAGCCCATTCTGGTCCATTTTAATTCATTGACTCCCAAAATATTGATGTTCACTCTTGCCATCTTCTGTTTGACCACTTCCAATTTACCTTGATTCATAGACCTAACATTCCAGGTTCCTATGCAATATTGTTTTCTACAGCACTGAACTTTGCTTTCACCACCAGACATATCCACAACTGGGCATTGTTTCAGCTTTGGCTCAGCCTCTTTATTCCTTTTAGAGCTTTTTCTCCTGTCTTCTCCACTAGCATGTTGGGTACCTACTGACCTGTGGAGTTCATCTTTCAGTGTCATATTTTTTTGCCTTTTCATACTGTTCATGGTACTTTCTGATGAGGCCTTTCAAATAGCTGAGAAAAGAAGAGAAGTGAAAGGTAAAGAAGAGAGGGAAAGATATACTCAGCTGAATGCAGTGTTCTAGAGAATGATAATGAGAGATAAGAAAGCCATCCAAAGTGAACAGTGCAATGAAATAGAGGAAAACAATAGAATGGGAAAGACTAGAGATCTCTTTAAGACAATTAGAGATATCCAGAGAACATGTCATGCAGAGATGGGCAAAATAAAGGATATAAATGGCAGGGCCTAACAGAAGTAGAGGAGATTAAAAAGAGATGGCAAGAATACACAGAAGACCTATACCAAGAAAGTCTTAATGACTCAGATAACCATGATGTTGTGATCACTCACCTAGAGCCAGATATCTTGGAGTGTGAAGTCAAGTGGGCCTTAGGAAGCATTACTATGAACAAAGCTAATAGAGGTGATAGAATTCCAGCTGAAATATTTCAGATCATAAAAGATGATACTGTTGAAATTCTGCACTCAAAATGCCAGCAAATTATGAAAACTCAGCAGTGCTTGCAAGGTAATGCTCAAAATCCTTTTGACTAGGCTTCAGTAGTGTGTGAACTGAGAACTTCCAGATGTACAAGTTATATTTAGAAAAGGCAGAGGAAGCAGAGATCAACTTTCCAGCATTCTTTGGATCATAGACAAAGCAAGGGAATCCAGAGAAATATCAACTTCTGCTCCACTGACTATGCAAAAAATCTTTGACTGAGTGGATCACAACAAACTGAAAAATTCTTAAAGAGATGGGAATACTAGACTACTTTACCTGTCTCCTGAGAAACCTGTATGCAAGTAAGAAGCAATAGTTAGAACCAGACTTGGAAAAATGGACTGGTTCAAAATTGGGAAAGGAGGATATCAAGGCTGTATATTGCTACCCTATTTATTTAACTTATATGCAGAGTACATCATGGTAAATGCTGGGCTGGATGAAGCAGAAGCTGGAATCAAGATTTCTGGGAGAAATATCAATAACATCAGATATGCAGATGATACAACTTTAATGGACCTTCTTGATGGGGGTGAAAGAGAAGAGTGAGAAAGCTGGATTTAAATTCAACATTCAAAAATCAAAGATTATGGCTGCTGCTGCTGCTGCTGCTAAGTCGCTTCAGTCATGTCCGACTCTGTGCGACCCCATAGACAGAAGCCCACCAGGCTCCCCCGTCCCTGGGATTCTCCAGGCAAGAATACTGGAGTGGGTTGCCATTTCCTTCTCCAATGAATGAAAGTGAAAAGTGAAAGTGAAGCCGCTCAGTCGTGTCCGACTCTTAGCGACCCCATGGACTGGAGCCCACCAGGCTCCTCCATCCATGGGACTCTCCAGGCAAAAGTACTGGGGTGGGGTGCCATTGCCTTCCCCGAAAGATTATGGCACCTGGTCCCAAAACTTCATGGCAAATATAATTGGAAAAAGTGTAAACAGTGGGGGGGGGGGGGAAACAGTGACAGATTTTATTTTCTTGGTTTCCAAAATTACTGCAGGTGGTGACTGCAGCCACGAAATTAAAAGACACTTGCTCCTTGGAAATAAAGCTATGAAAAACCTAGACAGAGTATTAAAAAACAGAGTCATCACTTTGCTGCAAAGGTCTGTTTGGTCAAACCTATGGTTTTTCCAGCAGTCATGTTTAGATATGAGATTTGGAGCATAAGGAAGACTGATTGCCAAAGAATTGACATTTTTGAATTGTGTTACTGGAGAAAACTCTTGAGAGTCTCTTGGACAACAGGTGTTTTAAATCAGTCAATTTAAAGGAAATCTACCCTGAATAATTCATTGGTAGGAACTGATGCTGAAGCTGGAGCTCCAGTATTTTGGCCATCTGCTCAGAAGAGCTGACTCATTGGAAAATATCTTGACCTTGGGAAAGACTGAGGGCAGGAGGAGAAGGGAGTGACAGAGGATGATATATGGGTTACATGGCATCACCAACTGAATGGACATTAGTCTGAGTAAACTCTGGGAGACAGTAAAGAACTGGTAAGTCTGGCATACTGTACATGAAGTCACAAAGAGTCATGACAGTGACTGAACAACAACAACAATTGCATTGTAATGTTTAATTTCTTAGGTTAGTTAGGTGGTAGGTGAAGTACATTTATTTAGTTATGTTTTATCTCTTTGTGAATCTTATATGCCATGTAATTTTAAACAAATTTTACATGCTGGGATCTCCTTAGTGCTCTAAATCTATGCTTCTCCAAGTATGGTCCCCAGAACAAGAACCTTAACATCACCATTGAATTTGTTATAAATGCAATATTTGTCTGCACTCTAGATTGCTGTACTCAGGAACTCCAGGAGTGGGGCCCAGTGATCTATGTCTCTGGTGACTGTGGTACAGATAAAGCTTTTGAACTATTGCTGCAGGGAAAAATTAAAGAACATTTTTATGCTGTCTTAGAAATAAGAAATTATATATTTGAGATTCCCAACTATTCTTTTTCATATTTTTAATGTTAATTCTTTGTATCTGCAGGATTTTTTATGTCTAAACCAAATTTCCAAATCACATTTTATTATTTGGTATAATGCTACAGAAAAATACTGGGTCATGTAACTACATCACTTAGTATCTTCAATTGAAAGTTAAACTAATTTCTGTCTAATTTCTTTTAAATCAGAATATTAAAATTTTATGTTTAATAAACCCATCAGTGAATTAGTCTCAGTTTTTGGATGTTACTTTTCTTATGAAGAATGGAAATCCCTACAACAATGTTTGCTACAGTTTCAATAAAATTTCTTGAAATCTTGGTGAAGAGAAAATAATAGCAGAAGAGTATTGGATTTCTGTCTGTTTCTCTTCAGGTTAGCCTCCAGGGAACACCTAAAAGCAACGCCTCTTGAACAACTTGCTGATTGATAAACACTGCATTTCACATTTCAGAGAACCTTTAGTGGGGATGATTGGGTACCATCTGCTGAGGTAAGTGCCTGGAAATTTGCATGTACATTTAACATCAGCAAATTTTTAAATGGTTCCCTGTGATTTTTCAGAATAATTTCACAAATAACTAATCTTTATGTCTGACTAATCTCCATTTGACTGCTCAAGGGTCAGATCAGATCAGATCAGATCAGTCGCTCAGTCGTGTCTGACTCTTTGCGACCCAATGAACTGCAGCACGCCAGGCCTCCCTGTCCATCACCAGCTCTCGGAGGTCACTCAGACTCACATTCATGGAGTCAGTGATGCCATCCAGCCATCTCATCCTCTGTCATCCCCTTCTCCTCCTGGCCCCAATCCCTCCCAGCATCAGAGTCTTTTCCAATGAGTCAACTCTTCGCATGAGGTGGCCAAAATACTGGAGTTTCAGCTTTAGCATCATTCCTTCCAAAGAAATCCCAGGGCTGGTCTCCTTCAGAATGGACTGGTTGGATCTCCTTGCAGTCCAAGGGACTCGCAAGTCTTCTCCAACACCACAGTTCAAAAGCATCAATTCTTCGGTGCTCAGCCTTCTTCACAGTCCAGCTCTCACATCCATACATGACCACAGGAAAGACCATAGCCTTGACTAGATGAACCTTTGTTGGCAAAGTACTAGGGTAGCCTCAGGTAAATTTTGACTGATGCAGATTTATCTGTGACACCATTCCAGGTTTTTGTTGTGGTAAACCCTTGTTTGGGCCAGTCTGAATTCTGATAGTACAACTCTTCTATCCTCTCCTTCACTGGAGCCCTGGCTCTTTCTCCATATTTTCAGCTGTTGAGGTGTCCTCACTGTACCCCATGGACCAGGATGGTCACCACACCCCTCCCATTTCTGGACATACAAAAATTAAGCCTAGGGTCCCTATTTCTTCAGAGTTTGGATGTACTTGTTACCGAGTTTAAGCTCACTCTATTTGCTGCAAAGGAGGTCAATAAATCTGAGGGACTAGATGTGGAGGTAAGGAATAAGACTATTTGGAAAACCAGCAGACCAAGAAAATGGCAGACTAATGTCTCAAAATAACCATCTTGTCAGGGTCTGGAAGCCAAGTTCTTTTATGGATCAGAGATGGGGGAGAGGTGAGGAAACAAAATTACAAAGGCCATTAATCTGGGGGTATGTTAATTTCTTTCTTCCTGCAATCTACAAGTGGACAGGTTTATGAACAGAGGCACTTTAGTTTAACAGTCAGGAAGAGGGGCAGGATTCTCTGAGGTAGGACATTATGAATGTTTATGATAACAATTCAATGGAAAGCAAGTCAAAGAAACAGTTTCAACATGGAACCAGAATTGACTTCTCCCTGCAACATACTGACAAAAGTGTTAATAAATTTAAATAGAATTAATCATTCCTGACTGTATTCTGCTTGTGGTTTCACACTTCTTTAAAGAAAATCTTTCATTGAAAAAGAAGTAAAACAAACCAGTTCAAGATTTAATTAATGCTGTTGAGAAGGGTTAAATTTGGAGCTCTGTCACTGGCTCTTTTCTCTCTCTTGGGTTGATGAAGGCTTTCTCAGGAAGTGATTCTGTAACCAACATGGAAGCACCTGAGTGTTGAAAACCATAATGATGCCAAGACTATAGCCTCAGAGATTTTGATTTAATTGCTCCAGACCAGCTTGGGCATTGATAGTTCTATAAGTTCCCAAGTGTTACTAATTTGGTTCTCTACCTTTTTGAAACATTATAATCGTCTTTGGGATTTGTTAACATTTGATTACTGGGCCCAACCCAGAGTTTCTGGTTCACTAGGTTTGGGATCTGGCCTGATAATTTGCATTTCTAACAAGTTCCTTGGAGAAGGCGATGGCACCCCACTCCAGTATTCTTGCCTGGAAAATCCCATGGACAGAGGAGCCTGGTAGACTGCAGTCCATGGGGTCGCTAAGAGTCAGACACAATTGAGCGACTTCCCTTTCACTTTTCACTTTCACGCATTGGAGAAGAAAATGTCAACCCACTCCACTATTCTTGCCTGGAGAATCCCAGGGACGGGGGAGCCTGGTGGGCTGCCGTCTATGGGGTCGCACAGAGTTGGACACGACTGAAGCGACTTAGCAGCAGCAGCAGCAGCAAGTTCCTAGGGGATGCTGAAGCAGCTGGCCCAGTGACCACATTTTCAGAACCACTGCACTTTTCTAGTGAAAACTCGAAAATTACTCTTAGGTAAATTTTGCCCATCCAGAAAATACTGCCACCTTCCCTTAAAAAAAAAAAAAAATACTTTCTAGATTTCAGAATGATTAAGAACTTTATTCTCCCTAATTCATTCCATTTTATTATCATTAGTTCATCATTAGGAAACCCTTGTTTTAGTCTTTTTAAAACATTTTAACTTTACTTCTAATCCCCTACTCCAATTCTGTCCTCTCTAACTCTTCCCTGCTAACTCATGTTGACTTAAAAAAGCAGTCACAACCTAAAAGTTGAGAGTTATTTTTTATTCAGTTGGACTTTTTAGGACTTCAATCCTGAGAACATCTCAAATAACTAAGAGAGAGCTGCTCTGAGGAGGCAGTTGGGGGAGGGGGCAGTCAGGTTATGTAGAAGTTGGCAACAAAATGCAGAGTCTGAACATAAAAAATATATTTGTAAATTAAAGAAACCAGATATCTCAAGTTAAGGAACTTAGTGCTTTTTTATGTATGGGAAGATGCAAGAGTTTGGACTCATTGAAATCATTCCTTTCATTTACATCTTAACTTTACTAGCGTGTGAGATGAGTGCAATTGTGTGGTAGTTTGAGCATTCTTTGGCATTGCCTTTCTTTGGGATTGGAATGAAAACTGACCTTTTCCAGTCCTGTGGCCACTGCTGAATTTTCCAAATTTGCTGGCATATTGAATGCAGCACTTACACAGCATCAACTTTCAGGATTTGGAATAGCTCAACTGGAATTCCATCATCTCCACTAGCTTTGTTTGTAGTGATGCTTTCTAAGGCCCACTTGACTTCACATTCCAGGATGTCTGGATGGAATACATGTAGGAAAATAGTGCCCAATTTTTAACGTATTTTCTGTCTGCATAAAAGCCATTCTA
The DNA here is from genome assembly GCA_935064755.1 of Tragelaphus eurycerus. Taxonomy (NCBI): domain Eukaryota; kingdom Metazoa; phylum Chordata; class Mammalia; order Artiodactyla; family Bovidae; genus Tragelaphus; species Tragelaphus eurycerus. The sequence continues at coordinate 510,056 of CAKXYN010000041.1, read as the reverse complement.
ATCATTACATCCTTGACTTGTTGTAACATTGAAGCTATAAATAGTATTAACTTGGATGTTTTCAGCTACTAATTTATTAAATACTGTTAATTTATTTAAAAGCTGCGAATTTATTCAATGTGAAAATACAGAAAATTAGGAATAAGTAAAAGTGAATTCCAGCATAATTCTAGACATTTTATCATATGGGTGTAGTTCCTTCTGATCATTTTTCTGTTTTGTTTGGAAAACAAAAACAAAAACAAAAAAACACCACTGTTATTCTTTATAGTCAAATTTACATCCTGCTTTCTTGTCTTATTCTAAGTAACCCTAGCAGTTTGCCCTGAAGGACCACCACACCTTGCAAAATCTGGTTGCCCTTTCATGTAACAGTCTGTGAATGGCACCCCTGGAGATGTGCAGTAAATTGTCTATGCAGCTGTTTGAGGCAAAATTTGTATTTGGGTGCCTGAGTTTTCAAGACAATCTGGAACATCTCCTTGGGCCATCTACTTAAACTATAACTTGGGACTAAAAGGCAGTACAAACCAACCCGGGCTGCCAACATCATATATATTAATATTTAGGTGTTAACCTTTGTGCCACTTTTGTAGACTAGATTTCTCTGTAGTGGTGTCCACCACTCTCTTACAGGGTTATACCTGTATCTTTTTCTTCCCTTGAGAGGGTCTGCTGATTCTGGTGAAAGAGTAAATGAACCTCAATGCTATTTTAACAATTGCATTTCATCATTACATCATTTTGCATGGTTCCAGTTTGACTTCCTTCTGCCAGTTTGTTTGCATTGATCTTTTTTTTTTTTTTTTTTTGGTCTGCTCATTTTCAGGAATCTATATTCTTATTATCCTTGCCCTATCTCCAACAACTGTTAATATTTATGATTCTAATTTTCTTTTTATCACAAAGTAAAACATTGCTCATAGTCCTATAAAAACACCTATAATGGTGAAAAGCAAAATTACATAATTATTTATAGTGTCAAAATGTCATATTTCTCTAAAGAGAAAATATGAATTTATCATAACTGCAGACATATTTTTACACTTAATTTATCATTTTTAGCCTTCTGATGCACATATTTTATCAGTACAGGATATTGGTGGATGATAGATAACTAAAAACAACAACAACAACAACAACAAAAACTGTTCTTTGTTCTCTGCTGACTGCATAAATTCGGGGACCATGAACTGTGTAATACAATTCATAATTCTCACCACCATCCTTTGTCCGTGAAACTTCATTTTCTTTTATTTTATTCAAACAGAATTGGCTCCTCAGATCAGGGTTCAGGGAAAGTGCATCAGACAAAGCAATTTCTTAAAGGTTAAGCCCCTAGTCCACAAAAGGAAAGAAAGGGGGAAGAATTAGAAGGGACAGAGATAGAAAGGGAAGACCAGATGGTTAGGAAAAGGCAGGTGAGGCCAGAGGGGTGAAAACATCACACAATGTGGACAACTTATTTGCTTAAAAGTTTGAGAGACATTATCTACTTGAATTGATGTAGGAAATTAAGTTTTATCAGGTTTGATCTTTGTTTCAGTCTAATATCTGTTACAATATGGACATCTTGTGAATCAAATATTTTCTAGGGATAAAATAGATATTAATTATAATATTTTTTTGAGACCAGAGAACCTGGGTACCTGTTGAAATTATCTGAGTACTCTCTGTGGAAGGTGCCAGCAAAGGCATATATGAATTCTGTTTTTCAGAGAGCTCAACAGGAAGAGAAAATATACTCGATGTGTTCAAGTCATCTGTGCCCTCTATGTGGCCAGTGTGTTTTAAATCTTGCAGGCCAGTTAGAATGTCAGTGACACACTAGACTTTGTGAACCAGTATAAAAGATTGGGTTGCTCAGCAACTAACTACTCAGCTTTAAGGTAGGAAGGAGGGGAACATGGGGAAGCCATACTTACCTCTCTGCTACCTACCTTCCTTCTCCCAAAGTCATCCTCCTGGTTGGGGAGGACTCCAAGTGCCCATTAGGTTCCTTTCATGAATACACAAATGCTTGTCTAACTCCAGCAGAAGTCTGGCTCTGTGGCCTGGCCATGACACTTGTGGTTAGACTCCTAGCACATGGTCTGCACTGTTGCTTGGAATCCTGAGTCATTACTCTCAGGTGGATCCTGAAGTTGAAGCAAGTTTCTGGAAAGGAGGGACAATCTGTCAGGTGAGTTCAGCATCAGCATCATCACTGTCTGCTACTGACATCCCCAGAGACCTGTAATATGTTTGAAAGAAGCCCATGTCAAATTCCAGGAATAGCACTGGCTTGTTATGTGACCCACTCTTAGACCCTTACTTGCTTTAGTTAAAATGGAAAGTGGTTCCACAGATTTGGCACACAAATTTAAACAGTTAATATATGGAAAGTATTATGCATACCTAGACAAAAAATTATTTTATAACACTACGGAAATAGTATAAAGTATATAGATATTATTTATATTATCTACATTTGCCAAAAAATATGAGATATCTACAATACAGTGGAGAAGAAAGGAATGACTCAAAAAAAAAAAAAGTAGATGACCATTCACAGGTCATTTATTCACTCAACAAACACACACTGGTCACTATTCTAAGCAAGGTCTGTGAGGCATTGTGGGGCTTGCTTTGTGACCAGTTCTTTGCAACCCCATGAACAATAGCCCACCAGGCTCCTCAGTCCATGGGGATTCTCCAGACAAGAATACTAGAGTGGGTTGCCATGCCTTCCTCCAGGGGATCTTCCCAACTCAGGGATCGAACCAGGTCTCTCACATTGCAGGTGGTTTCTTTACCAACTGAGCTACCAGGGAAGCCCACAAAGTAACTGCTATGGCAGTTGAAATCAGAATAATCTAGAGGAAGGCAATGGAAGCCAATTTTAACATGTGTTAAGTTCCCACTATGTGCACTGCTCTATGGTGCACTGCTCTATGTCTCTGTATATTCCATGAGGACTCCCAGGCAGATAAAACTGCCAGAATCAAGGTAGGGAGGCAAAAATTCATACATAAAGTGTGGCAGGAGACAACTAGCTCAGGATGAAATGAGTTTAAAGAATTGTGTAAGTGTAACCTGATGGATAATTCAAATACAAGGTCAAGGTTTAGTCTTTGTTTTGCAGATAATGCAAGTAATGCTTCCTATGGAAGGCCTTAAGAAGAATAAAAAACTTTTTTTGAAAAAAAAAAATTTGTTCAAGATGGTGGAGGAATAGGACGGGGAAACCATTTTCCCTCCCACAAATTCATCAAAAGAATATTTAAACGCTGAGTAAATTCCACAAAATAACTTCTGAATGCTGGCAGAGGACATCAGGCACCCAGAAAAGTAGCCCATTATATTTGAAAGGAGGTAGGAAAAAATATAAAAGACAAAAAATAGAGACAAAAGAGGTAGGGACAGAACTCCATCCTGGGAAGGGAGTCTTAAAAAGAGAGAAGTTTCCAAACACCAGGAAACAGTCTTAGTGCTGAGTCTGTGGCAAGCCTTGGAAGCACAGAGGGCAACATAACAGGGAGGAAAAATAAATAAATAATTAAAACCCACAGATGACGAGCGCAACGGTAACTCCCCCAGTGGAGAAGAAGAGCAGACGCCTGCACCTGCCATTAGCAAGTGAGGGCTGTGCAGGGAGGCATAGGCTGCATGGATTAGAGTAAAGATCAAGCCTGAATGCCCCGAGGGTAACCAGAGCAAACTAACTTGGGCTAGCAAACCAGACTGCAGGATAGCTACCATGCTCAAAGCCAGCCCTAACCTAAGATACCGCCAGGCCTGCGCACAGAACAAAGGACTGAACAGAGATAGCCGGCTGTAGACCATCTCCCTCCAGTAACAGGCAGCCAGAGCTGGAAAGGGACAATCACAGCCCCAGAGAGACATTATCTACCAAATTGCAAGCAGGCTTCTTTGCTCAGACTTCTTGGGGTTCTGGACAGTCAACATCCGCCTGAGAAAGTGCACCAGTTATACACCCAGAAAACCAAACGGCAGAGACGGGGGGAGGCAATAAGTCGCAGTGACCGTGCTCACCAAACACCTCATCCCCTGAGCTGCTCGGATCTGGGAAGGGCCCAAAACGAAGGCCCAGCCGAGTCTGCGCCTCTGAGTACTATCCGAGTGCCTGAACCTGAGCTGCTTAGACCTGGGAGGTGCATGCAGCCCAGGGCCTACCTCTGACTGGTCTGGCGGATCAACCTAGAGCTTGAGCAGTGTGGACAGGGAGGGCACACGTGCTGTGAGCGGGGGCAGGCCCAGTGTGGCTGAGGCACTGCGAGCACAGGTCAGTGTTATTTGTTTGCAGCGTCCCTCTCACCCCACAGTGTGACTGAACAAGTGAGCCTAAAAGAAAATGTCCACCACCGCCCCCTTTGTGTCAGGGTGGAAATTAGACACTGAAGAGACCAGCAAACAGAAGAAGCTAAAACAGAGGGAACCGCCTTGGAAGTGACAAATGCAATAGATTAAAACCCTGTCGTTAGTACTGACTACATGGGAAGGGACCTATAGATCTTGAGAAATATAAGCTGGACCAAGGAACTATCCAAAAATGAACTGACCCCACAATACCCACAATACCAGAGAAAGTCCTAAATATATTTTTACTATTTTTATGATCATTCTTTTTTTAAAAAAATGTTTAAAAAAATTTTAAGTCCTCTATTACTCCTTTAATTTTCACTGTTATAACCTACTATTACTTTGCAAAAAAAAGACCCTATTTTTTATTTTTTAATTAAATTTTATTTTGCTTAACTTTACAATATTGTATTGCTTTTGCCATACATCAAGATGGATCCACCACAAGTATACATGTGTTCCCCATCCTGAACCCTCCTCCCTCCCTCCCTCCCCATACCTCTGGGTCGTCCCAGTGCACCAGCCCCAGGCATCCGTTATCAGGCATCGTACCTGGACTGGCGACTCATTTCAGATATGATATCATACATATTTCAATGCTATTCTCCCAAATCATCCCACCCTCTTCCGTTCCCAGGGTCCAAAAGTCTGTTCTATACATCAGTGTCTCTTTTGCTGTCTCGTAAACAGGGTTATTGTTATCATCTTTCTAAATTCCATATATATGCATTAGTATACTGTATTTGTGTTTTTCTTTCTGGCTTACTTCACTCTGTATAATAGGCTCCAGTTCCATCCACCTCATTAGAGCTGATTCAAATGTATTTTTTTAATGGCTGAGTAATACTCCATTGTGTATATGTACCACTGCTTTCTTATCCATTCATCTGTGGATGGACATCTAGGTTGCTTCCAAGTCCTGGCTATTGTAAACAGTGCTGCTATGAACATTGGGGTACACGTGTCTCTTTCAATTCAGATTTTCTCAGTGTGTACGCCCAGCAGTGGGATTGCTGGATCATAAGGCAGTTCTATTCCCAGTTTTTTGAGGAATCTCCATACTATTCTCCAAAGTGGCTGTACTAGTTTGCATTCCCACCAACAGTGTAAGAGGGTTCCCTTTTCTCCACATCCTCTCCAGCATTTATTGCTTGTGGACTTTTGGATCGCAGCCATTCTGACTGGCATGAAATGTACCTCATAGTGGTTTTGATTTGCATTTCTCTGATAATGAGTGATGTTGAGCATCTTTTCATGTGTTTGTTAGCCATCTGTATGTCTTCTTTGGAGAAATGTCTATTTAGTTCTTTGGCCCATTTTTTGATTGGGTCATTCATTTTTCTGGAATTGAGCTGTAGGAGTTGCTTGTATATTTTTTAGATTAGTTGTTTGTCTGTTGCTTCATTTGTTATTATTTTCTCCCATTCTGAAGGCTGTCTTTCCACCTTGCTTATAGTTTCCTTTGTTGTGCAGAAGCTTTTAAGTTTAATTAGGTCCCATTTGTTTATTTTTGATTTTGTTTCCAATATTCTGGGAGGTGGGTCATAGAGAATCCTGCTGTGATGTATGTCAGAGAGTGTTTTGCCTGTTTTCCTCTAGGAGTTTTATGGTTTCTGGTCTTACATTTAGATCTTTAATCCATTTTGAGTTTCTTTTTGTGTATGGTGTTAGAAAGTGTTCTAGTTTCATTCTTTTACAAGTGTTTGACCAGTTTTCCCAGCACCACTTGTTAAAGAGATTGTCTTTAATCCATTGTATATTCTTGCCTCCTTTGTCAAAGATAAGGTGTCCATATGTGCGTGGATTTATCTCTGGGCTTTCTATTATGTTCCATTGATCTATATTTCTGTCTTTGTGCCAGTACCATACTGTCTTGATGACTGTGGCTTTGTAGTAGAGCCTGAAGTCAGGCAGGTTGATTCCTCCAGTTCCATTCTTCTTTCTCAAGATAGCTTTGGCTATTCGAGGTTTTTTGTATTTCCATACAAATTGAGAAATTATTTGTTCTAGCTCTGTGAAGAATACTGTTGGTAGCTTGATGGGGATTGCATTGAATCTATAAATTGCTTTGGGGAGTATACTCATTTTCACTATATTGATTCTACCAATCCATGAACATGGCATATTTCTCCATCTATTAGTGTCCTCTGATTTCTTTCACCAGTGTTTTATAGTTCTCTATATATAGGTCTTTAGTTTCTTTGGGAAGATATATTCCTAAGTATTTGATTCTTTTCATTGCAATGGTGAATGGAATTGTTTCCTTAATTTCTCTTTCTATTTTCTCATTATTAGTGTACAGGAATGCAAGGGATTTCTGTGTGTTGATTTTATATCCTGCAACTTTACTATATTCATTGATTAGTTCTAGTAATTTTCTGGTGGAATCTTTAGGGTTTTCTACGTAGAGGATCATGTCATCTGCAAACAGTGAGAGTTTAACTTCTTTTCCAATTTGGATTCCTTTCATTTCTTTTTCTGCTCTGATTGCTGTGGCCAAAACTTCCAAAACTATGTTGAGTAGTAATGGTGAAAGTGGGCATCCTTGTCTTGTTCCTGACTTTAGAGGAAATGCTTTCAATTTTTTACCATTGAGGAGAATGTTTGCTGTGGGTTTGTCATATATAGCTTTTATTATGTTGAGGTATGTTCCTTCTATTCCTGCTCTCTGGAGAGTTTTTATCATAAATGGATGTTGAATTTTGTCAAAGGCTTTCTCTGCATCTATTGAGATAATGATATGGTTTTTATTTTTCAATTTGTTAATGTGGTGTATTACGTTGATTGATTTGCAGATATTGAAGAATCTTTGCATTCCTGGGATAAAGTTCACTTGGTTTTTATCCACTTGGTGTATGATCTTTTTAATGTGTTGTTGGATTCTGATTGCTAGTATTTTGTTAAGGATTTTTGCATCTATGTTCATCAGTGATATTGGCCTGTAGTTTTCTTTTTTTGTGGCATCTTTGTCAGGTTTTGGTATTAGGGTGATGGTGGCCTCATAGAATGAGTTTGGAAGTTTGCCTTCCTCTGCAATTTTCTGGAACAGTTTGAGTAGGATATGTGTTAGCTCTTCTCTAAATTTTTGGTAGAATTCAGCTGTGAAGCTGTCTGGACCTGGGCCTTTGTTTGCTGGAATATTTCTGATTACAGTTTCAATTTCCGTGCTTGTGATGGGTCTGTTAAGATTTTCTCTTTCTTCCTGATTCAGTTTTGGAAAGTTGTACTTTTCTAAGAATTTGTCCATTTCTTCCACGTTGTCCATTTTATTGCCATATAATTGCTGATAGTAGTCTCTTATGATCCTCTGTATTTCTGTGTTGTCTGTTGTGATCTCTCCATTTTCATTTCTAATTTTATTGATTTGATTTTTCTCCCCTTGTTTCTTGATGAGTCTGGCTAATGGTTTGTCAATTTTATTTACCCTTTCAAAGAACCAGCTTTTGGCTTTGTTGATTTTTGCTATGGTCTCTTTTGTTCCTTTTGCATTTATTTCTGCACTAATTTTTAAGATTTCTTTCCTTCTACTAACCTTGGGGTTCTTCATTTCTTCCTTTTCTACTTGCTTTAGGTGTAGACTTAGGTTATTTATTTGACTTTTTTCTTGTTTCTTGAGGTATGCCTGTATTGCTATGAACTTTCCCCTTAGGACTGCTTTTACAGTGTCCCACAGGTTTTAGGTGGTTGTGTTTTCATTTTCATTCGTTTCTATGCAGATTTTGAATTCTTTTTTGATTTCTTCTGTCATTTGTTGGTTATTCAGCAGCGTGTTGTTCAGCGTCCATATGTTGGAATTTTTAATAGTTTTTCTCCTGTTATTGAGATCTACTCTTACTGCATTGTGGTCAGAAAAGATGCTTCGAATGATTTCAATTTTTCTGAACTTACCAAGGCTAGATTTATGGCCCAGGATGTGGTCTATCCTGGAGACGGTTCCGTGTGTGCTTGAGAAAAAGGTGAAATTCATTGTTTTGGGATGAAATGTCCTATAGATATCAATTAGGTCTAACTGGTCTATTGTATCATTTAAAGTTTGTGTTTCCTTGTTAATTTTCTGTTTAGTTGATCTATCCATTGGTGTGAGTGGGGTATTAAAGTCTCCCACTATTATTGTGTTATTGTTGATTTCTCCTTTCATACTTGTTAGTATTTGTCTTATGTATTGCGGTGCTCCTATGTTGGGTGCATATATATTTATAATTGTTATATCTTCTTCTTGGATTGATCCTTTGATCATTATGTACTGACCTTCTTAGTCTCTTTTCACAGCCTTTGTTTTAAAGTCTATTTTATCTGATATGTGTATTGCTACTCCTACTTTCTTTTGGTCTCTATTTGAATGGAAAATCTTTTTCCAGCACTTCACTTTCAGTCTGTATGTGTCCCTTGTTTTGAGGTGGGTCTCTTGTAGACAACATAGGTAGGGGTCTTGTTTTTGGGTCCATTCAGCCAGTCTTTGTCTTTTAGTTGGGGCATTCAACCCATTTAGGTTTAAGGTAATTATTGATAAGTATGATCCTGTTGCCATTTACTTTACTGTTTTGGGTTCGAATTTATACACCCTTTTTGTGTTTCCTGTCTAGAGAATATCCTTTACTATTTGTTGGAGAGCTGGTTTGGTGGTGCTGAATTCTCTCAGCTTTTGCTTGTCTGTAAAGCTTTGATTTCTCCTTCATATTTGAATGAGATCCTTGCTGGGTACAATAATCTGGGCTGTAGGTTATTTTCTTTCATCACTTTAAGTATGTCTTGCCATTCCCTCCTGGCTTGAAACGTTTCTATTGAAAGATCAGCTGTTATCTTTATAGGAATTCCCTTGTGTGTTATTTGTTGTTTTTCCCTTGCTGCTTTTAATATTTGTTCTTTGTGTTTGATCTTTGTTAATTTGATTAATATGTGTCTTGGGGTGTTTCGCCTTGGGTTTATCCTGTTTGGGACTCTCTGGGTTTCTTGGACTTGAGTGATTATTTCCTTCCCCATTTTAGGGAAGTTTTCAACTATTATCTCCTCTAGTATTTTCTCATGGTCTTTCTTTTTGTCTTCTTCTTCTGGGCCTCCTATGATTCGAATGTGTAATGTTTAATATTGTCCTGGAGGTCTCTGAGATTGTCCTCATTTCTTTTAATTAATTTTTCATTTTTCTCTTCTGATTCATTTATTTCTACCATTCTATCTTCTAATTCACTAATTCTATCTTCTGCCTCTGTTATTCTACTATTTGTTGCCTCCAGAGTGTTTTGGATCTCATTTATTGCATTATTCATTATATATTGACTCTTTTTTATTTCTTCTAGGTCCTTGTTAAACCTTTCTTGCATTTTCTCAATTCTTTTCTCCAGGCTATTTATCTGTGATTCCATTTTGATTTCCAGATTTTGGATTAATTTCACTATCATTATTCGGAATTCTTTATCAGGAAGATTCACTATTTCTTCCTCATTTGTTTGGTTTGGTGGGCATTTATCCTGTTCCTTTACCTGCTGGGAATTCTTCTGTCTGTTCATCTTGTTCAAATTGCTGAGTTTGGGGTGTCCTTACTGTATTCTGGCAGTCTGTGGAGTTCTCTTTATTGTGGCGTTTCCTCACTGTATGTGGGTTTGTACAGGTGGCTTGTCAAGATTTCTTGGTTAGTGAAGCTTGTGTCGGTGTTCTGGTGAATGGAGCTGGATTTCTTCTCTCTGGAGTGTAATGGAGTTTCTAGTAATTAGTTATGAGATGTCTATGATTTTGGGGTCACTTTGGGTAGCCTGTATATTGGAGCTCAGGGCTGTGTTCCTGTGTTGCTGGAGATTTTGCTTGGTATGTCTTGCCATGGAACTTGTTGGCCCTTGTTTGATGCTTGGTTTCAGTGTAGGTATGGAGGCATTTGATGAGCTCCTGTCAATTAATGTTCTGTGGGATCAGGGTTTGGACTTAAGCCTCCTGCTTCCAGTTATCGGTCTTATTTTACAATTGTCTCAAAAACTTCTCCTTCTATACTGCACTCCACAACTGGACCGCTCAGAGATGTTCACAGGGTTATACAGAGAAGAAAAGAGGGAGGAAGGAGACAGAGGTGGTCAGGAGGATAGAAGGAGGGAATGAAAAGGAGAGAGACAGATCCAGTCAGTAATCAGTTCCCTAAGTGTTTTCCTTTATTTGGAACACATAGAAATTCACAGAGTTGGATAGAGTAGAGAGGGGTTAGGGAGGAGACACAGGTGAACTGGTGGAGAAAAAGGAGAGTCCGGCAGTGGAGAGAACAGTCAAGCCAATAATCTCGCTCCCTAGTAAAAAGTGGGTATTGAAGTTCAGGTTCTTAAAGGTACAGAATTGGTAACAAATACCTTAAAGCAAAAATTACAAATCTAGAGTAGAGTTTGGAGATTCAAAAGTACAGTTTTAAAGAAAAGAAGAAGGAAAAGAAAGAAAGAAAAAGAAAAAAGAAGAAGAAGAAAAAAAGAAGAAGAAGAAGAAAAAAGGAGTCACAAAAGTTATAAAGAAAATATAGGTACAAAATGATAACCAATATTAAAAAGCAAAAGTTAAAAATCTAGAATAGAGTTTGGAGTTTCAATAATACAATGTTAAAGAAAAGAACAAGAAGAAGAAAGAAAGAAGGAAAAAAAGAGTGAAAAAAAGAAAGAAATGAAGACAAAAAATAAAAACAAAACCAAAAACAAACAAAGTCACAAAAATTATAAAGAAGATATAGGCACAAATTGATTACATATACCAGAAAGCATAAATTAAAGATCTAGATTAGAGTTTGGAGTTTCAGGAATACAATGTCAAAGAAAAGATGAAGAGATAGAAAGAGGGAGGAAAAAAAAAGAAAAAAAAGTCACAAAAATTATTTAAAAAATGAATAGGTAAAAAATAGATAGCAATTACCAATAAGCTAAACTTATGAATCTAGAGCAGAGTTTGGAGTTTCAAAAATACAATGTTAAAGAAAAGAAAAAAGGAAAGAAAAAAAGAAAAGACAAAAAGAAAAAAGAAAAAAAAAGGGTCGCAAAAGTTATAAAAAATATATATGTGAAGTTTGTTTTTTTTTTTTTTTCCTTTAAAAAGAAGGGTCTTTTATTTATTTATTTATTTTTATTTACTATATATATATTTTTTACAAAGTAGTAATAGGTTCTAAAAGTGGAAATTAAAGGAGTACTAAAGGAAAAGCAAAGGAGAAAAGGAAAGATATAAACATCTAAATGCAGAGTTCCAAAGAATAGCAAGAAGAGATAAGAAAGCCTTCTTCAGTGATCAATGCAAAGAAATAGAGGAAAACAACAGAATGGGAAAGACTAGGGATCTCTTCAAGAAAATCAGAGATACCAAGGGAACATTTCATGCAAAGATGGGCACGATAAAGGACAGAGATGGTGTGGACCTAACAGAAGCAGAAGATATTAAGAAGAGGTGGCAAGAATACACAGAAGAACTGTACAAAAAAGAGCTTCAAGACCTAGACAATCATGATGATGTGATTACTGACCTAGAGCCAGACATCTTGGAATGTGAAGTCAAATGGGCCTTAGAAAGCATCACTACGAACAAAGCTAGTGGAGGTGATGGAATTCCAGTGGAGCTATTCCAAGTCCTGAAAGATGATGCTGTGAAAGTGCTACACTCAATATGCCAGCAAATTTGGAAAACTCAGCAGTGGCCACAAGATTGGAAAAAGTCAGTTTTCATCCCAATCCCAAAGAAAGGCAATGCCAAAGAGTGCTCAAACTACCGAACAATTGCACTCATCTCACACGCTAGTAAAGTAATGCTCAAAATTCTCCAAGCCAGGCTTCAGCAATATGTGAACCGTGAACTTCCTGACGTTCAAGCTGGTTTTAGAAAAGGCAGAGGAACCAGAGATCAAATTGCCAACATCCGCTGGATCATGGAAAAAGCAAGAGAGTTCCAGAAAAACATCTATTTCTGCTTTATTGACTATGCCAAAGCCTTTGACTGTGTGGATCACAATAAACTATGGAAAATTCTGAAAGAGATGGGAATACCAGACCACCTGATCTGCCTCTTAAGAAATCTGTATGCAGGTCAGGAAGCAACAGTTAGAACTGGTCATGGGACAACAGACTGGTTCCAAATAGGAAAAGGAGTACGTCAAGGCTGCATATTGTCACCATGTTTATTTAACATATATGCAGAGTACATCATGAGAAATGCTGGACTGGAAGAAACACAAGTTGGAATCAAGATTGCCGGGAGAAATATCAATAACCTCAGATATGCAGATGACACCACTCTTATGGCAGAAAGTGAAGAGGGGCTAAAAAGCCTCTTGATGAAAGTGAAAGTGGAAAGTGAAAAGGTTGGCTTAAAGCTCAACATTCAGAAAACGAAGATCATGGCATCTGGTCCCATCACTGCATGGGAAATAGATGGGGAAACAGTGGAAACAGTGTCAGACTTTGTTTTTCTGGGCTCCAAAATCACTGCAGATGGTGACTGCAGCCATGAAATTAAAAGATGCTTACTCCTTGGAAGGAAAGTTATGACCAACCTAGACAGCATATTCAAAAGCAGAGACATTACTTTGCCAACAAAAGTTCGCCTAGTCAAGGCTATGGTCTTTCCTGTGGTCATGTATGGATGTGAGAGCTGGACTGTGAAGAAGGCTGAGCGCCGAAGAATTGATGCTTTTGAACTGTGGTGTTGGAGAAGACTCTTGAGAGTCCCTTGGACTGCAAGAAGATCCAACCAGTCCATTCTGAAGGAGATCAATCCTGGAATTTCTTTAGAAGGAATGATGCTAAAGCTGAAACTCCAGTATTTTGGCCACCTCATGCGAAGAGTTGACTCATTGGAGAAGACTCTGATGCTGGGAGGGATTGAGGGCAGGAGGGGAAGGGGACGACAGAGGATGAGATGGCTGGATGGCATCACTGACTCGATGGATGCGAGTCTGGGTGACCTCCTGGAGCTGGTGATGGACAGGGAGGCCTGGCGTGCTGCAGTTCATGGGGTCGCAAAGAGTCGGACACGACTGAGCGACTGATCTGATCTGAAAGGATAAAAAAAAAATTTTTAATAAAAAAATATAAAAAAAAAGAAAGAAAGAAATAATGATGGTAAAAATAGTAACAATATATATAAGACCTTCTCTTTTATTGTTGTAGGTATTGTGGGTTTAGTTCATTTTCGGCTAGTTCCTTGTTCCAGCTTAAATTTCTCATGATCTATAGGCCCCTTTCTCTATAGTTGGTACTAACCACGGGATTTTAGTTTATTGCCTCTCGCTTCCATGGTGGTTCCCTCTGTTATAGCTTCTTCTGTTTGCTGGTCTCTTCAGTGTCTGATTTCCGCCCTGATACAAAGAGGGTGGTGGTGGACACTCTTTTTTTTTTTTTTTTTTTTTTCAGGCTCACTTGTTCAGTCCCGCTGCGGGGAGGGAGGGACGCTGCAAATAAATATCACTGGTGTGTGCTCGCAGTGGCTCAGCCACACTGGGTCTGCCCCCATTCACGGGGCGTGTAGCCTTCCTGCCTACTCTGCTTAGGCTCTCTGTTTCCCCACCGGAATCATCCGAGACCGGCCCTGGTCTGCTTGCCCCTCCCAGGTCTAAGCCGCTCAAGTTCAGGCACTCGGGTAGTCCTCAGAGGCCCAGGCTCGGTTGGGCCTGAGTTTTGTGTCCTTCGCAGAATCCAGCAACGCAGGTAATGAGGTGTTTAGCAAGTGGGGCTTCTGCGACTTATCACCTCGCCGCCACACGGCGCACTTTCTTAGGCCAATGTTAGCCGACCAGAGCCCCAAGAAGTCTTAGTTAGCAAAGAAGCCTGCTTACAGTTCTGTGGATAATGTCTCTCTGGGGCTGCGATTGCCTCCCTCCGACTCTGGGTGCCTGTAACCCGAGGGGAGCGGACTGCAGCCAGCTATCTCTGTACAGTCCTTTGTTTTGTGCACGGGCTTGGTGGTGTCTTGGGTTAGGGCTGGCTTTTCGTGTGGTAGGTATCCCACAGTCTGGTTTGTTAGCCCAAATTATTCCACTCAGGTAGCGCTCGGGATATTCAGGCCGATGCAGCCCACGAAACCACCCGCGAAGCAGCCCGCGAAGCCACCTGTGAAGCTGCCCATGAAGCAGCCCGTGCGGCGCTTCCCTGCCCAGCCCCCGCTTGCTAATGGCAGATGCAGGCGTTTGCGCTGCTTCTCTGCTGGGGAAGTTATCATAGGGCTTGTAGTCTGTGGGTTTTAATTGTTTATTTATTTTCCTCCCTGTTATATTGACCTCCGTGCTTCCCAGGTTTGGCACAGACTCGGCAGTGAGAGTGTTTCCTGGTGTTTGGAAACTTCTCTTTTTTTAAGACTCCCTTCCCCGGACAGAGGTCCGTCCCTCCTTCTTTGTCTCTTTATTGTCTTTTATATTTTTTCCTACCTCCTTTAGAAGGCAATGAATTGCTTTTCTGGGTGTCTGATGTCTTCTTCCGGCATTCTGAAGTTGTTTTGTGGAATTTACTCAGCGTTTAGATGTTCTTTTGATGAATTTGTGGAGGAGAAAGTGTTCTCCCCGTCCTATTCCTCCGCCATCTTAGCTCCTCCTCCCTCCCCTGTTTTTTAAAAGCAAACTTCATATATATATATATATATATATAAAGCCTTTGACTGTGTGGATCACAATCAACTGTGGAAAATTCTGAAAGAGATGGGAATACCAGACCACCTCATCTGTCTCTTGAGAAATTTATATGCAGGTCAAGAAGCAAGAGTTAGAACTGGACATAGAACAACAGACTGGTTCCAAATAGGAAAAGGAGTTCGTCAAGGCTGTATATTGTCACCCTGTTCATTTAACTTATATGCAGAGTACATCATGAGAAACGCTGGACTGGAAGAAACACAAGTTGGAATCAAGATTGCCGGGAGAAATATCAATAACCTCAGATATGCAGATGACACCACCCTTATGGCAGAAAGTGAAGAGGAACTCAAAAGCCTCTTGATGAAAGTGAAAGTGGAGAGTGAAAAGGTTGGCTTAAAGCTCAACATTCAGAAAACGAAGATCATGGCATCTGGTCCCATCACTTCATGGGAAATAGATGGGGAAACAGTGGAAACAGTGGCTGACTTAATTTTTCTGGGTTCCAAAATCACTGCAGATGGTGACTGCAGCCATGAAATTAAAAGACGCTTACTCCTTGGAAGGAAAGTTATGACCAACCTAGATAGCATATTCAAAAGCAGAGACATTATTTTGCCAACAAAGGTTCGTCTAGTCAAGAGAGACCTGCTTCTGGTTAACAGAACCAGACCTGGTTCTGGTTAAGGTTAAGAACAAAGGTTCGTCTAGTCAAGACCAAGGTTTTGCCTGTGGTCATGTATGGATGTGAGAGCTGGACTGTGAAGAAGGCTGAGCGCCAAAGAATTGATGCTTTTAAACTGTGGTGTTGGAGAAGACTCTGGAGAGTCCCTTGGACTGCAAGGAGATCCAACCAGTCCATTCTGAAGGAGATCAGCCCTGGGATTTCTTTGGAAGGAATGATGCTAAAGCTGAAACTCCAGTATTTTGGCCACCTCATGAGAAGAGTTGACTCATTGGAGAAGACTCTGATGCTGGGAGGGATTGAGGGCAAGAGGAGAAGGGGACGACAGAGGATGAGATGGCTGGATGGCATCACTGACTCGATGGACGTGAGTCTCAGTGACCTCCGGGAGTTGATGATGGACAGGGAGGCCTGGCGTGCTGTGATTCATGGGGTCACAAAGAGTCGGACACGACTGACCGACTGATCTGATCTGATATATATAATAATTTTTGTGACTTCATTTTTTTTTCTCTTTCTTCTTTCCCCTTCTTTTCTTTAATATTGTATTTTCAAAATTCCAAACTCTACTCTAGATTTTTAATCTGTGCTTTTTGGTATTTGTTATCAATTTTTCACCTTTAAAAAACCAATCTTCAGTACCCGTTTTTACTTGGGAGTGAGATTACTGGCTTGACTGCTCTCTCCCTCTTTGGACTCCTTTTTCTCCACCAGGTCGCCTTTGTCTCCTCCCTACACCCTCTCTTCTCTACCCAACTCTGTGAATCTCTGTGTGTTTCAGACGGTGGAGAACACTTAGGGAATTGATAACTGTTGGAACTGTCAACTGTTGGAACTGTCTCTCTCCATCTGATTCCCCCGTTTTATCCTCCTGGCCACCTCTGTCTCCCTCCTCCCTCTTCTCTTCCCTGTATAACTCCATGAACATCTCTGCGTGGTCCAGTTGTGTAGTGCACATAAGGAAGTGATTACTGGCTAGCTTGGTCTCTCCTCTATTGATTCCCTCATTTAATTCGGGTCACCTCTAACTCCCTGCTCCCACTTCTCTTCTCCATGTAACTCTGTGAACTTCTCTGGTTGTCCCTCACTGTGGAGAAACTTTTCATCTTTAACCTAGATCTTTTGTCAATGGTGCTGTATAGAAGGAGAAGTCTTGAGATTACTGTAAAAATAAGACTGAAAACCAGAAGCAGGAGGCTTAAGTTCAAACCTTGAAAACACTAGAGAACTCGACTCCAGGCAACATTAATTGACAGGAGCTCATCAAACGCCTCCATACCTACACTGAAACCAAGAACCACCCAAGGGCCAACAAGTTCCAGAGCAAGACCTACTACACAAATTCTCCAGCAACACAGGAACACAGCCCTGAGCTCCAATATACAGGCTTCCCAAAGTTACTCCAAAACAATTGACATCTCATAACTCATTACTGTACACTTCATTGCTCTCCAGAGAGAAGAAATCCAGCTTCACCCACCAGAACACCGACACAATCTTCTCTAACCAAGAAATCTTGACAAGCCACCTATACAACCCCACCCATAGTGAGGTAACTCCATAATAAAGAGAACTCCACGAACTGCCAGAATACAGAAAGACCACCCCAAATTCAGCAATATAAACAAGATGAAGAAACAGAGGAATACCCAGCAGGTAAAGGAACAGGATAAATGCCCACCAAACCAAACAAAAGAGGAAGAGATAGGGAATCTACCTGATAAAGCATTCTGAATAATTATAGTGAAAATGATCCACAATCTTGAAATCAAACTGGAATCACAGATAAATAGCCTGGAGACTAGGATTGAAAAGATGCAAGAAAGGTTTAACAAAGACCTAGAAGAAATAAAAAAGAGTCACTATATAATGAATAATGCAATAAATGAGATCCAAAATACTCTGGAGGCAACAAAGAGTAGAATAACAGAGGCAGAAGATAGGATTAGTGAATTAGAAGATAGAATGTTAGAAATAAATGAATCAGAGAGGAAAAAAGAAAAACTAATTAAAAGAAATGAGGACAATCTCAGAGACTTCCAGGACAATATTAAAACTACAATATTCGAATCATAGGAGTCCCAGAAGAAAAAGACAAAAAGGAAGACCATGAGAAAATACTTGAGGAGATAATCATTGAAAACTTCCCTCAAATGGGGAAGGAAATAATCACCCAAGTCCAAGAAACCCAGAGAATCCCAAACAGGATGAACCTAAGGCGAAACACCCCAAGACACATATTAATCAAATTAACAAAGATCAAACACAAAAAAACAAATATTAAAAACAGCAAGAGAAAAACAACAAATAATACACAAGGGAATTCCTATAAGTATAACAGCGGATCTTTCAATAGAAACACTTCAGGCCAGGAAGGAATGGTAAGACATACTTAAAGTGATGAAAGAAAATAACTTACAGCCTAGATTACTGTACCCAGCAAAGATCTCATTCATGTATGAAGGAGAAATCGAAAGCTTTACAAACAAGCAAAAGCTGAGAGAATTGAGAACCCCCAAATCAGCTCTCCAACAAATGCTAAAGGAGATTCTCTAGACAGGAAACACAAAAAGGGTGTATGAACTCAAATCCAAAACAATAAAATAAATGGCAATGGGATCATACTTATCAATAATTACCTTAAAGCTAAATGGGTTGAATGCCCCAACCAAAAGACAAAGACTGGCTGAATGGATACAAAAACAAGACCGCTACATATGTTGTCTACAAGAGACCCACCTAAAAACAGGGGACACATACAGACTGAAAGTGAAGGGCTGGAAAAAGATATTCCATGCAAATAGAGACCAAAAGAAAGCAGGAGTAGCAATACGCATATCAGATAAAATAGACTTTAAAACAAAGGCTGTGAAAAGAGACAAAGAAGGACACTACATAATGATCAAAGGATCAATCCAAGAAGATATAACAATTATAAATATATATGCATGCAACATAGGAGCACCACAATATGTAAGAAAAATGCTAACAAGCACGAAAGGGGAAATTGACACTAACACAATAATAGTGGGAGACTTTAATACCCCACTCATACCTATGGATAGATTAACTAAACAGAAAATTAACGAGGAAGCACAAACTTTAAATGATATAATAGACCAGTTAGACCTAATTGATATCTATAGGACATTTCACCCCAAAACAATGAATTTCACCTTTTTCTCAAGCACACACGGAACCTTCTCCAGGATAGATCACATCCTGGGCCATAAATCTAGCTGTGGTAAATTCAAGAAAATTGAAATCATTCGAAGCATCTTTTCTGACCACAATGCAATAAGATTAGATCTCAATTACAGGAGAAAAACTACTAAAAATTCCAGCATATGGAGGCTGAACAACACGCTGCTGAATAACCAACAAATCCCAGAAGAAATAAAAAAAGAATTCAAAATCTGCATAGGAAAGAATGAAAATGAAAACACAACAACCCAAAACCTGTGGGACACTGTAAAAGCAGTGCTAAGGGGAAGATTCATAGCAATACAGGCATACCTTAAGAAATAAGAAAAAAGTCAAATAAATAACCTAACTTTACACCTAAAGCAATTAGAAAAGGAAGAAATGAAGATCCCGAGGGTTAGTAGAATGAAAGAAATCTTAAAAATTAGTGCAGAAATAAAACAAAAGGAACAAAAGAGACCATAGGAAAAATCAACAAAGCCAAAAACTGGTTCTTTGAAAGGATAAGTAAAATTGACAAACCATTAGCCAGACTCATCAAGAAACAAAGGGGGGAAAATCAAATCAATAATATTAGAAATGAAAATGGAGGGATTACAATGGACAACACAGAAATACAAAGGATCATAAGAGACTACTCTCAGCAATTATATGCCAATAAAATGAACAACGTTGAAGAAATGGAAAAATTCTTAGAAAAGTACAACTTTCCAAAACTGGACTAGGAAAAAATAGAAAATCTTAACCAACCCATCACAAGCACGGAAATTGAAACTGTAATCAGAAATCTTCCAGCAAACAAAAGCCCAGGTCCAGACGGCTTCACAGCTGAATTCTCCCAAAAATTTAGAGAAGAGCTAACACGTATCCTATTCAAACTCTTCCAGAACATTGCAGAGGAAGGTAAAGTTCCAAAATCATTCTATGAGGCCACCATCACCCTAATACCAAAACCTGACCAAGATGCCACAAAAACAAGAAAATTACAGGCCAATATACTGATGAACATAGATGCAAAAATCCTTAACAAAATACTAGCAATCAGAATCCAACAACACATTAAAAAGATCATATACCATAACCAAGTGGACTTTATTCCAGAGATGCAAGGATTCTTCAACATCTGCAAATCAATGTAATATACCACATTAACAAATTGAAAAATAAAAGACATATGATTATCTCAGTAGATGCAGAGAAAACCTTTGACAAAATTCAACATCCATTTATGATAAAAACTCTCCAGAAAGCAGGAATAGAAGGAACATACTCAACACAATAAAAGCTATATATGACAAACCCACAGCAAACATCCTCAATGGTGAAAAATTGAAAGCATTTCCCCTAAAGTCAGAAAGAAGACAAGGGTGCCCACTTTCACCACTACTATTCAACATAGTTTTGGAAGTTTTGGCCACAGCAATCAACAGAAAAAGAAATAAAAGGAATCCAAATTGGAAAAGAAGTAAAACTCTTACTGTTTGCAGATGACATGACCCTCTACATAGAAAACCGTAAAGACTCCACCAGAAAATTCTAGAGCTAATCAATGAATATAGTAAAGTTGCAGGATATAAAATCAACACACAGAAATCCCTTGCATTTCTATACACTAACAATGAGAAAACAAAAAGAGAAAATAAGGAAACAATTCCATTCACCATTGCAATGAAAAGAATAAAATACTTAGAAATCAGTACAGTTCAGTCGTTCAATCATGTCCGACTCTTTACGATCCCATGAATCGCAGCACGCCAGGCCTCCCTGTCCATCACCAACTCCCAGAGTTCACCGAGACTCATGTCCATCGAGTCAGTGATGACATCCAGTCATCTCATCCTCTGTCGTCCCCTTCTCCTCCTGCCCCCAATCCTTCCCAGCATCAGAGTCTTTTCCAATGAGTCAACTCTTTGCATGAGGTGGCCAAAGTACTGGAGTTTCACCTTTAACATCATTCCTTCCAAAGAAATCCCAGGGCTGATCTCCTTCAGAATGGACTGGTTGGATCTCCTTGCAGTCCAAGGGACTCTCAAGAGTCTTCTCCAGCAACACAGTTCAAAAGCATCAATTCTTCATTGCTCATCTTTTTTCACAGTCCAACTCTCACATCCATACATGACTACTGGAAAAACCATAGCCTTGACTAGACGAACCTTTGTTGGCAAAGTGATGTCTCTGCTTTTGAATATGCTATCTAGGTTGGACATAACTTTCCTTCCAAGGAGTAAGCGTCTTTTAATTTCATGGCTACAGTCACCATCTACAGTGATTTTAGAGCCCCCAAAATAAAGTCTGACACAGTTTCCACTGTTTCCCCATCTATTTCCCATGAAGTGATGGGACTGGATGCCATGATCTTCGTTTTCTGAATGTTGAGCTTTAAGCCAACTTTTTCACTCTCCACTTTCACTTTCATCAAGAGGCTTTTTAGTTCCTCTTCACTTTCTGCCATAAGGGTGGTGTCATCTGCATATCTGAGGTTATTGATATTTTCCCTGGCAATCTTGATTCCAGCTTGTGTTTCTTCCAGTCCAGCATTTCTCATAATGTACTCTGCATATAAGTTAAATAAACAGGGTGACAATATACAGCCTTGACGAACTCCTTTTCCTATTTGGAACCAGTCTGTTGTTCTAACTGTTGCTTCCTGACCCACATATAGGTTTCTCAAGAGGCAGGTCAGGTGGTCTGGTATTCCCATCTCTTTCAGAATTTTCCACAGTTGATTGTGATCCACACAGTCAAAGGCTTTGGCATAGTCAATAAAGCAGAAATAGATGTTTTTCTGGAACTCTCTTGCTTTTTCCATGATCCAGCGGATGTTGGCAATTTGGTCTCTGGTTCCTCTGCCTTTTCTAAAACCAGTTTGCACATCAGGAAGTTCACCCTTCACATATTGTTGAAGCCTGGCTTGGAGAATTTTGAGCATTACTTTACTAGCATGTGAGATGAGTGCAACTGTGTGGTAGTTTGAGCATTCTTTGGCATTGCCTTTCTTTGGGATTGAAATAAAAACTGACCTTTTCCAGTCCTGTGGCCACTGGTGAGTTTTCCAAATTTGTTGACATATTGAGTGTAGCACTTTCACAGCATCATCTGTCAGGATTTGAAATAGTTCAACTGGAATTCCATCACCTCCACTAGCTTTGTTTGTAGTGATGCTTTCTAAGGCCCAGTTGACTTCTCATTCCAGAATGTCTGGCTCTAGATGCGTGATCATATCATCGTGATTATCTGGGTCATGAGGATCTTTTGTGAACAGTTCTTCTGTGTATTCTTGCCACCTCTTCTTGATATCTTCTGCTTCTGTTAGGTCCCTACCATTTCTGTCTTTTATCAAGCCCATCTTTGCATGAAATGTTCCCTTGGTATCTCTAATTTTCTTGAAGAAATCTCTAGTCTTTCCCATTCTGTGTTTTTCTCTATTTCTTTGCATTGATCGCTGAGGAATGCTTTCTTATCTCTTCTTGCTATTCTTTGGAACTCTGCATTCAGATGCTTATATCTTTCCTTTTCTCATTTGCTTTCCACTTCTCTTCTTTTCACAGCTATTTGTAAGGCCTCCTCAGGCAGCCATTTTGCTTTTTTGCATTTCTTTTCCATGGGGATGGTCTTGATCCCTGTCTCCTGTACAATGTCATGAACCTCAGTCCATAGTTCATCAGGCACTCTATCTATCAGATCTAGGCCCTTAAATCTATTTCTCACTTCCACTGTATAATCATAAGGGATTTGATTTAGGTCATACCTGAATGGTCTAGTGGTTTTCCCTACTTTCTTCAATTTAAGTCTGAATTTGGTAATAAGGAGTTCATGATCTGAGCCACAGTCAGCTCCTGGTCTTGTGTTTGCTGATTGTATAGAGCTTCTCCATTTTTGCCTGCAAAGAATATAATTAACCTGATTTCGGTGTTGACCATCTGGTGATGTCCATGTGTAGAGTCTTCTATTTTGTTGTTGAAAGAGGGTGTTTGTTATGACCAGTGCATTTTTTGCAAAACTCTATTAGTCTTTGCCCTGCTTCATTCCGTATTCCAAGGCCAAATTTGCCTGTTACTCCAGGTGTTTCTTGACTTCCTACTTTTGCATTCCAGTCCCATGTAATGAAAAGGTCATCTTTTTTGGGTGTTAGTTCTAAAAGTTCTTATAGGTCTTCATAGAACTATTGAACTTCAGCTTCTTCAGCCTTACTTGTTGGAGCATAGACTTGGATTTCTGTGATATTGAATGGTTCGCCTTGGAAACGAACAAAGATCATTCTGTCATTTTTGAGATTGTATCCAAGTACTGCATTTTGGACTCTTTTGTTGACCATGATGACTACTCCATTTCTTCTGAGGTATTCCTGCCCGCAGTAGTAGATATAATGGTCATCTGAGTTAAATTCACCCATTCCAGTCCATTTTAGTTCGCTCATTCCTACAATGTTGACATTCACTCTTGCCATCTCTTGTTTGACCACTTCCAATTTGCCTTGATTCATGAACGTGACATTACAGGTTCCTATGCAATATTGCTCTTTACAGCATTGGACCTTGCTTCTATCACCAGTCACATCCACAGCTGGGTATTCTTTTTGCTTTGGCTCCATCCTTTCATTCTTTCTGGAGTTATTTCTCCACTGATCTCCAGTAGCATATTGGGCACTTACGGACCTGGGGAGTTCCTCTTTCAGTATCCTATTATTTTGCCTTTTCATACTGTTCATGGGGTTCTCAAGGCAAGAATAATGAAGTGGCTTGCCATTCCCTTTTCCAGTGGACCACATTCTGTCAGACCTGTCCACCATGACCTGCCCGTCTTTGGTTGCCCCACAGGCATGGCTTAATTTCATTGAGTTAGACAATGCTGTGGTCCTAGTGTGATTAGATTGATTAGTTTTCTCTGAGTATGGTTTCAGTGTGTCTGCTTTCTGATGGCCTCTTGCAACACCTACCATCTTACTTGGGTTTCCTCTTACCTTGGGTGTGGGATATCTCTTCATGGGTGCTCCAGCAAAGCACAGCCATTGCTCCTTACCTTGGACGAGGGGTATCTCCTCACCATGCTTAGGAATAAAACTCGGTGAAAAATATCGAGGGTAGCTTGATAGGGATTGCATTGAATCTGTAGATTGCTTTGGTTAATATACTCATATTCACTCTATTGATTCTTCCGATCCAGGAACACGGTATATTTCTCCATCACACCATGTTCCTGGACAGAAAGAATCAATAGCGTGAAAATGAGTATACTAACCAAAGCAATGTATAGATTCAATGCAATTCCTATCAAGCTACCCACGGTATTTTTCACAGAGCTAGAACAAATAATTTCACAATTTGTATGAAAATACAAAAGACCTTGAATAGCCAAAGCTATCTTGAGAAAGAAGAATGGAACGGGAGGAATCAACCTGCCTGACTTCAGGCTCTACTACAAAGCCACAGTCGTCAAGACAATATGGTACTTGCACAAAGACAGAAATATAGATCAATGGAACAAAATAGAAAGCCCAAAGGTAAATCCACACACCTATCGACACCTTATCTTTGACAAAGGAGGCAAGAATATACAATGGATTAAAGACAATCTCTTTAACAAGTGGTGCTGGGAAAACTGGTCAAACACTTGTAAAAGAATGAAACTAGAACACTTTCTAACACCATACACAAAAATAAACTCAAAATGGATTAAAGATCTAAATGTAAGACCAGAAACTATAAAAATCCTAGAGGAGAACATAGGCAAAACACTCTCTGACATAAATCACAGCAGGATCCTCTATGACCCACCTCCCAAAATATTAGAAATAAAAGCAAAAATAAACAAATGAGACCTAATTAAAATGAAAAGCTTATGCACAGCAAAGGAAACTATCAGATCAGATCAGTCGCTCAGTTGTGTCCGACTCTTTGCGACCCCATGAACTGCAGCATGCCAGGCCTCCCTTTCCATCAAAGGAAACTATAATCAAGGTTAAAAGACAGTCTTCAGAATGGCAGAAAATAATAGCAAATGAAGCAACTGACAAACAACTAATCTCAAAAATATACAAGCAACTCCTACAGCTCAATTCCAGAAAAATAAATGTCCCAGTCAAAAAGTGGGCCAAAGAACTTAATAAAAATTTCTCCAAAGAAGACATACAGATGCCTAACAAACACATGAAAAGATGCTCAACATCACTCATTATCAGAGAAATGCAGATCAAAACCACAGTGAGGTACCATTTCACGCCAGTCAGAATGGCTGCGGTCCAATAGTTTACAAGCAATAAATGCTGGAGAGGTTGTGGAGAAAAGGAAAACCTCTTACACTGTTGGTGGGAATGCCAACTAGTACAGCCACTATGGAGAACAGTGTGGAGATTCCTTAAAAAATTGGAAATAGAACTGCTTTATGACCCAGCAATCCCCCTGCTGGGCATACACACTGAGTGAACTAGAATTGAAAGAGACACGTGTACCCCAATGTTCATCGCAGCACTGTTTATAATAGCCAGGACATGGAAGCAACCTAGATGTCTATCAGCAGATGAGTGGATAAGAAAGCTGTGGTACATATGCACATGGAGTATTACTCAGCCATTAAAAAGAATACATTTGAATCAGTTCTAATGAGGTGGATGGAACTGGAGCCTATTATACAGAATGAGGTAACCCAGAAAGAAAAACATCAATACAGTATACTAATGCATATATATGGAATTTAGAAAGATCTTAATGATAACCCTGTATGTGAGACAGCAAAAGAGACACAGTTGTATCAGATCAGATCAGTCGCTCGGTCGTGTCCGACTCTTTGCGACCGCATGAACCGCAGCACAGAACAGTCTTTTGGACTCTATGGGAGAGGGAGAAGGTGGAATGGTTTGGGAGAATGGTATTGAAACATTTATAATATCATATAAGGTTTGATGCAGGATACAGGATGCTTGGGGTTGGTTCACTGGGATGACCCAGAGGGATGGTATGGGGAGGGAGAAGGGAGGGGATTTGGGGATTGGGAACACCTTTATACCTGTGGTGGATTCATGTTGATGTATGGCAAAACCAATACAATATTGTAAAGAAATTAACCTCTGATTAAAATAAATGAATTTATATATATAAAAAAAACCCAAGTAGTAGTCAGATCGTACAGACAAACTGTTGAAATCATAACATCATAGTGTGTTAAACCACCATTTCAAAAGCAAAGCAAAGCCAATCAGATTGCCCTTGATTTAAAAAAATAATGTTCATGGTAGTAAAAAGGACTTTTTATATAGATAATAAACAAAATTTTATATTAAAAAATTTTATTTTACTCATAGGCTCACTGTGGGCCAGTCCTGTATAGAACTGGTCTAGCTACGAATGTGGGAAGATTATGTAAGCAATTTTCATGTGTGATAACAGAATTTCAGTTTTGATGTGTACACGTCCTGAAATTTCTTAAGCAATACAATGTAGTAGTTGAGTGTTTTATTTACTGGTGTCAAAACAGGAGTTTAAACAACTGTGAGTGATCCAGTGGCTAGGGGATTGCTTGTCTCCTTAATCCTCCAGGTAACTAGTACTCAAGCATTCAAACATTTGTAAAAGTCAGGGTCCCAGTCAGGAAAAAAGAAGCCAAAACAACTATTTTAAAAGATCATTTATATGGGGAATTGGAGGTATAGGTATTAGAGGACTGAAAAGGAACAAACAACACAAAGAGAGTAACTGTGGGAAGCAGATACTACTGCTGGGCCTGAGGGAGCAAAGTGTAACAGGTGGGTCGTTAGAACCTGGAACTTGGAGGAGAAATGTAGACCTCTGCTGTGAGGAGCTCCCTGGGGATGGTAGGGGGAATTAGGAGGGGGGAGGTGTCCTGGGGCATCAGGAATGCAGGCGAGAGCCTGAGGAGTGGTCCCAGATTGCAGCAGATGCTGGTGCTCTGAGGGAGCACCGTGGGGCTGGTTTTATGAGATGGAAACGAGGTGGAAACTGGAACCCTCTGTTATTCAAGTTAACCACGTGTGGGATGAAGAGCCATAGTAGGTGGATACTGACAGGAACAGCAAATAATCTGACCTCACTCCTTCCTCCATTCCCTTCTCTCTCTCTCTTGTGCCCTCTATTTGCAGAACCTAACAGGGAGACACTGATTCAGGGAATCTTCAAATTATACTGTAAGAAATGTTGCTCTAGTTTTTCTAATGCCTGAATCAAGTTAGAACAAGAGATTGTGAAACACTCCACTTCACTAATTAATTTTCTGAGATAATCCCTTGTTTATAAAAGAAAAACTAAAAGTGAATAATAACTATTGTCACCTGGACCTTGATACCATAAACACAGGTCTCGTTAAGAAAGGGGAACAATTGTTGTGCAAAAAATCTTTTTCAGATGTCTACTTTCATTTTTTGTTTTACTATTTTTCCTAGTCATGAGCAATATTAATTGATAACTCTAAATGCCAAGATCAACCAATTTTAAATATATAAAAATAAAAATTACATAAACATATAATGGGAAAATATTCCTAGTTGTAGAATCAAGGAAGACTGAAGTAAACAGATACACACATAAAAGAAGAAAAGAGTATCAATAGAGGGGGAGGAGCTAAGATGGCAGACGAGTAAGACGGGGAGAATACTTTCTCCTCCACAAATCCATTAAAAGAACATTTGAATGCTGAATAAACTCGATAAAACAACTTCTGAATGCCGGCAGAGGACATCAGGCACTTAGAAAAACAGTTCATTGTCTTCAAAACGAGAAAACGAGCCCTGCGGTAACTCCTTTTGTGGAGAACTGGCGCGGACACCAGCATTTGCTATTGGCAAGTGGGGGCTGGGCTAGGAGGAGCGGCGAGGCCTGCATTGCTTTGAGAAAAGATTTGGCCTGGCTATCTCGGGCGCTATCTGAGCAAAATAACCAGACTGTCGGTCATCTACTACATCAAAAGCCAGCCCTAACTTAAGACACAACCAGGACTACCTACGGAACAAAGGGCTGCACAGAGTTGGCCGGCTGCAGGCCATCCCACTCCGGTGACAGGCAGCCAAGGCCAGAGGCGGGCAATTATAGCCCTAGAGAGACACTGTCTAACGGAACTGTGAGTAGGTTTCTGTGCTGACTCACGCTTCTTGGGGCTCTGGATGGTCAACATCTGCCTGAGAGAGTGCGCTGTTTGTATACCAAGAAAACTGAGCGGCGGAGAGGCGATAAGTCGCAGCACCTGCGCTCGCTGAACATTTCATCACCTGTGCTACTCGGATCTGGGAAGGGCATAAAACGCAGACTCAACCAAGTCTGTGCTTCTGAGGATTATCTGAGTGCCTGAACCTGGCCGGTTTAGATTTGGGTGTTCATCTCCGCCCCCTCTGTAACAAGGCAGAGATCAGATATTGAAAAGACCTGTAAACCGCCTCAATAAAGAGAATTCAACAAACTACCAGAATATAGTAAGGACACTCTAAATTTGGCAATTTTAACAAAATGAAGAGACAAAAGAATACCCAGCAGCTAAAGGAACAGGATAGATGCCCACCAAACCAAACCAAAGAGGAAGAGATAGGGAATCTACCTGATAAAGAATTCCGAATAATGATAGCGAAATTAATTCAAAATCTCGAAATCAAAATAGAATCACAGTTCAAGAGTCTGGAGACAAGGATTGAGAAGATGCAAGAAAGGTTTAATAAGGACCTAGAAGAAATAAAAAAGAGAGTCAACACATAATGAATAATGCAATAAATGAGATCCAAAACACCCTGGAGGCAACAAATAGTAGAATAACAGAGGCAGAAGATAGGATTAGTGAACTAGAAGATAGAATCCTAGAAATAAATGAATCAGATGAGAAAAAAGAAAAACGTATCAAAAGAAATGAGGACAATTTCAGAAACCTCCAGGATAACATCAAACGCTACAACATTCGAATCATAGGAGTTCCAGAAGAAGAAGATAAAAAGAAAGATCATGAGGAAATACTTGAGGAGATAATAGTTGAAAACTTCCCTAAAATGGAGAAGGAAATTACCACTCAAGTTCAAGAAATCCAGAGAGTCCCCAACAGGATAAACCTAAGGCGAAACACCCCAAGATACATATTAATCAAATTAACAAAGATTAAATATAAAGAACAAATATTAAAAGCAGCAAGGGAAAAACATCAAATAACTCACAAGGGAATTCCCATAAGGATAACAGCTGATCTTTCAATAGAAACTCTCCAAGCCAGGAGGGAATGGCAAGACGTAATTAAAGTGATGAAGGAAAATAACTTACAGCCTAGATTATTGTATCCAGCAAGGATCTCATTCAAATATGAAGGAGAAATCAAAAGCTTCACAGATAAGCAAAAGTTGAGAGAATTTTGCACCACTAAACCATTTCTCCAACAAAAACTAAAGGACATTCTCTAGAGCAATACAATAATATCAGGACACTTTAATACCCCACTCATATAATCTGGCTGTAATAGACAAAGTAAAGAGGAAAACATATTTACTTATGAGCCTCAAAAAATTCAGTTCACTCAGGAGAGTTTAAAAAAAAAAAAAAAAAAGACTTATTTGTTCACTCTGTGGAGGTTTACTGACTATTTTGTGGGTTTGGTACCACTTTGGGTAGTAGGGAGGAAGAGGTGACAAATGTGATCCTGTCCTAAATAATATATTGTGGTAAAGATAGACTTACCAATACAAAATACCAAGATGTGCCTAAAGATGAGGACACCCAAACTGGACTTTTTGTTTCCTGAACTTTTCATTTCGAGAACAAACCTCCTAATATAAGATGAATTCACCATGATTTTTTTTAAGTGTTCTTTGTGATTAAAAACAGAAAGCCATTGGTTAAGAAATTACATATACTCCTCCCCACCATCACTCCCCTTCTTTCTTCCCATTTCCCTCCCACCCTCATTGATCCTTTCCTTTGTCCATTTTCCCCTGCAAAAAAAATTAAAAAAAAAAAAAAAGAGTATCAATAAATATTAGAATATAATGATGTAAGTGTAATGATGCAATTTTTATTGGGTAGCTATATGCCTATATGCTTACTTGCAAATTTATTTATAGTTTTAAAGTATGTTGGATCCAGATATAGAGGCTCCTCAATAGATGACAGATGGTGACACATTAAATCACCCCATAGGTTTATATAGTATAGGGTAGAAATGATTGCCTGCTGAATTTGAATGGGTTAAATTTTTATTTCAAGTCTATTTGTCAAAGCAAAGTATGGTAACAAATGTTTTTAATCTGAACAGGGTGAACTTTGATAATACACTGATAATTGACTTTCAGGGACAAATAATCTATAATGATTTCTAGTTTTCTCAATTGTTTATTTGCAAGTTAAGTATGAAAATTGGAAGTTAAGTATAGTTTTAACATTGAATTAGAACTGTCACACATGAGTTAATAGCTTACCTGGGTTTTAGTAGACTGATCCTGTATTTCATAGCCTACTTTTTAATTCAACTGAATCACATAATGAGCTGTAATTGAGTCACAAAGCAGGAAACAAGCTTGTGCCAAGTAGGTGGAACACACTTGGCACATACAGTATCTTCACTCTGTTAGTGGAAAGACAGTTCTAGTAAATCTGTCAGTTTATCATTAGTATTTCTCTCATCTGGTAAGACAGGACACAGTAAAGGTTTCTATCCTTTACCTTCAATCATGAAATCCAAAAAGCTATGAAAGGAGGAAGTATTTTAGAAATTCAAAACCTAACCTGACCTGAACTCATTTAGCAATGAAAAATACTGTGCTGATGCATGGCTTTTATAGTCTTTATCTATCCTTCTTAGTGTGAATATGTGTATGCTTCACTATAGAAATACTAATGTGTTTAATAATGGGAGTGCTATCCAGTTCCTACAGGAAGTATGTCATAGTATACACATGCTCTATTTTCTTCTCAAATCTGAAAGATTCCGAATATGTTTTCTTTGAGCTGAAATTTCTTAACCAGAATTTCTCAAAGTTGGCAAATGTTGGCAGGACTTAAAGGTAAAGTCCTGCTTTCATACTCCTTGTTGTGAGTATATACTAGAGGTTGGATAGCTTGCTGTAAAGAGCCCAGTCACAGAGTTAGATCTGAAATCAGATTCTAGGTTAGCTGCTCACAAACTGCGTGAACTTGGTCAAGTTATTTAACACCTCTGAGCATTACATTTGTTTACTTGTAAAATTTTAATGCTGATACCTACATCCTCAATCTCAAAAATGTATCCTGGTGAAGTGAATATAGTCTTTATCTTTTACCACTACAAGATTCCATTGCTAGTTCTTTCTTTGCAGTTGAGATGCCTAAAAGGTAAATTTGGACTTAGCAATTATAGATCTTATTCAGGCCTTTTCTGCCAGAGCTTCAAGATACCTAGGCTGTGAATTTAGGTACAAGTAACTATAAAAGTAAATAAAATGAACAAAATTGGTATTGCTTTTATTAAGGAAAGTAAAATTGCAATCTAAGATGTGTTCTGGCAGCAGTAGATTTGTAGAAAACAGGTGAAAATCATCTCAATGAATTTTTAAAAAAACCATCAGCTTGCATAGACTGCTTTTTATGACATAATTTTGGACATAGTCTATGATTGAAGATGAAGGGATGCTGCCCCTGATTTTTTAAATTCTCCATCAACACCTATGATGCGTATTGTATAAAATAAAATTCTTTATAATTTCTAATATAGACTGTAGCCCACAAGGCTCCTCTGTTCTTGGGATTTTCCAGGCAAGGATACTGGAGTGTTTTGTCAATTCCTTTTCTAGGGGATTTTCCAACCCAGGGATCAAATCCAGGTCACCTACACTGAAGGCAGATTCTTTATCAACTGAGCTACCAGGGAAGCCCCAATATAGAAATAATATATATCTATTATTTTATTTATATATTTCCAGTAATAGTCCTTGTTTTAGTCTTTAAGAGTTGATTTCATCTTCCAAAATTACTTGTTTTGTTCATAGTGCTATTTTTGTTAATTAAGGTTATAATCAGGAGAGCCATCACTCACAGGGTTTTGCTTTATCGGATACCACATGTACATACCTTTATTTTCCATTTAAAATATTTTATTGAAGTTCAATGTCCTTCAGACAGAATATTAGGCAATACCTGATGTAAGAAAATACATGGTAACCGTAGGGTTTAGAAGCTATTTCAGATCTGTTTGATTTATTTTATTTCAAATAGTTTATTCTAATAACACTAAAAGTTGCATCCCAAGTGAGAGTATATCTTTTGCTGTGTCTTTTAAATTCCTTAATACTATTGATCTGAAAGGTAAGCTTTTCTAGATATACTTTATTTTGCTGAATATTTAGCTCATAATAATGTCTGACTCATTATCATCATCATCATAATTGGCATCATTTGTACACTCACTATACAGCTGACACACTATCTTATTTAATTCTAGTAATTTTTCTTTGTGGTAGTATTATCAATTAGGATTAAGGTTGACAGAAAAAAGAATTAAATATTCTGAAACAATGGCTTAAGTCAGATGTTTTATTTCTTGCCCTTTTCAAGTACAAGCAGATTTTGTTTTATAGTGCTTTGATCACTTTATTGTGCTTTGCAAATACTGTATTTTTTACAGACTGATGGTTTGTGGCAACCCTTCATCGAGTGTCTATCAGTGTCATTTTTCCAATATCATTTGTCACTTCATATCTCTGGGTCACATTTTGGTAATTCTTTAAATATTTCAAACTTTTTTCATCATTATTTTATTTATTATGGTTGATCTGTGATCAGAGGTCTGTGATATTACTACTGTAACTTTCTGAAGGCTCAGATGAGGGCTAGCTTTTTTTTTTTTTTTTAGCAATTAAGTATGTTTTAATTAAGGTTTGTACATTGTTTCTTTAGACATAAAGCTCTTTCTTACTTAATAGACTATTGTATAGTGTAAACATAACTTTTATAAGCATAGGGAAAACAAAAAATTCATGTGACTTGCTTTTTTGTGATATTTGTTTTGTCATGGTGTTCTGAAACACAGCCTAAGACGTCTCTTAGGTATGTCTGTGATTCGGAAGTAGTCAGTCCAGGGTTGATATGCCAATGGTTGCAGGGATTCAATCTCTTCCTGTCTCATGCTTCTGGCAGCTTCCATTCCCAAGGCTCTTCATGGACAAAGGTAGCTGTTAGAGCTAATGCCATCATGTCCACATTTCAGATGTAAAAAGAAGAAAGGGTGAGGGGGTGACACTTCCCAGAAGTAACACATATAATTTATACATGTATTCCAAAACTTAGACAGATAAACACACCCAGTTGTAAAAGATTATTTTTCAGTCATTTGCCTAGCCTAGCATTCGGAGAATTCAGTCATTCAATTCAGACTGAAATGAATTTCAGTCATTTGCCTTGCCTAGAATTCGGAGAAGGCAATGGCACCCCACTCCAGTACTTTTGCCTAGAAAATCCCATGGACAGAGGAGCCTGGTAGGCTGCAGTTCATGGGGTCGCTAGAGTCGGACTTGACTGAGCGGCTTCACTTTCACTTTTCACTTTCATGCATTGGAGAAGAAAATGGCAACCCACTCCAGTGCTCTTGCCTGGAGAATCCCAGGGATGGGAAGCCTGGTGGGCTGCCATCTCTGGGGTCGCACAGAGTCGGACACGACTTAAGCGATGCAGCAGCAGCAGCAGCAGCAGCAGCCTAGAATTAGGAACTAATGCCTAGAATTAAGATTATAATTAATTAATAATTAATATTAATTAATTATTATCAAGAAAGAAGGGGAGAATGGATATTGAGAGAGAGAGAGAATAGGAGCTCAAATGCAGCTGTGTTTGAGCACCTATTTTCATCTTTCTTACAAGCGGAGAAACTGAGTCATAGAGAAGTGAAATTGACTTACTAAGATCTCACAACTGGTACAGCCACAACTCAAATCCTTATCTATCAAGCTTCAGAGCTCTTAAGTACTGCTTTGAAGTGTTTTTGCTTTAAAACAGTTATTTGACTTTATTCTATCTCTTCAACTGAATTAGTATAAAGAAAATCTTTCTGACTAAGATGCTAGGTCAATCTATTAAAGCAATGGAATTCTTTATTATACCAGATGTTCTTGGCAAAGGACATAGTATTAACTTGTGCAAGGAAGCCTTTACTTCTGCTCACCTTTTGGATAGGAAGATTAATAGAGTTTAGTGTCAGATTTACAAAATTGCCTGACTGACAGATTAAAGTCTTATTTTCAGTCTTCTTCTTTTTTGGGGGTTACAAGTTTAAATTTCATTAAACTATGCTTTGTTGTCCTATTGGTAGTTTAGATTTCAGATGAGGTAATAAATAGTAGGATTTTCAATGGACCAATACAAAATGATTTATTATAGGAAAAAGTTAATAGCATTACAATAATTTTATTTCTTCAAAGATATATTTTTAAGTAAATGACAACATATCTTAGAATAAATCAGACCATACTATTTCTAAGTTATTTTCTTGGGCTCCAAAATCATTGCAGATAGTGACTACAACCATGAAATTAAAAGACACCTGCTCCTTGGCAGGAAAGCTATGGCAAACCTAGACAGTGTATTAAAAAGTAAAGACATCACTTTGCCAACAAAAGTCTGTATAGTCAAGGCTATGGTTTTCCAGTAGTCACATATGGATGTGAGAGGCGGACAACAAAGAATGTCAAAGAACTGATGATTTCAAACTGTGGTGCTGGAGAAGACTCTTGAGAGTATCCTGGAAAGCAAGAAGATCAAACCAGTCAATTTGGTTTGGAAATCAACCAATTTGGAAATCAACACTGAATAGACTTTGGAAGGACTGATACTGAAGCTGAAGTTCCAATACTTGGGCCACCTGATGCAAACAGCTGACTCATTCGAAAAGACCCTGATTGTGGGAAAGATTGAAGGCAGAAGGAGAAGAAGGCAACAGAGGATGAGATGGTAAGATGACATCACCAATTCAATGAATATGAACTTGAGCAAACTCTGGAGATGGTGATGGACAGGGAAGCCTGGTGTGCTACAGTCTGTGGGCTTGCAAAGAATCAGACACAACTTGGTCACTGAACAACAAAACAATTTGTATTCAAACAAATATACATTAGTGCATCTTTCTTATTAAAAATTATATATTTGTGGCCTATTCATGTTGATATATGACAAAAATCATCACAATATTGTAAAGTAATTATTCTCCAATTAAAATAAATAAATTAACTAAAAAATTGTAAAGTTCCACTTGAAGTAAACAAAATCCTCATTTTCCTATGATTCTTAACCTGGAGTATCTTTTTTATGTGGCAAGAAATATGGAGAGAGTTTGGCTCCTGGATTGGCCCAACAATGTCAGTAAGGACCCAGGTTCTTTCTACCTCTCTAGGGTCCCATTCTTGGTGTGGTAGCTTAGTCTTCATTGCTTCATCCTTCATTTTGAAAGATGGTTGCTGTATCACATGAAAATCTGAGGAGAGAATAATTTCCTTCTGAGTATCATATTTTCTTAGTGATGAACAACTCTTTCCCAATCCCACAGAAGATTTAGCCCCATTGGTTGCCTGGATTGCCAGTCGTAGGTCACTCACCCTATAATGGGTATGGTGAATGGTGAATGGTGTAGATCGCTCAGTCGTGTCTGACTATAATGGGTATGAGACTACAATTATTGACTTGGACCAGCAAGATAGATTTCCCTGAGACTGGAGAAGAATCTGTTCTCCCTCAAATCTGGGATTTTGTTATAAAAAAAAAAAAAAAAAAGCAGTGTAAGGCAAATAAAATTTGCATTGGGTATTTTGTTTTTTGGAGAATTACACTCAAAATGAAAATTCTATATAAAATTAAAAAATATATATCTTTACCATCCATAAGTTTAGGTATGATGTTTAGTATCTGATCTAAAAATCTATTCACTTTTAATTCTGTTTTTCTTTGCCCACTTACTCCATGTCAGCTACTGTTCTCAGTACTAAGACTGGAGAGGTGAACAGAACAGACATTTATCTGCATAGAAAGTGTTTTATCAGCAGCAGGTAACAGAATGTTAAAGTGAAGTCGCTCAGTCGTGTCCGACTCTTAGCGACCTCATGGACTGCAGCCTACCAGGCTCCTCCATCCATGGGATTTTCCAGACAATAGTACTGGAGTGGGTTGCCATTGCCAGAATCAGATCAGATCAGATCAGTCGCTCAGTCGTGTCCGACTCTTTGCGACTCCATGAACTGCAGCACGCCAGGCCTCCCTGTCCATCACCAACTCCTGGAGGTCTCTCAGACTCACATCCATCGAGTCAGTGATGCCATCCAGCCATCTCATCCTCTGTCGTCCCCTTCTCCTCCTGCCCCCAATCCCTCCCAGCATCAGAGTCTTCTCCAATGAGTCAACTCTTCGCATGAGGTGGCCAAAATACTGGAGATTCAACTTTAGCATCATTCCTTCCAAAGAAATCCCAGGGTTGATCTCCTTCAGAATGGACTGGTTGGATCTCCTTGCAGTCCAAGACACTCTCAAGAGTCTTCTCCAACATCACAGTTCAAAAGCATCAATTCTTCGGCGCTCAGCCTTCTTCACAGTCCAGCTCTCACATCCATACATGACCACAGGAAAGGCCATAGCCTTGACTAGGTGAACCTTTGTTGGCAAAGTAATGTCTCTGCTTTTGAATATGCTATCTAGGTTGGTCATAACTTTCCTTCCAAGGAGTAAGCGTCTTTTAATTTCATGGCTGCAGTCACCATCTGCAGTGAATAGCCATTTATAAATGGCTTAAAATATTGGGACATTTAACATTTACCTAGCAGAACAGAGTCAGACACGACTGAAGCGACTTAGCAGCAGCAGCAACAGAACTTCCCTGGTGGCTCATCGGGTAAAGAATACACCCACAATGAGGGATACCTGGGTTTGATCCCTGGGTTGGGAAGATTCTTGGAGAAGGGAAAGTCAACCCACTCCAGTTCTCGGTCCTGGAGAATTCCATGAACTATATAGTCCATGGGGTTGCAAAGAGTCGGACATGACTGAGTGACTTTCTTTTTCACTTAACAGAAGTTAGGACAGGGAGTCACTTTAAAATGTTTCCAAGGATACAAATTCTTTCTTTTCTTGTCCTTTGAATGCTGGCTTTTGCCTGTATTTTGTCACCTCATTGCTCCATGGCTGTTGTAGTTGCAAATATCTCACCTGTTTTCAGTTCAGGAAGAAGTGACTAGAGAAGCTCTTAGTCTTGTCCTTTTCACAAATAGTTAGAAATTCTCAAAAGTCTCCTGGTAGATTTCCATGAAGCTGGTATCCTCAATAGAAAGAAGTGTGGAAAAGTACTTATCTTACAAATTATTAATATTATGTACATGAATTGGGGATTCGGATCTGTAGGGCTTCAACTGTGTTCATCTTGTGAACCTAAGATGTTGTGAAGAGTGTTGAAAGTGTAGCCCAAACACGTAAAGTGTTAGCTGATAACACTCCTGGGTAAGAAGTGCCATGAACAGAGCATTCACTGATTTCCTTACATCAATAACCACATCTTGTTGCCACCAGCAGGTTATTTGTCTAGCTGCTGCTCTGAATAATTGGCTTTTTGAGGGAAGAATCTATGTTTAACTTATTTCTGTGTCTGCAAGTCTGAGGATGGTATCTGGCACACAGTAGGCACTCAGTGAATGTTGGAGGTTAGAAATTATCTTTTGAAGAATAAAAAGTGGTGAATAAAGTTCCAACATTACATATTAAGGAGTTAAAGCAAGAGTTTAGAAAACCAATTTCTAAAAAAATGATCAATCAATTAGAAGCAAAGGAGAATTATTTGTCTTTCTTTTATCCTTCTCTCTAGGAGGTATTGTGAAGTCATGTGGGGTTTGTCAAAGTTGCTTGAGTCCACATGGCACAGTTCAGTTCAGTTCAGTTGCTCAGTTGTGTCCAATTCTTTGTGACTCCATGGACTGCAGCATTCCAGGCTTCCTTGTCTCTCATCATCTCCCACAGTTTCCCCAGGTTTACGTCATTGAATTGGTGATGCCATCCAACCATCTCATCCTCTGTCATCCCCTTCTCCTCCTGCCTTCAATCTTTCCCAGCATCAGGGTCTTTTCCAATGAGTCAGTTCTTCACATCAGGTGACCAATATGAACTTCTACTTAAGCATCAGTCCTTCCAATGAATGTTCAGGACTGAATTTCTTTTAGGATTGACTGGTTTGATCTCCCTGCAGCCCAAGGGACTCTCAAGAGTCTTCTCCAACACCACAGTTCAAAAGCATGAATTCTTTGGTGCTCAACTTTCATTATGGTCCAGCTCTCACATCCATACATGACTACTGGAAAAACCATAGCTTTGACTAAATGGACCTTTGTTGGCAAAGTAATGTCTCTGCTTTTTAATATGCTGTCTAGGTTTGGCATAGCTTTCCTTCCAAGGAGCAAGCATCTTTTAATTTCATGGTTGCGGTTACCATCTGCAGTGACTTTGGAGCCCCCAAAATTAAATCTGTCACTGTTTCCATTGTTTCCATGTGGCACAGAAGTGAGCATAAAGTGCAAATGAGGTGGAACTCAGAAATAACTTGTCAAAACAAGCTTGATTTAAAGCAGTTGCACATACACTGTGCCATTTTTATAACATTAAAAGCATCAATAATGGACTTTATTGCAGTCATAAGTTACATTTACTTTATTAGATAGGTGAATTCAGGCAGGTCTTATAGAAGTTCAAGGTGTGTTGTTGCTGTTTATTTCTTCCTTTCTTTTTTCAAAAAATTCAAAAATAAAATTTCTCCAATTTAGTTATTGATATTTGCTTTACTAGGTTGTATTGCATTACAAATTTACATATTATTGGTGATATTGCTTAATTATAATTCTCACATACTCATGTTTTGTAAAGGTGGTGAAACTTTGTTTTAGAGAGCAAGGCTTTGTGTCCTCCCTCTTTACTCTTATGGTCTTCTCCTAAGTGTTCACCTAACTGATCCTTGATCCTGGCCAAGTCAGTTAGCTTACCTGTTGGTTGGTTTCTATATTTGTATAATATAGGTGTGTGAGAAGATGGTCTAGTGATTTTTTTCTAGCTCTAAAATTGTATATCATGTTAAATGCCTAAGTTTATAGGAACTGAAGAAGATTAAAGGATAATATTTGCCCTACAAGGTAGGGTTATCATCTTATTGTTTGTAATAAAACTTTCACCTTATAAATTATTATATAGTACACTAAAGAAAATATGACAACTGTATAAAACAACAAAAAACATAAAAAGTAAAATTAACGTATGCATCTTAATGCCTATTTCTACAAATATCCAACATGCAGATACATAATTGGAATCATAGTGCATCAGAACTGTGTATCTTTCCTTTTCCTTTGAGTTTTATATCATGAGCATTTTCCCATCCCATTAAAAAAATCCTTAGAAACAGTATTTCATTCTTAAAAATTTTACATTTTAAATATAACACAAATACAGAAAGCTGCAAAATGAAATATAAACACTTTTTCAGCTACTACCTCTTTCAGCCACCCTAGAAGCACTCTTTTAATGTAACCCTCTCTTCTCTGCTAAAATTTATTGCCCTAATGAATTTATGCTGCAGTCCATGAAGTTGCAAACAGTTGAACATGACTTAGCAACTGAACAACAAATGACTTTATGGTAATAATTTCTTTATTTTCTTTGTGTTTTTACTATCCAGTGTGATCCCTAAATATTATTATTAGTGTTAGTATTAACCTTTCAGTTGTGTCCAACTGTTTGTGACCCATGGATGGTAGCCTGCCAGGCTCCTCTGTTCATGGAATTCTCCAGACAAGAATACTGGAGTGGGTATCCATTCCCTTCTCCAAGGG
This sequence comes from Tragelaphus eurycerus, assembly GCA_935064755.1. Taxonomy (NCBI): domain Eukaryota; kingdom Metazoa; phylum Chordata; class Mammalia; order Artiodactyla; family Bovidae; genus Tragelaphus; species Tragelaphus eurycerus. The sequence goes on along the minus strand of CAKXYN010000041.1, from coordinate 470,456 downwards.
ATGTTCCCGACTCAGGGATCAAACCCAGGCCCTCTGATTAATGGACAGATTCTTTACCATCTGAGCCATGAGGGAAACCACAAACATTACTATTTAGTATTTCCTAACCATATGATTTTTTAATGGATGTTTATTATTCCATCATACAAATATACATCAATACATGCAAGTGCTTATTGGATTATTTGCTTTCCTTCTTGACAACTTATTTTTGTAATTTTTTTTGGGGGGGGGGAAACGATCTGTTCACATAATGCAAAATGTTACAATTTCAAAGGGAAAGCAGCAAAACATGTCCTCATTTCTGCCCTCCAGCTACCAGCCTCTGTCTATGATCAATTTCTAGGATGTTGTTTTTGAGGGAAAAAGGAGCCTGAGAATTGTATTGATATTTTCCCCCTTTTAATATTCTAAACTAACATAAGAAAGAATAAAAAATATAATTCTTATTTAAATATGCAAAAATCTTTGTAGTTTATTTTCCTTTTATATAAAGTTGGCATAATTTCTAGAGTGAGATATAGAATTATACTTTTAGGTTATTTAAATACATAACTTGGAAAAATTGTGTGAACTGGATGTCAAACAACCACAGAAGAAAGTCTAGGATCAGATTAGATAGGCTTCAACAATACATGAACTATGAACTTCCTCAAGCTGGTTTCAGAAAAGGCAGAGGAACCAGAGATCAAATTGCCAACATCCGATGGATCATTGAAAAAGCAAAAGAGTTCCAGAAAAACATCCATTTCTGCTTTATTGACTATGCCAAAGCCTTTGACTGTGTGGATCACAATAAACTGTGGAAAATTCTGAAAGATATGGGCATACCAGACCACCTGACCTGTATGCAGGTCAGGAAGAAACAGTTAGAACTGGACATGGAACAACAGGCTGGTTCCAAATAGAGAAAGGAGCACGTCAAGGCTGTATATTGTCACCCTGCTTATTTAACTTCTATGCAGAGTAAATCATGAGAAATGCTGGGCTGGAAGAAGCACAAGCTGGAATCAAGATTGCCAGGACTAATATCAATAACCTTAGATATGCAGATGACACCACTCTTCTGGCAGAAAGTGAACAACTAAAGAGTCTCTTGATGAAAGTGAAAGAGGAGAGTGAAAAAGTTGGCTTAAAGCTCAACATTCAGAAAACGAAGATCATGGCATCTGGTCTCATCACTTCATGGGTAATAGATGGGGAAACAGTGGCTGACTTTATTTTTCTGGGCTCCAAAATCACTGTAGATGGTGATTGCAGCCATGAAATTAAAAGACACTTACTTCTTTGAAGGAAAGTTATGACCAACCTAGACAGCATATTAAAAAGCAGAGACATTACTTTGCCAACAAAGGTCCGTCTAGTCAAGACTATGGTTTTTCCAGTGGTCATGTATGGATGTGAGAGTTGGACTGTGAAGAAGGCTGAGCACTGAAGAATTGATGCTTTTGAACTGTGGTGTTGGAGAAGACTCTTGAGAGTCCCTTGGACTGCAAGGAGATCCAACCAGTCCATTCGGAAGGAGATCAACCCTGGGATTTCTTTGGAAGGAATGATGCTAAAGCTGAAACTCCAGTACTTTGGCCACCTGATGCAAAGAGTTGACTCATTGGAGAAGACTCTGATGCTGGGAGGGATTGGGGGCACGAGGAGAAGGGGACAACAGAGGATGAGATGGCTGGATGGCATCACTGACTCAATGGACATGGGTTTGGGTCGACTCTAGGTGTTGGTGATGAACAGACAGGGAGGTCTGATGTGCTGTGATTCATGGGGTCGCAAAGAGTCAGACATGACTGAGTGACTGAATGGAACTGAACTGAGGGTTGTGGTGTTTTACTTTGATATACTGTAGAGCTAAAAGACCCAAGCTATTTTCTTTGTAACTTGGACAGATTGGAAAAACTCAGTTTCTTGTGCTTTGCTCTAGCAGATCAATAAAACAATGTCATAGTAATATATGTTATACAAAAATACATCACTTACTTTTCATGAATGGAGGAACTAATTACTACCTAACTTGCCTGACCAGTGCACTATTTTTATGCATTAGGGTTCTTTGGTCACAAGAAACCAAAGTAGAGTCTGTTAAACCTAAATAAAGGGAATTTGTTGGCAGAATTCAGGTACACATTGTTGGCAGAAAGCCTGAGGAAAGAGGCTTTGAGATGGGCAGAACCAATAAAACTTAGGAGGCCCTGGAATTGGGGACAACAAGAATGGTCTCATATAAAAATTGTTCCTGGATATTTTATTAGATTATAATAGTGTGACTATCAGGGAACTGTGTAACTGATCAGGGAACTGTGTGACTAATCAGGGAACACCAGGTGACTGAACAACTAGAGCTGTCCACCATGGTATCAGATACAGTGAGTGATAAATTTGGGTAGAACCATCAGCAGATTTATGATAGAAATAAAACATTGGACCATAGCCTGAAAATGTCCAAGAATCATGAATAAATTACATGCATATGCATCTTAAAATCTCATGTCACTTGTCACTATTTCACGACTTCCCCTCCCTCAACTCATACCTAAGACCTCATAAGCAGGGGAGAAGGTGGTGCCCTGTGACCAAATAATGGAAAAAGAGACAACTTAGGTCCAGTTTATCCATGAACCCTCACAATATATTAATGCTAAGAAAGGTGGATTGTCACCACATTATATCTTACCCAGGGATGGAAGGACAGTCTTGAATAAATTCTTCCTGTAGACAGTATTATTAGTAGTACAAGTGGTCACTGACCTCATATGGAAAGGAGAAAATGTACCAAGGTGCAGATATTCAGGAGCTCAGGGGCCTGGCTGCTTTTTCCCAGGCCTGGCAGTAACAAAACTGGAAGGGTGTGGTAAGGATATTTCTCCTGGCTCCCTCATCTTCCTTTCCTCATTCTTCTGTTCCCTTGATTGCAGGGATACAGTTTTGAGAAGCAACCTCTCTGAAAATTCAGTGAAATATTTGTGGCCTCAAATTATACATACTCTGTCTTAGCAATAATACATGTCTATTGATGGCTTAGATAATAATAATACATAATAATACATGTCTATTGATAGATTTAATGGCCTAGATTGGATAGATAGAGTACCTGATGAACTATGGAATGAGGTTCATGACATTGTACAGGAGACAGGGATCAAGACCATCCCCATGGAAAAGAAATGCAAAAAAGCAAAATGGCTATCTGGAGAGGCCTTACAGATAGCTGTGAAAAGAAGAGACACGAAAAGCAAAGGAGAAAAGGAAAGATATAAACATCTGAATGCAGAGTTCCAAAGAATAGCAAGAAGAGATAAGAAAGCCTTCCTCAGCAATCAATGCAAAGAAAAAGAAGAAAACAACAGTGGGAAAGACTAGAGATCCCTTCAAGAAAATCAGAGATACCAAAGGAACATTTCATACAAAGATGGGCTCGATAAAGGACAGAAATGGTATGGACCTAACAGAAGCAGAAGATATTAAGAAGAGATGGCAAGAATACACAGAAGAACTGTACACAAAAGATCTTTATGACCCAGATAGTCACGATAGTGTGATCACTCACCTAGAGCCAGATATCCTGGAATGTGAAGTCAAATGGGCCTTAGAAAGCATCACTATGAACAAAGCTAGTGGAGGTGATGGAATTCCAGTTGAGCTATTTCAAATTGTGAAAGATGATGCTGTGAAAGTGCTACACTCAATATGCCAACAAATTTGGAGAACTCAGCAGTGGCCACAGGACTGGAAAAGGTCAGTTTTCATCCCAATCACAAAGAAAGGCAATGCCAAAGAATGCTCAAACTACCGCACAATTGCACTCATTTCACACGCTAGTAAAGTAATGCTCAAAATTCTCCAAGCCAGGCTTCAGGAATATGTGAATCGTGAACTTCCTGATATTCAAGCTGGTTTTAGAAAAGGCAGAGGAACCAGAGATCAAATTGCCAACATCTGCTGGATCATGGAAAAAGCAAGAGATTTCCAGAAAAACATCTATTTCTGCTTTATTGACTATGCCAAAGCCCTTGACTGTGTGGATCACAATCAACTGTGGAAAATTCTGAAAGAGATGGGAATACCAGACCACCTGATCTGCCTCTTGAGAAATTTGTATGCAGGTCAGGAAGCACCAGTTAGAACTGGACATGGACCAACAGACTGGTTCCAAATAGGAAAAGGAGTTGGTCAAGGCTGTATATTGTCACCCTGTTTATTTAACCTATATGCAGAGTACATCATGAGAAACGCTGGACTGGAAGAAATACAAGTTGGAATCAAGATTGCTGGGAGAAATATCAATAACCTCAGATATGCAAATGACACCACCCTTATGACAGAAAATGAGAGGAACTAAAGGGCCTCTTGATGAAAGTGAAAGTGGAGAGTGAAAAAGTTGGCTTAAAGCTCAACATTCAGAAAACAAAGATCATGGCATCTGGTCCCATCACTTTATGGGAAATAGATGGGGAAACAGTGGAAACAGTGTCAGACTTTATTTTTCTGGGCTCCAGAATCACTGCAGATGGTGACTGCAGCATGAAATTAAAAGACGCTTATTCCTTGGAAGGAAGATTATGACCAACCTAGATAGCATATTCCAAAGAAGAGACATTACTTTGCCAACAAAGGTTCGTCTAGTCAAGGCTATGGTCTTTCCTGTGGTCATGTATGGATGTGAGAGCTGGACTGTGAAGAAGGCTGAGCGCCGAAGAATTGATGCTTTTGAACTGTGGTGTTGGAGAAGACTCTTGAGAGTGTCTTGGACTGCAAGGAGATCCAACCAGTCCATTCTGAAGGAGATCAGCCCTGGGTGTTCTTTGGAAGGAATGATGCTGAAGCTGAAACTCCAGTACTTTGGCCACCTCATGCGAAGAGTTGACTCATTGGAAAAGACTCTGATGCTGGGAGGGATTGGGGGCAGGAGGAGAAGGGGACGACAGAGGATGAGATGGCTGGATGGCATCACTGACTCAATGGACGTGAGTCTGGGTCAACTCCGGGGTTGGTGATGGACAGGAAGGCCTGGTGTGCTGCGATTCATGGGGTCGCAAAGAGTCGGACACAACTGAGCGACTGATCTAATCTGATCTGATCTCTGATTGATAGCTTGAACTATTCTTATGACTGTTTCCATTATTTGAGAAATATACGAATAGAAGCTTGTCCAAATTTTTTCTGTTGACTTTCAAGTATCCTCCTCTGAAAGTATGTCTAGTTTAGCCATCTATACAATACTGGGCAAGCAATCAAAATCGAAACCAGTCTATGAACAGACAGGCTAAGAAAATTGTCTCAGCAAGGAGAAAATAAACTACGTCATTCCCCTTTTCCTGAGAAACACCAATATGTAGTAAAAATTATTATCTTTTTCTTAAAACTACCCAACAGGTTGAATTTGACTTTTTCTTAATGTTACTATGAACTCTGTCAAAACCCTAAGGGAACAATATAAGTGTTTCTCCCCCTCTGTTCCTCAATGAGTCTGAAGCTGTTACACAACTGTAACTGTCCTTAGTTTAGCATTTGGCACCTCTTATATCTTAGGACTTCTAAGACTGCCTGTTCCCAGTAAAAATAAACAATGATAAGTTTTCCTTGGTAAAGACATAGGAAATACAATTCTTTGACCTCACTTTACAATGCTTGGTGGTGGTGCTGGAGTAACATATTCATAAGGTAGAAAAAGCAAGTCACCAATGGGAATAAGGAAGCAACAGGGAGAGTCAACACCTGGGATGAGCTGAACATTCTGGATAATACAGGACAGCAGTAGGGACTGTTCAGTTGGTGTGGAAGAGAAATGAAGGACAAGAGATCTGATCATTTTTGGTGCCATCATCCATACTTTTCCCTATGGCTCAGCTTAATGTATGACAAGCCACTTTCTCATCAAATCAGCTCAGTGATACCAATTAGCAATGGAAAGAAAATCCTGTTAATAGATTGACTATATCGTGAATCCTTTGAAGCTTTCCACCACTCTAGCTTGAATAAAATCGACTTAGCCCTCCCTGTAGTTCAGTGACTGAGGTTATCAAGCAAATAACAAGGAACTTCCTGGGTCTTCAGAATGACTGTAAAAAATTACTTTCATTTAAGCATGAATTGAAAATAGGTAAGGTAGTTAGCAAAAAATGGTTAGGGGTGGTATATTGGCCATCGGTAATTTCTGCCTGTGCAGAATTCACTTCCCGTTTTTGACAACACCATATTTCTTTTAAAGGAATAATGACTGTATTATTACTATTGTTATTAATTTTTTTAAAAATTCAACTCAACTTGGTGGACTTGTACTCTAGGGCTCCTTACATTTTTTTTAACTGAAATTTGTGCATTTGATATGGCAGAAAGTGAAGAGGAACTAAAAAGCCTCTTGATGAAAGTGAAAGTGGAGAGTGAAAAGGTTGGCTTAAAGCTCAACATTCAGAAAATGAAGATCATGGCATCTGGTCCAATCACTACATGGGAAATAGATGGAGAAACAGTGGAAACAGTGTCAGACTTTATTTTTCTGGGCTCCAAAATCACTGCAGATGGTGACTGCAGTCATGAAATTAAAAGACGCTTACTTCTTGGAAGGAAAGTTATGACCAACCTAGATAGCATATTCAAAAGCAGAGACATCACTTTGCCAACAAAGGTTCGCCTAGTCAAAGCTATGGTCTTTCCAGTGGTCATGTATGGATGTGAGAGCTGGACTGTGAAGAAGGCTGAGCGCCGAAGAATTGATGCTTTTGAACTGTGGTGTTGGAGAAGACTCTTGAGAGTCCCTTGGACTGCAAGGAGATCCAACCGGTCCATTCTGAAGGAGATCAGCCCTCGGATTTCTTTGGAAGGAATGATGCTAAAGCTGAAACTCCAGTATTTTGGCCACCTCATGCGAAGAGTTGACTCATTGGAGAAGACTCTGATGCTGGGAGGGGTTGAGGGCAGGAGGAGAAGGGGACAACAGAGGATGAGATGGCTGGATGGCATCACTGACTCGATGAATGTGAATCTGAGTGAACTCCGAGAGCTGGTGATGGATAGGGAGGCCTGGCGTGCTGCAGTTCATGGGGTTGCAAAGAGTCGGACACGACTGAGTGACTGATCTGATCTGATCTGATGTCCATCAGACACTTATTCCTGGAATTTGTCTTGGATCAAAGGTTAAAGACAGATAAAATTCTAAGAATTCATCTAATCCAGGATGATACTTTGGATCTTTGCCATCATGACATTATTCCTATCTCCCCAGATGCAGGACTACCAGGGATACCTTATTTTTGCACATTTCCAAGCCTTGTTCTCTAAACTATCAAATAATGAGGTTTGGTATCTTTCAGTAAGTTTCTTTGGTATAAATTAACCATTGTATATTTCTGTTGTCTGCATCTATAGAACTCTGATGCACATAGAAGTTATACCTTACCAATTGGCAGGTTAAAGGAAAGTTGACTTTATGGCTATAAGACAAGTGATGTGGGACCATATCAGGAGTAATGCCTGGCTTAATTATTTACGAAACTATTTTTTAAAGGTTACAGAAAATATTTATTATTGACAAGTACAACAATTTTATAGAGAAAAGACTGGAAAACTATGTAATACTGAACAAAAATACAGAAAATGTACTTTTGATAATTATCTCATGGCAAAAGTGTGAAATAGATGGCTGCTGCTGCTGCTAAGTCACTTCAGTAGTATCCGACTCTGTGTGACCTCATAGATGGCAGCCAACCAGGCTCCTCTATCCCTGGGATTCTCCAGGCAAGAATACTGGAGTGGGTTGCCATTTAGTAGATTTAAAAAATATCTGCCGTGTCTGACTCCTTGTGACCCGATGAACTGCAACATGCCAGGCCTCCCTGTCCATCACCAACTCCCAGAATTCACCCAGACCCACGTCCGTCGAGTCGGTGATGCCATTCAGCCAACTCATCCTCTGTCATCCCCTTCTCCTTCTGCCCCCAATCCCTCCCAGCATCAGAGTCTTTTCCAATGAGTCAACTCTTTGCATGAGGTGGCCAAAGTACTGGAGATTCAGCTTTAGCATCAGTCCTTCCAAAGAACACCCAGGACTGATCTCCTTTAGAATGGACTGGTTGGATCTCCTTGCAGTCCAAGGGACTCTCAAGGTCTTCTCCAACACCACAATTCAAAAGCATCAATTCTTCAGCGTTCAGCTTTCTTCACGGTTCAACTCTCACATCCATACATGACTACTGGAAAAGCCATAGCCTTGACTAGACGGACCTTTGCTGGCAAAGTAATGTCTCTGCTTTTGAATATGCTATCTAGGTTGGTCATAACTTTCCTTCCAAGGAGTAAGTGTCTTTTAATTTCATGGCTGCAATCACCATCTGCAATGATTTTGGAGCCCCCAAAATAAAGTCTGACACTGTTTCCACTGTTTCTCCATCTATTTCCCACGAAGTGATGGGACCAGATGCCGTGATCTTCTTTTTCTGAATGTTGAGCTTTAAGCCAACTTTTTTACTCTCCACTTTCACTTTCATCAAGAGGCTTTTTAGTTCCTCTTCCCTTTCTGCTAGAAGGGTGGTTTCATCTGCATATTTGAGGTTGTTGATATTTCTCCTGGCAATATTGATTCCAGCTTGTGCTTCTTCCAGCACAGTGTTTCTCATGATGTACTCTGCATATAAGTTGAAAAAAAAAAAAAAAAAAAAGCAGGGTGACAATATACAGCCTTGACGTACTCCTTTTCCTATTTGGAACCAGTCTGTTGTTCCATGTCCAGTTCTAATTGTTGCTTCCTGTCCTGCATATAGGTTTCTCAAGAGGCAGGTCAGGTGGTCTGGTATTCCCATCTCTTTCAGAATTGTCCACAGTTTATTGTGATCCACACAGTCAAAGGCTGCCATTTAGTAGATTTTAAAAAATATCTGCCATAGATGGATTAATTCATTGATTGCCATGGACAGATTAGACCTTAAATCTTATTCTAGCTAGTATTGTTTCTTCATTACTACTTGTTCTTCACTATTTAAATCCTATGGAAAATTTCTCGCTAGGTCTGTGTTATTAAGTAGAGAGGCATAGAATTTCAGAGCTGTGGAACTTGATTTGACTCAAATCCTCCCAGAAGTGAGAATTGTATATTGAGTTTAGTCTGATGGGATTTAATTGGATTCAAAGTTCAGGATTTATTTATTTTTCCGTTTGAAGTTTCAGCAACATTGATACCTTTTTTTGTGGTACGTATATCTTGATATATCATAATAAAAATTGTGAAGTCCTGATTGCTTGTCACATTTCATCTATATCATTATCCTAAAGGGTCCTCATCCTTTTTATCAAGAGACGATATTATTATCTATTTTTTTCTTCAAGAATACTTTTTTTTTTTTTTTTCCATGGAAATGAAAGCTTATTTGTATCCCATATCTGATTTTCATTCTCACAGAAATTATGTAAAACAGCAGAGAAATGAGTCATAGAATATCAAATATCATAACTTTTACTACAGAAGGACTTTGAGAATTATTTCCCTAACAGGTAAACAGTTGGCATAAAGAAAAGGCTGAATGAAGTCTGATGTAGCAGTTATACCAAGACTTAACTATGCTTTTTCTCAGAATAGTCAACACTTATCCAACGGATAATCTCCATCTAAGGAGAGGGGTTTCCAAAGTCTTTCCTCTCATGCTAAGGTGATAAGTCTCCCTTTGCATCTGCTAAGTCTGTGTGATAAGAAATTTGTGACCTAAACTGTGCTCATCACAGAAAATTTGCTGCAATGTTTAGTTAGTGATCTAACTTTAGCACTGAAATCTTACAAGATCCCCCAAACAGAGGATCACCCTTAAGCTAGATCTTAAAAATATGATTATGCCACTACCTTGCTATATTTAGGAATGTTTTCAGATACAAATAACAGAAAAAGAAAAACTAGCAATTGCCTAAAAAATAGATTTTTATTGATTTCACATTAGGTGAAGTCTGGTAGCAGATTTCAAGGCTGTCCAGCGACTCATTACATTCATCAGGGGTGCATCACTTTGTATTCTTCTGTTCCTAAGATGGTGGAGTAGAAGGGCATGTGCTCATCTTCTCCTGCAAGAACTCCAAAATTGCAACTCTCTGCTGAACAACCATCAACAGGAGCATGATGTAAAATGATGGTTAGTCACTCAATCATGTCTGACTCTTTGTGACTCTATGGACTATGCAGTCCATGGAATTCTCTAGGCCAAAATACTGGAGTGGGTAGCCTTTCTCTTCTCCAGGGGCTCATCCCAACCCAGAGATCGAACCCAGGTCTCCTGCATCACAGGAGGATTCTTTACCAGCTGAGCCACCAGGGAAGCCCAAGAATACTAGAGTGGGAAGCCTATCCCTTCTCCAGGAGATCTTGGGGACCCAAGAATCGAACTGGGGCTTCCTTAATTGCAGGCAGATTCTTTACCAACTGAACTATCAGGGAAGCCCTGATAATGTTGGATCTCACACACACACACACAAAGATACCCCACATTCAAGGGCAAAGGAGAAACCCCAACAAGATGGTAGGAGACGCAAAATCACATTTAGAATCAAAACCCCATACCCACCAGAGACACTCGGAGGGCTCAAACAAAACCTTGTGTGCACCAGGACCTGAAGACCCCACAGAGACTAAGCCAGACCTACTTTTGAGTGTTTGAGTGTCTCCTGCAGAGGCACAGGTCAGCAGTGGACTGCCAGGGGACAGGGGCTTTGGCTGCAGGAGACCTGAGAGACAAGCTAGGTGGTGTAAGTCCTCTTGGAGGAAGCTGCCATTAGCCTCACCATAGAGCCACTGAGTAGACAAACCACAAACTGGAGAAGAATTATGCAAAAAAAAGTATTGCACTGTTGCAAAAGTTCTAGGACTCACAACAGATTTCCTAACATGGGCATCTGAGGAAGGGACTGAGAACTCCAGTGAATTTGACTTTGGAGGCCAGTGGGATTTGATTACAGAACTTCCATAGGACTAGGGGAACAGACTCTTGGAGGGCACAAGTAAAGCTATGTGGACCCCAGGAGCCAGGAGAAAGGAGCAGTGACCCCACAGAACTGAGCCAGAGTTGCCTGTGAGTATCCAGGAGTCTCTGGCAGAGGCAGGGGCCAACAGTGGCCTGCCGCATAGTCAGGGGCACTGAATACAACAGTGCTGGCTTAAGTCCATTTGAAGGAGGTCACCATTACCCCAACCATAGTTTGGCCCCAGGCCAAACAACAGGGAGGGAACACAGCTCCACCCATCAACAGAAAATTGGATTAAAGATATACTGAGCATGGCCCTACTCATCAGAACAAGACCCAGATTCTCCCAGAGCCAATCCCTCCCATCAGGGAGCTTCCACAATCCTCTTATACTTATTCATTAGAGGGCAGACAGAATGAAAACCACAACCCCAGAAAACTAACTAAACACATGGATCACATGGATAACAGCCTTGTCTAACTCAACAAAACTTTGAGCCATGCCAGGTAGGACCACCCAAGACAGATGGGTCATGGTGAAGAATTCTGACAAAACGTGGTCCACTGGAGAAGGGAATGGAAAACCACTTCAGGATTCTTGCCTTGAAAACCCCATTAACAGAATGAAAAGGCAAAAAGATAAGACACTGAAAGATGAACTGCCCAAGTTGGTAGGTGCCGAATATGCTACTGGAGATTGGTGGAGAAATAACTCCAGAAAGAATGAAGAGATGGAGACAAAGCAAAAACAACACCCAGTTGTGGATGTAACTGGTGATAGAAGCAAAGTCCAGTGCTGTAAAAAGCAATATTGCATAGGAACCTGAAATGTTAGGTCCAGGAATCAAGGTAAATTGAAAGTGGTCAAACAGAAGATGGCAAGAATGAACATTGACATTTTAGGAATCAGTGAACTAAAATGGACCAGAATGGGTGAATTTAATTCAGATGACCATTATATCTGCTACTGTGGGCAATAATCCCTTAGAAAAATTGGAGTAGCCCTCATAATCAACAAAAGAGTCAGAAATGCAGTACTTGGGTACAGTCTCAAAAACAACAGAATGATCTCTCTTCAGTTCCAAAGCAAACTATTCAGTATCACAGTAATTCAAGTCTATACCCCAACCACTAGTGCCAAAGAAGCTGAAGTTGAATGATTCTGTGATGACCTACAAGACTTTCTAGAACTAACACCAATAAGTAAGTAAATAAATAAAAGATGTCCTTTTCATCATAGGGGAGTGGAATGCAAAAGTAGGAATTCAAAAGATACCTAGTTAAGAGACAAGTTTGGCCTTGGAGTACAAAATGAAGCAGGACAATGGCTAACAGTTCTGCCAAGAGAAAACATTGGTCATAGCAAACACCCTCTTCCAACAGCACAAGAGGTTACTCTACACATGGACATCACTGGATGGTCAATACTGAAATCAGATTGATTACATTCTTCGCAGCTGAAGATGGAGAAGTTTCACACAGTCAGCAAAAACAAGACCTGGAGATGATTGTGGCTCAGATCATGAACTCCTTATTGCAAAGTTCAGACTTGAAGGAAGTAGCAAAAACCTCTAGACCATTCAGGTTTGACCTAAATCAAATCCCTTATGATTATACAGTGGAAGTGACAAATAGATTCAAGGGATTAGACTGGATAGACAGAGTGCCTGAAGAACTATGAACGGAATTTCATGACACTGTACAGGAGGTGGTGATCAAGACCATCCTCAAGAAAAAGAAAGGCAAAGTGGTTCTCTGAGGATGCCTTACAAATAGCTGAGAAAAGAAGAGAAGCAAAAGGCAAAAGAGAAAAGGAAAGATATATCCATTTAAATGCAGAGTTACAAAGAATAGCAAGGAGAGATAAGAAAGCCTTCCTAAATGATCAGTGCAAGGAAATAGAGGAAAACAATAGAATGGGAAAGACTAGAGATCTCTTCCGGAGAAGGCAAAGGCACCCCACTCCAGTACTTTTGCATGGAAAATCCCATGGACGGAGGAGCCTGGTAGGCTGCAGTCTATTGGGTCGTGAAGAGTCAGACATGACTGAAGTGACTTAGTATCAGCAGGAGCAGCAGAGATCTCTTCAAGAAAATTAGAGATACTAAGGGAACATTTCATGCAAAGATGAGCTCAATAAAGGACAGACATGGTATGGACCTAACAGAAGCAGAAGATATTAAGAAGAGATGGCAAGAATATACGTAAGAACTATACAAAAAAGATCTTAATGACCCAGATAACCACAATAGTGGGATCACTCATCTAGAGCCAGACATCTTGGAATGGGAATAAAGTGGGCTTTGGGAAGCATCACTATGAACAAAGTGGAGGTGATGGAAATCCAGGTGAGCTATTTTAAATCGTAAAAGATGATGCTGTGAAAGTGCTGCACTCACTATGCCAGCAAATTTGGAAAACTCAGCAGTGGCCGCAGGACTGGAAAAGGTCAGTTTTCATTCCAATCCCAAAGACAGGCAATGCCAAAGAATGTTCAAACTACTGCACGATTGCACTCATCTCACATGCTAGCAAAGTAATGCTCAAAATTCTCCAAGCCAGACCTCAACAGTATGTGAACCATGAACTTCCAGATGTTCAAGCTGGATTTAGTAAAGGCAGAGGAACCAGAGATCAAATTGCCAACATAAGTTGTATCATCAAAAAAGCAAGAGAATTCCAGAAAAACATCTAATTCTGCTTTATTGATTAGGCCAAAGCCTTTGACTGTGTGGATCGCAACAAACTGTGGAAAGTTCTTAAAGAGATGGGCATACCAGACCACCTTACCTGCCTGCTGAGGAACCTGTATGCAGGTCAAGAAGCAAAAGCTAGAATCAGACATGGAACAACAAACTGGTTCAGAATTGGGGAAGGAGTAAATGAAGGCTGTATATTATCACCCTGCTCATTTAATGAATATGCAGAGCACATCTTGTGTAATGCCAGGCTGGGTGAAGCACAAGCTGGAATCATGATTGTAGGGAAAAATATCAATAACCTCAGATATGCAGATCCTGCCACCTCTATGGCAGTAAGGGAAGAGGAACTAAAGAGCCTCTTGATGACGGTGAAATAGGAGAGTAAAAATGCTGGTCTAAAACTCAACATTAAGAAAATGAAGATCATGACATCTGGTCCCATCACTTCATGGTAAATAGACAGGGAAACAATGGAAACAGTGACATACTTTATTTTTTGGGGCCCCAAAATCATTGTAGATGGTGACTGCAGCCCTGAAATTGAATTTATTCCTTGGAAGAAAAGCTATGATAAACCTAGATAGCACACTAAAAAGAACAGACATTATTTAGCTGACAAAGGTCCAGATAGTCAAAGCTTTGGTTTTCCTAGTAGTCATGTATGGATGTGAGAGTTGGACCATACATAAAGCTGAGTGTCAAAGAATTCATGCTTTTGAATTGTGATGCTGGAAAAGACTCTTTAGAGTCTCTTGGACTGCAAAGAGATCCAACCAGTCCATTCTGAAGGAGATCAGCCCTGGGATTTCTTTGGAAGGAATGATGCTAAAGCTGAAACTCCAGTACTTTGGCCACCTCATGCAAAGAGTTGACTCATTGGAAAAGACTCTGATGCTGGGAGGGATTGGGGGCAAGAGGAGAAGGGGACGACAGAAGATGAGATGGCTGGATGGCATCACTGACTCGATGGATGTGAGTCTGAGTGACCTCCAGGAGTTGGTGATGGACAGGGAGGCCTGGCGTGCTGCGGTTCATGGGGTCGCAAAGAGTCAGACACGACTGAGCAACTCATCTGATCTGATCTGATCTGATCTAGCTGCAGTGCGTATTCGGCTCTCTAGTTTTGGTGGTTGGGCTCAAAATTGTGATGTGTCTGGGTGCACCTCCCTAGTTGTGCTGTGCCTAGGAAAGTCCTCTCTATTTGTCGAGTGGGAACTCCTGTCTTGTTGCATAATGCTGTGAGGCTCTTCTTTCAGTGCAGTTTGCTCATTCATTTCTATTTGTGGCTTGAGGGACAATTCTTTAGTAGTGACATGAAGCCTCCTTTCTAGATGTGGTGTATGAGATTGCTCCTCTCTAGAGGTGGGGTGTGGGGCCTCCTTTCTACATGTGGTGTCCAGGTGGGCTCCTCTCTAGTTGCAGTGTGTGGGCTCCTCTCTAATTGTGGTGAGGGACTCCCTTCGGGTTGTGTCATGGGACTTGTTGTTTCCCTCGAGTTGAGGTGGTACCTCCACTCGAGTTGTGGTGGGATGGCTCCTCTCTGGTAGCAATGTGCAGGGTGACTTCTGTTTAGCTGCAATGTGTTGGTGGCTAAACTGCCTGCAGCATGAGGTACTCTCTAGTTGGTGTTGGGGGGCCAACTCTTAGTTGTCTTGGTGGGCTCCTCTCTAGTTGTGTTGTGCAGTCTCCTCTCAGGTTGTGTTAATATGGCTCTTCTCTAGTTATGGTGTGCAGAGGTCACCTCTAGAGTTGGGGTCGAATTTTCCTTTGGAAATATGGAGAGGATTTTCTGTCTGGTAGCAATGCGGACAGGCACTCTTTCCAGGTGCAATATCCATGAGCCTACTCTCTAATTATCACATGACCCCTCCTCTTTAGTTTGGGCATGAGAACCTCCTCTCTAGTTTTGAAAGGAGGCTTCTGTCTAATTGCGATGTGCAGGGATGCTCCTCTCAATTGCTGATGTTCAAGGGGCTGCTGTCTAGTTACACGCGACATCTACTCTCTAGTTGTGTCGAGGTTATTCCTCTCTGTCAGTGGTAGGGGATTCTACTCGACTTGCAGCAGAGGCTTATCTCTATTTGCGGTGGAGGGGACTCTCTCTAGGTGTGATGTCCTGGGTCTTCTCTCCAGTTGTTGTGGTGGGACAATCTCCAGTTTTGGCAGGTGGGTTCCTCTCTCATTGTGGCCATAGGTTTCTCTTGAGCTTTGGCATAGGTCTTCCCTCAGGTTCAGGTGGAGACACGGGGCTCCTCTCTAATTGCAGTGGTGCAACCTCTGGGGGTTCTCTGTGCGGACAGTGTTCTCTCTACTTGTGGCATTGGGGACTTCTTTCTAGTTTTCATGTGGTTGCTCCACTCTAATGGTGAGAGGTTCATCTCGATTTATGTCAGGGTCTGTGTCTTTATTTGTGGCAGAGACCACCTCTCTAGGCACAATGTGCCAAAGGGCTCCTCTCTAATTTTGGCAGGGGGATCATTTCCAGTTTTGGCGGGAGGCTCCTCTGTTTGTCACCAGGGGCTCCTTTGTGATGATATAGGGCTCCTATAGAGTTATGGTGGAGGACTCAGGGTTCCTCTCGAGTTGGGACAGGTGACTTGGGGTTCCTTTATAGTTGTGATTGGGCCGAGCTGCATGGGGCAACTCCTTTCTAGTAGTGATTAGTAGCTGGCTCCTGTCTCATTGTTATGTGTGGTATGTAACTGTATAGTTACACATTGGGCTCCACTCTAGTTGCAGTGGGGTTAACTGACATTTTTGTTTCAGCTCCTCTCTAGTTGTGGTTTGCAGACTCCTCTCTAGTTGTGGCAGGGGCAGGGGTCTACTCTTTAGAAGTGATATGGGGCTTCCTCTCCTGTTGTGGTAGAGTGCTCCTCTCATATTATGGTGGGTTTGGCTCCTCTTGAAAAGCCTCTTGAGTTGCATCAGGGGGCTTGGGGCTCTTCTGGAGTTGCTCTGGGTAACTCAGGATTTCTCTCAATTTGCAGAAGAGGAAAAGGGAGTTGTAGTGGGGATCTCGGGGGTTTATCTTGAGTTGAAGTGGGAAACTTGGGGTTCCTCTAGACTTGCAGCATTGGTCTCAGGGTTCCACTTGAGCTGTGGTGGGGAACCTGGGGTTTCTCTCGAGTTTGGTGGGGGGAGTACTCAGGATCCCTCTCGACTAGCAGTGGGGCCTCCTCTCGAGTAGTCTTGGGGCAACTCATCTCAAGCAGGGATGTGCAGGGTGGCTCCTGTCTTGTTGCAAGGTCGGGTGGCTATTCACTAGTTTTAGCATGGAACTTCTCCATCATTGTGATCGGGGTCAACTCTGTAGTTGTGGTGGGTTTGATTCTCTTTAGTGTGCAAGCGTCTCTCTACTTGTGGTGTGAGGTTTGTCTTTATTAGCAGTAGAGTGGCCCCTCTCTATGTGTAATGTCCAGCAGGCTCCTCTCGAGTTGTGGTGAAGGCCTTCTGTTGAGTTACAGAGATGTGTCCTCTCTGGTTGGGGTGTGGGTGGCTCCACAGGGGAGGTCCTCTCCACCTTTGGCACTAGGGGTTCCTCTAGCACCATAATTTTGTTGGGGTTGACCCTTTTTTGTTGTGATGGATAGTCAACTCTGTAGTTGTGTTGAGGGCACTCCTCTCGGTGCCTTGAAAGGGGCTTTTCCTCCATAGGCGGAATGTCTATGTGGCTCTTCTCCACATGAGGAATGCAGGCTTGTCTGGAGTTGTGGCAGGGTGCTTGTCTATTGTTGTGCTGGCAGGCTCCTCTCTAAGTCGATTTCCAGGGGCTCCTGGCCAGTTGTGGGCAACTTCTCTCTAGTTGTGATATGCACACTCCTCTCTAATTGTGGCAGGGTGCAACTTATTGTTGTGGTAGGGGACTCCAAGCTAATTGTGATGTTCATGGGATTCTCGATTTGTGGTAAGGGCATCTCTATACTTGAGGTTGTGGGATCCTCTTTATTTGTCGCAGGAAGCACATATCAATATGCTGTGGGAGCTTGGGACTCCTCTAAAAGGGGGCAGTAGATCCTGTCAAGATGAATCAGGGGACTCCTCTTGAGTTTTGGTGAGGGGCTCCTCTCTAGTTGTGGTGGGTTTTCCAATCTAGTTTTATCTAGAAAGCTCCTCTGTATTTGCAGTGGGATTCAACTCTCTAGTTGTGGTGGGTGGTCAAGTTTCTAGTTGTGGTCAGAGTCTCCTCTCTATTGGCAATGGGCAGGGGTTTTCCTCAGTATTTGCAATGTGCAGCGGAGTTCTTCTCTAGATGTGGTGTGTGGGCTATACACTAGATGTGGCATGCTTCACCTCTCTAATTGTGCTGTGGGTGCTCCTCTCTTGTAGTGATATGACCTGGGCCCCTCTCTTGTGATGGCATTATGCTCCTCTCTAGTTTTGCTGAGGTCTTATCTCGATTTTCCATGAGACCACCTCTTGAGTTGAGGAAGGGGGCTTAGAGATCCTCTTGAGTTCTGGTGCTGCCTCCTCTTGAGTTGCAGCAGCTGGCTTGGGGTCCTTTCGAATTGTGGCAGGGAATTCAGGGTTCTTCAAGAGTTGCAGCAGTGGACTTGGGGCTCCACTTGAGTTGTGGAGAGTACTTGGTGTTCTGCTAGAGTACAGAGGAACTAGGAGTTCCTCTCCAGTTGCCATGGAATGCCCCTCTTTAGCTGAGTCACAGGACTCAGTGCTTCTCCCGAGTTGTGGTGGGTTGTCTCCATGGGGTGGGGCGTCCTCTCTACTTCTGGCACTGAGTCTCATTAGTTTTTCACAGGATTGCTCCTCTCTGATTTTGCAGAGCTCCTCTAGAGATACTTCAGTGGGCTCATCTCTTATTTGTGGCTGAGAAACCCCTTTTTAGGTGCGATGTCCTGGGGACCCCGCTCTTGTTGTGGTGAGGGGATCCTCTCCATCTAGTGGGGGAGTTCCTCTGTCTTTGTTTCCGGGAAAATAGGGCTCCTCTTCAGTTGAACTGGATTCTCATGGTTGCTCTTGAGTTGCAATGGTGGTCTTGGGAATCTTATCAAGGTGCATCAGGGGGCTTGGTGCTCATCTTGAGTTCCAATGGGGAACATGGGGTTCTTCTTGAGTAGCAACAGCGAGGTCAGGCCTCTTCTCGAGTAAAAACGGGGAACTCTCGAGTTGCTCCGAAGAACTTGAGGTTCCTCTCGAGGTGCAGCACAGGACTCATGGTGCCCCTTCCACTGTGGCAAGGAACTCGTGTTTCCTCTTGAGTTGGAGGTTGCTCATCTATATTTACCACATAGTGACTCCTCTCTAGATATGATGTCTGTGTGCATATCTTCACATTGTCGCTGGTGGCTTCTCTTAAGTGGCAGAGTCTTCCTCCTTAGTTGTGGTTGTGGACTCAGGGCTCCTCTAGGTTTTCAGTGGTCCCTCCTCTTAGGTTGTGATGAGAGGCTCTGAAGAGGGTTCCTTTCTTCTTTTGGCACTAGGTATTCCTCACAATTTTTATCGTGGTTGCTCCTCTCAAATTATGAGGGCCCCCTCTTGAGTTAATTCAGGGTGCTCCTCTCTATTCGTTACAGAGGGTATTCTCTGTATGTCTGATGTCTCAGTGGACACTTCTCTACTTGTGGTGGGGGAAATCATGCTAGTTTTGGTGGTGTCTCCTCTGTCATTGTGCCCAGTAGTTCCTCTCATGTTGCAACAAAGGACTCAGTTGTTCCTCTCTAGTAGCATTAGGGAGAGGTGTTCTTCAATCTTTGTGGTATGAATGCAGAGTTCCAAAGAATAGCAAGAAGAGATAAGAAAGCCTTCTTCAGCAATCAGTGCAAATAAATAGAGGAAAACAACAGAATGGGAAAGACTAGGGATCTCTTCAAGAAAATCAGAGATAACAAAGGAATATTTCATGCAAAGATGGGCTCGATAAAGGATAGAAATCGTATGGACCTAACAGAAGCAGAAGATATTAAGAAGAGGTGGCAAGAATACACAGAAGAACTGTACAAAAAAGATCTTCATGACCCAGATAATCATGATGGTGTGATCACTGACCTAGAGCCAGACATCCTGGAATGTGAAGTCAAGTGGGCCTTAGAAAGCATCACTACGAACAAAGCTAGTGGAGGTGATGGAATTCCAGTTAAGCTATTCCAAATCCTGAAAGATGATGCTGTGAAAGTGCTGCCCTCAATATGCGAGCAAATTTGGAAAACTCAGCAGTGGCCACAAGGTTGGAAAAAGTCAGTTTTCATCCCAATCCCAAAGAAAGGCAATGCCAAAGAATGCTCAAACTACTGCACAGTTGCACTCATCTCACACGCTAGTAAAGTAATGCTCAAAATTCTCCAAGCCAGGCTTCAGCAATATGTGAACTGTGAACTTCCAGATGTTCAAGCTGGTTTTAGAAGAGGCAGAGGAACCAGAGATCAAATTGCCAACATCCACTGGATCATGGAAAAAGCAAGAGAATTCCAGAAAAACATTTATTTCCGCTTTATTGACTATGCCAAAGTCTTTGACTGTGTAGATCACAATCAACTGTGGAAAATTCTGAAAGAGATGGGAAATACCAGACCCATCTAAGAAATTTGTATGCAGGTCAGGAAGCAACAGTTAGAACTGGTCATGGAACAACAGACTGGTTCCAAATAGGAAAAGGAGTTCGTCAAGGCTGTATATTGTCACCATGTTTATTTAACTTATATGCAGAGTACATCATGAGAAACGCTGGACTGGAAGAAACACAAGTTGGAATCAAGATTGGTGGGAGAAATATCAATAACCTCAGATATGCAGATGACACCACCCTTATGGCAGAAAGTGAAGAGGAACTAAAAAGCCTCTTGATGAAAGTGAAAGTGGAGAGTGAAAAGGTTGGCTTAAAGCTCAACATTCAGAAAACGAAGATCATGTATCTGGTCCCATCACTACATGGGAGATAGATGGGGAAACAGTGGAAACAGTGTCAGACTTTAGTGACTGCAGCCATGAAATTAAGGGACGCTTGCTCCTTGGAAGGAAAGTTATGACCAACCTAGATAGCATATTCAAAAGCAGAGACATTACTTTGCCAACAAAGGTTCGCCTAGTCAATGCTATGGTTTTTCCTGTAGTCATGTATGGATGTGAGAGCTGGACAGTGAAGAAGGCTGAGCGCCGAAGAATTGATGCTTTTAAACTGTGGTGTTGGAGAAGACTCTTGAGAGTCCCTTGGACTGCAAGGAGATCCAACCAGTCCATTCTGAAGGAGATCAGCCCTGGGATTTCTTTGGAAGGAATGATGCTAAAGCTGAAACTCCAGTATTTTGGCCACCTCATGCGAAGAGTTGTCTCATTGGAGAAGACTCTGATGCTGGGAGGGATTGGGGGCAGGAGGAGAAGGGGACGACAGAGGATGAGATGGCTGGATGGCATCACTGACTCGATGGATGTGAGTCTGAGTGACCTCCGGGAGCTGGTGATGGACAGGGAGGCCTGGCGTGCAGCAGTTCATGGGGTCGCAAAGAGTCGGACACGACTGAGCGACTGATCTGATCTGATCTGATCTGATCGAGTTTCAACAGGGGAGTCAGGCCTTGTCTCATGTTAAGGCATGGAGCTCTGCTTTCTTCTCGAGTTGTATACAGGGTGTCAGTCCTCCTGTTGAATTGAGGGAGGGAACTCAGGCTTTTTCTAGAGGAGCACCTGGGGAGTCAGACCTCCCTTCATGTTGTGAGTGGAAAGTCGGGGTTCCATTCACTGCAGGGGAATCAGGTCTTATATTGAATTGAGGGGCAATTCAGTGTCCTTTTGACTTGCAGCAGAATCTCAGGGTTCCTCTTGAGTTGCAGTAGGTGAGACAGGCCTCCTCTTGAGGTGTGGGGGCAAAGTCAGGATTCCTCTCGAGTCAAAGCAGGGGAATCGGCCATCACCTTGAGAAGAAGTGGCGATCATGGGGCTCTTCTCGAGTTGCAGTGGAAGACTCGGATTTCCTCTCGAGTTGCAATAGGTGAGACAGGCACTTCTTCAGGTGCTATGGTAAAGTCGCGATTCCTCTTGAGTCAAAGCAAGCAATATGCCCACATCTCGATATGAGGTGGAGAACATGGGTTTCAGTGGGTATCTCTGGGAACCCCTGGATTGCATAAAGGAGTCAAGCCTCCTTTTGAGTTGTGAGATGGAACAAACATGGGAATGCTCTCCAGTCACTGCAGGGGAATTGAGTCTCACCTCACGTTGAGGGGGAAATCTCTTGGTTTTTCTTGAGTTGCAGTGGGAAGCTTGGTGTTCCTCTCGAATTGCGACGGGGAACTCAGGGAACCTCTCAAGTTGCCTCAGGGAAGTCAGGCCTGCTTTTGAGTCACAAGGGGCAACTCGGGATTCATCTAAAGTCGCTGCAGGGGAATAGGGCCTCATCATGAGTTGAGGCAAGAAACTCGGGGTTCCTCTCCAGTTGTGACAGGATCTGGGGGTTCCCATAGAGTTTCAACAGGGGAGTCAGTCCTCATCTCATGTTAAGGCATGGAACTCCGCTTTCAACTCCAGTTGTGAAAGGGGTGTCAGGCCTCCTGTCGAGTTGAGGCAGTGAACTCGGGCTTTTTCCAGAGGTTCAACAGGGGAGTAAGAAGAACCTTCATATTATGAGGGGAAACTTGGGGTTCCATTCGAGTCCCTGCAGGGGAATCAGGGCTTATCACGAGTTGAGAGGGCACTTGGTGTCCTTTCGACTTGAGGCAGGAACCTAGGGATTCCTCTCACACTGAAATAGGTGAGACAGGCCTCCTCTTGTAGTGCGAGATGACTATTAGGATTCATTTCACATCAAAGCAGGGGAATTGGCACTCATGTCGAGATGAAGTGGGAAGCATAGGGCTCTTCTCAAGTTGTGGTGGGAAACTCGAGTTGCGATGGGTATCTTGGGGGAACTTTTGGAACTTCAAAAAAATGAGTCAAGCCTCCTGTCGAGTTGTGAGGTGGAACTTGGGATTGCTCTCGAGTCACTGCAAGGGAAATGTGCCTCTTCTCAAGTTGAGCAGTGTATCTCTTGTTTTTTTTTTTTTAATTTGTCGCGGGAAGCTTCTGGTTCCTCTTGAGTTGAGATGGGGACCTCAGGGAACCTCTCGTGTCGCCACAGTGGAGTCCAGGCCTCCTTTCGAGTTGCAAGCGCAACCTCAGGATTCCTCTCGAGTCACTGCAGTGAAATAGGCCTTCATCTAGAGTTGAGGCAGGAAACTCAGTGTTCCTATCCAGTTGCGACAGGGATCTCGGGGTTCCTATCAAGTTTCAACAGGGAAGTCAGGCCTCATCTTGTGTTTAGGCATGGAACTAAGCTTTCCTCTTGAGTTGTAAAAGCAGTATCAGGCCTCCTGTTGAGTTGAGGCGAGGAACTCGGCCTTTTCCTTGAGGTCCAACAGGGGAGTCAGACCTCCCTTCATGTTGTGAGGGGAAACTTGGGGTTCCATTTGGGTCACTTCAGGGGAATTAGCCCTTAATTCGAGCTTAGGGGCCCTCAGAATCCTTTCGACTTGCAGCAGAAAACTTGGGGTTCCTCTCGATTTGCAATAGGTGAGACAGGTCTCCTCTTGAGGTGCGAGGAGAAAGTTGGGATTCATCTGGAGTCTAAGTGGGGAATTGGCCATTATCTTGAGATGAAGTGGGGAACATGAGGCTCTTCTCAAGTTCCAGTGGGAAATTCGGGCTTCCTCTTGAGTTGTGACATATCTCGGGGAACCTCTACACTTGCATAAACGGAGTCAAGCCTCCTTTCACGTTGTGAGTGGAAATGCAGGATTGCTCTGATTTCACTGCAGGGAAAACGGGCCTCATCTCGCGTTGAAGGGGAATTTTGTGGTTTTACTGACTTGCTGTGGGAAAATTGGGATTCCTCTAGAGTTGCGAAGGAGATCTCAGCAAAACTCTTTCAGTGCCTCAGGGAAGTCAGGCATCTTTTCGAATTGCAAGTGACACCTCAGGATTCCTCTTGAGTCACTGCAGGGGAATAGGTCCTCATCTCAAGTTGAGTTAGGAAAATCAGGGTTCCTCTCCAGTTGTGACAGGGATCTCGGAGTTCCTATGGAGTTTCCACAGGGAAGTCAGGCCTCATCTTGTGTTTAGGCATGGAACTCCACTTTCCTCTCAGGTTGAAAAAGGGGTGTCAGGCTTTCTGTGGAGTTGAGGCGGGGAACAAGGGCTTTTTTAAGTAGGTGAAACAGGGGAGTCAGGCCTCCCTTCATGTTATGTGGGGAAACTCAGTGTTGCATAGGAGTCACAGAAGGGGAATCAGGCCTTTTCTCGAGTCAGGGGAAAACTCAGTGTCCTTTCGACTTGAGGAAGGAAACTCGGTGTTCCTCCCACATTGCAAAATGTGAGACAGGCCTCCTCTTGAGGTGTGAGGGGAAAGTTGGCATTCCTTTTGAGTGGAAGCTGGGGAATCAGCCCTCATCTCCAGATGAGGTGGGGAACATGGGGCTCTTCTAGAGTTGCGGCTGGAAACTCGAGGTTGATCTCGAGTTGTGACGGGTGTTTCAGAAACCTCTGGAGTTACATAAAGGAAGTCAAGCCGGTTTTCAGTTTTGATAGGGAACTCGGGATTGCTCTCGAGTCACTACAGGGGAATTGGGCCTCATGTTTGGTTGAGGAGGAATCCCGTGGTTTTTTTCAAGTTGTGGCAAGAAATCAAGGTTCCTCTCGATGTGCGATGGGGACCTCAGGGAACCTCTCGTGTTGACTCAGGGAAGTCAGGTCTCCTTTCGAGTTGCGAGGGGGAGCACATGATTTCTCTCCAGTCACTGCAGGGGAATTGGGCCTCATCTCACATTGAGGGGGTAATCTTGTGGTGTTTCTCGACTTGGGGCAGGAAGCTTTGTGTTCCTCTCGAATTGTGACGTGAACCTCAGGGACCCTCTAGTGTTGCCTCTAGGAAATCAGGCCTCCTTTCAAGTTGCAAGGGTGCACCTCGGGATTCCTGTTGGGTCGCTGCAGGGGAATAGGGCCTCATCTTGTGTTCTGGCTGGAAACTCCGGTTGTTCTCCAATTGCAACAGTGATCTCGGGGTTTCAATTGAGTTTCAAAAGAGGAGTCAGGCCTGTCTCATGTTGAGGCATGGACCTCTGCTTTCCTCTCGATTTGTAAAAGGGTTTTCAGGCCTCCTGTTGAGTTCAGGTGGGGAACTTGGGCTTTTTCTAGAGGTGCAACAGGAGATTCAGACCTCCCTTGATTTTATGAGGTTCCATTTGCATCTGTCAAGTGGAATCAGGCCTTGTCTCGAGTTGAGAGGGAACTCGGTGTCCTTTCAAATTGCGGCAGGAACTGTGGGGTTCCTCTCGAGTTTCAATAAGTGAAACAGGCTTCCTCTTGAGGTGAGAGGGGGAAAGTTGGGATCCCTCTCAAGTTGAAGCCGGGGGGTCGATCTTCATCTCAAAATGAGGTGGGGAACACGGGGGCTCTTCTCGAGTTTTGGCAGCAAACTTGGGGTTCCTTTCAAGATTTGACAGATATCTCAGGGAACCTCTTGAGTTGCATAAAGGGAGCCAAGCCTGCTTTCAAGTTTTGAATCGGAACTCAGGATTGCTCTAGAGTTGCTGCAGGGGAAATGGGCCTCGTGTTGAGGGGGGAATCTAGTGGTGTTTCTCAAGTTGCAGCACGAAACTTTGTGTTCTTCTCGAGTTGAAATGGAGACCTCAGGGAACCTCTCATGTTGCCTCAGGGAAGTCAGGCCTCGTTTCGAGTTGCAAGAGGCACCTTGGGATTTCTCTTGAGTCGCTGCAGGACAGTGGGGCCTCATCTTGAGTTGAGGCGAGAAACTCAGGGCTCCTTTCCAGATGCGACAGGGACCTCAGGGTTCCTACCAAATTTCAACAGGGGGTCAGGCCTCGTCTTGAGTTGAGGCATGGAACTCCACTTTCCCCTCGAGTTGTGAAAGGGGTTTCAGGCCTCCTGTTGAGTTCGGGGCGGGGGGTTGGACTTTTTTGAGAGGTGCAACAGGTGAATTAGACCTCTGTTTGTGAGGGGCTACTCGGGGTTCCATTGAGTCGGTACAGGGGAATCAGGCCTTATCGCAAGTTGAGTGGGTACACAGTGTCCTTTCAACTTGCGGCAGAAAACTCGGGGTTCCTCTCGAATTTCAATAGGTGAGAGGGGCTTCCTCTTGATATGCGAGGGTAAAGTCAGGATTCCTCTTGAATTGAAGCAGGGGAATTGGCCTTCATCTCGAGATGAGGTGAGGAACACGGGGCTCTTATTGAGCTTTGGCGGGAAACTCGGGGTTCCTCTCGAGTTGCAACGGGTATCTTGGGGAAGCTCTTGAGTTCCATAAAGGGAATCAAGCCTCCTTTTGAGTTTCGAGAGGGAACTCAGGATTGCTCTTGAGGCACTGCAGGGGAAAACGGCTTCATCTCGTGTTGAGTGGGGAATAACGTAGTTTTTCTGGAGTTATGGCAGGAAGCTTGTGGTTCCTCTCGAGTTGTGATGGGGACCTCAGGGAACCTCTCGTGTTGCCTCAGGGAAGTCAGGTCTCCTTTTGAGTTTCCAGGGGGAGTGCCGGATTGCTCTCAAGTCACTGCAGGGGAATCAGGCCCCACCTTGTATTGTGCGGGGAATCTCGTGGTGTTTCTTGAGTTGTGGCTGGAATATTGGGGTTCATATTGAGTTGTGATTAGCACCTCAGGGAACCTCTCATGGTGCCTCAGAGAAGTCAGGCCTCCTTTCCAGTTGTGATGGGCACCTCGGGATTCCTCTCCAGGTGCTGCAGGGGAATAGGGCCTCATGTTGAGTTGAGGCGGGAAACTCAGGGTTCCTCTCCAGTTGCGACCGGCATCATGGGGTTCCTATCGAATTTCAACAGGGGAGTCAGGCCTTGTCTCTCCAGCCTTCCCTGTCCATCGCCAGCTCCCAGAACTTACTCAACTCCTGTCCACTGAACCAGTGATGCCATCCACCCATTGCATCCTCTGTTGTCCCCATCTCCTCCTGCCTTAAGTCTTTCCCAGCATCAGGGTCTTTTCTAATGAGTCAGTTCTTCACAGCAGGTAGCCAAAGTATTGGAGTCTGAGCTTCAGCATCAGTCCTTCCAATGAATATTCAGGACTGATTTCCTTTACGGTGGACTGGTGGTATTTCCTTGCAGTCCAAGGGACTCTCAAGAGTCTTCTCCAACACCACAGTTCAAAAGCATCAATTCTTCAGTGTTCAAGTTTTTTATAGTCCAACTCTCATATCCATACATGACTACAGGAAAAACCCATAATTTGACAAGATGGACCTTAGTTGGAAAAGTAATGTATTTGCTTTTTAGAATGCTGTCTAGGTTGGTCACAGCTTTTCTTCCAAGGAGCAAGGATCATTTAATTTCAAAGCTGCAGTGTACATCTGCAGTGATTTTGGAGCCCCCAAAATAAAGTGTCCAGTAGTTTTAGAAAATTATGATTATTTCCTTTTCCCAAGTGCATTTACTTTGATAAAATCTTTGTGTCCCTCTTGGGAGGGTGGGATAAATATTATAAATAAAAATTCTGGCTATTGTTGAAAGTCCTTCTTTAGAGGACCCAAACTCCCTTCATTGAAAGGTTTCTGGGTCTGTAAAGTGGCTCAATTCCAGGACGTAATGAGGAGCCAACGGGGAAGGCAATGGCACCCCACCCCAGTACTTTTGCCTGGAAAATCCCATGGACGGAGGAGCCTGGTAGGTTCCAGTCCATGGGGTCGCTAAGGATCGGACTAAGCGACTTCACTTTCACTTTTCACTTTCATGCATTGGAGAAGGAAATGGCAACCCACTCCAGTGTTCTTGCCTGGAGAATCCCAGGGATGGGGGAGCCTGGTGGGCTGCCGTCTATGGGGTCGCACAGAGTCGGACACGACTGAAGCGACTTAGCAGCAATGAGGAGCCAAGACTATCTATTTTAATAATTTTAGCTCGATTTTGGTCGACTTAAGTTTATTTAGGACAGTAGGTTCCCAATATGCTACTGGAGATAAGTGGAGATATAACTCCAGAAAGAATGAAGAGATGGAGCCAAAGCAATAACAACACTCAGTTATGGAAGTGACTGGTGATGCAAGTAAGGTCGGAAGCTGTAAAGAGCAATATTGCATAGGAACCTGAAATGTTAGGTCCTTGAATCAAGGCAAATTGGAAGGAGTTAAACAGCAGATGGAAAGAGTGAATGTCAACATTTTAGCCATCACCAAACTAAAATGGGCTGGAATGGGTGAACTTAACTGAGATGACCATTATATCTACTATCATGGGCAAGATTCCCTTAGAAGAAATTGAGTAGCCAACATAGTCAATAAAAGAGTCCAAAATGCAGTACTTGGATGCAATTTCAAAAACGACAGAATGATCTCTGTTCATTTCCAAGGCAAACCATTCAATATCATGGTAATCCAAGTCTATGCCCTGACCAGTAACGCTGAAGAAACTGAAGTTGAATGGTTCTATGAAGAACTACATGACCTGTTAGAACTAACACCCCCAAAAGATGTCCTTTTCATTATAGGGGACTGGAATGCAAAAGTAGGAAGTCAAGAAATACCTGGAGTAACAGGCAAATTTGGCTTTGGAGTACAGAATGAAGCAGGATAAAGGCTAATAGAGTTCTGCCAAGAGAACGCACTGGTTGTAGCAAACGACCTTCTTCCAAAAACACAAGAGAACACTCTACACATGGACATCACCAGATGGTCGACACTGAAATCAGATTGATTATATTCTTTGCAGCGAAAGATGGACAAGCTCTATACAGTCAGCAAAAACAGGACTGGGAGCTGACTGTGGCTCAGATAATAAACACCTTATTGCCAAATTCAGACTGAAATTGAAGAAAGTGGAGAAAACCACTAGACCATTCAGTCAGTTCAGTTCAGTTCAGTCGCTCAGTCATGGCTCTTTGCGATGCCATGAATCACAGGACACCAGGCTTCTCTGTCCATCACCAACTCCCAGAGTTCACTCAACCTCATGTACATTGAGTCGGTGATGCCATCCAGCCATCTCATCCTCTGTCATTCCCTTCTGCTCCTGCCCCCAATCCCTCCCAGAATCAGGGTCTTTTCCAATGAGTCAACTCTTCGAATGAGGTGGCCAAAGTACTGGAGTTTCAGCTTCAGCATCAGTCCTTCTAATGAACACCCAGGAACTGATCACCTTCAGAATGGACTGGTTGGATCTCCTTGCAGTCAAAGGGACTCTCAAGAGTCTTCTCCAACACCACACTTCAAAAGCATTAATTCTTCTGTGCTCAGCTTTCTTCACAGTCCAACTGTCACATCCTTACATGACCACAGGAAAAACCATAGCCTTGACTAGACGAACCTTTGTTGGCAAAGTAATGTCTCTGCTTTTGAATATGCTATCTAGGTTGGTCATAACTTTCCTTCCAAGGAGTAAGCGTCTTTTAATTTCATGGCTGCAATCACCATGTGCAGTGATTTTGGAGCTCCCCAAAATAAAGTCTGACACTGTTTCCACTGTTTCCCCATCTATTTCCCACAAAGTGATGGGCCAGATGCCATGATCTTAATTTTCTAAATGCTAAGCTTTAAGCCAACTTTTTCACTCTGCATTTTCACTTTCATCAAGAGGCTTTTCAGTTCCTCTTCACTTTCTGTCATAAGGGTGTTGTCATCTGCATATTTGAGGTTAGTGGTATTTCTCCCAGCAATCTTGATTCCAGCTTGTGCTTCTTCCAGCCCAGCATTTCTCATGATGTACTCTGCATAGAAGTTAAATAAGCAAGGTGACAATAGCAGTGGGGCCTTACTGGTGGTGGCTGTCCTGTGTTTGTGGACAGGCTTCATGATGCTGATGATGCTGGTGGGCTGCAGGGAAGGCTGCAGCCAGTAGGAGGTGTTCTCCACGTTGGCCATGTAGATGTGCAGGCTGCCATCCTCACACAGCAGGATCATCATCATCCACTGCTGCTCGTTGCAGGCCGTGTGCCTGATGGCTACCATATCCTGGATCTAGGAGGAGGGGATGGGTTGGGAGAGTTCCTACACCTATGGACCAAGGCCTACACAGAGAGGCAGAGAAGCCACTGGTTTCACAGTGACCTAAACCAAATCCCTTATGACTATACAGTGGAAATGAGAAATAGATTTAAGGGACTAGATCTGATAGACAGAGTACCTGATGAACTATGGACAAAGGTTCATGACATTGTACAGGAGACAGGAATCAAGACCATCCTCAAGAAAAAGAAATGCAAAAAAAGGAAAATGGCTGTCTGAAGAGCTCTTAAAAATAGCTGCCTTATGATCCAGCAATCCCACTGCTGGGCATACACACTGAGAAAACCAGAATTGAAAGATACACGTGTACCCCAATGTTCATCGCAGCACTGTTTACAATAACCAGGACATGGAAGCAACCTAGATGTCCATCAGCAGATGAATGGATAAGAAAGCTGTGGCACATATACACAATGGAGTATTACTCAGCCATTAAAAAGAATACATTTGAATCAATTCTAATGAGGTGGATGAAACTGGAGCCTATTATATAGAGTGAAGTATGCCAGAAAGAAAATCACCAATACCGTATACTAATGCATATATATGGAATTTAGAAAGATGGTAACAATAACCCTGTATAGGAGACAGCAAAAGAGACACTGATGTATAGAACAGTCTTTTGGACTCTGGGAGAGGGAGAGGGTGGGACGATTTGGGAGAATGGCATTGAAATATGTATAATATCATATATGAAACGAGTCGCCAGTCCAGGTTCAATGCACGATACTGGATGCTTGGGGCTGGTACACTGGGACGACCCAGAGGGATGGTATGGGGAGGGAGGAGGGAGGAGGGTTCAGGATGGGGAACACATGTATACCTGTGGCAGATTCATTTTGATATATGGCAAAACCAATACAATATTGTAAAGTTAAATAAAATAAAATTAAATTTTAAAAATAGCTGTGAAAATAATAGAAGCCAAAAGCAAAGGAGAAAAGGAAAGATATACCCATTTGAATGCAGAGTTCCAAAGAAGAGCAAGGAGATTTATGAAAGCCTTCCTCAGGGATCAGTGCAAAGAAATAGAGGAAAAGAGTAGAATGGGAAAAAATAGAAATCTCTTCAAGAAAATCAGAGATACCAAAGGAACATTACATGCAAAAATGGGCACAATAAAGGATAGAAATGGTATGGACCTAACAGAAGCAGAAGATATTAAGAAAAGGTGGCAAGAATACATAGAAGAACTATATTAAAAAGATCTTCATCACCCCTATAATCATGATGGTCTGATAATTCACCTAGAGCCAGACATCCTGGAATATGAAGTCAAGTGAGCCTTAGGAAGCATCAATATGTAAAAAGCTAGGGGAGGTGATGGAATTTCAGTTGAGCTATTTCAAATCCTGGAAGATGATGCTGTGAAAGTGCTTCACTCAATATGCCAACATATATGGAAAACTCCGCAATGGCCACAGGACTGGAAAGGTCAGTTTTCATTCCAATCCCAAAGAAAGGCAATGCCAAAGAATGCTCAGACTACCGCACAATTGCACTCATCTCACATGTCTCACACGCTAGTAAAGTAATAATCAAAATTCTCCAAGCCAGGCCTGAATAATATGTGAACCATGAACTTCCAGATATTCAAGCTGGTTTTAGAAAAGCCAGAGAAACCCGAAATAAAAATGCAAACATCCATTAGATCACCGAGAAAGCAAGAGAGTTCCAGAAAAACATCCATTTCTGATTTATCGACTATGCCAAAGCCTTTGACTTTGTAGATCACAACAAACTGTGGAATATTCTGAAAGAGTGGGTATACCAGACCACCTGACCTGCCTCTTGAGAAACCTGTATGCAGGTCAGGAAGCAATAGTTAGAACTGGACATGGAACAACAGACTGGTTCCAAATAGGAAAAGGAATACATCAAGGGTGTATATTGTCACCCTGTTTATTTAACTTATATGCAGAGTACATCATGAGAAACTCTGGGTTGGAAGAAACACAAGTTGGAATCAAGATTGCTGGGAGAAATATCAATAACCTCAGATATGCAGATGACACCACCCTGATGGCAGAAAGTGATGAGGAACTAAAAAGTCTCTTGATGGAAGTGAAAGAGGAGAGTGAAAAAGTTGGCTTAAAGCTGAACATTCAGAAAGCTAAGATCGTGGCTTCTGGTTCCATCACTTCATGGCAAATAGATGAAGAAACAATGGAAATAGTGGCAGACTTTTTCTTTTTGTTTTTGGCTCCAAGGTCACTGCATATGGTGACTGCAGCCATGAAATTAAAAGAGACTTACTCTTGGATGAAAAGCATGACCAACCTAGACAGGATATTAAAAAGCAGAGACATTACTTTGCCAACCAAGGTCCATCTAGTCAAGGCTATGGTTTTTCCAGTAGTAATGTATGAATGTGAGAGTTGGACTATAAAGAGTGCTGAAGAATTGATGCTTTTGAACTGTGGTGTTGGAGAAGACTCTTGAGAGTCCCTTGGACTGCAAGGCGATCCAACCAGTCCATCCTAAAAGAAATCAGTTTCTGAATTTTCATTGGAAGGACTGATACTGAAGCTGAAATTCCAATACTTTGGTCACCTCATGCGAAGAGCTGACTCATTTGAAAAGACCCTGATGATGGAAAAGATTGAGAGCACGAGGAGAAGGGGATGACAGAGGATGAAATGGTTGTATGGCACCACCGACTGAATGGACATGGGTTTGAGTTAACTCCGGGAATTGGTGATGGACAGGGAGGCCTCGAGTGCTGTGGTTCATGGGGTCGCAAAGAGTCAGACATGACTGAGCGACTGAACTGGAACTGAAATAAAGCAAAAATAGAATCACACACTTTGCAAACAAACTTAAAGTTACCAAGAGGGAAAGGTGGAAGGGGAGGAGTAAACTGAGAGATTGGGGTTGAAATATACAAACTAACCTGTCTAAATAGATAGCTAGTATGAACCTACTGTGTGGATAAGGAAATGGAAACCCACTCCAGTATTCTTGCCTGCAAAATCCCATAGACAGAGGAGCCTGGTAGGCTACAATACATGGAGTCGCAAAGAGTAGTGTTGGACACAACTGAGCGACTTCATTAACTAAGAACCTACTGTATAGCAATGGAACTGTACTCAATACTCTGCAATAATCTATAAGGGAATAGAATCTTAAGAAGAGTCAAAGTATGCTTATGTATCACTGATTCACTCTACTGTATAGCAGAAGCTATATAACATTGGAAATAAACTGTATTCTCATAAAAATTAATTTAAAAAGAGTAAGTGTAAAGCAATAATACAAAACAAAAGATAAAATTGTCCAAATAGGAGTATTTTTTTTTCAGGATATCAACATTTTTCATATTAAAATATATAATTTATTTAATGACACATTGTATTAGGCAAATATTTATTTTGCAAACTCTACAGTTACAGCTAAAAATTAATAAGGGACATTGGATAAAAAATGGTTCAGTTCAGTTGTTCAGTCATATCTGACTCTTTGAGACCCCATGGACTGAAGCATGCTAGACCTCTTTGTCCATCACCAACTCCCAGAGTTTACTGAAACTAATGTCCATTGAGTCAGTGATGCCATCCAACCAGCTCATCCTCTGTCGTTCCCTTCTCCTCCCGCCTTCAATCTTTCCCAGCATCAGGGTCTTTTCAAATGAGTCAGTTCTTTGTATCAGGTGGCCAAAATATTAGTTTCAACTTCAGCATCAGTCCTTCCAATGAATATTCAGGACTGATCTTCTTTAGGATGAATTAGTTAGATCTCCTTGTAGTCCAAGGGACTCTCAAGAGTCTTCTCCAACACTACAGTTCAAAAGCATCTATTCTTTGGCGCTCAGCCTTCTTCACAGTCCAACTCTCACATCCATACATGACCACAGGAAAAACCATAGCTTTGACTAGACGGAACTTTGTTGGCAAAGTAATGTCTCTCCTTTTTAATATGGTGTCTAAGTGATACAAAAACACTAAAAGTATATTAAAATCACAAAAATATAATAAAAAACAATGAAAATATATATGTATAAGAGAAACAAAACACAAACAGTAAGGCAGTAAATTTAAATTTAGTCATATTTATAAAACCACTATTGAAATGTATAGCAATCCAATCAATGTACAGCATGGTGCTGATGTTGTTCAGTGGCTAAGTCTTGTCTGACTCTGCAACCTCATGAAATGCAGCACGTCAGGCTTCCCTGTCCTTCACCATTTCCTGGAGTTTTTTCAAACTCATGTCCATGGGGTCAGTGATGCCATCTCATCGTCCATCTTCCCCTTTTCCTTTTGTCATTGAGCTGGCTGTTCACATGACGTGACCAAAGTATTGAAATTTAAGCTTCAGCACCAATCCTCCCAGTGAATTTTCAGGGTTCATTTCCTTTAGGATTAATCAATTTGATTTCCTTCCTTTCAAGGGATGCTCAAAAGTCTTCTCCAACACCATAGTTTGAAGGCAGCAATTCTTCAGCACTCAGACTTCTTTATATTCTCACTCTCATATCCATACGTGACTACTGGAAAAAAAAAAAGCTACTATAGCTTTAACTATATGGAGCTTTGTCAGCAAAGTGATGACTTTGCTTTTTAATACCCACTCTAGGTTTGCCATAGCTTTTCTTCCCAGAAACAAACGCCTTTTGATTTCATGGCTGCTTACTGTCCACACTGATTTTGGTGCCCAAGAAAATAATATAGAGCATGGTGACTATATTTAAATAATTTTGCATATTTGAAAGTTGCCAAGAGAAATTTTTAAAAATTCACATCACAAGAAAAAAGTGTATAACTTTGGGTGGTGATGGATATTAACATTGAAGATATTAACATTAGACATTGTGATGATTATTTAAAATATATTTGTTGTTCAGCAGAAGTTAATATAATGCTCTAAGTCAAGTATATATCAACTTATCACTGAATTTTAAAGGTCGTACTTTATGTTGTGTAAATTATGCCTCACCACTATTGCTAATTTAAGCATCAAAGCCTAATGAAAATAATAATGATGTTGTGTTGTTAGGCTCAAATATATCTATAAAACAAATTAATATGCATAAATATGTACCATGAATACTTATTCTGTTGTGTGCCATGCTAAGTCATCAGTCTAAAGGTATACATGTTGCAGCATGCTACAACACCCTTTTTTAGTGACCAAAAGTGAGGACTGTGGCAGAGTCTGGCTTTATGCTCTTCAAATACATCTGTTTTATTGACATACAATGAACATCATTCCCTAACCTTCTCAGAACTACATTGGACCAGGTGATTAGTTTCTACAATGACATATGGGTAGAAGTGATGTGTTTATTATGTATAGAGGCTCTGAATAGTGTATTTGTTTCCTTATCTTCTGTCTGTCTTGGCATCTCAGCTTTCTGCATGCTGAAGATCCAATAGTAAACTACAAAGAAGTAGGAACAGTGGGACTCTCGGATGGAAACAACCAGAGTTTCTTCATCACTGACTGTAAACATGCGCTGTATTTTAATTGGAGGCTAATTACTTTACAAGATTGTATTGGTTTTGCCATACATCAACATGAATCCGCCATGGGTGTACACATATTCCCCATCCTGAACCCCCTCCCACCTCCCTCCCCATTTGTTTTCAGGTGATGATGATATTGAATTGAACCGAGAAACATTCAATTCACTATCCTAACGATAGATTTAAGGATTAGATCAGTTTACTCACATGGGTGATAGGTGACGGACATTCAGTTTTTTCCATCCTGTAAGTAAAACCTAGTTGAAACAAATCATCAGTGCAATTCTCATTTGTAAGTAACATCAGATCAGTAGCTCAGTTGTGTCCAACTCTTTGTGACCCCATGAACTGCAGCACGCCAGGCCTCCCTGTCCAACACCAACCCCGGAGTTCACTCAGACTCACGTCCATCGAGTCAGTGATGCCATCCAGCCATCTCATCCTCTGTCGTCCCCTTCTCCTCCTGCCCCCAATCCCTCCCAGCATCAGAGTATTTTCCAATGAGTCAACTCTTCGCATGAGGTGGCCAAAGTACTGGAGTTTCAGCTTTAGCATCATTCCTTCCAAAGAAATCCCAGGGTTGATCTCCTTCAGAATGGACTGGTTGGATCTCCTTGCAGTCCAAGGGACTCTCAAGAGTCTTCTCCAACACCACACTTCAAAAGCATCAATTCTTTGCTGCTCAACCTTCTTCACAGTCCAACTCTCACATCCATACATGACCACAGGAAAAATCATAGCCTTGACTAGACGAAACTTTGTTGGCAAAGTAATGTCTCTGCTTTTGAATATCCTGTCTAGGTTGGTCATAACTTTCTTTCCAAGGAGTAAGCGTCTTTTAATTTCACAGCTGCAGTCACCATCTGCAGTGACTTTGGAGCCCCCCAAAATAAATTCTGACACTGTTTCCACTCTTTCCCCATCTATTTCCCATGAAGTGATGGGCCAAGATGCCATGGTCTTCGTTTTCTGAATGTTGAGCTTTAAGCCAACTTTTTCACTCTCCACTTTCACTTTCATCAAGAGGCTTTTAGCCCCTCTTCACTTTCCGCCATAAGGGTAGTTTCATCTGCATATCTGAGGTTATTGATATTTCCCCTGGTAATCTTGATTCCAGATTGTGTTTCTTCCAGTCCAGCATTTCTCATGATGTACTCTGCATGTAAGTTAAATAAACAGGGTGACAATATACAGCCTTGATGAACTCCTTTTCCTATTTGGAACCAGTCTGTAGTTCCATGTCCAGTTCTAACTGTTGTTTCCTGACCTGCATACAAATTTCTCAACAGGCAGATCAGGTGGTCTGATATTCCTATCTCTTTCAGAATTTTCCACAGTTTATTGTGATCCACACAGTCAAAGGCTTTGGCAGAGTCAATAAAGCAGAAATAGATGTTTTTCTGGAACTCTCTTGCTTTTTCTATGATCCATCAGATGTTGGCAATTTGATCTCTGGTTCCTCTGCCTTTTTTAAAGCAAGCTTGAACAGCAGGAAGTTCATGGTTCACATATTGCTGAAGCCTGGCTTGGAGAATTTTGAGCATTACTTTACTAGCGTGTGAGTTGAGTGCAATTGTGTGGTAGTTTCAGCATTCTTTGGCATTGCCTTTCTTTGGGATTGGGATGAAAATTGATCTTTTCACTGCTGAGTTTTCCACATTTGCTGGCATATTGAATGTGGCACTTTCACAGCATCTTCTTTCAGGATTTGGAATAGCTCAACTGGAATTCCATCACCTCCACTAGCTTTGTTTTTAGTGATGCTTTCTAAGGCCCACTTGACTTCACATTCCAGGATGTCTGGCTCTAGGTCAGTGATCACACAATGAACAAAACACTAAATGACTTGGATACAACACCTATCCTAAAAAAGGTACATAAGTCCAATTTATGAGGAACATGCTGTAAGAAAGAGAAGCAAATTTAAAATACAAAAAAGAAACTCAATTTTAGAAACACAAATAGTGTTTCAAATTGTCAAAGAATCTCTACACAGAAAGAAAAAAAAATGTGCTTATCAGCAGAAGTGGATATTGGCCTTGTAACCTAATTCCTGATAATTTTATCTACATACCTGCCTGGAAGTAGCTGAAATAGAAAAAGCATTTTGACAGAGGAAATTTTGTTTTTCTTTATTGTCTTAAATAATTGTGTTTAAATGTTTATTTAAAAAGAAAATGTATTAATTGGAGGATAATTGCTTTACAATGTTGTTTTGGTTCTGCCGTACAACAAAGTAAATCAGTGATTGGTGTACATGTATTTCTCTGTCTTTAACCTCCCTTCCACATTCTACCCCATCCCCCGCCCCCAGGTTGTCACAGGGCATCAGGTTGAGCTCCCTGTTTTATATATTTAGAAACTTCCCACTAGCCATCTGCTTTACAAGTGGTGGTGTGTATGTCTCAATGTTAATCTTTCAATTTGTCCCATTCTCTCCTTCGCTCACTGAATCCACAAGTCTGTTCCCTATGTCTGCGTCTATATTCCTGCCTTGCAAATAGGTTTATCAGTGTCATTTTTCTCAAGCACACACATACACACACACACACACACGCATATATATGCATGTGTGTGTGTGTGTTAATAGAGGATATCTGTCTTTTTCTTTCTGACTTACTTCACTCTGCATAACAGGCTCTAGGCTGTTTTTAAGGTGCCTTTCATTTTGAATCTGCTAAGATAACTACGCTGATGACCAACTAGATATCCTAACATGAATAAAACTACCCAGATTTCTGTCAGCAGATACAATATGCTTTAATTTCTACAAAAGTTAATCTAGGAACAGTGTTCCACTTCTGAGAAGGGATCTAATCCTCCCCACAGTGTACTGCAAAGAACAACCATATCACGTTTGTGTATTAGTAAGTGACACACTTTTCTAAAGATGTGAAAATGAGATGTAGGAGTAAAATTAAGGAAGGCAAACTTAGAGAAATTACTAATGGTCTGAAATGCAATAAGTTGAAAGTTTTAATTTTTTTTTCCAGAATGTACTATTGGTACTAGATAATTAAGTGTCATTTTTCCACCCCCACACAGGGGAACATTTGTGCCAAGAAGGAGCTTCAGAGGAAAAATCATCTACAGAAAAAGTAGTCTTAAAACATAAACCCAGATGATCACCGAACAGAAGAAATCTTCTAGAAATTAAACTGATACTCAAGAGAAAATGTCCCCCAGGGTGAGCATGACTACTTCCTACATAAGAGCAGCTGATCTTTGAAGAATACTCCAGAATGACAGAGACTTCCTGATTCAAAAGAACTGTAAAAATTTACAGGGTCAAAACCCTATGTTCTCATAAATAACTTCATGTAAATCCATGAAGGTAAGATGTTAGATGGTTTTATTTAAAAGTAGTTCTGAATTTGAGGTTTACGATAAAAAGGAAAAAATAGAAAAAATATGAAATTCTGAGATCTTTATTTGAAAATTAGTTAACAACTTAAACTAACCAATATATTTCTTAACATTTTTAATGATAAAATAAAATTAGAAATAAGTGAACTAGAAATAATAGTATTTATAATAAAACTTTCACTTAAGGTAATTTTGAAAACTAATTCTAGTGGAAATAGAGAAAAATGAGAGACTATTTGTTGACTCAATATTTATTTTTATCAAAGTATTAATTGAAAAACGATAGCTTGTGGAGATGGAAGATGGGAACAAACATAGTAGATTTAATGAAATATGAAAATGCAGTTAGAACACTAATAAAGTGTTATGAAAATTGTCTCACACTGTTGACTGCCTGATATCTGATTACATGAACTTGAAGTGAAGCAAGATAACAGGCCTCTGTGTGTGTGTGTATTAGTCCCACTCATATGCTTTTGCCATTTGCATTCCTAAAATAAATAATCATGGAGTTTAAAGTTACACTTATCAGATAAAATTACAAAGGGATTACATAGGAAGTATTTTATTTGGTTGTAAGAGAAATAGATGACAATGGATCAGAGAATCACATAGGTTAAGAACAGACTATATTAAAGTATCATGAAAGTGAAAATCACTCAGTAATGTCTGACTCTTTGTGACCGCATGGATAGTCCATAGAATTCTCCAGGCCAGAATACTAGGGTGGGTAGCCTTTCCCTTCTCCAGGGGATCTTCCCTACCCAGGGATCAAACCCAGGTCTCCTGCCTTGCAGGCGGATTCTTTACCAGCTGAGTCACAAGGGAAGCCTGAGAATACTGCAGTGGGTAGCCTATCCCTTCTCCAGTGGATCTTCCTGACCTTGGAATCAAACCGGGGTCTCCTGCATTGCAGGCAGATTCTTTACCAACTGAGCTATCAGGGAACCCAAAATATCATGAAGAGTGGGTCATATTTATGGACTGAGTTAAAGGTTAATTGGTATTTGTAATGCAGTGTATCATGGGTATTAATAGGGAATGTTATTGGACCCCAAGATGTAACTAATGCTTTCCATGTGTAGCATAACTGATGGGTGAGGTACACAGTAGAGAACAATACTATTACATGTATCTGTTCTCCCAGTGACAAGAAATGAGTTTAAGAAAGTCAGTTCTCATTGGAGTAGAAATGGGAGGGCTTAAAGTGTTTTGAATAAGAATTAGGCAAAAGTTTTAAGTGAAAAGATTTGAATTGAAAGGAAATGGAATAAATCAATAGGTACAGATAAAGAAATTGATGAACCCAAAGAAAAACAATAGCACGCCTGTGTCATATATAACTTCACTTTTAAAAGGGGTGAAATAATTTAATACTATTCTTGTACAACAAGCTCTAAATAAAAATGCATACATCGTATTGTTTCTGGTATCATTACTGCTGCTGCTCAGTCACTTCTGTCATGTCTGACTCTTTGTGAACCCATGGGCCATAGCCTGCCGGGCTCCTTGTCCATGGAATTCTCTAGGTGAGAATACTGAAGTGGGTTGCCATCCCCTCCTCCAAGGGATCTTCCTTACCCATGGATCAAACCTACATCTCCTGTATTTCCTGCATTTCAGGTAAATTCTTTTACTGCTGAGATACAGAGAAGCCCTCTGGTATCAGCACATCCAAGTGTAAAAAATGAGGATTATATTTCTCTAATTGATTTTAACTGCACATCAGTTCATTGCTGAAGTTTTAAATCTCATTTCTTAGAAACTGAGCAAGGCAAAGGCAGAAATAATTGAAGGGATTATGTAAATAAGTTCATGCATCTAATCCAGTTAACATAGGAGAAATGTTGCTCAAAAACATTAATGAATTAACCATCTTGAATTTATCATATCTACAGATGAAGTACAAATTAAGAATATAAAAATCAAATATCACCACAATGATTGAATTTATCCTCTTGGGGTTTTCTGATATTCCCAATTTCCAATGGATTCTTTTGGGGATATTTTTAGCCTTCTATTTGACCATCCTGATGTGCAACAGTGTCATTGTACTGATAACAAGAATTGACCCTATTCTCCAAACCTCCATGTACTTTTTCCTCAACCATTTTTCCATTTTAGAAATCTGTTATGTAACTGTCACTATCCCAAGAATTGTCACGGACCTCCTGAACCAGAAAGGGCACGTTTCTTTCATTGCCTGTGCTACACAAATGTGTTTGATCCTTCTCTTTGGAGGTTTAGAGTGTCTCCTCCTGGCCGTGATGGCCTATGGCTGCTACATGGCCTTTTGTAACCCTCTTCACTATGGTCTGATCATGAGCCCCCAGGTCTGTGTCCAGCTGGTCACTGCCTCCTGGGTCAGTGGAATTCCTGTTGTAATTGGGCAAACATGGCAAGTTTTCTCTCTGCCCTTTTGTGGGTCTACCACAATTACTCATTTTCTCTGTGACCTCCCCTCCATATTCAAGCTTGCTTATGGGGATGCATTGTGAATGAGATAGCAGTCTATGCAGTTGCAGTGGTGTTCATCGTGGTTCCATGTCTGTTGACTATGGTAAAATAATCTCTAACATTCGCCAGAGTGAGGGCTTTAGCCTAAAGCCTTCTCTACTTGCCTGTCTCACCTCAGAGTGGTGGTCTTATTCTATGGCACAGCCTCTACCACCTATTTACAACCCAAACCAAATCAATCTGAAGAAACTGGGAAGCTGATCTATCTTTTCTACACAGTTTTGATCCCAACGTTGAATCCCATTATATATACTCTGAGGAACAAAGATATCACCGTAGCACTGAGAAAACTACTGAATAAATTATCAACCTGTCTCGAAGGCTTGAAACTACAGAAGCAATTTGTTTCTATGTTTCTCACAAAAATACATCAGAAAATATCATCTAGTATCTTTCTATGTTCCTATAAAATGATAGTTAATATCATCACTGCCATCTCACATTATGTGAAAGGACCTTAGTTTCAAAGAGTTAAGGGTTTCTGGGTTATCAAAGCACACATTATCTCCATGGCAATGATCTATTCTGAAGACCTATCTTTCCTCTCACTAAGAAAGAGTGAGTTAAGAGATTTTCTGATCAATAAAATGATAGTTAAATGCTATATAACTATGATCATGGTTATGCCCTGTAAGAAATTTGCTTGAAACTTCCCATCCCTTCAGGCATATTCACTGTCCTTTTCTGTACTTAAGATTGGATTTAGATGATGAGAAAACAACAATCACATCCAAGTTAGTGAGAGTAGGGGAATCTGAGTGCTTTCTTGCAGTTTTTCCTTCTTTCTCTCTTTTGCAACTGTCCATAACCCTTTCAGAGTACAAACCCTGAAAGGATCCTTTGTTACCTCAATGCTGACGCTGACTATTCTCTAGTGACGTCATTTCCTCTGGCTTGTAGCTTCATGTTTCGCTTTTGTAGCGTCTCCTTAGTATTAGGAATATTAGGAATTTAAACTATAAATTGCATTGGGTTGAATGTTGATCCCTCTAAATATATGTCAGGTTATAACTTACAAACCTGAACTTGTTAGGAAAATAAAAGCCTTTGCAGATGTAATTCACTTAAGGACTTTGAAATAAGATTATCTCAATTTAAGGGAAGGGCACTATGTCCTATGATCAGTGTTTTAGTTCTTATAAGGGGGGAAGAGAGATTAAGTTAAAAATAGAGACACAGTGACACAGAAGAATATCATGTGAAGGTGGAGGAAGCAACCAGGAGTGACACAGCCCTGAAGCAAAGCAGGTCAGGGACCAATGAAAGCTGAAAGAGGCGAGGAGTTACTATCCCTTTAGAGTCTGTAGAGGAAAACCCTGCCAACACTGATTTGGGACACTGGCTTCTAGGGATGTGAGAAAGTCAACTTTTGTTCTTTAAACCACTCAATTTGTGATAATTTGTTACAATAGATCTAGGAATGTAATACACTCTGTAAGCAGTCATTAAGGTGTTTTTATTCTAATCATCTGGAATAAATTCTATAACTTTTGGGAACAGTGATTTAAAAAAATATGTAGATTTTTTTTTTTTTTTTTTACTTTAAAAACTATATCAATGAAGCCTCATAAAAAATATTTGCTCAAGAATGATGGCTAATTGTGTTTGTTCAAGGATGTTTATTAAAAGCTTTTTTAATACTGGAAAAGACAACACTAGCAAAGCAAAGGTAAGCTGTTCTCATTTGGAACATACTACTCATGGGCATCCGTTTATCATGTGATACTGCACAGTCTCTCAAGACAATGTTTTAGAGCCACGCCAGTGAGGAAATCCCAAGCTTTTCAGACATGTAAGTACATAAATATATCTATAAAACATAACTCTATTTTTGTAAAACAAAGGGAGATATCTTCCATATATTCATATAACATTTCACATGTGCATCATTCTAGTTGGTGTGTATATATGTCAGCAGTATCTGGATGTGTATTACAAGAGAGAATGGGCTTCTTTACAGTGACAGGAGTTCAGATAATGTCTGACTTATTTATTTATTTATACTTTTTTGTAGTATGGATTTATTACAAAGAGAATAATATGTCCATCACAAAATAATAAATTTTATTCAGAAAATAAAAACTACATATGGAAGAAAATGACTGCATTTCTTCTTTTCTTATTGCCTCCCAACATTTTACAGAATAAAATATAGTAGCTAACAGAAATTTCAGTATCAGCCAAATAATATTTGATGTTTGAAAGAAATAGCACATTTTTTTATGAACCAAACAGAGCCAGAATATATAATGTTTGGTCATGTCTTTAAAAAAGGACTAAATTGGCTTTAATAATAGTTACAGAAATAAATTTAAGATTATGAAATAGATACTTATGTACATAGGTACTTTTACATATGTACAATATATATTTTATATAATATAAACATATATATTTCAATATT
This sequence comes from Tragelaphus eurycerus, assembly GCA_935064755.1. NCBI lineage: Eukaryota > Metazoa > Chordata > Mammalia > Artiodactyla > Bovidae > Tragelaphus > Tragelaphus eurycerus. The sequence continues at coordinate 427,122 of CAKXYN010000041.1, read as the reverse complement.
CATTGGAAGGACTGATGCTGAAGCTCTAATACTTTGGCCACCTGATGCAAACAGCCAACCCACTAGAAAAGACTCTGACGCTGGGAAAGATTGAGGGCAGAAGGAGAAGAGGGCGTCAGAGGGTGAGATGGCTGAATGACCTCATGGATGCAATGGACATGAACTTGGGCAAACTCCAGAAGATGGTGAGGGACAGGGTGGCTTGGAATGCTGAAGTCCATAGGGATGCGAAGAGTCGGACATGGCTGGAAGACTGAACAACAACAAATATGTATTTATATATAGCTATACTATATAAAATAAAGTTGCTATATAAAATAAAAAAATAAAAATTACTTATTTCACTCTTTTCACAGAGAGAACATCAAACACACACACACACACAACCGAGAAGCACATCTCACTTTAGTGATATCACTGGTTCTTTTTGATTTTTCTGTATTCACAATGTCTGAGTGTTTCTCTTTGTAATATTTTCCTTTTTTATGTGATTATCCTGGTAAGAAGCAACAACAATACTTTATAATCAGAGTTGACCAGGCTCTCAAATTCCTATGTATTTTTTCCTCAGTAACTTTTCCTTCCTGGAAATCTGTTATGTATCTGTCACTCTTTCTAGAATATTCATAAACCTTTGGTCAGAATATGTCACTTCAGTCGTGTCCGACTCTGTGTGACTCCATAGACGGCAGCCCACCAGGCTTCCCCGTCCCTGGGATTCTCCAGGCAAGAACACTGCAGTGGGTTGCCATTTCCTTCTCTAATGCATGAAAGTGAAAAGAGAAAGTGAAGTCGCTCAGTCATGTCCGACTCTTAGAGACCCCATGGACTGCAGCCTACCAGGCTCCTCTGTCCATGGGATTTTCCAGGCAAGAGCAGTGGAGTGGGGTGCCATTGCCTTCTCCGATATATATATATATATATATATATATATATATATATATATATATATATATATTTTTTTTGCATGGACTACAAAGATATATTTTATTTGTATTCTTGGGAACACAGAATACTTGGTATTGACAGTTATGGCCCGTGACTGCTTTGTGGCCAACTGTAACTTCCGCAACTTCCCCTACTTATAAACCAGGAACTGTGTATTCAGCTGATGATGCTTGGCTCTTGGATCAGAGGTGTTACAGCCAGGATAAGGCAAACATGACAGGTTTCCCCTCTGTTATTTTTGGATCTAACTACAAGCTGGGCTGTGGCAATGTTTTTCTGAATGAGATGTCAGTCTCTATAGGTGTACTATTAGTGAATCATTTGTCATGACCGCTTTTCAGTTGACACTTGGCTCCTACAGTAAAATCTCTTCTCCGTCCTATGTTGCCATCAGCAACAAGATGAGCCAAAGTTTTCTCCACCTGCTCACCTCACATCATGCGTGTGTGCTAAGTTGTTTCAGTAGTGTCCAACTCTCTGCAACCCTGTGGACCATAGCCCAGCTGGCTCCTCTGTCCATGGGGTTCTCCAGGCAAGAACACTGGAATGGGCCGCTGTGCCCTTCTCCAGGGGATTTTCCCTACACAGGGATCGAACCTGCTTCCCTTATGTCTCCTGCATTGGCAGGTAGGTTCTTTACCATAAATGCCACCTGGAAGCCCCATAGTTGAGCCTTTATTTTGTGGACCCAGAACCATTACATATTTATGATGTGATTCCAAACATTTTTTCAGGAAAGATTTTTTCTCTCTCCTTTCTATACCATGTTACCCTGATGTTTAATCCCATGATACATACTCTGAGGAATAAGGATGTCATGACAGCCTTGAGAAAATGACTGCCTTAACGTTTAACATCTTATCCACTGCTTTGAGCTAGTGGTCTTTTTCCCTCTTAGTTCTACTCTTGTCTTAATCAGACATTATTTGAAATTTTGCTTCCTGTACTAATATAAATTGATTATCCTCATAAAATTGCCATTTTATGCTTGACTTTCTGATATCAGGATTATATCCCTAGTGTTTATATTTATAAGAAATTAATTTTTTTGCTGATCTCATATTTAATGGACTAGTCTCTGTCAGCAAAAATTCACTGCTTATTTGATTTGTTGTTTTTGTGAGTTGGTAAGTCATGTCTGACTCTTTGTGTATTCATGGATCGTAGCATGCCAGGCTCTTCAGTCCTCCACTGTCTCTCAAAATTTGCTTAGATTCATGTCCATTGAGTCAGTGACACTATCAATATCCAACCATCTCATCCTCTGCTGTCTCCTCCTTTTTGCCTTCATCTTTATTAGCATCAGGGTCTTTTACACTGAGTTGGCTCTCTGCATCAGGTGGCCAAAGTACTAAAACCATATAGTATATTTTATCTATCAATTGGTCTCCTAATATTTTTATCCAAAATTCATAATGTATATTCTATTTTGTCTCCTTCTGTATTGTTATAACTTACTTAAAAACAAAACATTTCAGCTAGCAAAGATTACTGCATATGGAAAACTTTAGAGAATACTTGTTGAATAACTATAGAACATGGGCACACTTGAATAAGCAAAAGTTCATACTGCAGAAAATGTAGAAGAAATGGCCTTTTAATGAAGTATATTAATTTAATTATATATAATGGTGCAAAAAAAGAGAGCTTGACCCTCACTTCACAAAATTTATTTTAAAATGTAATCTCAGATAACTTGTAAACTTAAATAAAATGCATAACAATGAGTCTTTTCTAAGATAATGTTTATTAACTTCATAACGTTTGTGTGAGAAAAATATTTTTGATAAAATTATTAGTCATAATGTAAACATTAATCTGTTGCACTTCTTGGATTAATAAATATTGCTATTCAGAGTGAAAATTTTCAACATAAAATGTTTAAATACACTATAGTTAAAGGAGTGCTCTAAATCAAAAGCATCAAAAATTCAGGAGAAAAAATGACAACAGACTTAAAGGTACATTTCACAAGACAGAATAATCTAAAAAAAGAAAAAAAGAAGAAAATAACTCACTAGCAACCAGTATATGCAAATTAAAAGCAGATTAAAACCAAATGAAATCTATGACACATTCATTACAAGGATGAAATAAACAAAAAGACTCACCCTATCACATATATAAAGGATGTGGAGTAATGAAAGCTCTCGCATGATGCTGGTGTGTGAATTATACAGCGTATTAGCACACAGCCTGCCTTCATCAAGAAAAGCTTACCCTTAGCCATGTACCAGAAGAAATGTGTGCACATGGGTGTCAAGGGACACATCTGAGAATGCTCATTTCACATCATTGATAATATCAAATCTTTATTAAACTAGAATTGACTGTAATTGTGATAATTTCACACAGAGGAAAACCAAGGAGTTATAGAAATGAATAAAATGCAATTACATACAGCATGGACTAAGCATATTTTTAAGCAAACCAAATCATAATCATACTGTACGTATCCTTTTTGTTAAGGTAAAAAGCAGTATTTAGAACACTATTTATCATATGTATATACATAATTCCCTCTATTTCTTAAATTTTACTTAATTAGCATTTTCTATCATGGGAAAAAAGCATAATACTTACTTACTTTTGGCTATGCTTCTATTTTTTTCTGAAACTAATTTGGAAAAATGAATTATCTTTTATTATAAAAGAAGTAGTGATTAAGCAACAAAAACATGATTCAAGACTGATGATGCTACAGAATTGCTTTGAAAAATAAATCAACATCTTTATAAAAGGACATAGTTAAAGCCAAGTTTAATTTTTCAACCTCTAAAACAATAAAAAACAAATAACATTTATTTGTGGTTAAGAGGCACTGGGTCATAATAAGCCAGTCTACTTTAAAGCACTAGAAGTTTTTGATAAATTATAGAACATATTTTAAAGATATATAACTGTGGGAGAAAAAAAATAGATGACGATATCAAAATCAAGGCTCATTAAGTCATAAAATAGTCACAGTTTTTCAAGCACAAATTTGTTGCAATATCATGCTACTGCATATCTTAGTATGTGTGCATGCTTACTGATTAATTCAAAGAGTGAGCACAATTGTGATATTGGTCAACTGGATAGTCCTCTCCACACATACACAATGCACAGGAAAATGTCTCAGACTTTTTAACACTGTATCATTGTTGAGATTACAATTTACTTATTATTATTATTATTTTTAACAAATGAAGCTGCAGTCTGTATGTTGAAGGAATAATTTTCTTCTGTGAATTGTTAATTCATCTGCTTTACTCATTTTTAAAATTTATACTTTGGACTTTTCCTCTGTATTAAAGAAGGAGCCAAGATCACTTTATTTGAAATCAATTGTAACAATTTTTTCCATTATATTAATTATATTTGATACTTATGGGGCTTGCTGCTTTTTAGCATCTAGAATCATTTATTTTTACACAGTTTTTTGTTTGTTTGTGTGTGTGTGTGTGTGTGTCCTGCAGTCTAAATTTTAATGAGTTAAACTTTCCTTACTCTAAAACCATAAAACCCATTTCTTAGAATACTGTCATCATTTCACTCTAAAATATACAAAATTGTGTATCATTTAGGGTTTATCCTGCTGTGGGATAGTTATCAAAAATACATATACTGTTTTTATTTTTTTCCCTCTAAGGCTGCCCAGTTGTCCGGAATAACAGTTATTTTAAATGTCCACGCTTTACCAATTTGATAGGCTATTTTAGTCAATGACAAATGTTCATGTATATTTGAGCCTTTTCTGGAATTTCTATTCTATTCCATTAGAAGACTTCTTTATTTATGTGTGATACTGCGCTGATCTGTGCTCAGTCGCTCAGCTGTGTTAGACTCTTTGTCAGATGCCACGGACGATAGCCCGCCAGGCTCCTCTGTCCCTGGGATTTATCAGGCAAGAACAGTGGAGTAGATTGCCATTTCCCACTCCCAGGGATCTTCCTGACCCAGGAATCAAACCTGCGTCCCTGGCCTTTCCTGCCTTGGTAGGCAGATTCTTCACCACTGAGCCACCTGAGAAGCCCATGAATAATACTACACTCTTTGAATCACGAGGTCTTGTAACTCCTTTCGAGCACTATTTCTTGGATGAGCCTCTGCAGGAGCTCAGCCTGGCTGGCCTCTGACTCCCCTTCTGTCCTTTATCACATCCAGTCCCCGTGAGAAGCCAGTCCCACCACCCGCTACTCACGGGCCTGCCATGATCTTTTCTATGAGGCTCCTGACACTTTTTAATTAACCTTCCAAATCATTCCCACTGTCACATTACTATATGTGTTCTATCTCTTGTGAATATTTTTTTCTTCATAATCATAAACCTTAAGAAATCACTATTTACTAAATAATAGGAAACAATATCCAATTTTTGGAGTTATGAGAAACTGGCTCTAAGCCAAGATTTTAAAACAATCTTAATGTTGGAGAAATTTCTCCACATTTGAAACATATAACTCATAAACTTTTTGCTTAGCATCTTTTCCATGATCACAGCTGGACTTATTCCAGAGTCTCATTTTATTGTAATTAGAGTCTGAAAGTATTAACACCTTGAACATGTAAAATAAATTTGGGAAAAATCGGTGGTAGGCGGCAAAAGAGAGGAAAAATTTTCTCCTACTACAATTAAACTTGGGTTACATTTTAAAATTTTGATGTATGTTTAATACATTCATCAGCTAAATCTCAGGTTGCTGAAGAAATCAATAACACTAATTTTGCACATAAAAATATTTGCCATCAGAATATGTATTATAACTATTACACAGAGCAGCTGCGATGGGCACGCTAAGGTGCAGGCGGCTGTGATGGGCGTGCTAAGCGTGGCCAAGAGGAGCCACCCCACGTCCGAGGTCAGGGGCAGAAGCCAGGAGGACCCCATGCCCAAAGGGCTGCGGCCAAGAGGAGTTACCCCATGTTCGAGGTCAGGGGCAGCAGCCAGAGTACCAGACTGCGACGGCACAGGAACAGCGGAGAAGAGCTACCCCGTGTCTGAGGTGGCGGAGGTGGGGCGGCCAAGAGGAGATACCAAGCGTCCGAGGTCAGGGTCAGTGATGAGAGGAGTTACCCCATGTCCGAGGTCAGGGGCAGTGGATGGGAGAACCAATCCCACATCCAGAGAGGCGTGGCTGCGTGGGCTCAGGAGGGCCCAGAGGAGCTATCCCACATTGAAGGTCAGGAAGGGCGGTGGTGAGGAGATACCCCTCGTCCAAGGTAAGGAGCAATGGCTCCGCTTTGCTGGAGCAGCTGTGAAGAGATACCCCACACCCAAGATAAGAGAAACCCAAGTAAGACAGTAGGTGTTCCAAGAGGGCAGAGGGCAAACACACAGAAACCATACTCAGAAAACTAGTCAATCTAATCACACTAGGACCACAGCCCTGTCTAACTCAATGAAAGTAAGCCATGCCATGGGGCAACCCAAGATGGGCGGGTCATGGTGGAGAGATCTGACAGAATGTGGTCCACTGGAGAAGGGAATGGCAAACCACTTCAGTATTCTTGCTTTGAGAACCCCATGAACAGTATGAAAAGGCAAAATGATAGGATACTGAAAGAGAACTTCTCCAGGTCAGTAGGTGCCCAAATACTACTAGAGATCAGTGGAGAGATAACTCCAGAAAGAATGAAGAGATGGAGCCAAAGCAAAAAGAATACCCAGCTGTGGATGGGACTGGTGATAGAAGCAAGGTCCGATGCTGTAAAGAGCAATATTGCATAGGAACCTGGAATGTCAGGTCCATGAATCAAGGCAAATGGGAAGTGGCCAAACAAGAGATGGCAAGAGTGAACGTCGACATTCTAGGAATCAGCGAACTCAAATGGACTGGAATGACCATTATATCTACTACTGCAGGAATCCCTTAGAAGAAATGGAGTGACCATCATGGTCAACAAAAGAGTCTAAAATGCAGTACTTGGATGCAATCTCAAAAATGATAGAATGATCTCTGTTCGTTTCCAAGGCAAACCATTCAACGTCACAGTAATCCAAGTCTATGCCCCAACCAGTAATGCTGAAGAGGCTGAAGTTGAACGGTTCTATGAAGACCTACAAGACCTTTTAGAACTAACACCCAAAAAAGATGTCTTTTTCATTAAGGGGACTGGAATGCAAAAGTAGGAAGTCAAGAAACACCTGGAGTAACAGGCAAATTTGGCCTTGGTATACAGAATGAAGCAGGGCAAAGACTAATAGAGTTTTGCCAAGAAAATTCACTAGTCATAACAAACACCCTCTTCCAACATCACAAGAGAAGACTCTACACAAGGAAATCACCAGATGGTCAACACCAAAATCAGATTGATTCTATTCTTTGCAGCCAAAGATGGAGAAGCTCTATACAGTCAGCAAAAACAAGACCAGGAGCTGACTGTGGCTCAGACCATGAACTCCTTATTGCCAAATTCAGATTTAAATTGAAGAAAGTAGGGAAAACCACTAGACCATTCAGGTATGACCTAAATCAAATCCCTTATGATTATACAGTGGAAGTGAGAAATAGATTGAAGGGACTAGATCTGATAGATAGAGTGCCTGATGAACTATGGAATGAGGTATGTGACATTGTACAGGAGACAGGGATTAAGACCATTTCCATGGAAAAGAAATTCAAAAAAGCAAAATGGCTGTCTGGGGAGGCCTTACAAATAGCTGGAAAAACAAGAGAAGTGAAAAGCAAAGGAGAAAAGGAAAGATATAAGCATCTGAATGCAGAGTTCCAAAGAATAGCAAGAAGAGATTAGAAAGCCTTCTTCAGCAATCAATGCAAAGAAATAGAGGAAAACAACAGAATGTGAAAGACTAGGGATCTCTTCAAGAAAATCAGAGATACCAAAGGGACATTTCATGCAAAGATGGGCTCAATAAAGGACAGAAATGGTATAGACCTAACAGAAGCAGAAGATATTAAGAAGAGGTGGCAAGAATACACAGAAGAATTGTACAACAACGATCTTCATGACCCAGATAATCACGATGGTGTGATTACTGACCTAGAGCCAGACATCCTGGAATGTGAAGTCAAGTGGGCCTTAGAAAGCATCACTATGAACAAAGCTAGTGGAGGTGATGGAATTCCAGTTGAGCTATTCCAAATCTTGAAAGATGATGCTGTGAAAGTGCTGCACTCAATATGCCAGCAAATTTGGAAAACTCAGCAGTGGCCACAGGACTGGAAAAGGTCAGTTTTCATCTCAATCCCAAAGAAAGACAATGCCAAAGAATGCTCAAAGTACCGCACAATTGCACTCATCTCACACGCTAGTAAAGTAATGCTCAAAATTCTCCAAGCCAGGCTTCAGCAATATGTGAACCGTGAACTTCCTGCTGTTTAAGCTGGTTTTAGAAAAGGCAGAGGAACCAGAGATCAAACTGCCAACATCTGATGGATCATGGAAAAAGCAAGAGAGTTCCAGAAAAACATCTATTTCTGCTTTATTGACTCTGCCAAAGCCTTTGACTGTGTGGATCACAATAAACTGTGGAAAATTCTGAAAGAGATGGGAATAACAGACCACCTGATCTGCCTCTTGAGAAATTTGTATAGAGTTCAGGAAGCAACAGTTAGAACTGGACATGGAACAACAGACTGGTTCCAAATAGGAAAAGGAGTATGTCAGGGCTGTATATTGTCACCCTGTTTATTTAACTTATATGCAGAGTACATCATGAGAAACGCTGGACTGGAAGAAACACAAGTTGGAATCAAGATTGCCAGGAGAAATATCAATAACATCAGATATGCAGATGACACCACCCTTAGGAAGAAAGTGAAGAGGGGCTAAAAAGCCTCTTGATGAAAGTGAAAGTGGCAAGTGAAAAATTTGGCTTAAAGCTCAACATTCAGAAAATGAAGATCATGGCATCTGATTGCATTACTTCATAGGAAATAGATGGGGAAACAGTGGAAACAGTGTCAGACTTTATTTTTCTGGGCTCCAAAGTCACAACAGATGGTGACTGCAGCCATGAAATTAAAAGACACTTACTTCTTAGAAGGAAAGTTATGACCAACCTAGATAGCATATTCAAAAGCAGAGACATCACTTTGCCAACAAAGGTCCGTCTAGTCAAGGCTATGGTTTTTCCTGTGGTTATGTATGGATGTGAGAGTTGAACTGTGAAGAAGGCTGAGTGCCGAAGAATTGATGCTTTTGAACTGTGGTGTTGGAGAAGACTCTTGAGAGTCCCTTGGACTGCAGGGAGATCCAACCAGTCCATTCTGAAGGAGATCAGCCCTGGGATTTCTTTGGAAGGAATGATGCTAAAGCTGAATCTCCAGTACTTTGGCCACCTCATGTGAAGAATTGACTCATTGGAGAAGACATTGATGCTGGGAGGGATTTGGGGCAAGAGGAGAAGGGGACGACAAAGGATGAGATGGCTGGATGGCATCACTGACTCGATGGACGTGAGTCTCAGTGAACTCCGGGAGCTGGTGATGGACAGGGAGGCCTGGCGTGCTGAGATTCATGGGGTCACACAGAGTCGAACACGACTGAGTGACTGATCTGAGCTCTCCTCTAGGAATCAAGGAACATATCATACAGATGCTCTTCATAATGCATTCATAATAGTCAAGGTAAGAATTTGATGCATGTCTGTTTTGGATTGACCCAAATAATATTGTGTGACTATGTGTGCTCAGTCATGTATGACTCTGTAGCCCACCAGGCTCCTCTGTCCATGGAATTCTCCAGCCAAAATTCTGGAGTGGGTTGCCATTTCCCACTCCAGGTGAATTTCCTGACCCAGGGATCAAACCTGTTGTCTCTTGCATCTCCTGCATTGGCAGGCCAATTCTTTACCAACTGTACCACCTGCTGCTGCTGCTGCTACTGCTAAGTTGCTTCAGTCGTGTCCAACTCTGTGCAACCCCATAGATGGCAGCCCACCCAGGCTCCCCCATCCCTGGGATTCTCCAGACAAGAACACTGGGGTGGGTTGCCATTTCCTTCTCAAATACATGAAAGTGAAAAGTGAAAGTGAAGTTGCTCAATCATGTCTGACTCTTTGCAACCCCATGGACTGCAGCCTACCAGGCTCCTTCGTCCATGGGATTTTCCAAGCAAGAGTACTGGAGTGGGGTGCCACCTCCTTCCCCATGTACCACCTGGGGAGCCCACAAATAATATTACTTAGCACCCTGTTCACACCTAAGAAATAAAATACTCTGTGTCCTCTATTTCCTGGAGAGGGTAAAGAAATATGTTTTCTGAGTAGAGTGAGAATTATCTGGGAAATTTTTTTTTAAAATATAACAAGTCAGAAAATTCACAAAGTGATGATTTTAATTGGAAATTTAAATGTGCCAGGTTGCAGAGATCCCTTGGGTAGAGATAACTACATTTAAATAACACTTTATGTTTAGAAAGAACAGAATATTTAAAGGCCAGTTGAATAACTTCGATGAAACAAGTAATTTCACTTACAGGAACTTAAATATTCTGACCTTCTCTCATGAGAAAAATCAGCAACATCTTAAGTAAGAAAGGTAAATATGAAAATAATTATAGTAAGGTTTAATTCTTATTTTAAATTTAAAATTAATAATTTACCCATTAAAACACGTGTAAGTTATAAATTTTAACATGGTAGCAAATGTTTTGGTTTATTAAAGCAACTTCTATATATTTCTTATTCTATTAAATAAAAATTACAATTAAATAATAATAATAAATAATGGTACTAAGTCACTTTGAAATGTCAAAAATTTTAATAAAGTCTAGGTATGCTGCTGCTGCGTCGCTTCAGTCGTGTCCGACTCTGTGCGACCCCACAGACGGAAGCCCACCAGGCTCCCCCGTCCCTGGGATTCTCCAGGCAAGAAAACTGGAGTGGGTTGCCATTTCCTTCTCCAATGCATGAAAGTGAAAAAAGTGAAAGTGAAGTCGCTCAGTTGTGTCTGACTCTTAGCGACCCCATGGACTGGATCCTACCAGGATCCTCCGTCCATTGGATTTTCCAGGCAAATGTACTGGGGTGGGGTGCCATTGCCTTCCCCGAAAGTATAGATGATATTAAAGAAAACTTCATTTGAGTCAACACATTGTAACAAAAAGTTATATATGTTTATTGAGTTTGATATTATAATAAGAGATTTAATATAACATAACACATAAAATAAAATTACAACCTTTGGGGAATTCAAGGAACAATTATTTTGAAGAAAGAAACTTATAGAATTCAGGATTTATAAAATGATAAAGATAGCTTTAAGTCCAACATTGTTTTTAAATTATTTTCAAGGATTACATTGCTAATTTTTATCAGATATACAAATATACTTGAAATACACCTTGTTCTACTCTTGAAAAATTCAAACTCAAATCTTACCTATTTCATGTTATACAAGATTTGATCACCAAAATGTATCTGTACAATTAAAACTATATTTTATATAGCACTGGAAATAATTTTATTTAAGTAATGGGTGAAATTGTTCATACTAAATGTTTTTATTCATGAATGATAAAGATTAAAATTCTATTCTTTTGTATATTCATCTTTTTTTTTTTTTTTTGGCTTATAATCACATTTATTTTATTTTTTTTTACAATATTGTATTACTTTTACTATACATCGAGATGGATCCGCCACCAGAATACCCGTGCTCCCCATCCTGAACCCTCCTCCCTCCCCCCTCCCACACCATCCCTCCAGGTCATCCCAGTGCTCCAGTCCCAGGCATCTGTTATCGGGCATCGTACCTGGACTGACTCGTTTCAGATATGATATTATACATATTTCAATGCTATTCTCCCCAATCGTCCCACCCTCTCCCAGTCCCAGAGTCCAAAAGTCTATTCTATACATCAGTGTCTCTTTTGCTGTCTCATAAGCAGGGTGATTGTTACCATCTTTCTAAATTCCATATATATGCGTTCAGATCAGATCAGTCGCTCAGTCGTGTCCGACTCTTTGCGACCCCATGAACCGCAGCACGCCAGGCCTCCCTGTCCATCACCAGCTCCCGGAGGTCACTCAGACTCGCATCCATCGAGTCAGTGATGCCATCCAGCCATCTCATCCTCTGTCGTCCCCTTCTCCTCCTGCCCTCAATCCCTCCCAGCATCAGAGTCTTCTCCAATGAGTCAACTCTTCGCATGAGGTGGCCAAAATACTGGAGTTTCAGCTTTAGCATCATTCCTTACAAAAAAAAAGAAAGGAAGTTCTTCCTGAAGGGGGGGGTGGTTGTTTTTTCTTGCCGAGGAGACACACAAAGACTTCTCCAACCACACCACAAAAAAAAAAAAATATTTCGCGGGCCCCCCTCTTCTCCCCCCCCCCCCCCCCACACAAAAACAAAACAAGAGAAAAAAAAAGACATTGAAGAGGGGAACCTTTTTTGTAAAGAAATATCTCTCTTTTTTAAAATATAATATGGGGTGGTGCTAATTTTTTTTCCAAAGGGGAAGGGTTTTTTATTTTTAGGGCTGGGGTCCCCATCCGCAGTGATTTTGGAGCCCAAAAAAAAAAGTCTGACACTGTTTCCACTGTTTCCCCATCTATTTCCCATGCAGTGATGGGACCAGATGCCATGATCTTCGTTTTCTGAATGTTGAGCCCCTAGCACCTTTTCACTCTCCACTTTCACTTTCATCAAGAGTTTTTATCCCCTCTTCATTTTCTGCCATAAGGGTGGTGTCATCTGCATATCTGAGGTTATTGATATTTCTCCCGGCAATCTTGATTCCCTCTTTTTTTTTTTTTCCTTCCTTTTTTTTATTGTCTTTTTCTATAAATATAAAAAAAAAAAAAAAAAAGTGATTAAATATAATTTTTTTTTTTTTTTTTTGTTTCTTTCCCCCTGTATGAAGGGCTCCAGTTCCATCCACCTCAATAGAACTGATTCAAATGTATTCTTTTTAATGGCTGAGTAATACTCCATCGTGTATATGTACCACAGCTTGCTTATCCATTCATCTGTGGATGGGCATCTAGGTTGCTTCCACGTCCTGGCTATTGTAAACAGTGCTGCTATGAACATTGGGGTACACGTGCCTCTTTCAATTCTGGTTTTCTCAGTGTGTATGCCCAGCAGTGGGATTGCTGGGTCATAAGGCAGTTCTATTCCCAGTTTTTTGAGGAATCTCCATACTGTTCTCCATAATGGCTGTACTAGTTTGCATTCCCACCAACAGTGTAAGAGGGTACCCTTCTCTCCGCACCCTCTCCAGCATTTATTGCTTGTGGATTTTTGGATCGCAGCCATTCTGACTGGCGTGTAATGGTATCTCATAGTGGTTTTGATTTGCATTTCTCTGATAATGAGCGATGTTGAGCATCTTTTCATGTGTTTGTTAGCCATCTGTATGTCTTCTTTGGAGAAATGTCTATTAAGTTCTTTGGCCCATTTTTTGATTGGTTCGTTTCTTTTTCTGGAATTGAGCTGTAGAAGTTGCTTGTATATTTTTGAGATTAGTTGTTTGTCTGTTGCTTCATTTGCTATTATTTTCTCCCATTCTGAGGGCTGTCTTTTCAGCTTGCCTATAGTTTCCTTTGTTGTGCAAAAGCTTTTAAGTTTGATTAGGTCCCATTTGTTCATTTTTGATTTTATTTCCGATATTCTGGGAGGTGGGTCATAGAGGATCCTGCTGTGATGTAAGTCAGAGAGTGTTTTGCCTATGTTATCCTCTAGGAGTTTTATGGTTTCTGGTCTTATATTTAGCTCTTTAATCCATTTTGAATTTATTTTTGTGTATGGTGTTAGACATTGTTCTAGTTTCATTCTTTTACAAGTGTTTAACCAGTTTTCCCAGCACCACTTGTTAAAAAGATTGTCTTTACTCCATTGTATATTCTTGCCGCCTTTGTCAAAGATTAGGTGACCATATGTGCGTGGATTTATCTCTGGACTTTCTATTTTGTTCCATTGATCTATGTTTCTGTCTTTGTGCCAGTACCATACTGTCTTGATGACTGTAGCTTTATAGTAGAGCCTGAAGTCAGGCAGGTTGATTCCTCCAGTTCCGTTCTTCTTTCTCAAGATAGCTTTGGCTATTCGAGGTTTTTTGTATTTCCATACAAATTGAGAAATTATTTGTTCTAGCTCTGTGAAGAATACTGTTGGTAGCTTGATGGGGATTGCATTGAATCTATAAATTGCTTTGGGTAGTATACTCATTTTCACTATATTGATTCTACCAATCCACGAACAAGGAATATTCCTCCATCTATTAGTGTCCTCTTTAATTTCTTTCAGCAGTGTTTTATAGTTTTCTAAATATAGGTCTTTAGATTCTTTAGGAAGATATATTCCTAAGTATTTTATTGTTTTTATTGCAATGGTGAATGGAATTGTTTCTTTAATTTCTCTTTCTATTTTCTCGTTATTAGTGTACAGGAATGCAAGGGATTTCTGTGTGTTAATTTTATATCCTGCAACTTTACTGTATTCATTGATTAGTTCTAGTAATTTTCTGGTGGAATCTTTAGGGTTTTCTACGTAGAGGATCATGTCATCTGCAAACAGTGAGAGTTTTACTTCTTCTTTTCCAATTTGGATTCCTTTTATTTCTTTTTCTGCTCTGATTGCTGTGGCCAGAACTTCCAGAACAATGTTGAATAATAATGGTGAAAGTGGGCATCCTTGTCTTGTTCCTGACTTTAGAGGAAATGCTTTCAGTTTTTCACCATTGAGGATAATGTTTGCTGTGGGTTTGTCGTATATAGCTTTTATTATGTTGAGGTATGTTCCTTCTATTCCTGCTTTCTGGAGAGTTTTTATCATAAATGGATGTTGAACTTTGTCAAAGGCTTTCTCTGCATCTATTGAGATAATCATATGGTTTTTATTCTTCAGTTTGTTAATGTGGTGTATTACGCTGATTGATTTGCGGATATTGAAGAATCCTTGCATCCCTGGGATAAAGCCCACTTGGTCATGGTGTATGATCTTTTTAATGTGTTGTTGGATTCTGATTGCTAGAATTTTGTTAAGGATTTTTGCATCTATGTTCATCAGTGATATTGGCCTGTAGTTTTCTTTTTTTGTGGGATCTTTGTCAGGTTTTGGAATTAGGGTGATGGTGGCCTCATAAAATGAGTTTGGAAGTTTGCCTTCCTCTGCAATTTTCTGGAACAGTTTGAGTAGGATAGGTGTTAGCTC
Organism: Tragelaphus eurycerus; assembly: GCA_935064755.1. NCBI lineage: Eukaryota > Metazoa > Chordata > Mammalia > Artiodactyla > Bovidae > Tragelaphus > Tragelaphus eurycerus. The sequence continues at coordinate 412,072 of CAKXYN010000041.1, read as the reverse complement.
TTCTCTAAATTTTTGGTAGAATTCAGCTGTGAAGCCGTCTGGGCCTGGGCTTTTGTTTGCTGGGAGATTTCTGATTACAGTTTCAATTTCCGTGCTTGTGATGGGTCTGTTAAGATTTTCTATTTCTTCCTGATCCAGTTTTGGAAAGTTGTACTTTTCTAAGAATTTGTCCATTTCTTCCATATTGTCCATTTTATTGCCATATAATTGCTGATAGTAGTCTCTTATGATCCTTTGTATTTCTGTGCTGTCTGTTGTGATCTCTCCATTTTCTTTTCTAATTTTATTGATTTGATTCTTCTCCCTTTGTTTCTTGATGAGTCTGGCTAGTGGTTTGTCAATTTTATTTACCCTTTCAAAGAACCAGCTTTTGGCTTTGTTAATTTTTGCTATGGTCTCTTTTGTTTCTTTTGCATTTATTTCTGCCCTAATTTTTAAGATTTCTTTCCTTCTACTAATCTTGGGGTGCTTCATTTCTTCCTTTTCCAGTTGCTTTAGGTGTAGAGTTAGGTTATTTATTTGGCTTTTTTCTTGTTTCTTAAGGTATGCCTGAATTGCTATGAACTTTCCCCTTAGGACTGCTTTTACAGTGTCCCACAGGTTTTGGGTTGTTGTGTTATCATTTTCATTCGTTTCTATGCAGAATTTTATTTCTTTTTTGATTTCTTCTGTGATTTGTTGGTTATTCAGGAGTGTGTTGTTCAGCCTCCATATGCTGGAATTTTTAATAGTTTTTCTCCTGTTATTGAGATTTACTCTTACTGCATTGTGGTCAGAAAAAATGGTTGGAATGATTTCAATTTTTCTGAACTTACCAAGGCTAGATTTATGGCCCAGGATGTGGTCTATCCTGGAGAAGGTTCCGTGTGCACTTGAGAAAAAGGTGAAATTCATTGTTTTGGGATGAAATGTCCTATAGATATCAATTAGTTCTAATTTGTCTATTGTATCATTTAAAGCTTGTGTTTCCTTGTTAATTTTCTGCTTAGTTGATCTATCCATTGGCGTAAGTGGGGTATTAAAGTCTCCCACTATTATTGTGTTATTGTTTATTTCTCCTTTCATACTTGTTAGTATTTGTCTTACATATTGCGGTGCTCCTAAGTTGGGTGCATATATATTTATAATTGTTATATCTTCTTCTTGGATTGATCCTTTGATCATTATGTAGTGACCTTCTTTGTCTCTTTTCACAGCTTTTGTTTTAAAGTCTATTTTATCTGATATGAGTATTGCTACTCCTGCTTTCTTTTGGTCCCTATTTGCATGGAAAATCTTTTTCCAGCCCTTCACTTTCAGTCTGTATGTGTCCCCTGTTTTGAGGTGGGTCTCTTGTAGACAACATATGTATGGGTCTTGTTTTTGTATCCATTCAGCCAGTCTCTGCCTTTTGGTTGGGGCATTCAACCCATTTACATTTAAGGTAATTACGGATAAATATGATCCCGTTGCCATTTACTTTGTTGTTTTGGGTTTGAATTTATATATCCTCTTTGTGTTTCCTGTCTAGAGAAGGTCCTTTAGTATTTGTTGGAGAGCTGGTTTGGTGGTGCTGAATTCTCTCAGCTTCTGCTTGTCTGTAAAGGTTTTGATTTCTCCTTCATATTTGAATGAGATCCTTGCTGGGTACAATAATCTGGGCTGTAGGTTCTTTTCTTTCATCACTTTAAGTATGTCTTGCCATTCCCTCCTGGCTTGAAGAGTTTCTATTGAAAGATCAGCTGTTAGCCTTATGGGAATTCCCTTGTGTGTTATTTGTTGTTTTTCCCTTGCTGCTTTTAATATTTGTTCTTTGTGTTTGATCTTTGTTAATTTGATTAATATGTGTCTTGGGGTGTTTCGCCTTGGGTTTATCCTATATGGGACTCTCTGGGTTTCTTGGACTTGAGTGATTATTTCCTTCCCCATTTTAGGGAAGTTTTCAACTATTATCTCCTCTAGTATCTTCTCATGGTCTTTCTTTTTGTCTTCTTCTTCTGGAACTCCTATGATTCGAATATTGTAACGTTTAAGATTGTCCTGGAGGTCTCTGAGATTGTCCTCATTCCTTTTAATTCGTTTTTCTTTTTTCTCCTCTGATTCATTTAATTCTGCCATTCTATCTTCTAATTCACTAATTCTATCTTCTGCCTCTGTAATTCTACTATTTGTTGCCTCCAGAGTGTTTTGGATCTCATTTATTGTATTATTCATTATATATTGACTCTTTTTTATTTCTTCTAGGTCCTTGTTAAATCTTTCTTGCATCTTCTCGATGCTTTTCTCCAGGCTATTTATCCATGATTCCATTTTGCTTTCCAGGCTTTGGATTAATTTCACTATCATTATTCGGAATTCTTTATCAGGTAGGTTCGCTATTTCTTCCTCTTTAGTTTGGTTTGGTGGGCATTTATCCTGTTCCTTTACCTGCTGGGAATTCTTCTGTCTCTTCATCTTGTTTAAAATGCTGAGTTTGGGGAGTCCTTACTGTATTCTGGCAGTCTGTGGAGTTCTCTTTATTGTGGCTTTTCTGCCCTATATGTGGGTTTGTACCGGTGGCAAGTCGAGGTTTCTTGTTTATGGAAGCTTGTATCGATGTTCTGGTGGGTGGGGCTGGATTTCTTTTCTCTGGGGTGCGGTGGAGTGTCTAGTGGTGTGTTATGAGATGTCTATGGTTTTGAGGTCGCTTTGTGTAGCCTGTGACTTGGAGCTCAGGGCTGTGTTCTTGTTTTTCTAAAGGTTTTTCTTGGTATGTCTTGCCGTGGAACTTGCTGGTCTTTGTGTGATGCTTGGTTTCAGTGTAGGTATGGAGGCATTTGATGAGCTCCTGTCAATTAATGTTTCGTGGGGTCAGGGTTTGGACTTAAGCCTCCTGCTTCCTGTTATCTGTCTTATTTTTGCAGTAGTCTCATAAAGTTCGTCTTCTATATTGCATTCCACAACTAGACTGTTCAGAGATGTTCACGGAGTTATACGGAGAAGGAGAAAGGGAGGAGGGAGATATAGTTGGTCAGGAGGATAAAAGGAGGGAGTGTCAAGGAGAGAGACAGATCCAGTCAGTAATCAGTAAAGAAAAGAACAAAGGGGAGAAAAAAAAGCCAAGGACATAAAGAAAAAAGAGAAGAAAGAAAAAAAAAAAAAGAAAGAAAGAAAACACACACACAAAAAACCAAAACAGGGTCGCAAAAGTTATATCTAACAGTGGAGATTAAAGAAGTACTAGAGGATAAAAACATAAAAATAAAAGAAACAAAAACAAGAAAAAAAAAAAACAACACACACACACAAAAAAACCAAAACAGGGTCGCAAATGTTATATCTAACAGTGGAGATTAAAGAAGTACTAGAGGATAAAAACATAAAAATAAAAGAAACAAAAAAAAAAAAAAAAAAAAAAAACACACACAAAAAAACCAAAACAGGGTCGCAAAAGTTATATCTAACCATGGAGATTAAAGAAGTACTAGAGGATAAAAACATAAGAATAAAAGAAACAAAAACAAGAAGAAAAAAAAGAAAAAAATTAAAAGGAAAGAGAAAAAAAAAAATTTTTTTTTCTTTTTTCTTTTCTTCCCCTCCCCCTCCTCTTCCTTTCAATAAAAAAATAATAAAATTTTTTAAAAAAACATATATTAAAAAAAGAAAAAAAAAAGGAAATAATGTTGGTAAAAATAGTAACAATATGTATAAGAGTTTCTCTTTTATTGCTGTGGGTTCAGTTCATTTTCGGCTAGTTCCTTGTTCCGGCTTAAGTTCCTCAAGATCTATAGGCCCCTTTCTCTGTAGTTGGTCTGTATAGTCCTTTGTTCTGTGCGCGGGCCCCGCAGTGTCTTGGGCCTGGGCCGGCCTCTTCTGTGGACGGTGCCGCAGTCTGGTCTGCCAGCCCGACCCACTCCCGGCGGGAACGGCCCGCGCGGCCACGGCTGGCGGGGGAGCGGCGGCGAGGGGATGGTTCGCACGGGAACGGGAACGGTCGGCGGTGGGGGTCGACCCGCGCGGGAGCCCCCGGCGCAGGGGGCGGGCGTGCGCTATAGTCCCTTGCTCTGTGCGCGGGCCCCGCAGTGTCTTGGGCCCGGGCCGGCCCCTCCTGTGGTCCTCGCCGCAGTCCGGTCTGCCGGCCCAAACCACTCCCGGCAGAAACGGCCCGCGCGGCAACGGCTGGCGGGGGAGCAGCGGTGAGGGGATGGAGTGGTTCGCACGGGAACGGTCGGTGGTGGGGGTCGACCCGCTCGGGAGCCCCGGGCGCAGGGGGTGGGTGCGCGCCCGCGCGGGAGCAGCTGGCGGCAGGGGGGAGGGGAGCGCTCCTCGGGGGTGCTTCCCACGGGGGAGCGGCCGGCGGCGTGGGAGCAGCCCACAGCGTCTCCCCGCCCAGCCCCGGCTTGCTACTGGCGGAAGCGGGTGTTTGCGATGATGCCTTCCCGCCGCGGAAGCTACTGCAGGGCTCGTAGTCTGTGGGTCTTAATTGTTCCTTTGATTTCCTCTCTGTTATGATATCTCCGTGCTTTCTCGGTTGGCACAGACTCTACAGGGAGAGTTTCCCGGTGTTTGGAAACTTCTCTTTCCCTTTCCAGGCTCCCTTCCCCGGACAGAGGTCCGTCCCTCCCTCTTTGTCCCTCTCTGGCTTCTATATTCTTTCCTACCTCCTTTAGAGGGGAGTGAGTTGCTTTTCTCAGTGTCCGATGTTCTCTGCCGACATTCCGAAGCTGTTTGAGGAATTTACTCGGCGTTTAGATGTCCCCTTGATGAATTTGTGGAGGAGAAAGTGTATTCCCCCCCTCCTAACCCCCCCCCATCTTAACCGCACCCAATATTTTATTTTTTTTTTCTTTTTTTATAGATAAATATTTTTTGTTTGTTTTTTTTTTTTAATAATAAAAAAAAAAAAAAAAAAAAAAATAAAAAAAAAAAAAATTTTTTATTTTTTTTATTTTTTTCAAGAAAAAAAAAAGACACAGTCCTTCGATCCCAGATTATGTAATATCAGTGGGAAAAAAAAAGGTATATGAAAAGAATTAGCCAAATTGCAACACTATGTGCTACAAAATCATGTGTGTTCTCCCTATTAGTTCTAAAGAGTGGAGGTGATAATATTATTGAAATTATTGGGAGAAAATTCTTGGAGAATTCACATTTAAGAGTCTTGGATTTTTATAACACTGAGATGATAGTTTTAATATCTTATTTCATTCCCTCATTAACCATGTGATACAAAGTCAAGGTAAATTAGAGAGCAGTTTTTCATAGTGGTAAAACAGAGAGTGCAGTTTAGAATAATAAAATTTAGTTTTTAATAACAAAAATAATAGCTAGCTTTTAAATAGACTTCTATGAATGCCAAAACATCTTTAATTTGCTTTACATCTATCAAAGGAATTAATTCATATAGCAATCCTAACTGTTGGTACAACTGTTAATCAGTTTTGCAGCCAAGTGGTCTATGGCACAGGGAGATTAAGCGGTTTGCATTGTCACACAGCTAGCAAGTGAAGCCATGACTCGATTGCAGGCTATCTTGTCAGGATTATAGTTTTTGTCCATGACACTATATTTAGACCATGCTTGCATGGAAAAACTCGAAACATAAAGGATGGGGAAATGAGAAGCAGGGCTGGAAGTCATGTTGGGTCAAGTGATGCCTGGCTGCTGCTGCTGCTAAGTTGCTTCAGTAGTGTCCGACTGACTCTGTGCGACCCCATAGACGGTAGCCCACCAGGCTCCGCCGTCCCTGGGATTCTCCAGGCAAGAACACTGGAGTGGGTTGCCATTTCCTTCTCCAATATATGAAAGTGAAAAGTGGAAGTGAAGTCGCTTAGTCATGTCCGACTTTTCGCGACCCCATGGACTGCAGCCTACCAGGCTCCTCTGTCCATGGGATTTTTCCAGGCAAGAGTAATGGAGTGCTTTGCCATTGGAGTGTAATATTTAAGGAGGTAGTCACACTAACAATGGTGCAATGCAGAGTCAGCCCTGAAACTGAGTGGGTGCTCTGAGATTCTATACTAGAGGCGTCTCATTCCTTATTTAGCTAAGACTGTATTCTACTCCTGGCTCTGATGAAAGGGGGAAAAAAATGCAAAAATGTAATCAACAAGTAACTCAATAACTCTACCCAAAACAATTTTTCTAGAGAATGTCTTATAAACCTGGCAAGTAAATATTTAAGAACATTGTACCATATTAATAATTGTAATTATAGGACTATAACTTATACATAAACATATTAAAAGTGATAGGTAATTTTTTCAATAATATCATATTTAATTATTTCAAATAAGAAAGCAAACAGAAAATTTAAACAATTACTTAATATAACAGATGATAAATAACAGAGTTAGGATTCAAACTTAAGTATGATTTAAAAAATAGCCACTGATTTGCAATCACAGAATCAATGTGCAAATGATCAATGTATTCATCATTGCTAAATCTCAATATCCTAGCTGAAGAAAAGTGAGTTTAGAAACTGTTATCTGAATTATTATTATTTTTTTTTGAGGAACAACAAAGACTTCAGAGAGGCACACAGAACCAGGGTAAAGCATGACAGGAGGTATCTTACACATCTAGTGAACACATTCCAGGTGACCCCTGTTTTCCCAGAGTGACCCTCTTAATTGCTTGTATCTATATCTATTCCCACACAACTTTTCCAGAATAAAACCCTCTTATAGCCCCCACATAGTATCTTACTGAAATATATATATTTTACTCCCCTATGTACAATAAAATAAAATATTATCTCATTTTTGTAAACTGCATAATAATGTGAATTGTATATAAGAACGTGTATGATCAAGATCATCAAGTGATGGGAGGGAAATGAAGAGCTGAAATATGTAGCTGAAAATATATAAGGAAGATAATTTCTGTTATATTAATAGTTCTACTGAAGTATGTAAAGAAAAGTTACAGAGAAATACAATAAAATTGCCAAAAAATGTAAATATTTAAGGGAATTCCCAGAAGTCCAATGATTACGACTCTGTACTTTCACTTCAGTCTCTGGTTGGGGTACTAAGATCCCATAAGCCATGAGATATGGCCACAAAATAATGTAAGTATTTAAAACTGAGACCACATAGCAACACTGTGGGTCTATCTTCAGTGATTATCAGTTTAACCAATGCCTGTGCTGATCAGGGCATTTGGTGCTTCACTGGTGGCTCAGCTGATAAACAATCCACCTGCAATGCAGGAGACCCGGGTTTGATCCCTGGGTGGGGAAGATCCCCTGGAGAGGGGAATGACAACCCACTCCAGTATTCTTGCCTAGGAAATCCTATGGCCAGTGAAGCCTGGTGGGCTACAGCCCATGGGATCAGAGAGTCAGACACGACTGAACGACTAACACTTTAACCTTTTTGACTTTGGGCTGTATTAGAAAAGAATGCCTTAAAAGACATTTCAAGGGAGAGTGTATGGTGATAACATATGGATTATAAACTGAGAAAGGAGAAAAGCATGAATAATAAAATTCTTAAATTAGAAACAATTGCATTGATGATGAAAATCAATCTGGGTATCCTGATACAATTTATAAAACAGGCCCTGATCCCTGATTGTAAAGTAAAAAGTAGATAATACATTTCCACCTTTTCACAGATGAAACACCAAGAAAAAACACCAGAAGGTAATCTCACTAAACTGGTGGAGTTTGTTCTCCTGGACTTTGCTGATGTTCCTCATCTCCAGGGGTTTTTACTTGGACTGTTCTTACTCATCTATATAATTATCTTGATGGGCAATGGCATCATATTTCTGATAACAAAACTAGACCCTAGTCTCCAGACCCCCATGTCTTTTGTCCTTGGCAATTTTTCCCTTTTGGAAATCTGCTATGTGTCTGTTACACTCCCCAGAATGCTCACGAGTCTTTGGACACAAAAAAGAACAATTTCTTTAGTTGCTTGTGCCACACAAACGTGCTTCATTCTTATACTTGGGACCACCGAGTGCTTCCTTCTGGCCGTGATGGCCTATGACTGCTATGTGGCCATTTGTAGCCCTCTGCACTATCCTCTAGTCATGAACTACAAGGTGTGCATCCAGCTAGTGGCTGGCTCCTGGATCAGTGGAATCCCAATCCAAATAGGCCAGACAGGCCATATTTTCTCTCTGCCTTTTTGTGGTTTTAACTTCATCAACCACTTCTGTGACATCCTTCTCATAGTCAAGGTGGCCTGTGCGGACACTTTTCTGAATGAAATGTTAGTCTTCACAGTTGCTGCGCTGTTTGCTTTGGTTCCATTTCTGTTGATACTTGTCTCCTATGGCAAAATCATCTCCACAATCCTGAAATTGCCATCAGCCAGAAGTCGGGGCAAAGCCTTTTCTACCTGCTCCACTCATCTTATGGTTGTGGCATTGTTCTTCAGATCAGGACTTGTCACATATTTAAGACCCAAGGCCCAAGGCTCAGCAGGAACTGGCAAAGTGCTTTTTGTCTTCTACATGATTGTGACGCCTGTGTTTAACCCCATGATATACAGCCTAAGGAACAAGGATGTCATGATGGCACTGAGACAATGGCCATGCAAATACCTTAGTTCATTGAAAAAATAAATATTTCAGAACTTGATTTCTTATATATTTGTTATAAATTTTCAATATTAATCTTAAAGTCAATGTATCTGTCTATAAAGTGGTAGTTATTACCAAAATAAAAATTACTTGTAACACTGAGAAACCTTTCTGTCTCAAGTTATACAGTTATGTATGGGTCAACAAATAGCAAATCATTCACTTGGGAATTCTATAACCTTATTCTGAAATGTTCTCTTGTAGTAAGAACTTTAGATAAGAATTGCTATAATAGGCCCAGTTATAACACAGACTCAGTTATATCACTTATTTCAAAGTATATTATTCAGTTCCATAGAGTTGTCACAGAAATTTTAAAAACTAAGTTAGTAATGGACATTAATTAAAATGTTATATATAGTTTGGCCTAGCAATTATTCTACAGAGAAATAATTTCTTAGAGAGAAAAGTAGCTCTCATTGGGAATGTAATTTAATAAATAATCTTGTACAATGATATTAGTAATTATTAGGCATCATTTATGTGTATATCATGGGGTTCTCAAGGCAAGAATATTGAAGTGGTTTGCCAGTCCCTTCTCCAGTGGACTACATTCTGTCAGACCTCTCCAGCATGACCCGCCTACCTTGGGTGGCCCCACAGGGCATGGCTTAGTTTCACTGAGCTAGACAAGGCTGTGGTTCTAGTGTGATTAGATTGACTATAGTTCTCTGTGATTATGGTTTCAGTGTGTCTGCCCTCTGATGCCCTCTTGCAACACCTACCGTCTTACTTGGGTTTCTCTTTCCTTGGACATGGGGTATCTCTTCATGACTGTTCCAGCAAAGCACAGCCATTGCTCCTTACCTTGGATGAGGGATATCTCCTCACTGCCTCCCTTCCTGACCTTGAATGTGGAGTAGCTCCTCTAGGCCCTCCTGCACTCAGGCAGCCACCTCTCCTTGGACATGGGGTAGCTCTTCCCAGCTGCCACCCCTGGCCTCGGGCATGGGGTAATTCCTCCAGGCCGCCACCTCTGGTCAGGAAGCAACAGTTAGAACTGGACATGGAACAACAGACTGGTTCCAAATAGGAAAAGGAGTACATCAAGGCTGTATACTGTCAGCCTGCTTATTTAACTTCTATGCAGAGTACATCATGAGAAACGCTGGGCTGGAAGAAGCACAAGCTAGAATCAAGATTGCTGGGAGAAATATCAATAACCTCAGATATGCAGATAACACCACCCTTATGGCAGAAAGTGAAGAGGAACTCAAAAGCCTCTTGATGAAAGTGAAAGAGGAGAGTGAAAAAGTAGGCTTAAAGCTCAACATTCAGAAAATGAAGATCATGGCATCTGGTCACATCACTTCATAGGAAATAGATGGGGAAACAGTGGAAACAGTGTCAGACTTTATTTTTGGGGGCTCCAAAATCACTACAGATGGTGACTGCAGCCATGAAATTAAAAGACGCTTACTCCTTGGAAGAAAAGTTATGACCAACCTAGACAGCATATTCAAAAGCAGAGACATTACTTTGCCAATAAAGGTCCGTTTAGTCAAGGCTGTGGTTTTTCCTGTGGTCATGTATGGATGTGAGAGTTGGACTGTGAAGAAAGCTGAGCGCCGAAGAATTGATGGTTTTTGAACTGTGGTGTTGGAGAAGACTCCTGAGAGTCCCTTGAACTTTAAGGAGATCCAACCAGTCCATTCTAAAGGAGATAAGCCCTGGGTGTTCTTTGAAGGAATGATGCTAAAGCTGAAACAGCGGTACTTTGGCCACCTCATGGGAAGAGTTGACTCATTGGAAAAGACTCTGATGCTGGGAGGGATTGGGGGCAGGAGGAAAAGGGGACGACAGAGGATCAGATGGCTGGATGGCATCACCAACTTGATGGACGTGGGTTTGAGTGAACTCCGGGAGTTGGTGATGGACAAGGAAGCCTGGCGTGCTGCGATTCATGGGATAGCAAAGAATCGGACACGACTGGGTGACTGAACTGAACTGAACTGACTGATGTGTATATCAGAGTATATCCATAATATGATTTGTTGAGTTGATAAAACAAAAGATATTATTGAAATCTTTACATATAATAAGATGAGCTTGGAAAAAGTGATGGAAATAGTCACAAGTCATTTTTTTTTTTTTTATATATTTTCCTAGAGATGATAGTTGGGAGAGGAAAGTTAGGAGGAAATACAAAGGATTTAAATTTTTGTAAAAGTAAGTATCTGCTATAAAAGCACAAGCATTGTACACCTTAAACCTTACATACATACACATATTAGAAACAGTCAATAAAAAAATAATAATCATTGTTAATTATGGAAATCACAGAGTAAATCATTGTATTTTTCCCTTTGTTTTATTGAAATTGTGCAGTTTATTACAATAAGCTTGTGCTATTTAGGTAATCAAAATAACAAACAATAAATTTTTATTCATTATGGACAAGGAAAATCACAATTATTAGCTGTGTTGTTATTTCTGCAGTTATATAATATTCAAAATTCCATGTATATATAATAATCCTTCATATAGACAGGCAACAGATCATTGGAGAAATATGATTTGTCACCAGTACTCAAAGTTAAAATATATGATGAAGCTTGAACAGTTGTTTTTAAAGTTTATTCCCATAAAAATACTTGTTAGTTTTGTTCACATTTATATGGAGCTGGCTATTTCCAGATGGATAGGGAGATGCAGTACCACTTTCTCCTTGGGAGAAAGCAACCAGATGACATGTGACCAATTCTGATAATAAAGTGAAGATGGAAAAACCAACTCTTATTGAGAACCAAGTAAACAAGTCACCAAGATTCTTAGATAATACCGCCATCATAACCTACTAAAATCTAATAGAAACAATTGAATATAGGAGGTTAAAAGAAAGAGAGCTATAATAACAGCAACAAAAAAATTCCGGGAAAATTTCTAGGCAGAAGTTGATTAAACCCTGAAACTATCATATGTTGAAAAGACTGAGACAGAAATTAAGATATCCTCTCTTTTTTTCTCTCCCTCCTGCCTAATTAAAAAAAAAAAAAAAAACAAAACTTTTTTAGAAAGAAGAGATAACTAATGGGGGGGGGCAGGGAAGGGGGACAATGTTTAAAAATATTGATATATCGAACAGATGTGACTGGATCTCTCTCCTTTTATAGAAAAGGGCGAATAAGAATGATATCTTGGAGTATTATGATTTTTGGGTAGATAATGAAGTTCCACAAGCTAAAAATGTCAGTAAACAGCTTCAGAAATTATTTTCTCTTTGACTTGGCAACTAACAAACCATATCTAAGCTAGTTATCACATTCAATGGTAATCAGATCAGATCAGATCAGTCGCTCAGTCGTGTCCGACTCTTTGCCACCCCATGAATCGCAGCACGCCAGGCCTCCCTGTCCATCACCAACTTCTGGAGGTTACTCAGACTCACATCCATCGAGTCAGTGATGCCATCCAGCCATCTCATCCTCTGCTGTCCACCTCTCCTCCTGCCCCCAATCCCTCCCAGCATCAGAGTCTTCTCCAATTAGTCAGCTCTTCGCATGAGGTGGCCAAAATACTGGAGTTTCAGCTTTAGCATCATTCCTTCCAAAGAAATCCCAGGGCTGATCTCCTTCAGAATGGATTGGTTGGATCTCCTTGCAGTCCAAGGGACTCTCAAGAGTCTTCTCCAACACCACAATTCAAAAGCATCAATTCTTCGGCGCTCAGCCTTCTTCACAGTCCAGCTCTCACATCCATACATGACCACAGGAAAGACCATAGCCTTGACTAGGCAAACCTTTGTTGGCAAAGTGATGTCTCTGCTTTTGAATATGCTATCTAGGTTGGTCATAACTTTCCTTCCAAGGAGTAAGCGTCTTTTAATTTCATGGCTGCAGTCACCATCTGCAGTGATTTTGGAGCCCAGAAAAATAAAGTCTGACACTGTTTCCACTGTTTCCCCATCTATTTCCCATGAAGTGACGGGCCCAGATGCCATGATCTTCATTTTCTGAATGTTGAGCTTTAAGCCAACTTTTTCACTCTCCACTTTCACTTTCATCAAGAAGCTTTTTAGTTCCTCTTCACTTTCTGCCATAAGAGTAGTGTCATCTGCATATCTGAGGTTATTGATATTTCTCCCAGCAAGCTTGATTCCAACTTGTGTTTCTTCCAGTCCAGCGTTTCTCATGATGTACTCTGCATATAAGTTAAATAAACAGGGTGACAATATACAGCCTTGACGTACTCCTTTTCCTATTTGGAACCAGTCTGTTGGTCCATGTCCAGTTCTAACTGGTGCTTCCTGACCTGCATACAAATTTCTCAAGAGGCAGATCAGGTGGTCTGGTATTCTCATCTCTTTCAGAATTTTCCACAGTTGATTGTGATCTACACAGTCAAAGGCTTTGGCATAGTCAATAAAGCAGAAATAGATGTTTTTCTGGAACTCTCTTACTTTTTCCATGATCCAGCAGATGTTGGTAATTTGATCTCTGGTTCCTCTGCCTTTTCTAAAACCAGCTTGAACATCAGGAAGTTCACAGTTTACATATTGCTGAAGCCTGGCTTGGAGAATTTTGAGCATTACTTTACTAGCGTGTGAGATGAGTGCAATTGTGCAGTAGTTTGAGCACTCTTTGGCATTGCCTTTCTTTGGGATTGGGATGAAAACTGACCTTTTCCAATCTTGTGGCCACTGCTGAGTTTTCCAAATTTGCTGGCATATTGAGTGCAGCACTTTCACAGCATCTTCTTTCAGGATTTGGAATAGCTCCACTGGAATTCCATCACCTCCACTAGCTTTGTTTGTAGTGATGTTTTCTAAGGCCCACTTGACTTCACATTCCAGGATGTCTGGCTCTAGGTCAGTGATCACACCATCATGATTATCTGGGTCGTGAAGCTCTTTTTTGTACAGTTCTTCTGTGTATTCTTGCCACCTCTTCTTAATATCTTCTGCTTCTGTTAGGTCCATAAGATTTCTGTCCTTTATCGAGCCCATCTTTGCATGAAATATTCCTTTGTTATCTCTGATTTTCTTGAAGAGATCCCTAGTCTTTCCCATTCTGTTGTTTTCCTCTATTTCTTTGCACTGATCGCTGAAGAAGGCTTTCTTATCTCTTCTTGCTATTCTTTGGAACTCTGCATTCAGATGCTTATCTTTCCTTTTCTCCCTTGGTTTTAGCTTCTCTTCTTTTCCCAGCTATTTGTAAGGCCTCCCCAGACAGCCATTTTGCTTTTTTGCATTTCTTTTCCATGGGGATGGTAATAGCTTGCTAAAAATCTGTATCTGTATCACTTGTTTTATTTATTTATTTTTTAAATTTTATTTTATTTAACTTTACAATGTTGTATTAGTTTTGCCATATATCAAAATGAATCTGCCACAGGTATACATGTGTTCCCCATCCTGAACCCTCCTCCCTCTCCCTCCCCATACCATTCCTCTGGGTCGTCCCAGTGCATCAGCCCCAAGCATCCAGTATCAGGCATCGAACCCGGACTGGCGACTCATTTCATATATGATATTATACATATTTCAATGCCATTCTCCCAAATCATCCCACCCTCTCCCTCTCCCACAGAGTCCAAAAGACTGTTCTATACATCAGTGTCTCTTTTGCTGTCTCGTATACAGGGTTATGGAGAAGGCAATGGCATCCCACTCCAGTACTCTTGCCTGGAAAATCCAATGGACAGAGGAGCCTGGTGGGCTGCAGTCCATAGGGTCGCTAAGAGTCGAGTATGACTTCACTTTCACTTTTCACTTTCATGCATTGGAAAAAGAAATGGCAACCCACTCCAGTGTTCTTGCGTGGAGAATCCCAGGGACAGGGGAGCCTGATGGGCTGCCGTCTGTGTGGTCGCACAGAAATGGACACGACTGAAGCAACTTAGCAGCAGCAGCAGCAGCATACAGGGTTATTGTTACCATCTTTCTAAATTCCATATACATGCGTTAGTAGACTGTATTGGTGTTTTTCTTTCTGGCTTACTTCACTCTGTATAATAGGCTCCAGTTTCATCCACCTCATTAGAGCTGATTCAAATGTATTCTTTTTAATGGCTGGGTAACACTCCATTATGCATATGTACCACAGCTTTCTTATCCATTCATCTGCTGATGGACATTTAGGTTGTTTCCGTGTCCTAGCTATTATAAACAGTGCTGCGATGAACATTGGGGTACACGTGTCTCTTTCAAGTCTGGTTTCCTTGGTGTGTATGCCCAGGAGTGGGATTGCTGGATCATAACGCAGTTCTATTTCTAGTTTTTTAAGGAATCTCCACACTGTTCTCCATAGTGGCTGTACTAGTTTGCATTCCCACCAACAGTGTAAGAGAGTTCCCTTTTCTCCACACCCTCTCCAGCATTTACTTCTTGTAGACTTTTGGACTGCAGCCATTCTGACTGGTGTAAAATGGTACCTCATAGTGGTTTTGATCTGCATTTCTCTGATAATGAGTGATGTTGAGCATCTTTTCATGTGTTTGTTAGCCATCTGTATGTCTTCTTTGGAGAAATGTCTATTTAGTTCTTTGGCCCATTTTTTGATTGGGTCATTGATTTTTCTGGAATTGAGCTGTAGGAGTTGCTTGTATATTTTTGAGATTAGTTGTTTGTCTGTTGCTTCATTTGCTATTATTTTCTCCCATTCTGAAGGCTGTCTTTTCACCTTGATTATATTTTCTTTTGTTGTGAAGAAGCTTTTAAGTTTAATTAGGTCCCATGTGTTTATTTTTGCTTTTATTTCCAATATTCTGGGAGGTGGGTCATAGAGGATCCTGCTGTGATTTATGTCAGAGTGTTTTGCCTATGTTCTCCTCTAAGAGTTTTATAGTTTCTCGTCTTACATTTAGATCTTTAATCCATTTTGAGTTAATTTTTGTGTATGGTGTTAGGAAGTGTTCTAGTTTCATTCTTTTACAAGTGGTTGACCAGTTTTCCCAGTACCACTTGTTAAAGAGATTGTCTTTAATCCATTGTATATTCTTCCCTCCTTTGTCAAAGATAAGGTGACCATATGTGCATGGGTTTATCTCTGGGCTTTCTATTTTGTTCCATTGATCTATATTTCTGTCTTTGTGCCAGTACCATACTGTCTTGATGACTGTGGCTTTGTAGTAGAGCCTGAAGTCAGGCAGGTTGATTCCTCCAGTTTCATTCTTCTTTCTCAAGATTGTTTTGGCTATTCGAGGTTTTTTGTATTTCCATACAAATTGTGAAATTATTTGTTCTAGCTCTGTGAAGAATACCATTGGTAGCTTGATAGGGATTGCATTGAATCTATAAATTGCTTTGGGTAGTATACTCATTTTCACTATATTGATTCTTCCAATCCATGAACATGGTATATTTCTCCATCTATTAGTGTCCTCTTTGATTTCTTTCACCAGTGTTTTATAGTTTTCTATATATAGGTCTTTAGTTTCTTTAGGTAGCTATATTCCTAAGTATTTTATTCTTTTCATTGCAATGGTGAATGGAATTGTATCCTTAATTTCTCTTTCTATTTTCTCATTATTAGTGTACAGGAATGCAAGGGATTTCTGTGTGTTGATTTTATATCCTGCAACTTTACTGTATTCATTGATTAGTTCTAGTAATTTTCTGGTGGAGTCTTTAGGGTTTTCTATGTAGAGGATCATGCCACCTGAAAACAGTGAGAGTTTTACTTCTTCTTTTTCAATTTGGATTCCTTTCATTTCTTTTTCTGCTCTGATTTCTGTGGCCAAAACTTCCAAAACTATGTTGAACAGTAATTATGAAAGTGGGCATCCTTGTCTTGTTCCTAACTTTAGAGGAAATGTTCTCAATTTTTCACCATTGAGGATAATGTTTGCTGTAGGTTTGTCATATATAGCTTTTATTATGTTGAGGTATGTTCTTTCTATTCCTGCTTTATGGAGAGTTTTTATCATAAATGGATGTTGAATTTTGTCAAATGCTTTCTCTGCATCTATTGAGATAATCATATGGTTTTTATTTTTCAGTTTGTTAATGTGGTGTTTTACACTGATTGATTTGCAGATATTGAAGAATCCTTGCATCCCTGGAATAAAGCCCACTTGGTCATGGTGTATGATCTTTTTAATGTGTTGTTGGATTCTGATTTCTAGAATTTTGTTAAGGATTTTTGCATCTATGTTCATCAGTGATATTGGCCTGTAGTTTTCTTTTTTAGTGGCTTCTTTGTCAGGTTTTGGTATTAGGGTGATGGTGGCCTCCTAGAATGAGTTTGGAAGTTAACCTTCCTCTGCAATTTTCTGGAAGAGTTTGAGTAAGATAAGTGTTAGCTCTTCTCTAAATTTTTGGGAGAATTCAGCTGTGAAGCCGTCTGGACCTGGGCTTTTGTTTGCTGGAAGATTTCTGATTACAGTTTCAATTTCCGTGCTTGTGATGGGTTTGTTAAGATTTTCTATTTCTACCTGGTTCAGTTTTGGAAAGTTGTACTTTTCTAAGAATTTGTCCATTTCTTCCACGTTGTCCATTTTATTGCCATACAATTGCTGATAGTAGTCTCTTATGATCCTTTGTATTTCTGTGTTGTCTGTTGTGATCTCTCCACTTTCATTTCTAATTTTATTGATTTGATTTTTCTCCCTTTGTTTCTTGATGAGTCTGGCTAATGGTTTGTCAATTTTATTTACCCTTTCAAAGAACCAGCTTTTGGCTTTGTTGATTTTTGCTATGGTCTCTTTTGTTTCTTTTGAATTTATTTCTGCCCTGATTTTTAAGATTTCTTTCCTTCTACTAACCCTGGGGTTCTTCATGTCTTCCTTTTCTAGTTGCTTTAGGTGTAGAGTTAGATTATTTATTTGACTTTTTCTTGTTTCTTGAAGTATGCCTGTATTGCTATGAACTTTCCCCTTAGGACTGCTTTTACAGTGTCCCACAGGTTTTGGGTTGTTGTGTTTTCATTTTCATTCGTTTATATGCAAATTTTGATTTCTTTTTTGATTTCTTATGTGATTTGTTGGTTATTCAGCAGCCTGTTGTTCAGCCTCCATATACGGGAATTTTTAATAGTTTTTCTCCTGTAATTGAGATGTAATCTCACTGCATTGTGGTCAGAAAAAAATGCGTGGAATGATTTCATTTTTTCTGAACTTACCAAAGCTAGATTTATGGCCCAGGATGTGATCTATCCTGGAGAAGGTTCCGTGTGCGCTTGAGAAAAAGGTGAATTTCATTGTTTTGGGATGAGATGTCCTATAGATATCAATTATGTCTAACTGTCCTATTGTATGGGGAAGGCAATGGCACCCCACCCCAGTATTTTGCCTGGAAAATCCCATGGACGGAGGATCCTGGTAGGCTCCAGTCCATGGGGTCGCTAAGAGTTGGACACAACTGAGCGACTTCACTTTCGCTTTTCACTTTCATGCATTGGAGAAGGAAATGGCAACCCACTCCAGTATTCTTGCCTGGAGAATCCCAGGGACGGGGGAGCCTGGTGGGCTTCCGTCTATGGGGTCGCACAGAGTCGGGCACGACTGAAGCGACTTAACAGCAGCAGCAGCAGCAGGCCTATTGTGTCATTTAAAGTTTGTGTTTCCTTGTTAATTTTCTGTTTAGTTGATCTATCTATAGGTGTGAATGGGGTATTAAAGTCTCCCACTATTATTGTGTTATTGTTAATTTCTCCTTTCATACTTGTTAGTATTTGTCTTACGTATTGCGGTGCTCCTATGTTGGATGCATATATATTTATAATTGTTATATCTTCTTCTTGGATTGATCCTTTGATCATTGTGTAGTGACCTTCTTTGTCTCTTTTCACAGTCTTTGTTTTAAAGTCTATTTTATCTGATATGAGTATTGCTACTCCTGCTTTCTTTTGCTCCCTATTTGCATGGAAAATCTTTTTCCAGCCCTTCACTTTCAGTCTGTATGTGTCCCATTTTGAGGTGGGTCTCTTGTTGACAACATATGTAGGGGTCTTGTTTTTATATCCATTTGGCCAATCTGTCTTTTGGTTGGGGCATTCAACCCATTTATGTTTAAGGTAATTATTGATAAGTATGATCCCGTTGCCATTTGCTTTATTGTTTTGGGTTTGAATTTCTACACCCTTTTTGTGTGTCCTGTCTAGAGAATGTCCTTTAGTATTTGCTGGAGAGCTGGTTTGGTGGTGCTGAATTCTCTCAGCTTTTGCTTGTCTATAAAGCTTTTGATTTCTCCTTCATATTTGAATGAGATCCTTCCTGGGTACAGTAATCTGGGCTGTAGGTTATTTTCTTTCATCACTTTAAGTATGTCTTGCCATTCCCTCCTGGCTTGGAGAGTTTCTGTTGAAAGATCAGCTGTTATCATTATGGGAAGTCCCTTGTGTGTTATTTGTTATTTTTCCCTTGCTGCTTTTAATATTTGTTCTTTGTGTTTGATCTTTGTTAATTTGATTAATATGTGTCTTGGCGTGTTTCGCCTTGGGTTTATCCAGTTTGGGACTCTCTGGGTTTCTTGGACTTGAGTGATTATTTCCTTCCCCATTTTAGGGAAGTTTTCAACTATTATCTCCTCTAGTATTTTCTCATGGTCTTTCTTTTTGTATTCTTCTTCTGGGACTCCTATGATTCGAATGTTGTAGCGTTTAATATTGTCCTGGAGGTCTCCGAGATTGTCTTCATTTCTTTTAATTCATTTATATTTTTTCTCCTCTGATTCATTTATTTCTACCATTCTATCTTCTAATTCACTAATCCCATCTTCTGCCTCTGTTATTCTACTATTTGTTGCCTCCAGAGTGTTTTGGATCTCATTTATTGCATTATTCATTATATAGTGACTCTTTTTTATTTCTTCTAGGTCCTTGTTAAATCTTTCTTGCATCTTTTCAATCCTTGTCTCCAGGCTATTTATCTGTGATTCCATTTTGATTTCCAGATTTTGGATTAATTTCACTATCATTATTCGGAAATTTTTATCAGGTAAATTCCCTATCTCTTTCTCTTTTGTTTGGTTTGGTGGGCATTATCCAGTTCCTTTACCTGCTGGATATTACTTTGTCTCTTCATCTTGTTTAAATTGCTGAGTTTGGAGTGTCCTTACTGTATTCTGGCAGTTTGTGGAGTTCTCTGTATTGTGGCGTTTTCTCACTGTGTGTGGGTTTATACAGGTGGCTTGTCAAGGTTTCTTGGTTAGGGAAGCTTCTGTCGGTGTTCTGGTGGGTGGAGCTGGATTTCTTCTCTCTGGAGTGCAATGAAGTGTCTAGTAATGAGTTATGCGATGTCTATGTTTTTGGGGTGACTTTGGGCAGCCTGTATATTGGAGCTCAGGGCTGTGTTCCTGTGTTGCTGGAGAATTTGATTGGTATGTCTTGCCCTTGAAGTTGTTGGATCTTGTGTGGTGCTTGGTTTCAGTGTAGGTATGGAGGCCTGTGATGAGCTCCTGTCAATTGATGTTCCATGGAGTCAGGGTTTGGACTTAAGCCTCCTGCTTCTGGTTTTCAGTCTTATTTTTACAGTAGTCTCAAAACTTCTCCTTCTATACAGCACCTTTGATAAAACATCTAGGTTAAAGATGAAAAGTTTTTCCACCGTGAGGGTCACCCCGAGAGGTTCACAGCATTACATGGAGAAGAGAAGAGGGAGGAGGGTGTTAGAGGTGACCCAAATGAGATGAGGAGGAATCAATAGAGGATAGAGTGAGCTAACCAGTAATCACTTCGTTATGTGCACTCCACAACTGGACTGCTCAGAGATATTCACGGAATTATACAGAGAAGAGAAGAGGGAGGAAGGAGACAGAGGTGGCCAGGAGGATAAAAGGAGGGAATGAAAAGGAGAGAGACAGATTCAGCTAGTAATCAGTTCCCTCACTTGTTTATAAAACACAATGAATGTGTGCAAATACTGCCACTGCTTTGTAAATTATAAATATCTTTATTAGCAAGATAATCTTTTGTTACTACTTTGCATTGTACTATTCCCAGAACAAGTCACTTATAATTCTGAGAAACTAAGCACATACAATTTTATTATTTAGAAACACGGAAAATATATTCATTTATGTAGGTATACATGCTTGTCTGTGTGTGTCCTTTAGGAGAATATTGCTCTTCTGGACTGAATTCAACTGACAAAGAAGGATGGGAAGGTCAATAATATGTGCAAAATCTTTCCAAGAGTAGTAGCTTGATTCGGGGAAAGTGAATATGTCTTGATTGTGCATCTGGATTGTCTTAATAGCTATGGACTCTTTGCTGGAAAATAATATTCAGGGAATAATGGTAGACATCTTTATTTCCTTCTTTTAAAGGTATCTGCATATTTATATTTATATAGGTATCATATAAATATGATATGGGAGGGATTGGGGGCAGGAGGAGAAGGGGACGGCAGAGGATGAGATGGCTGGATGGCATCACTGACTCGATGGACGTGAGTCTGAGTGAACTCTGGGAGTTGGTGATGGACAAGGAGGCCTGGCGTGCTGTGATTCGTGGGGTCACAAAGATTCAGACACGACTGAGCGACTGAACTGAACTGAACTGAACTGAGGTATCATACATATAATTGTTTCTTGGAACAGTGTTTTGCTTTATGTAATCTTTATATAAATAGCTATTTATTTAGCTGTGACATGAAACCATGCAGGCTTATTTCACTATCATATAATTAGTACAGAGAACATATATAATAGAATAATAGAATTGGAAGATAAAGAGAAGGTGAACAGATGGTCTAAGGGAAGAGTTGGAGAAAATATAAATTATGAAAAAAATTTTGAGAGAGATGATGTTGAAATTTCAGAAAGGAAGATGATTGAGCTTTGCCATAATAAGCTTTACACACAAAATATATCCATATTTATATATGCACATTTATATTTTGTGTTTAAAGCATTTAGATAGATGATAGATACGTAGATAAAAAGAGTTTGTGTATGTGCATGCAATAACACAGATGTAAACATTTCTGGTGGGTTCATTGAACTAATTATATTTAGAATGATTAAGATTATCATATATGGCCTTCCCCAGTGGCTCAGTGGTAAAGAATCTACTTGAAATGCAGAAGCTGCAGGAGATTTGGGTTTGACCCCTGGATTGGGAAAATACCTTGGAGAAGGGCATGGCAACCCATTCAAGAATTCTTGCCAGGAGAATCCCTTGGATAGAGGAGCCTGGATGGCTACAGTCCATAGGGTGGCACAATCAGACACAACTGAAGTGACTTAACATGCACACACAAGGTTGTCACACACACACACACACACACACACACACATATATATAGTTGTAGCTATTCAGTTGCTCAGTCGTGTCAGACTCTTCGGGAGCCCATGGACTGCAGCACACCAGGCTTCCCTGTCCTTCACCATCTCCCAGAGCTAGCTCCATTCAAACTCATGTCCTTAGAATTGGTGATGCCATCCAACCATCTCATCCTCTGTCATCCCCTTCTCCTCCTGCTTTCAATCTTTCCCAGCATCAGGGTCTTTTCTAATGAGTCAGCTCTTTGCAACAGGTGATCAAAATGTTGGTGCTTTAGCTTCAGCATCTGTCCCTACAAAGAATAATGAAGATTGACTTCCTTTATATTGACTGATTTGATCATCTTGCAGTCCAAGATACTCTCAAGAATCTTCTCCAACACTACAGCTTAAAAGCATCAATTCTTTGGCACTCAACCTTCCTTATAAAATGTGTCTTTGAGGATCATTATTCTGTGACAGCCAACATACTTGAAAAAACAGAGAATCAATTAATAACTGCCTCATATATTGCATTTCCATACTGAAAGTACGTGTAAACATTAGCAAAGCACTGAATATATTAGATCAAATAAAAAGAGAAAGAGCTTTAAGATAATCTCTGTCTTTTTCTTTCAAATGAGGTCTCAAGGCACTAATAGATGGAGAAATATACCATGTTCATGGATTGGAAGAATCAATATAGTGAAAATGAGTATACTACCCAAAGCAATTTATAGATTCAATGCAATCCCTATCAAGCTACCAATGGTATTCTTCACAGAGCTAGAACAAATAATTTCACAATTTGTATGGAAATGCAAAAAACCTCAAATAGCCAAAGCAATCTTGAGAAAGAAGAATGGAACTGGAGGAATCAACCTGCCTGACTTCAGGCTCTACTACAAAGCCACAGTCATCAAGACAGTATGGTACTGGCACAAAGACAGAAATATAGATCAATGGAACAAAATAGAAAGCCCAGAGATAAACCCATGCACATATGGACACCTTATCTTTGACAAAGGAGGGAAGAATATACAATGGAGAAAAGATAATCTCTTTAACAAGTGGTGCTTGGAAAACTGGTCAACCACTTGTAAAAGAATGAAACTAGAACACTTTCTAACACCATACACAAAAATAAACTCAAAATGGATTAAAGATCTAAATGTAAGACGAGAAACTATAAAACTCTTAGAGGAGAACGTAGGCAAAACACTCTCTGACATAAATCACAGCAGGATCCTCTATGACCCACCTCCCAGAATATTGGAAATAAAAGCAAAAATAAACACATGGGACCTAATTAAATTTAAAGGCTTCTGCACAACAAAAGAAACTGTAAGCAAAGTGAAAAGAACAGACTTCAAAATGGAAGAAAACAATAGCAAATGAAGCAATAGACAAACAACTAATCTCACAAACATACAAGCAACTCCTACAGCTCAATTCCAGAAACATCAATGACCCAATCAAAAAATGGGCCAAAGAACTAAATAGACATTTCTCCAAAGAAGACATACAGATGGCTAACAAACACATGAAAAGATGCTCAACATCACTCATTATCAGAGAAATGCAGATCAAAACCACTATGAGGTACCATTTTACACCAGTCAGAATGGCTGCAGTCCAAAAGTCTACAAGAAGTAAATGCTGGAGAGGGTGTGGAGAAAAGGGAACTCTCTTACACTGTTGGTGGGAATGCAAACTAGTACAGCCACTATGGAGAACAGTGTGGAGATTCCTTAAAAAACTGGAAATGGAACTGCGTTATGATCCAGCAATCCCACTCCTGGGCATACACACCAAGGAAACCAGACTTGAAAGAGACACTTGTACCCCAATGTTCATCGCAGAACTGTTTATAATAGCCAGGACATGGAAGCAACCTAGATGTCCATCAGCAGATGAATGGATAAGAAAGCTGTGGTACATATGCATAATGAAGTATTACCCAGCCATTAAAAAGAATACATTTGAATCAGTTCTAATGAGGTGGATGAAACTGGAGCCTATTATACAGAGTGACATAAGCCAGAAAGAAAAACACCAATACAGTATACTAAAGCATATATATGGAATTTAGAAAGATGGTAACAATAACCCTGTATGCGAGACAGGAAAAAAGACACAGATGTATAGAACTGTCTTTTGGACTCTGTGGGAGAGGAAGAGGGTGGGATGATTTGGGAGAATGGCATTGAAACATGTATAATATTATGTAAGAAATGAAATCACCAGTCCAGGTTCAATGCAAGATATAGAATGCTTGGGGCTGGTGCACTGGGATGACCCAGAGGGATGGTATGGGGAGGGAGGTGGGAGGGGTGTTCACGATTGGGAACACATGTACACCTGTGGTGGATTCATGTTGATGTATGGCAAAACCAATACAATATTGTAAAGTAATTAGCCTCCAATTAAAATAAATAATTTTTTTTTTTTTAAATCACATGGACAGGAAGGAGATCAAACCAGTCAATAGTAAAGGAAATCAATGCTGACTATTCATTGGAAGGACTGATGCTCAAGTTGAAGCTCCAATACTTTGGCACTTGATGTGAAGAGCCTACTCACTGGAAAAGACCCAGATGCTGGAAATATCGAGGGCAGGAGAAGAGGGCAACAGAAGATGATATGGTTGGACAGCATCACTGACTCAATGGACATGAATCTGAGCAAACACCAGGAGATTGTGAAGGACAGTGAAGCCTGGAGCGCTGCAGTCCATGGGGTTGCAAATAGCTGGACTCAGCTTAGTGACTGAACAATAACAGCAACAAAGGATAAAATTTTATACATTTCTAAACCCCACCAACACTTACTACAGCACGATTCATAGACAACATATATAATAACTCTTTTAGCTATTATTCCTGAAATAAACCATCTCAAAAAGAATGGCATTAAAAAAAAAAAGAAAGAGACAAAAATAATCTTGATGGCAAAAACTAACAAGCAAAAGACAATAAAAGAAAATTACAGAACAATCTTACTAATCATTGTAGAATTTTAAATTTTACATTAAATATTGACACATTTTAAGCATGAAATGTTAAGTATTGATACTTTCCTTGTTAGATAAGGAAGTCAAGGATACCCTCTTTTACTGTTTATTCAAAATTGTACTAATGTTTTCAGCTAGTTAACCAAACCCAAGAAAAAAGCAAAGGGAATAACATTGGAAACAACATATCCAGAAAATATTTAGAGATTGTATGATGGGCGGGTCATGGTGGAGAGACCTGACAGGATGTGGTCCGCTGGAGAAGGGAATGGCAAACCAGTTCAGTATTCTTGCCTTGAGAACCCCATGAACAGTATGAAAAGGCAAAATGATAGGATACTGAAAGAGAAACTCCCCAGGTCAGTAGGGGCCCAATATGCTACTGGAGATCAGTGGAGAAATAACTCCAGAAAGAATGAAGGGATGGAGCCAAATCAAAAAGAATACCCAGCTGTGGATGTGTCTGGTGATAGAAGCAAGGTCCGATGCTGTAAAAAACAATATTGCATAGGAACCTGGAATGTCAGGTCCATGAATAAAGGCAAATTGGAAATGGTCAAACAAGAGATGGCAAGAGTGAATGTTGACATTCTAGGAATTAGCAAACTAAAATGGACTGGAATGGGTGAATTTAACTCAGATGACCATTATATCTACTACTGTGGGCAGGAATCCTGCAGAAGAAACGGAGTGGCCATCATGGTCAACAAAAGGGTCCAAAATGCAGTACTTGGATGCAATCTCAAAAATGACAAAATGATCTTTGTTCGTTTCCAAGGCAAACCATTCAATGTCACAGTAATCCAAGTCTATGCCCCAACCAGTAATGCTGAAGAAGCTGAAGTTGAACGGTTCTATGAAGACCTACAAGACCTTTTAGAACTAACACCCAAAAAAAGATGTCCTTTTCATTATAGGGGACTGGAATGCAAAAGTAGGAAGTCAAGAAACACCTGGAGTAACAGGCAAATTTGGCCTTGGAATACGGAATGAAGCAGGGCAAAGACTAACAGCGTTTTGACAAGAAAATGCACTGGTCATAGGAAATACCCTCTTCCAACAACACAAGAGAAGACTCTATATATGGACATCACCAGATGGTCAACGCCAAAATCAGATCGAATATATTCTTAGCAGCCAAAGATGGAGAAGCTCTATACAATCAGCAAAAACAAGACCAGGAGTTGACTGTGGCTTAGAACATGAACTCCTTATTGCCAAATTCAGACTGAAATTGAAGAAAGTAGGGAAAACCACTAGACCATTCAGGTATGACCTAAATCAAATCCCTTATGATTATACAGTGGAAGTGAGAAATAGATTTAAGGGCCTAGATCTGATAGATAGAGTGCCTGATGAACTATGGAATGAGGTTCATGACATTGTACAGAAGACAGGGATAAAGACCAACCCCATGGAAAAGAAATGCAAAAAAGCAAAATGGCTGTCTGGGGAGGCCTTACAAATAGCTGTGAAAACAAGAGAAGGGAAAAGCAAAGGAGAAAAGGAAAGATAGAAGTATCTGAATGCAGAGTTCTAAAGAATAGCAAGAAGAGATAAGAAAGCCTTCTTCAGCCATCAATGCAAAGAAATAGAGGAAAACAACAGAATGGGAAAGACTAGGGATCTCTTCAAGAAAATCAGAGATACCAAAGGAACAGTTCATGCAAAGATGGGCACGATAAAGGACAGAGATGGTGTGGACCTAACAGAAGCAGAAGATATTAAGAAGAGGTGGCAAGAATACACAGAAGAACTGTTCACAAAAGATCTTCACGAACCAGATAATCATGATGGTGTGATCACTGACCTAGAGCCAGACATCCTGGAATGTGAAGTCAAGTGGGCCTTAGAAAACATCACTACAAACAAAGCTAGTGGAAGTGATGGAATTCCAGTGGAGCTATTCCAAATCCTGAAAGATGATGCTGTGAAAGTGCTGCACTCAATATGCCAGCAAATTTGGAAAACTCAGCAGTGGCCACAAGATTGGAAAAGGTCAGTTTTCATCCCAATCCCAAAGAAAGGCAATGCCAAAGAATGCTCAAAGTACCGCACAATTGCACTCATCTCACACGCTAGTAAAGTAATGCTCAAAATTCTCCAAGCCAGGCTTCAGCAATATGTGAACCGTGAACTCCCTGATGTTCAAGATGGCTTTAGAAAAGGCAGAGGAACCAGAGATCAAATTGTCAACATCCGCTGGATCATGGAAAAAGCAAGAGAGTTCCAGAAAAACATCTATTTCTGCTTTATTGACTATGCCAAAGCTTTTGACTGTGTAGATCACAATAAACTGTGAAAAATTGTGAAAGAGATGGGAATACCAGACAACCTGATCTACCTCTTGAGAAATCTGTATGCAGGTCAGGAAACAACAGTTAGAACTGGACATGGAACAACAGACTGGTTCCAAATAGGAAAAGGAGTACGTCAAGACTGTATATGGTCACCACGTTTATTTAACTTATATGCAGAGTATATCATGAGAAATGCTGGAGTGGAAGAAACACAAGCTGGAATCAAGATTGCTGGGAGAAATCTCAATAACCTCAGATGTGCAGATGACACCACCCTTATGGCAGAAAGTGAAGAGGGGTTAAAAAGCCTCTTGATGAAAGTGAAAGTGGAGAATGAAAAGGTTGGCTTAAAGCTCAACATTCAGAAAACGAAGATCATGGCATCTGGTCCCATCACTGCATGGGAAATAGATGGGGAAACAGTGGAAACAGTGTCAGACTTTATTTTTCTGGGCTCCAAAATCATTGCAGATGGTGAAGCAGCCATGAAATTAAAAGACCCTTACTCCTTGGAAGGAAAGTTATGACCAACCTAGATAGTATATTCAAAAGCAGAGACATTACTTTTCCAACAAACATTCGCCTAGTCAAGGCTATGGTCTTTCCTGTGGTCATGTATGGATGTGAGAGCTGGACTGTGAAGAAGGCTGAGCACCGAAGAATTGATGCTTTTGAACTGTGGTGTTGGAGAAGACTCTTGAGAGTCCCTTGGACTGCAAGGAGATCCAACCAGTCCATTCTGAAGGAGATCAGCCTTGGAATTTCTTTGGAAGGAGTGATGCTAAAGCTGAAACTCCAGTATTTTGGCCACCTCATGCGAAGAGTTGACTCATTGGAGAAGACTCTGATGCTGGGAGGGATCGGGGGCAGGAGAAGAAGGGGACGACAGAGGATGAGATGGCTGGATGACATCACTGACTCAATGGATGTGAGTCTGAGTGACCTCCGAGAGCTGGTGATGGACAGGGAGGCCTGGCGTGCTGCAGTTCATGGGGTCGCAAAGAGTCGGACACGACTGAATGATCTTATCTGATCTGATGATATGCATGTTGAAAATCCAAAATAATCTACTAATAAATTATAAAATTACTAAGAGATATTTTTAGAGTGGCCCAAATGCATTGAATTCTAATTGAAAAATTATACACATTTTACAAATGACATTTCAAATAGTATGAAAAATAATCATAAATTGAGATTAATTT
Organism: Tragelaphus eurycerus; assembly: GCA_935064755.1. Taxonomy (NCBI): domain Eukaryota; kingdom Metazoa; phylum Chordata; class Mammalia; order Artiodactyla; family Bovidae; genus Tragelaphus; species Tragelaphus eurycerus. Next base: position 383,854 of record CAKXYN010000041.1, on the reverse strand, counting down.
AAATATATATATAAGAACTTAATAAAAAATATGATGTATCTTATATTGTAAAATATAAAGTAGATCTAAATAAACATGATAATGTAGCTTGCTTATGATTTGGAAGACTTGAGGATGCAAACATCATTCTCTTCAAGTCGATCTACAATTGTATTGTATTTCTACACTAATTCTAAACAAGAATAATTATAAAGAGTGTTTCAAAAAGTAAAGATAAAGGATATATTAAACACTCTGCAAGATTAAGAGTAACTTTTTAAGAGTTGCTCAACTTGATGCAAAGCCTATTACTTAAGGGTAGTTCTGATTATAAAACATCTAGAAGCATACAGAATGCCTAGAAACAGAACTATAGATATGCTGACGTTTACTTTATGAATATTCTTGCACCACAGAGCAGTGTTAAAATGAGTGAATTTTTTAAATGGTATTTCTGAGGTAAATATACGCTGATAAGTCAAAATATAAAATTACCTTATAGTTATGCCCAGCAAAATTTATTCTGTTTGAAATAAATTTAAAAATCAAGGTAAAAAGAGAAAATAAAACCAAGAGTTGAAAATAGAGGGAGTAGAATATAAAATATAATACTGTATGAAGTTTGTGATAATTTAGTACATAAAATATGAGAATATCTTTATTATTTTGGAAGTAAGTGGATGCTTGGGGCTGGTGCACTGGGACCACCCAGAGGGATGGTATGGGGAGGGAGGAGAGAGGAGGGTTGAGGATGGGGAACAAATGTATACCTGTGGCAGATTCATTTTGATATATGGCAAAACCAACACAATATTGTAAAGTTAAATAAAATTAAATTAAAAAAAAGAAGTGGATCTTAAATAAGACATTAGAAGCACTTCACTGTGTTAAGAAACAGTTTGATAAACATTAATTCATTAATTCATTAAACATAAGGAAATGTGTGCCTCTAAATACATCACCAAGCCACAATCTAGGAGAAAATATTCATGATACACACATCAGAGGACTTTTATTTACAATGCATAATGAAATACATATTTCACAATAAAATATTAATCAGATCAGATCAGATCAGATCAGTCGCTCAGTCGTGTCCGACTCTTTGCGACCCCATGAACCGCAGCACGCCAGGCCTCCCTGTCCATCACCAGCTCCCGGAGGTCACTCAGACTCGCATCCATCGAGTCAGTGATGCCATCCAGCCATCTCATCCTCTGTCGTCCCCTTCTCCTCCTGCCCTCAATCCCTCCCAGCATCAGAGTCTTCTCCAATGAGTCAACTCTTCGCATGAGGTGGCCAAAATACTGGAGTTTCAGCTTTAGCATCATTCCTTCTAAAGAAATTCCAGGATTGATCTCCTTCAGAATGGACTGGTTGGATCTTCTTGCAGTCCAAGGGACTCTCAAGAGTCTTCTCCAACACCACACTTCAAAAGCATCAATTCTTCGGCGCTCAGCCTTCTTCACAGTCCAGCTCTCACATCCATACATGACCACAGGAAAGACCATAGCCTTGACTAGGCGAACCTTTGTTGGTAAAGTAATGTCTCTGCTTTTGAATATGCTATCTAGGTTGGTCATAACTTTCCTTCCAAGGAGTAAGCGTCTTTTAATTTCATGGCTGCAGTCACCATCTGCAGTGATCTTGGAGCCCAGAAAAACAAAGTCTGACACTGTTTCCACTGTTTCCCCATCTATTTCCCATGCAGTGATGGGACCAGATGCCATGATCTTCGTTTTCTGAATGTTGAGCTTTAAGCCAACCTTTTCACTCTCCACTTTCACTTTCATCAAGAGGCTTTTTAGCCCCTCTTCACTTTCTGCCATAAGGGTGGTGTCATCTGCATATCTGAGGTTATTGATATTTCTCCCGGCAATCTTGATTCCAACTTGTGTTTCTTCCAGTCCAGCATTTCTCATGATGTACTCTGCATATAAGTTAAATAAACATGGTGACAAATATTAATAACCTAATAGAAAAATATGTAAAAAAAAACATGAATAGGTCCTTCACAAAGAAGTAAGACAAGCCAAATGATAACTAAATTATAGGAATTCAACAACATTAGTAAAGTGGAATTGAATTTATCACCAAAATGAAGTACCCCTACTCACCCACCAACCTGAAAATATTAAAATGTCTGCTATTACAGTATTATATGTTGGCAAGAATGGACAACAATTAGAACCCACATACAATATAGTTGGAATTTAAACGAATCCATCTATTTTGGAAAATTGATGGCAACTAGCAAAAGATCAGAAACAAGCACCCTTCGATCCAGAACATTCAGAGACAGGGCATACCTCACAGAGTGAGTGCTCATGTGCAATGCAGCACATACTTGTGTAAGACTGTTCATGCAGCATTTCCATTAAAGACAAAAATGGTGAAATAACCAGGAGTGAAATTGGTGGCTCATATCACTGCAGATGGTGACTGCAGCCATGAAATTAAAAGACGCTTACTCCTTGGAAGGAAAGTTATGACCAACCTAGATAGCATATTCAAAAGCTGAGACATCACTTTGCCAACAAAGGTTCACCTAGTCAAGGCTATGGTCTTTCCTTTGGTCATGTATGGATGTGAGAGTTGGACTGTGAAGAAAGCTGAGCGCCGAAGAATTGATGCTTTTGAAGTGTGGTGTTGGAGAAGACTCTTGAGAGTCCCTTGGACTGCAAGGAGATCCAACCAGTCCATTCTGAAGATCAGCCCTGGGATTTCTTTGGAAGGAATGATGCTAAAGCTGAAACTCCAGTATTTTGGCCACCTCATGCGAAGAGTTGACTCATTGGAGAAGACTCTAATGCTGGGAGGGATTGAGGGCAGGAGGAGAAGGGCACGACAGAGGATGAGATGGCTGGATGGCATCACTGACTCAATGGATGTGAGTCTGGGTGACCTCTGGGAGCTGGTGATGGATAGGGAGGCCTGGCGTGCTGCAATTCAAGGGGTCGCAAAGATTCAGACACGACTGAGCGACTGATCTGATCTGATTATTCTTCGTGTGCTGTGCTGTGCTCAGTAACTTCAGTTGTATCCAACTCTTTGTGACCCCATGGACTCTAGCCCAGCAGGCTCCTCTGCCCATGGGATTGGGTTGCCATGTCCTTCTCCAGGGGATATTCCCCACCCAGGAATCAAACCCATATCTCTGGCATCACCTGCATTGCAGGCATGTTCTTTACCCACCGAGGCACTAAAAACATAATGAATCACTATGTTGTGCATCTAAAATTATTATAACACTATGAATAAGTAATACTTCAATAAAGAAGAGGAAATGGTCAAAAACCATTTGTAGTAGTAGTATGAATAAACATATTATCATATCAATGTATTTATTTTGTGGAAATTGTTCAGCACCAAAATCTTTTGAAACAAAATGCTGATCCAAATAAGCCAGACATAAGGGAATATACAATCAGCAAAAACAAGACCAGGAGCTGACTGTGGCTCGGACCATGAACTCCTTATTGCCAAATTCAGACTGAAATTGAAGAAAGTAGAGAAAACTACTAGACCATTCAGGTATGACCTAAACCAAATCCCTTATGATTATACAGTGGAAGTGAGAAATAGATTTAAGGGCCTAGATCTGATAGATAGAGTGCCTGATGAACTATGGAATGAGGTTCGTGACATTGTACAGGAGACAGGGATCAAGACCATCCCCATGGAAAAGAAATGCAAAAAAGCAAAATGGCTGTCTGGGGAGGCCTTACAAATAGCTGTGAAAAGAAGAGAAGCGAAAAACAAAGGAGAAAAAGAAAGATATAAACATCTAAATGCAGAGTTCCAAAGAATAGCAAGAAGAGATAAGAAAGCCTTCTTCAGTGATCAATGCAAAGAAATAGAGGAAAACAACAGAATGGGAAAGACTAGGGATCTCTTCAAGAAAATCAGAGATACCAAAGGAATATTTCATGCTAAGATGGGCACGATAAAGGACAGAGATGGTGTGGACCTAACAGAAGCAGAAGATATTAAGAAGAGGTGGCAAGAATACACAGAAGAACTGTACAAAAAAGAGCTTCAAGACCTAGATAATCATGATGATGTGATCACTGACCTAGAGCCAGACATCTTGGAATGTGAAGTCAAATGGGCCTTAGAAAGCATCACTACGAACAAAGCTAGTGGAGGTGATGGAATTCCAGTGGCGCTATTCCAAGTCCTGAATGATGATGCTGTGAAAGTGCTGCACTCAATATGCCAGCACATTTGGAAAACTCAGCAGTGGCCACAAGATTGGAAAAGGTCAGTTTTCATCCCAATCCCAAAGAAAGGAAATGCCAAAGAGTGCTCAAACTACCGAACAATTGCACTCATCTCACACGCTAGTAAAGTAATGCTCAAAATTCTCCAAGCCAGGCTTCAGCAATATGTGAACCGTGAACTTCCTGATGTTCAAGCTGGTTTTAGAAAAGGCAGAGGAACCAGAGATCAAATGGCCAACATCCGCTGGATCATGGAAAAAGCAAGAGAGTTCCAGAAAAACATCTATTTCTGCTTTATTGACTATGCCAAAGCCTTTGACTGTGTGGATCACAATAAACTATGGAAAATTCTGAAAGAGATGGGAATACCACACCACCTGATCTGCCTCTTAAGAAATCTGTATGCAGGTCAGGAAGCAACAGTTAGAACTGGTCATGGAACAACAGACTGGTTCCAAATAGGAAAAGGAGTACGTCAAGGCTGCATATTGTCACCATGTTTATTTAACTTATATGCAGAGTACATCATGAGAAATGCTGGACTGGAAGAAACACAAGTTGGAATCAAGATTGCCAGGAGAAATATCAATAACCTTAGATATGCAGATGACACCACTCTTATGGCAGAAAGTGAAGAGGGGCTAAAAAGCCTCTTGATGAAAGTGAAAGTGGAGAGTGAAAAGGTTGGCTTAAAGCTCAACATTCAGAAAACGAAGATCATGGCATCTGGTCCCATCACTGCATGGGAAATAGATGGGGAAACAGTGGAAACAGTGTCAGACTTTGTTTTTCTGGGCTCCAAAATCACTGCGGATGGTGACTGCAGCCATGAAATTAAAAGACGCTTACTCCTTGGAAGGAAAGTTATGACCAACCTAGATAGCATATTCAAAAGCAGAGACATTACTTTACCAACAAAGGTTCGCCTAGTCAAGGCTATGGTCTTTCCTGTGGTCATGTATGGATGTGAGAGCTGGACTGTGAAGAAGGCTGAGCGCCGAAGAATTGATGCTTTTGAACTGTGGCGTTGGAGAAGACTCTTGAGAGTCCCTTGGACTGCAAGGAGATCCAACCAGTCCATTCTGAAGGAGATCAATCCTGGAATTTCTCTAGAAGGAATGATGCTAAAGCTGAAACTCCAGTATTTTGGCCACCTCATGCGAAGAGTTGACTCATTGGAGAAGACTCTGATGCTGGGAGGGATTGAGGGCAGGAGGAGAAGGGGACGACAGAGGATGAGATGGCTGGATGGCATCACTGACTCGATGGATGCGAGTCTGAGTGACCTCCGGGAGCTGGTGTTGGACAGGGAGGCCTGGCGTGCTGTGGTTCATGGGGTCGCAAAGAGTCGGACACAACTGAGCGACTGATCTGATCTGATCTGATCTGAAGGGAATATACCCTAAAATTTTAGTAGTACAAATTTCAAAAGTGATAAAGTTAAGTTTTAACTCTCATAACCTATTCTCTGTTTAAAAGAAAAATCTTTGAACATCTCAATGTAGTTTGCTCCTAGAGGCATCAGAGAAGCACACTGACTAGAAAAATGCTTACAGAAATGCTGTGAAGAGCTGATAATGTCTTTAATTTCTTGAAGAAAGTAACATACCAGATGATTATACAAAGTTATTTGTCTACCTATTTATCACATTTCATAATTTGAGAGTGAGAAAAAAAGAAAGGAAAGGAAGAAGAAAAAAAGAAAGAAAGAAGATATCGAACAGAAATCATTTGCAAATTATGAGGATTTTAGGATGTGGACAGCCTTTTGCTGGGCTGTGCTTAGCCGCTCAGTCTTATCCGACTGTTTGAGACCCCTTGGACTGTAGTCCATCAGGCTCCTCTGCCCTTCGGAATTTTCCAGGCAAGAATACTGGAGTGGGTTGTCATGCCCTCTTCTAGGGGATCTTCCCTACCCAGGTAAAGAACCCAGGTCTCCCATATTGCAGGCAGATTCTTTACCATCTAAGCCACAGGGAAGCCCATGGACAGCATTAGATGATCATTATTTATTTTGCCTAAAACACTCTGAAAGTGAGACATAAACATAATTTTATTTTTTTTTCTTTTAAACTGAAGGTGATACTTTAAAATCACAGTACAGTTTAAAAATCACATTGTATTCATATGATATATAATTTTCTCAAGAGATTGTATCCCATTGTGTCTCAGCCACTAAAGAATCAACTTACACTTCAGGAGAAATGAGTTCCATTTCTGGCTTGGTAAGATCCTCAGGAGGAAGGCATGGCAACCCACTCTAATATTCTTGCCTGGAGATTCCCCATGGACAGAGAAGGGGTCGCAAAGAGTAGGACACTAATCAGCAGATAAGCACACATTTGAAGAAAAATGTAATAATCATCAACAAACCATATAAAGCGCCTTTAAGGACGTGCTTTCCTCTATCTCTCTTCTCACTCAAAATTACATTCGGTGAGAAAATATTTTGATGTTGACTAATTTTCTGATGGTCTCCTTCACATCATTATTTCTAAGGCTGTAGATAAGGGGATTTAGCATGCGGATCACTACTGTGTAAAGCACAGTGCTTACTTTGATAAAAAGCCGTGAGTTTCCGGAGTTGGGTACACAATAGAGAAGAAGCATGACCCCATGGAAAATGGTGATGGAGGTCAGGTGGGAGGCACAGGTGAAGAAGGCTTTTCGGAGTCCATCAGCTGAAGGCAACTTGATGATTCTGACGATTATGAAAATATAGGAGGTGAGGATAATCAGAAGGCTACACACCTCATTGAGAGTAGAAATGATAAAACATGTCATCTGACTGATATAAGAGTCAGAGCAAGAGGCAGAGACAATGGCAGAATACTCACAGCAAAAGTGATGTATGACATTAGAATTGCAGAAGGACAGCTCCAAAAGAGAATGTGTGATTGTCAAGGAACACATTCCACCCCATGTGTAGGTTCCAGTGACCAGGAGGCTGCAGAGCTTAGGAGACATAGCAACTGTGTAGAGCAGGGGTTACAAACAGCCACAAACTGGTCATAGGCCATCACTGCTAACATGAACATCTCCATAATCACAAGTGTTCAACCAAAGAAGAATTGCATCATGCAACCCACATAGGAGATAGTCCTTGTGTCCACAACCAAGATGTCTAAGAGTTTAGGTGTGATTATACAAGAGTAACAAAAATCAAGAAAGGAGAGATGTCTAAGAAAGAAATACATGGGGGTGTGAAGTTTGGGATTGATTCTGATGACCACAATCATACCCAGGTTCCCCACCACAGAGACAGTATAGACGGCCAAGAAGACCAAGAAGAGGGGCACCTGGAGCTGTGGGTATTCTGAGAAGCCCAAGAGGATGAAGGTGATTCCAGCACTCAGATTTCTCTCATCTATCATTATGGTTCCTGCCAGGGAAAACCAGAGAATTCATCCTAAGCAACCAGACATGACAGAAATAGAGGGTATTTTTTTCCCAGCCTGGACAGGGGACTGGTCTGTAGTGGTGAAGCCTGGGATTTCCCAGGAATGTGAATAAGACGCAGTTGGAGCCCAAATATACCATGTGTCTACAGGTGTGGAGAGTGCAAGTCAGCTTCTGATGGAGGGGCAAGGAGAGGATGGACTGGGAAGAACCGAGTGTCACGGTGACTCAGAAAATGTCCTTGTTTGAATTTTCTCAACCTTCTCAGCTCTGTCTCGCTTTTCTCCACGTGGAGAATTCCTTTCTTTAGCTTCATTTAACTGAACTTGTTGATTGCACTTTCAAATTCTTATGTTTGTTCAGGCCATTCTAACTGCTCAGGACTTCCTCTGTTTTTCTCTCACTTTTCCTTAGTGCTCTCAGATCAGAGAGAGGCTTCCCAGGTAGTGCGGTGGTAAAGAATACTCCTGATCGTGCAGGAGATCCAAGGGACATGAATTCAATCCCTGGGTCAGGAATATCCCCAGGGGAAAGAACTGGCAACCCATTCCAATATCCTTGCTGGTGAAATCTGATGGACAGAGGAGCCTGGCGGGCTACAGTCCATGGAGTTGCAAGTCACACAACTGAGAGATTCAACACCCACCTCATCAGAGAAGCCTCAGGTTTACCTTCCCTAATGATTTCACCAACTGGCCAACCCTTGGTAAAAGGTCCCATATTGTATCTTCTAGAGAATATGAATTATGTCTTGTTAACAATCTAGACTTTTTAATCAGGTCAACTTGCCTTCAAATTTAACCTCAGTCACTTATTAATATGTCTCTGACAACTTAAGCTCTCTGAAACCTTACCTTAAAATATAATTCTAAGAATTTGTTTTTACTACACAATTATGTATAAAATATAACTTAAATTAGTGAATTATTTTCTAAAATGTTTAAGACTTTAATTTCACATGTAATAATTGCCCCCCACAAAATTTAGTTTAGAATACTGGAGTGGGTAGCTATTCCCTTCTCCAGGGGATCTTCACACCCCAGGGATTGAACCCAGGTCTCCCACATTACAGGTAGATTCTTTACCAGCTGACTCACAAGGGAAGACCAGAAATACGGGAGTTTGTAGCCTAACCCTTCTCTGGCAGATCTTCCCAACCCAGCAATCAAACTGGGGTCCCATGCATTGCCGGTGGCTTCTTTACCAGCTGAACTTTCAGCAAAGTCCAACTTTAATTATTTTCTAAAACATTTAAGACTTTAATTTCATGTGTAATAAATGGCCCCCACCAAATTTAGTTTCTTCTCTCGTTTTCTAAAGCTGTTCTTCCTGTTTACTTTGAATTTGAAATATATAACTTCAAAATATTCTACAATGCAGCACCACCTATAATTCTACAAAGTCTGAAATGGTGCAAATAGTGACTAAGAAGTATAAAAATGCATACACAGAGGAAATCTTTTTCTTACTTAATTCTTTTTCTTAGCTGCACATTTCCATTAATGTCTCAAGCCATCAAGGCATAAGCTTTGTTTTGTCCATTTTTTCCCTGTCCTTGTCTGAATCTCTATGATTTCCTTTCCATCCAAGGATAAGGCTGTGAAGCATGTAATCAGGGCAAAATGAACATATTCTTCAAAATACACTCCCATCTTTATTGGTACCTACCACACATCTATTCAGCAGCTGTCTTTATTTAGCCTACCTACAGCCATCCTTCAGGACTAATTTTCATTCAATCTTAGTTTAAAATCATGTGCAAATGCTTACCCATATTCAAAATCATCTCCATACAAATTACTTGCAATCTGAACTCTTCTGTCTGGATTTCTGTGATCTCTAAATGAACTAAACTACCAATGCAGAGACATAACCTATCCCTGGGTTGGGAAAATCCCCTGGAGGAGTGTATGGCAACCCACTCTGGTATTCTTGCTTGGAGAATCCCATGGACAGAGGAGCCTGGTGGGCTACAGTCCATACAGTTGTTTATAAAGAGTCAGAAAGGACTGAAGCGACTTAGCATGCACAGTATCATTGTATTATCTAGACTGCTTGATAGCTACTTCTTTTGTTTTACTCACTGCAGCAATTTTGATTTTTATGCACAGAATACATACTTTTTAGTATATAAAAGCATGATTACCTTTTAATATCAAATACCAGGCAACATATTTCAGACTACTTTGGGGTTTAATTCAGAAATCAAGTTTGCTGTACTGCTCCAACTTGCTTTCACCTGCATGATTTTAAACTCAAAAAATTTAATGCAAAATCCGGCATATTTCTCTACACTTTTATAGATTTATTTTTAATATTTCCCTTTTTTTTATTTTTAATTGAAAACAGATACAACTACTTGAATGTCCTCCAAGGACATCATTCAGCTATATAAGCAAAGTTCAAAACCAAATGCATCCCATGAATCTTAAGGATATAAGAGATAAGTTCAATATCTTGTATTCTTCCCCTGAAATGAATTAAATGAATACCATTTCATTGCTACTAGGGTTACATAGGTGTTACTCTGACAAAAATATTGTTAATTTCAGAGTTTCCCACATCAGAATTAAAGTAAATCACTTTAATTAAAGTAAATCACTTTAATGACCATTCCTGGGTTTCTCTGCCAAATATCCATGAGTTCAACTGATTTCCCAGGTGCTTCTGACAGAGGTTCTAAGAAACCTCTATGATAGAAACCAAAGATTTCTGGATTTGATTTTCAGCTACAAATATCTAGAACCCAGCATTATACAAGCACAATGATAGAATTCTTTGGCCTGCTTCCTGATCTTCAGGAGCTCAGAATTTGGTTGAAGAGGCAAAGACAACTCAATCAGCAATGTGCAAAACCTGAAAATGATTAATTTAGAATATGTGAACTACTATAGTTTAAAAACTGATAGCTGAGATGTGGGTTATTGGCAGGCCTAAGTGTGTGTGTGTGTGTATATATATAGTCCCCTAGTAAAAAATGCATTTCTCAAGGAGGCAAAAATTGTAAATGAAGGTACAAAGTTTATTTTTAGAGACATAAAAAAAAAAAAGGGGGGGAGGGGAAAAAAAAAATTAATGAAGAAAGAAAGAAGGAGGGGAGAACCAGAAAAAAAAAAGTGTGGGGGTCTCTCACAGGGGGGGGGGGGTGCCTCCAATATTTCAGATCATTTTCTGAGATTTTGGCCATCTCTGGTGTTTCATAGGTTTCCCTGGTGGTTCAGAGGTATAGAATCTCTCTGCAGGCAGAGGACACATGTTCTATCCCTGTATCAGGAAGATCCCCTGGGGAAGGAAATGGCAGTCCACTTCAGTGTTCTTGCCTGGAGAATCCCATGGATACAGGAGCTTGGCAGGCTACTGTCCATGGAGTTGCAGAAGAGTCAGATACGACTTAGTAACTAATCAACAACCATCAACACCAACACCAGACAAAGATGTTGTAAACAAACAAACAGAAAACATAGATCAAGATAACTACTGTACTTCATCATAGAAATACTGAATAAAATATTAGAAGACAAAATATCACAGTATATGATAGGAAAATAAATAATGACTCAGATGGAAATAATAAAAATGATTACCTGTATAGCAGTAAACAAGATATATAAGAAAATTCCTTCAACCTGATAAAGATCATCTACAAAAATACCTTTAGCTAATATTATGTCTAGTGTAGAAACAGAAAATAGAAAAAAAATTCTACATAAAGTAAAATAACTTAAGTTTCTCCTAACTCTGTGTATAACAGCCAAGAAAAAAATGTCCTTAGTGCCAAAAATGGAAATATAAGTAGTGAAGATAATTGCCAGGCTGCTCACCTCTTTGAATATGGTGATGGCAAAAGAGAGCACTTGGCTGATGAAGGGATCAGAGCAAGACATGGAGACAATGGCAGAGTGTTCACAGAGAAAATTATTTATGATGTTAGACCCATGGAAGGAAAATGTCTGGAGATAACAGGTGAGTGTCACGGAGGAGACTACACCCCATGTGTAGGGACAGGCCACTAACGATGCACAGAGCTTTGGGGACATGACCACTGTGTAGAGTACAGGCTTACAAATGGCCACAAATTGGTCATAGGTCATCACTGCCAACATGAATGCCTCTGCCACTGCAAACATACAAGCCGAGAAGAATTGCATGATGCATCCCGTGAACGAGATGGTTCTGTCTTCCAGACCAAATTCTCCAAGAGTTTGGGTGTAACAGTAGCGGAATAGCAGAAATCAACAAAGGACAAGTGACTGAGAAGAAAGTACACGGGGCTGTGGAGTTTGGAACTGATCCTGATGATGGTGATCATGCCAAGGTTCCCCATCACGGTGACTGCATAGACGGTGAGGAAAACCAGGAACAAGGGCACCTGGAGGTCAGGATATTCTGAGAAGCCCAAGAGGGTGAACATGGCTCCGGCACTCTGATTTCCTTCAGCAAACCACATAATTGTTATTGGAGAAAATCTGAGACAGTGATCATAAAATGATAACAATGATAATGATGACAGTACATGAATATCTCATTTATTGTGCAGCAGACATTGTGTTAAAATATTAGTACCTTAATTTTGACCAGTAAAAAAGACTTTGGAAAAAAAAAAAAAAGATTGAATTTCAAAACAAGCAGTCTCATATTTTACAAAGGGAAATGGAAGCATATATGAGTTAGACACTTGTTTGAAGTGACACAGCCTGCTAGTGATGAGTTAAGTTTGAAGTTGATCATGAGTGACAGAAATTGAATTTAGTTTAGAGTTAGAGAGAAATATTTTCTATAGTGTTGTAGAAAAACATGCTTTTCACAGTTCCACCATTCTGAAGGTCTGTGCTGTTTAGTGGGAGTAACATAACAATAAATGAAAACCACTCAAATTTATTTTAAAAAGCAGGAGGAGTAATATTTTTAGAGGCCATAGTACTTCTATCATTATGTTCAAACTGAAGATCATCAAAAAGGTAGAGGTCATGAGTCACCACAAGAATTTTCACATTTTGGAAAGCATAAATGGACATTGAAGAAAATAAACCTCTATCTTCAAGTTTTCCAATGATTGGAGTTTGATTTAGACCCAAGAAAGTATTTCTTGAGCTATTTATTTTTATGTCACACATCAATAAGTTAGCTTGAATGCTTTTATCATGTGGCAATTTGCAAGAAGGTAGTTCCTTCTGAATTACTGGAGATGGCACCTCAAATAGCCCATTTCATGAATTTCTTTTAAAATAATTATTAAAAAACACATGAACTAAATACGAAAACTTGATGACTACAATAAAACCCAAAACAAAAGATAAATAAGATAAAATGAAAATGTTCAGAGATATTAACTGCTATTACATATATTTACTGTGTGATTTTTCTTTCCCATTCTGTGTATGAAGTGCGTGTGTTTTGAGATGTATAGCAATATAATTTGGTCTCTGATTTTATTGCTTAACCTAAATAAATATTATTGTCTTCAGAAACAGTGATGTTCTTTACTGAAACTAAATTGTGTTTTCTTCTACATATAAGCAATCCATACTTTCAAGTTTATATTAATACAGTTAAATAATATAGTCTCTTAAAAATGGAAAATGCATTTTGGAAACACGTTTAAATCTCTAAAACCTCTGTGTGTCAATCAATTCAGTTCTACTATACTGAAATATCACACAAATAGACCCAACTGTCTTGCCTGGTGGCTCGGTGGTAAAAAAAAAAAAAAAAAAGAAACAAAAATCAGCTGCAGTGCAGGAGAAGTAGTTTCTATCTCTGTCGGGAATAACCCTTGGTAAAGAAAATGGCCACCCACTCCAGTATTCTTGCCTGGGAAATCTTTTTGACAGAGAAGCCTGGGGAGCTGCAGTCCATGGATACACAAAAGATTTGGACACAATTTAGCAACTAAACAGCAGCAAAAAATGCTTTCCGTAGGCTCCTGAAAACCTGACTAACACTTGCCAGACTACCAGGAAAGCATAACATACCAGAGGCTGTTTCCCACCAGGCATAGTACTATCGTACATCAGATCAGATCAGTCGCTCAGTCGTGTCCGACTCTTTGCGACCCCATGAACCGCAGCACGCCAGGCCTCCCTGTCCATCACCAGCTCCCGGAGGTCACTCAGACTCGCATCCATCGAGTCAGTGATGCCATCCAGCCATCTCATCCTCTGTCGTCCCCTTCTCCTCCTGCCCTCAATCCCTCCCAGCATCAGAGTCTTCTCCAATGAGTCAACTCTTCGCACGAGGTGGCCAAAATACTGGAGTTTCAGCTTTAGCATCATTCCTTCCACAGAAATCCCAGGATTGATCTCCTTCAGAATGGACTGGTTGGATCTTCTTGCAGTCCAAGGGACTCTCAAGAGTCTTCTCCAACACCACACTTCAAAAGCATCAATTCTTCGGCGCTCAGCCTTCTTCACAGTCCAGCTCTCACATCCATACATGACCACAGGAAAGACCATAGCCTTGACTAGGCGAACCTTTGTTGGTAAAGTAATGTCTCTGCTTTTGAATATGCTATCTAGGTTGGTCATAACTTTCCTTCCAAGGAGTAAGCGTCTTTTAATTTCATGGCTGCAGTCACCATCTGTAGTGATTTTGGAGCCCCCAAAAATAAAGTCTGACACTGTTTCCACTGTTTCCCCATCTATTTCCCATGCAGTGATGGGACCAGATGCCATGATCTTCATTTTCTGAATGTTGAGCTTTAAGCCAACCTTTTCACTCTCCACTTTCACTTTCATCAAGAGGCTTTTTAGTCCCTCTTCACTTTCTGCCATAAGGGTGGTATCATCTGCATATCTGAGGTTATTGATATTTCTCCCGGCAATTTTGATTCCAACTTGTGTTTCTTCCAGTCCAGCATTTCTCATGATGTACTCTGCATATAAGTTAAATAAACATGGTGACAATATGCAGCCTTGACGTACTCCTTTTCCTATTTGGAACCAGTCTGTTGTTCCATGACCAGTTCTAACTGTTGCTTCCTGACCTGCATACAGATTTCTTAAGAGGCAGATCAGGTGGTGTGGTATTCCCATCTCTCAGAATTTTCCATAGTTTATTGTGATCCACACAGTCAAAGGCTTTGGCATAGTCAATAAAGCAGAAATAGATGTTTTTCTGGAACTCTCTTGCTTTTTCCATGATCCAGCGGATGTTGGCCATTTGATCTCTGGTTCCTCTGCCTTTTCTAAAACCAGCTTGAACATCAGGAAGTTCATGGTTCACATATTGCTGAAGCCTGGCTTGGAGAATTTTGAGCATTACTTTACTAGCGTGTGAGATGAGTGCAATTGTTCGGTAGTTTGAGCACTCCTTGGCATTGCCTTTCTTTGGGATTGGGATGAAAACTGACCTTTTCCAATCTTGTGGCCACTGCTGAGTTTTCCAAATTTGCTGGCATATTGAGTGCAGCACTTTTAGTAAGACACAAATAGGAAAGGAAAGTACTTATACTTAGTCTCAATCAGTCATTTGCTTAAAGCAATCCAATGACCTATCAATTATAAAACCTTTGGTAAAACCAGTCATAGTCATGGATTATCTGTTATTTGATATAAAATTATCTGGAATTATCAAGAAAGAATATCTTTGATGAGCTAAATGTTTTAATTAATCTTTGGTGAATTTTGAGCCAAAGCTTTCCAGGTGGCGCTAGGGGTAAAGAATCTGCCTGCAAGTGAAGGAGACACCAGAGACTCTGGTTCAATCTCTGAGAGACCTGAATTTGATTCTTGCCCTGGGAAGTTCCCCTGGAGGAGGAAATGGTGACCCACTCCAGTATTTTTGCCTGGAAAATTCCATGAATAGACGAGCCCAAGGGGTTACAGTCCACGGCATCACAATGTCAGACCTGACTGAGAAGGCAAGCATCACACATGCACAAATATTGAGCCAGCTTCTTCATGCCACTCTATCAGATCAGGTCAGAACAGATCAGTAGCTCAGTCGTGTCCGACTCTTTGCAACCCCATGAATCACAGAATGCCAGGCCTCCCTGTCCATCACCAACTCCCGGAGGTCACTCAGACTCACATCCATCGAGTCAGTGATGACATCCAGCCATCTAATCCTCTGTCATCCCCTTCTCCTCTTGCCTTCAATCCCTCCCAACATCAGAGTCTTCTCCAATGAGTTAACTCTTCGCATGAGGTGGCCAAAGTACTGGAGTTTCAGCTTTAGCATTCCTTCCAAAGAAATCCCAGGGTTGACCTCCTTCAGAATGGACGGGTTGGATCTCCTTGCAGTCCAAGGGACTCTCAAGAGTCTTCTCCAACACCACAGTTCAAAAGTATCAGTTCTTCAGCGCTCAGCCTTCTTCACAGTCCAGCTCTCACATCCATACATGACCACAGGAAAGACCATAGCCTTGACTAGGCGAACCTTTGTTGGCAAAGTGATGTCTCTGCTTTTGAATATGCTATCTAGTTTGGTCATTACTTTCCTTCCAAAGAGTAAGCGTCTTTTAATTTCATGGCTGCAGTCACCTAGATCTACCAGATCTAGGCCTGTAAATCCATTTCTCACTTCCACTGTATAATCATAAGGGATTTGACTTAGGTCATACCTGAATGGTCTAGTGGTTTTCCCTATTTTCTTTAATTTCAGTCTGAATTTGGCAATAAGGAGTTCATGGAGTTCATGGTCTGAGCCACAGTCAGGTCCTGGTCTTGTTTTTGCTGACTGTATAGAGTGTCTCCATGTTTGGCTACAAAGAATATAATCAATCTGATTTCGGTGTTGACCATCTGGTGATGTCCATGTATAGAGTCTTATCTTGTGTTGTTGGAAGAGGGTGTTTGTTATGACCAATGCATTTTCTTGGTAAAACTCTATTAGTCTTTGCCCTGCTTAATGGATGTGAAAATCAAATGTGATACTTAGTCCATTACACTCATGAAAGTCTAAGAGAAAATTAAATTTGTGCGTTTTAACAGTCCAGTATACTGTCCATTTTAAAATATTTTATATAGTATCAAGGCAAAGAAGTAGGCTGCACAATTTGAAATATTTTCAATCAATCCTAAACTTGTAAATTGAAAAGGCACAAAGATAAGAGAATTAAAAAAACTCACTCATAGCTATTCACATCTTGACTGTTCTTTTCACTCCAACACTGAAACGCATCATTACCCTTTCATCAGCCTCCAATTTCTAACCCTGAGTCCTGCTAGGAAAATATTCACTAGGTTAATATTTTGGAGCTCACTACTTTTCTGAGCGCTTCTTTCACATCCTTGTTCCTCAGACTATAGATCAGGCGGTTCAGCATGGGGCTCACTACACTGTAGAACACTGTGGCCACTTTTTTCAGTGCCCATGCTGCTGCGAGAGTGGGATGGCAACAAATGAAAAGGACTGTTCTGTGAAAGACGATGATGGCAGCGAGGTGGGAAGCACAGGTGGAAAAGCTTTGCATCTGTTGTCTGTAGAGCGCATCCTCAGGATGATGATGAGAATAAACAAGTCGGATGTGAGGATGACCACAATGGTGATAATCTCATTGAAAGTAGGCACAATGTATAGCACCAATTGATTCACGGTGACATCAGAGCAAGCAAGAGACAAGAGAGCAGGAAGATCACAAAAGAAGTGGTTGATCACATTTGATCTGTAGGATGGGATCTGAAGAGCTAAACACAAGTGAATCACAGAACATACAGTAGTATTGAGATAGCAACAAGACACCAAATCCATGCAGAGATTTTCGGACATGGTGACCATGCACAGCAGTGGGTCACAGATGGCCACAAAGCAGTCATAGGCCATCACTGCCGGCAGAATGACCTCAGTTATCCCCAAAGTGCAAAACAGGTAGAATTGCACAGTGCATTCCAGGAAGGAATGTCTTCATTTAAGATGTTAGCTAACATCTTTGGCGTGATAGTAGTGGAGTAAGAGAAATCCACAAAGGACAAGTGGCTGAGGAATAAGTACATGGGGGTGGAGTCTCGAGCTGACCTGAATGAGAACAATCATGCCCAGGTTTCCCCAGACTGTGACTCTATAGATGGAAAGAAACAGCAGGAAGAGGAAGACTGAGCTCAGGGGCATCTGAGAATCCAAGGAAGATGAAGTCTGTCACAAGAGCGCAGTTTTCCTTGTCCATGTCCTCACTTTACCATGGTTGCAGAAAAATATTAATAGTTATTCTCCATGAGATCATCCCCAATTTAGTTTTGACTGTCTCCTAAAAGGGGAGAAGGCAATGGCAACCCACTCCAGTATTCTTGCCTGGAAAATCCCATGGACAGAGGAGCCTGGTAAGCTGCAGTGCATGGAGTCTCTAAGAGTTGGACATGACTGAGCAGCTTCACTTTCACTTTTCACTTTCATGCATTGGAGAAGGAAATGGCAACCCACTCCAGTGTTATTGCTGGAGAATCCCAGGGACCGGGGAGCCTGGTGGGCTGCCATCTATGGGGTCGCACTGAGTCGGACACGACTGAAGTGACTTAGCAGCAGCAGCATTCTCCTAAAAGAGACATGACAATATATAGGGTACATTTCATAGCAAAGAAATAAGGCATTGCTTTGGGGAAGTTTAGGAAAAGCTCGGAAATTGCATCACTCCAATACATCGAGTCCATAGTTTTCTTCACAGATCACAGGAAAGACTTGCATCCATATGAGCCTGTGTGACTCCTTAAACTAGTTATATACAATTCGGAGCTTAGAACTGAATCATCACAAAGATACCAAATATTTTTTAATTATCCGTATTGTGTTTTTATTAAATTAATATACACAGAGCACTATATATAAGGGTTTCCCTGTTGGCTTATTTGGTAAAGAATCCGCCTGCAATGCAGGAGACCTGGATTTGATCCCTGGGTTGCAAAGATCCCCTGGAGAAGGGAATGGCTACCCGCTCCAGTGTTCTGGCCTGGAGAATTCCATGGACTGTATAGTCCAAGGGGTTGCAAAGAGTCAGACACTACTGAGCAAATTTCAGTCCCTATATATAAAATAAATAACAAGGACCTTTTATACTGCAAAGGGGACAATATTCCACATCTTATAATAATTTATAATGGAGAAGACTCTGAAAAAGAATATGATATATCTATATCTATACAGAATAGATACAGTTACATAGATATAGATATTTCTGAAACATTTACTGTAGACATGAAAGGAACACAGTATTGAAAATTAACTATAGGTCAATAAAATGGTTATTAAAAATATTCCAATACCTTTTTACTGACTTACGCTTTAATCATTTCTCAAAGTATTGGGATTCAGTGAATAATTTTTTAGAAAATCTTTTATAATGAAATATGTGAAGTATGCTGATAGATAGAGTGCCTGATGAACTATGGAATGAGGTTCGTGACATTGTACAGGAGACAGGGATCAAGACCATCCCCATGGAAAAGAAATGCAAAAAAGCAAAATGGCTGTCTGGGGAGGCCTTACAAATAGCTGTGAAAAGAAGAGAAGCGAAAAGCAAAGGAGAAAAGGAAAGATATAAACATTTAAATGCAGAGTTCCAAAGAATAGCAAGAAGAGATAAGAAAGCCTTCTTCAGTGATCAATGCAAAGAAATAGAGGAAAACAACAGAATGGGAAAGACTAGGGATCTCTTCAAGAAAATCAGAGATACCAAAGGAAAATTTCATGCAAAGATGGGCACGATAAAGGACAGAGATGGTGTGGATCTAACAGAAGCAGAAGATATTAAGAAGAGGTGGCAAGAATACACAGAAGAACTGTACAAAAAAGAGCTTCAAGACCCAGATAATCATGATGATGTGATCACTGACCTAGAGCCAGACATCTTGGAATGTGAAGTCAAATGGGCCTTAGAAAGCATCACTACGAACAAAGCTAGTGGAGGTGATGGAATTCCAGTGGAGCTATTCCAAGTCCTGAATGATGATGCTGTGAAAGTGCTACACTCAATATGCCAGCACATTTGGAAAACTCAGCAGTGGCCACAAGATTGGAAAAGGTCAGTTTTCATCCCAATCCCAAAGAAAGGCAATGCCAAGGAGTGCTCAAACTACCGCACAATTGCACTCATCTCACACGCTAGTAAAGTAATGCTCAAAATTCTCCTAGCCAGGCTTCAGCAATATGTGAACCGTGAACTTCCTGATGTTCAAGCTGGTTTTAGAAAAGGCAGAGGAACCAGAGATCAAATTGCCAACATCCGCTGGATCATGGAAAAAGCAAGAGAGTTCCAGAAAAACATCTATTTCTGCTTTATTGACTATGCCAAAGCCTTTGACTGTGTGGATCACAATAAACTATGGAAAATTCTGAAAGAGATGGGAATACCAGACCACCTGATCTGCCTCTTAGGAAATCTGTATGCAGGTCAGGAAGCAACAGTTAGAACTGGTCATGGAACAACAGACTGGTTCCAAATAGGAAAAGGAGTACGTCAAGGCTGCATATTGTCACCATGTTTATTTAACTTATATGCAGAGTACATCATGAGAAATGCTGGACTGGAAGAAACACAAGTTGGAATCAAGATTGCCGGGAGAAATATCAATAACCTCAGATATGCAGATGATACCACTCTTATGGCAGAAAGTGAAGAGGGGCTAAAAAGCCTCTTGATGAAAGTTAAAGTGAAAAGGTTGGCTTAAAGCTCAACATTCAGAAAACGAAGATCATGGCATCTGGTCCCATCACTGCATGGGAAATAGATGGGGAAACAGTGGAAACAGTGTCAGACTTTGTTTTTCTGGGCTCCAAAATCACTGCAGATGGTGACTGCAGCCATGAAATTAAAAGACGCTTGCTCCTTGGAAGGAAAGTTATGACCAACCTAGATAGCATATTCAAAAGCAGAGACATTACTTTACCAACAAAGGTTCGCCTAGTCAAGGCTATGGTCTTTCCTGTGGTCATGTATGGATGTGAGAGCTGGACTGTGAAGAAGGCTGAGCGCCGAAGAATTGATGCTTTTGAACTGTGGTGTTGGAGAAGACTCTTGAGAGTCCCTTGGACTGCAAGAAGATCCAACCAGTCCATTCTGAAGGAGATCAATCCTGGAATTTCTTTGGAAGGAATGATGCTAAAGCTGAAACTCCAGTATTTTGGCCACCTCATGCGAAGAGTTGACTCATTGGAGAAGACTCTGATGCTGGGAGGGATTGAGGGCAGGAGGAGAAGGGGACGACAGAGGATGAGATGGCTGGATGGCATCACTGACTCGATGGATGCGAGTCTGAGTGACCTCCGGGAGCTTGTGATGGACAGGGAGGCCTGGCGTGCTGCGGTTCATGGGGTCGCAAAGAGTCGGACACGACTGAGCGACTGATCTGATCTGATCTGATCTGATGCTTATTTAAGATTGCTGATTCACAAGTGTTCGTTTATTTAAATACGGTTTATTTTGGAAAGCAGATTTTATAATCTATATTAGTATATTTTCCCATAAAATTTGCATAGTGATTTTGTTAATTATGGTACACACTGTCTGTCATTCTTCAGGGAACTGATATTCAAAATCTAACATTATGTAACTGTGACTCTCAAGCCTTATGAAGACCTATTTGACAAATATATCCTCTGTTTTAGCTCTATTTGAAGAGCTAAACAATGATGTGAACATGGAATTAACAGAAATGTTTGCTGCTGCACTGCATCATTATTTATGAAAGCAAAATTTAGAAATGAAGTGTCGAGCAACAGGAAAATAGTTCAAAGATATACTGCGTACATATTATAGAAAATCACTCAGCTTTTTGAAGAAGTATGCTTTTTAAAAAATCCAAATTTATTTATTTTAATTGGAGGC
Source organism: Tragelaphus eurycerus (assembly GCA_935064755.1). Taxonomy (NCBI): domain Eukaryota; kingdom Metazoa; phylum Chordata; class Mammalia; order Artiodactyla; family Bovidae; genus Tragelaphus; species Tragelaphus eurycerus. The sequence goes on along the minus strand of CAKXYN010000041.1, from coordinate 362,500 downwards.
TAATTACTTTACAATATTGTAGTGGCTTTGCCATACATGAAGAAGTTTTAATGATCTAAAAATGATTCTGATAAGATGGCAGGTAAAAGCATAGTAAACCAGATTGCACACACAGAATATTATGCATGCATACAGAAGCTGCATTGTATATGTGATCTTCACAACATCCATTAAATATTAGTATTTTATTCTGATAACTTGAAAAAGAAACTTTAGAAAAGAATCTTGCCTGAATTCTCACGAAACATATAAGTTGTAAGGGTTGTGTTTTTTTTTTTTTTTTTTTTTTTTTAATAAAGGAGATATATATTCAAAGCTTTTGACATATTGAAAATGCCAATGAAGGGTATTTTCTCTGCTCACCCTTCATAACAATAAAATGATTTGGAGGCACCAGTTGATTATTTTCAGGGGGTAAAAAATCTGGACTTAACACATCCGGTATTTTCCACATTCTTCAAATAACTTCAGAAAGGTTAATGTGTGCGTGTGTGTTCAGTTGTGTCCAGCTCTTTACAACTCTAGGGACTGTGGCCTGCTAAGCCACTACATCCATGACATTTCTCAGCCAAGAATACTGGGGCGGGTTGCCATTTCCTCCTTCAGGGTATCTCCCCAGCCCAGGTACTGAACGTCTCATGTGTATCCTTCAGGCAGATTCTTAACCCTCGAGCCACTTAATGAGGTAAGTGAATGAAGTGAAAGTAACAGTCGCATCTGTCTTTTTGTGACCCCATGTACTATACAGTCCATGGAATTCTCCAGGCCAGAACACGAGTGGGTAGCCTTTCCCTTCTCCAGGGATCTTCACAACCCAGGGATCGAAGCCAGGCCTCCCACATTTCAGGCTGATTCTTTACCAGCTGAGCCACAAGGGAAGCCCTCGAAGAGGTAAAGGACGTGTGAATTAAAATATTGAGGTTTAAAAACATAATTATTCTGAGGATATGGTTTTCTTTCCTCAATGGCCAGTACAAGTGACTTCGTTATTTTCTGATTTCAAAGTAGTACATGATTGTGGAAAAGCTTTCCGGGTTTTAAAGAAAAATCAGGCTACTGCTTACTTACAGAGAAAAGTGGTTCTTAACCAGGAGCGATTATAGCTCCACAGGACATTTAGCAATATCTGAAGATACTGTTGATTGTCACACTCGAGAGGGTTGTTACTGACATCTAGTGGACCGACTAGTGAAAGTGAAAGGGTTAGTCACTCAGCTGTTTCTGACTGAGACCGCATGGACTGTAAGCCTGACAGGATCCTCTGTCCATGGAATTCTCCAGACAAGAATACTGGAGTGGGTAGCCATTCCTGTCTCCAGGGGAGTTTCCTGACCCAGAGATTGAACCCAGGTCTCCTGCATCGCAGGCAGATTCTTTATCCTCTGAGCTACCAGGGAAGCCCCCTGGACAGATGAGATGCTGCTAAATAGTCTACAAGGTACAGAACAGCATCTCCCTCCCCACCCCCATCCTCCACACACACCCACAACACATGAAAAGACAAAAATATAATTTGGGCCAAAATGTCAATAGTATCAAATGTGAGGAAATTGCTATAGAGAGACATCTATAAATCCCTTTGGCACAAGGACAAAGTAATCCCCCTCCTGTCTGATCCAGAGGTGGCTCACATGTCTGTGTTCCTCCTGGAACAGTTCCGAGGACCCCTCAGCACCTACTTCCAGCCTCAGAGTGACTGTCAGGAGACTCTCCCTGCTGTCTTTCCCAGGTTCCATGGATGGAGTTAAGGTGAGGGGGCAGGAGGAGGGGAAGGGGAGAGGAATCGAGCATTCCTCCCTGTGGGCTCACACTCTTTCCCTCTTACACTGACAGCTGTTTCAAATGCAGCTCTGCAGATGAGTTGTTCCCATTTCCTGTTGAGATTGTTTCTCAGCACAAAAAGTGAAAATACTTTCAAAATGGAGTGCTCAGTAATTGGACATTTCTTAAAATACTCTATAAATACAGGCTAACTACAGACTTTTAAAAATGCCTAATGTCAGCACCCTCTTTTACAACTGTTTCCCCTCTCATACATGACTAACAATGCTACCCTTATGAGAAGACAAACAAATAAACAAGCTTCCACAACTCAGGAAGTACAGTTCAGTCCTTTTCCCCCAAAACAGAGTGTAGTCCAACCAACCTATGAGATAGACCTTGCTTCCTGTTTGTGAAGATGCTATGAGGGAAAATGTTATGTGCTTTACGTTTTTATGTATGTGTATCCCTGGAGTTCATATTTCTTAAGCTTCCAAACCAATCATTGATCTCTGTGGGACACCAAGACATCAAGCAAACAACTTCATCTTGAGAGCAAGCAACATCAGCTTGGGACTCAAAGAATTAAGGAGTTGTATGAGATGCAGTCAGATGGGAAAAGCTATTTAAAGCTGGTTCATGTACCAAGTCTCTTCAGTCATCTCTGACTCTTTGTGAGTCTATGGACCATAGGCTGCCAGGCTCCTATGTCCATGGGATTCTCAAGGCAATAATACAGGAGTGGGTTGCCATGCTCTCCTCCAGGGGATCTTCCTGACTCAGAGATTGAACCTGCATCACCTGAATTGTGGTGGGAGGGTCCTGGGGTGTGGTGGTGGGCGGGTGGTGGGAGGGTCCTGGGTGGGTGGTGGGCGGGTCCTCAGCGGTTGGTGGGCGGGTGGTGGGAGGGTCCTGGGCGGGTGGTGGGCGTGTGGTGGGAGGGTCCTGGGCGGGTGGTGGGCATGTGGTGGGCGGATCCTGGGCGGGGTGCTGGGCTGGTGGTGGGCGGGTGCTGGGTGGGTGGTGGGCGTGTGGTTGGCGGGTCCTTGGCGGATCCTGGGCGAGTGGTGGGCGGGTGATGGGCAGGTGCTGGGTGGGTGGTGGGCGTGTGGTGGGCGGGTCCTGGGCGAGTGGTGGGTGGGTCCTGAGCGGGTCCTGGGTGGGTGGTGGGCGGGTACTGGGCCGGTCGTGGGTGGGAGGTGGGAGGGTCCTGAGGGGAAAAGGCACCCCACCTTCTTGTGTCTGGAGATCTCAGCAGTTTGAGGAAGAGGTTGGGACATGTCTCTCCACTCCTTGTGGCACAAGAGCCCTGGTGAAAATCACTTGCTTCATTTTTCAGAGGCCTCAAAGTAAGCAATTATAATTAATTACTGCTTCCTCATGTAATCAATGGCACCCCACCCCAGTACTTTTGCCTGGAAAATCCCATGGACGGAGGAACCTGGTAGGCTCCAGTCCATGGGGTCGCTAAGAGTCGGACACGACTGAGCGACTTCACTTTCACTTTTCACTTTCATGCATTGGAGAAGGAAATGGCAACCCATTCCAGTGTTCTTGCCTGGAGAATCCCAGGGACAGGGGAGCCTGGTGGGCTTCTGTCTGTGGGGTCGCACAGAGTCGGACATGACTGAAGCGACTTAGCAGCAGCATGTAATTCTATTTATTTGGAAAACCTGAAGAAAGGTTAACAGAAGCTTTAGAAACATTATATATGAAAGTTAAAAGCTTAAATGACTTCTCCCAATGCTCCATAATCATTCCCATAGACACCAAAAATGTTGGATAATAAAAAGCCACAGCAAAATTTTTCTTTGTTACTTAATAAATATTTCTCTTTTTAATTATTTTTTTTATATTTATTGAGGTATAGTTGACAAAAACAAATTGTACAGATCTAAGGAGTTTAGTTGATGTTTATATATGTGTGTATATGTATATATATATATATATAGTGAAATAATCACAATCAAGATAATTAGCATATCAATTACTTTATGTCTTAAAATTTTCTTTTATTTTTTATTCATGTTGAAAATAGTTAAATTCTACTCCTTTACCACATTCAAGTATAAAATTTGTACTGTTCATTGCAATTAAATTGTTGTACATTTTCAAAATTTATTCATCTTTCATAATTGAAACTTTGTCCCCTTGACAAACGTCTCTCCATTGTCCCCTCTTCCAAGCCCCAACTCTGTATCATCAGATCAGATCAGTCGCTCAGTCGTGTCTGACTCTTTGCGACCCCATGAACTGCAGCAAGCCAGGCCTCCCTGTCCATCACCAACTCCTGGAGGTAACTCAGACTCACATTCATCGAGTCAGTGATGCCATCCAGCCATCTCATCCTCTGTCATCCCCTTCTCCTCCTGCCCCCAATCCCTCCCAGCATCAGAGTCTTATCCAATGAGCCAACTCTTCGCATGAGGTGGCCAAAATACTGGAGTTTCAGCTTTAGCATCATTCCTTCCAAAGAAATCCCAGGGCTGATCTCCTTCAGAATGGACTGGTTGGATCTCCGTGCAGTCCAAGGTACTCTCAAGAGTCTTCTCCAACACCACAGTTCAAAAGCATCAATTCTTCGGCACTCAGCCTTCTTCACAGTCCAACTTTCACATCCATACATGACCACAGGAAAGACCATAGCCTTGACTAGGCGAACCTTTGTTGGCAAAGCGATGTCTCTGTTTTTGAATATGCTATCTAGGTTGGTCATAGCTTTCCTTCCAAGGAGTAAGCGTCTTTTAATTTCATGGCTGCAGTCACCATCTGCAGTGATTTTGGAGCCCAGAAAAATAAAGTCTGACACTGTTTCCACTGTTTCCCCATCTATTTCCCATGTAGTGATGGGACCAGATGCCATGATCTTCGTTTTCTGAATGTTGAGCTTTAAGCCAACCTTTTCACTCTCCACTTTCACTTTCATCAAGAGGCTTTTGAGTTCCTCTTCACTTTCTGCCATAAGGGTGGTGTCATCTGCATATCTGAGGTTATTGATATTTCTCCCAGCAATCTTGATTCCAGCTTGTGTTTCTTCCAGTCCAGCATTTCTCATGATGTACTCTGCATATAAGTTAAATAAACATGTTGACAATATACAGCCTTGACGTACTCCTTTTCCTATTTGGAACCAGTCTGTTGTTCCATGACCAGTTCTAACTGTTGCTTCCTGACCTGCCTACAGAGAACGGTGTATGGGTACCCTTAAAATCTAAGAGGGTGTGTCATATTGTATTCTTACCACAATAAAATTTTTAAAAAAATTAAAAATAAATATAGGTACACTACTATTTTAAAAAAGTAAATTTTATTGCATTTTATCAATTTCTTGCCCCCTCCCCCCATTAATGCCACCTTTCTTTTCTAGAATCCAGTCTAGGTACCACATTGCATTAAGTAATCATGCCTTCCAAGTCTCCTCTGGTCTGTGATGCATCTTCAATTTTCTTTTTCTTTCTTTCTTTTTTTTTTTTTTTTGGCTCTTATAATTCTAAGGGATACCAGTTAGGTGTCCTGTAGAATACTTTCAAATGTGGACTTTCCTAATGATTTTCTCACATTGGTTTGAAGAAAGGAATTTCACAGAAGTAAGGCTTCTCTCATCACCTCATATCGGGATAAACGAGAGCCACATTAAGCCACTATCGTGATAGTCACCTTGGTCACTTTTTTCTTTTACTTCAGGTAATCAGGTAATATCAGTCACGTTTCTCTAAAGTTGAATGCAAGATTCCTAATGTAGTTGATTTGATAACAATTATTTCTAAAGTGTTTTTCAACTTATATAGTTCATGTTTTCTTCAAGAAATACATGTTATTTCAATAATTCAATATTTAAACGTAATTAATGGAGTGGATGTTGTGATGTAATAAAAGAGATATTTAAAAGGGACTAGATCATTTTCCCAACTTAATATTTAAGCTTGTAAATATTTCTACTTTAAGTCAATAAATCATGAAGAACTCTTCACTCTACTGCCATTTGATTAGATTGAAAGTCTGGAAGAAGAGGGTTATGCTTGGCATATTGTAGTCATTCAATTAATATTTGATAATGCTGACTTCTATAATTACACACTTTTGATAAGTGTAAAAAAAAAACATCAGAGTGATGAAGGATCTGAGAGGAGTAACTTAAACATATAAATTTTCATATGAAATGCCCTTAACACTGTTTCAGTTTTTCTGGGACACAGAAATTACATCAGAGAATGGTGATTAATTATAAATGTATATTTCATGGTTTTAAGAGAATGAGGCAACAGAGAGTCCCTAGGGTTTACACACCAAAGGATGTGACTCTGGATATAAGAATATATCCATCACTTTCAAAAAGGACAGAACCTGCTTTCAACATCAGCAGGTATGCATTAGATTCTAAAGACAGATTAATATTAATTTCAATGTTGGGAACCTAGGGAAAAAGTGTGGAGAGGAAATTTACCATTTATATAGAGATGTTCTTGAGAATGAACATCAGTCATTGAAAATTGCCTTTCTGAGGTTTCAAGGAAGAGGAACTGCACGCAGCCTACAGAGCTCTGTATTAAAGCTGGCTCAGCTGAGCTCCTGAGTGAGCATGTGCGGGTGCTCTGTGCTTCAGTCCTGTACAATGCTGTTCTAGGCTCCTCTATCCTTGGGATTATCCTGGGAAGACTACTGAACCAGGTGGCCATTTCCTCCTCCAGGGGATCTTCCCAACCCAGGGATCAAACCTGGGTTTTCTATGACTCCTGCATCCTCAGGAAGGAGGATTCTTTGCCATGGAGCCACCTAGGAAGTCCAAGCCCATGAATAACAGCCCCTTAAACAAAAGATGCCTGGAATGTGGAATTAGGAGAGTTCTGAGAATCTGGGGAATGTGCATTGTCTTGCTACTACAAATGTTTGTGAGCTAGAAAGGACAAGTATTTTTAAAAAGAGAAAGAGATCAAGCAAACTCTAATGATAAAAGGAAAAAGGACCATTTTTACTTAAGAAAATAAAGTGGCTCTGAGAGGAAAAATTACAACAAAATGGGGGCGAGACAATGTAGGAAAGCTATATCAAATGTAACATTAATTTAAAATGAGTGTTTAGGAAATTCCCTGGTGACTCAGTGGTTAGAATTTAGTCAATACAGGGGTGCAGATTTGATCCCTGGTTCAGAGATCTGTAATCCCACATGCCTCATGACCAAAATACCAAAGCATAAAACAGAAGGGATATTGTCACAAATTCAATAAAGACTTTAAAAATGGTCCACATCAATAGAAAATAAATAAATAAAATGAATGTTTAATCACCTTAGATAAATTAATTATATTTAGAACATCCAGCTTTGTGATAGGATGTCTTCAATACTCAAATCTATGAGTTTAGGAAGAGATAAGAATCTTGAGTTTTTTGTTTTGCATATGATCTGATCTCTTCATTTATGGCCATCTGAAATGTATTTCTCAAGTTGTGAAACTAGAGAGAACTTTACCAGAAACGATAGATAAAGAGCTTGTGGTTCTGGTTCAGTAGGCTCTTAGAGGTATTGGTCACCAATTAGAGAAATGGAATTATTTTATATTCCTATTTTCTCATGAAGTGTTTCCATAGTACAGTGCTACCTCAAGTATTTAATCTTTCTTCTTTACAGATAATATAGGGACAGAATAAATACCCTATGCACGTTGAAGAGAGAAAAAAGAGAAAGAAAGGCCAAGACCTGGACATTTCTAAGTTAGAATCTTTAATAAGGATAGCTCTTCTTTCTGACAGAATACTTTTCTCAAATTTCTTCCTTTGATGCTTTCTAGTATAGTTCTGTGATATGAATACTTTCATCAGGCACATTCCCAAAGTCTCCAGTTTGTCATAAATTAAAACTATGGTAATAAGTAAAGAAAATAGCATCTGGACCTTGAACAAAGATCAAGATTACTGTAGATTAATGGATAACTGCTGGGACCCTGGATCAGGGTTCACGTAATAGACATGTAGATTGGGCCTTATTTGCATGGTACAGGGAAAGTCTAAAATCTCCAAATTCTGTTTTGACATCTCTAGAATAAATAACTAGACTATATTATCTTTAGTATTTTTTCAATATTATTATTCCTCAAACAATGATGGGGATTGACAAACTGGACTTGCTAGGTTGAGAAGCACACTCTGTGCAAAATTATAATTTATATTGAGTCAGAAGTGAAATAACTATTAAAGTGCTATATGGAATGAATAGTAAAGGGACACGTGTAAAGTGTTAGGGGTGTCATTTTTAATGTCACATTCTGAACATACAATGCAAATTTTAATTTGTTTAGAAGTTTATCATTTTTGCTATTAGTTATACAACTGAAACAAGTAGCTCTTGTACGAGGGTAAATTAATCTTTTTTGAAATTATAATGTTCAAGAAAATCTGAAAGTATTATGGGGGGATTTCATTTAAAATAATCCCAAGTGAATTGAACTCATTTTTTTACTTTGAAATATTAAAAATTAAAATTGAGAACTAAAAAGTTTAATAATTGTAATTTTACTTAAATTAAATGTTTAAATGCTTGTCATTAAAAAAAAAATTAGACATTTAGCATAACATGCATAGAAAATATACAGATTCTAAAAGAGACACTTTGCTTCATCTTCCAGCTTTGGTAAGGAATAGTTAACCAAGTGTCTTACATCCTTATTTCCCTTAATATTTTTCTTTCTAGGACTGATTCAGATTCTGACAAACAGAAGCTATGTTTCTATCAGAGAGAAATAAAAGTGGGATCATGTTCACTCTCCTGGGCTTCTCCGATTACTCAGAGTGGCAAGTCCCCCTCTTCTTGACATTCTTCACCATCTACAGTGTCACCGTGGCAGGGAATCTTGGGATGATTGCAACCATCAAAATTTACCCCAAACTGCATACCCCCATGTACTTTTTCCTCAGCCACCTCCCCTTTGTGGACTTTTCTTATTCCTCTGTCGTTGCTCCCAAGATCATGGTGAACCTCATGGTAGAAGACAGAACCATTTCAGTTGTAGGTTGTGTAATACAATGCTTTTTCTTTTGTACCATTGTGGTGACTGAGTCCTTTTTATTAGCTGTGATGGCCTAAGATCGCTTTGTGGCCACCTGCAACCCTCTGCTCTACGTGGTGGCCATGTCCGCAAGACTCTGTGCCACGTTAGTGGTTGGAGCTTATGCTTGGGGAGGAGCTTGCTCCTTGATACTCACCTGTACTGTTATCAAATTATCATTTTGAGGTTTCAACACAATCGATCACTTCTGTGAGTTCTCCTCCCTGCTCTCCCTCTCTTGCTCTGATCCTTATCTCAACCAGTTGCTGCTTTTTATTTTCTCCACCTTTAATGAGGTCAGCACACTCGTCATCATTCTCCTGTCTTAGGTGTTTATTGCCGTCACCATCCTCAAGATGCCTTCAGTCTGTGGTCGTCGCAAAGCCTTCTCCACCCGCACCTCCTGCTTGACCGCCATCAACATCTTCCCTGGCACCATCCTCTTCCTCTACTCTGTGCCCAACTCCACACCTTCCAGGCACACAGTCAAAGTGGCGTCTGTATTTACACGGTGGTCATCCCCATGTTGAATCCCCCAATCTACAGTCTGAGAAATAAGGATGTCAAGGACACAGTCTCCAACATCATGGACTCTAAAATATTTTCGTACTAAACGTTACTATGGAAGATTTTGCCCTTGATATGTAAACAAACTGTGTCAGCAAAGGTTGGTTGATAAAAAGAAATTTATTATTAATGAAGTGGTAATACATAAAATAGAAAGTACATGTGTTTTGCTTAATGGCACTAAACTTAACTTTCTCTCTTACTGGAAAAAAAGTTAGCAATCTTTCAAGTCTTTTCATCTAAAATTTTAGACAAAATAATCTGATTACAAAGGTTAAAGGACATCAATATCATGTGGCATACTTGTGTAATCTTAATAATTGTTAATTTCATCCTCCTTTTTTAATACCTATGGTAGACTAGGCTCTCAATAAGAACATGCATTCCTCTTACAAAAAGTACAAATAGCAGTTAAGACATAGTGTTCATCCTTCAAGGAATGAAAATTCAGTGATGATAGTAGGGCACTTTACAAAGTAGAAATTGTATAAGATAGAAAACAATAAGTATAATAGGTTTCAGAGGAAAAATTTCAAGTCCTTAAGAAAGATACTTTTATAAAATAGGTATTATGTACCCTGGTTTGGATAACAGAAGAGACAGAATTTTAGGAGACATATTTCAACATTGGAGTTTTTCCAAGAGACTAAAGCCTGAGAAACAAGCAGGTCAGAGTGCAAAACTGAGCCAATGATACAACAATAATTTTTTTAATTGAATAAATACTGTGTTTGCATATTTGGATATTTTTGCATATTGTATATGCAGGTTACTTGGCATGAATGAAAGTTGATAAGACATGGTCTATATTCTGAATGTGTTCTCAAAAGAGCTCCAGTGTGGCAACATCACCCGCTAGGATTGTTGTTGAGTCACTCAGTTGCGTCCAGTTCTTTTGCAACCCCATGGACTCTAGTCCACCAGGGTCCTCTCTCCATGGGATTTCCCAGGCAAGAATACTGGAGTGGGTTGCCATTTCCTTCTCTAGTGATAGAGTCCACCAGAGACTTAAAAATAGTAGACTAGATCTCAGAAAATTTTACATACAAAAAGGAAGCATGATGAGTACCTGCCTAACATGCATTTCAAGCGATTATTCTGCCTATGAAGACATCAAAAACGTTATCAGGTTTTGTTTTCATTCCTGAATAAAATGTCTGTATCCTTCTCAACTAAAGAAAGTGAAAGTGAAAGTTGCTCAGTCGTGTCCAATTCTTCTTTGTGACTCCATGGACTAGTCCATAGACTTCTCCAGGCCAGAATACTGGAGTGGGTAGCCTTTCCCATCTCCAGGGAATCTTCCCAACCCAGGGATCGAACCCAGGTATCCCACATTGCATGAGGATTTTTTACCAGTTGAGCCACAAGGGAAACCCTCTCAACTAAAGCCCTAGCTTTATAAAACAGTACTTGGAGTTACCCTAAGAGTTGAAAACCAGTTGCCTATATGACCATATTCAACATACGAGAAGAAGGTAGTTACTAGCATCCAGACCTATTCAATCTGGCAAATTAGAAATACCAGATCTTGGGACTTTTCTGGTGGTCCAGGGGCTAAAAGTCTACACTCCCAATTCAGGGATCCTGGCTTTGATCTCTGGTCAGGGAACTAGATTCGTCATGCTGCAACTGAAAGATTCTATGTGCTGCAACTAAGGGCTGGTGTAGTCAAATGAATAAATATTGAAAAACAGAAATACCTGGTCTTCCAATGTTCTGGTCTGGAGAATTCCATGGGGTCGCAAAGAGTTGGACACGACTGAGCAACTTTTACTTCACCTAACAGTAATAGCGCACTTTTGCTTGAATAATTTGTACACTATTCTCTCTATTCAATATGTCTAGATAATTCCTGCAATGTCTACTTTTCAAAAGATCTAAACACTCATAATATTTAAGAGCATTAAAAGTAAATGGGAATAGAATCTCTCAGAATTTGTGCTGGAATAGGAATGACACAAATATTTCAGCCAATTTCTCACAATGATCTTTCCTCAAACTTTTGAAAGCAATGCATTAAAGTTAGAATGCCTTCTAATTTTGCTGAAGACTAAAATTTTCGAAGTTATATTTTTTAAGGTGATTTGCTATCCAATATGGTAGTTTTCAACATGATCCCAGTTCTTCAGTTATCCAGGTATTCACGCCCCTGTCGACTCTTCTGATTAATGGTGGAATCAATCTCTCCATGTTCTGAATGTAGACTACTTTGTAACTAGCTTTGACTGATATAAAAGATAGCTGAAGAGACATTGTGCCATCTTCAAGCATCTGATGGCCCTGTGGCTTTCTCAAAATCTCTTGGAATTTGCATAATCTCTTAGAAAAACTGCCATGTGAATAAGCACAGGCCAGCCTCTTGGATAATAAGTAATATGCCTTACACCCCTATTCCATGAAATAGCATTTAGCAACCTCCTGACTGGAATGTGAGGTCTTCTTAGATCACCTAGACTGCAAAGCTGATAAAATACACATAAGTACACCAGCCAAGATCAGATGAGGGTACTGACCTTACTGACTCATGTAATAGTGATCCATGCAATAAGCAGCTGTTTTTTGGTTTTGATTTGTTTTTAAGCTAGTGTTTTGGAGCAGCTTGTTATGCTGGCTTTAAAACCACTGACCTTCTTAATTTCTGATGTTACCACAAAGACCTTCTCAAGTCTTATCATATAGCAACTAAGCATATCAGCTTTTCTTAAATGCAACTTGATTAAAATGTGCAATTAAAAAGTTTGGCAATTTAACTTGTTGATGTCCTTGAATCTTTTGATACAATACTTTAATAAAATTATAGTATCTTATTTGTATAAATATAGTTCATCAAAAACTTACAACTTCATAATTTTATTATATATGTTATTAAAATAATCATTAAATAGAATTCAATTATAAGTTTATATTTAAATTACTTTGTAAAAAGTACCTGCCTTGCCTTTAAGACTTAGATACATAGATAAGCAGAGAGTTCCTCTGAGTGTTTTGCCCAGTTGATATAAAATGTCACTGCCCATGCTGTTCTTTATAGATGTCTTTTTATTCTTCCTGTAATGGAACTCTCTCCCTCAGGGAGATGCATTTTAAAACTGGCAATACTTTCAGGGTATACAAAGAACAACAGCAACAAAAATAGATACTAAATAGATATATTTATAATCATCAATCCACTAATATCTAATTTCAAAACATCACTCTATAGTCTAAAATGCCTGTTTAAAGTCTTTATTTTTTGAGGAAAAAAAAACCATATATAAACCAGAGAGAAACAAAATTCATGTCAAGGGTTGGGAAAATCTTGATTAACTGATGCTTATGTCAGAAGCTTTCTCTGTCTCCTTTATACTTTAATAAAATTTTATTACACACACACACACACAAAAGATAATGTCAGGCTTTCTGGAAGGCAGTACTTCACAGCACTCTTATGTTTTAAGTTTTGGGAGTTTGTTTTTGCTTTTCTAATTGGGATAATTCACCAGGTAAAACATGAATGAATAAGAGGAATCTGTAAAATGAAATTACATGAAATTCTTCAATGTTTGGTATATTCAAAGGCACACACAACAGACTCTCCTTTGAGCACTGTTGGTTGAAGGCGAGGTTATGCAGTCAGATAAGTGACTTGGGAGAGATCCTTCAGGCAGACCACGTGACTTCACTTTCACTTTTCACTGTCATGCATTGGAGAAGGAAATGGCAACCCACTCCAGTGTTCTTGCCTGGAAAATCCCAGGGACGGGGGAGCCTGGTGGGCTGCCGTCTATGGGGTCACACAGAGTCGGACAGGACTGAAGGGACTAAGCAGCAGCAGCAGCAACAGCATTTCAAGGTCAGGCAGGGAAAATCCAGGGAGATTAAAATCTTGGTGACTCCTCTTGGGCAGTTGTGGTAAGTAGGCAAGATGGGGAGGAAGTGGAAAGTACTGAATCAAAAGACTTTTCTGGTTCATCTGTGCCTTCCCCTCCCCCACCCCTGAGCCAGCCTCCCAGCAGCAGCTGTGTGTGGGGGCTGGGTTCCTTCTCAAGGCTTGGAGGACAGAATGGGAGACTCTTTCCATGCCCATCTAGATTCCCAGGGTACCAGCCTTACCCGCCAGGCTGTGTCCTTTTGACATTGGCACACACCTTCCAGAAAACTCGCTTGTGGAGTTGGAGACAGCAAGTGATTGATGTTAACTCGTTACGAAAAAAGTATACACCTGTTCACTGGGCGATTCATTTGGAATAAAGGGAGATGCATTAACATTGTGAGATTTCTGGGATTTAGAAAAAGATGTCTAGTAAGAGGAACGAAGACCTTCATACGGTGGCCACTTTCTCTTCCCTCGTACTGGATGCTGTGGCTTAACCAGGGGCAGCCAAACTCCCAGCCATCCACTTGCTTTGTTAGCCATTTATTTTAGGAAGTTGTCTCTGGGATGTGTCCTGGTGATTCCTGTTTCACATCTGTTTAGGAATCAGATCTGAAGACGAGTTTTACCATGTTACATTAAATTTAGTAAATGAGTTGACTACCTGATGTTACTAGTGCCAAGTTTGTATTTTTAGAGGTTAAAGCGATCTACGTAAACCCTTTGTGCCTTACAAATTAAACAAACTATGAAAATATTTATTTGGAACCAATAGCTTTAATTTTTCTTTATTTTACTTTGCATCCTCCACTGAGACGGGGTGTGTGTGTGTGAGTGTGTTGCTTCACCCGATCCTTGCCTGATGGAAAAAGATGGGGAGTCAGTCACAAGATGTGACCTGCCCCAGGACACCACTAAAATGACTGTGACCCACATTATCCTAGGGATAACCCTGCATTACACTATTTTTTAAAATAAAAAGGTAGGATGGGATTTCCCTGGTGGTCCAGTGGTTAAGAGGCTGCCTTCCAATACAGGGGACACGGGTTTGATCCCTGGTTGGGGAGCTAAGATCTCAGAAGCCGCCAGGCAACTAGACCCAAGCAACACAACTACTGAGCCAGAGTGCCACAACTGGGGAAGCCCATGACCTCAAAATGACACAGTGCAGCCAAAGTAATAATAATAATGTTAGATAAGATGGGAGAGGAGTTAATATTTACAGGAACTTTAGAACGGGATGCCCCACTGGGAAAGTGAACTGATATGGGCTTCCTTTAAAGTGATGAGAGTGTGACTTCCCTGGTGGTCCAGTAGTTAACACTGTGCTTTTACTGCAGGGCATGCAGATTCCATCCCTGGTTGGGGAAGCGGCATCCCACATGCAGTGCAGTCAAAGAAATAATAATAGTAAAATTGCAAGGGCAATTTTGAACTAGAAAGTATTGCTGTTGTTCAGTCACTAAGTCGTGTCTGAATCTGTGACCCCATGGACTGCAGTACACCAGGCTCCCCTGTCCTTCACCAGCTCCCAGAGCCTGCTCAAGCTCATGTCCATTGAGTTGGTGACACCATCCAACAGACTCATCCTTTGCCTCCCTCTTCTCCTGCCCTCACTCTTTCCCAGCATCAGGGTCTTTTCCAATGAGTTGGCTTTTCATATCAGGTGGCCAAAGTATTGGAGCTTCAGCTTCAGCATCAGTCCTTCCAATGAATGTTCAGGGTTGACTTCCTTTAGGATTGACTGGTTATCATTAGTTAAATTAGAAATTATCTGTATTAGAAATGTGACACGCAAAGACATTTTAACGGAGCCTTAAAGAGGTCCAAAAAAACGCATGTGACCTGTCCTTGCACAGGTGGCTGACATACAGGTCTTGCAGATAGCTCCATTTTTAAGTGTAGTTGGAAATCTCTTGGTTCCTGGCAGCCTTCCCCTCTCATGGACACCACAAACCACTTCACAGGCCCCTCAAAAGCTGGACTTGTGCTGGCAGGTGAGAAGTATCCCAGGGTTGTTCACCTGCCTTAAAGTCTTCTCCAGGCATGCATTTTTGAAACAAAATGCATTTGTTCTTCCAAACATACCATATGTGTGTGTTAGTTGCTCAGTCATGTTCAACTCTGTGACCCCATGGACTATAGGCCACCTCTGTCCATGGAATTCTTCAAGCAAGAATACTGGAGTGGGTTGCAATTCCTTCTCCAGGGGATCTTCCCCACCCAGGGTCAAACACAGGTCTCCTGCATTGCAGGCAGGCTCCACCATCATCACCATGGATGCAAATAAAAGTTGTGAGAGCAGCCCTCCTTTGAGGCTGATCCTGGGGAGGTTCTTGGGCTAAGGAGATTCTGTTCTTGCTTTTAATTGTCCAAGATGCTGGACAATTCAGAAAAATTTAGCTTTACTTCTGAGCACAGAATGTCCAAGTGTAGGCTGAAAAAGAATACAAGTGCCACAAGGGTGTACTTTCTGGGCATGGTCCAGCAAACAAGGATGAAACCTGCTTAGCCCAGGAAGGAACCTTCTGAGACCAGAGATCTCAACAGGTTACCTGTGAACTACAGGACTATCCCCAGGAATTGAGTATATGCCCAAGCCCCCACAGACAGACACAAATGCACATACACACACACTAATGTACATACACACTCACATATGTTCATACACACTGACAGCATGGTCACAGAACTCTTTCACACCTGTTCAAATGTTAGGAGAAACACACTGAGTGAAACCATCCCCCTTGACCAGGTACCACAGTAACCATCTGATTGAGATATTTTATGAGAGGACGTCCTGGTGAGGAACACAGCACTATAAGCCACTACCAATTGGAAGAATTCAGGCAAGGTCAAAAGGAAATGCCACATGTCTGACCACCTACCAGAATCCTTTTCACTGGAGTCCATGTTGGCTGAGCAATGTGTGCACCTCCAGGAAGGACTCTGAGTCAGAATGATTGGCCAAAGACAACCCAGAAACTAATCCCATCACCATGAAACCCAAGACTGCAAGCCACGTGGCAGAGCAGTTCTGGGTTCCCTTACCCAGCTGCTCTACACTGGAGCACCCCTTCCCAATAAAATCTCTTGCTTAGTCAGCACATGTGTTCTCCTTGGACAATTCATTTCTGAGTGTTAGACTCAGAAATGCAAATGAGAGCCCCCTCTCATGCCCTGGAAGGAATTCCCCCTTTCTGCAACACAAACATTCACACACATCCTTATAGACACATGCATACTCACTCATGAAATACAGTCTCACACGCTCATTCACTCATGTACCCACATATGTGCATACACACACACACACACACAACCTGTACGGTGAGGTCCAGTTTCCTTCCTTCTCTGACCAGATAACTGACCAGAAACACACTCTTGGCAACATTCCACCCAGGTCTCCTTCCCCGCCTCCAGTGGTTCACTATTAGGCTTTGGGGGAAAAAAAACCCAATCTTTCTCTTACAGTTAAGAAAACCAAGGCGTGCATTGTCCTAAGAACATGTAATTCACAAAACCCTGGGTACTTAAGGTGGATCAGTTAGAGGATGTTTGTTCACATTATAGTTCTGAATTCTTTCTGGAAGCCCACAGAACTGACACAAAAACTGAGTTTAGCTGCAGCTAGGGCTTCCCTGGTAACTCAGACAGTAAAGAATCTGCCTGCAATGCGGGAGACTTGAGTTCAATCCCTGGATTGGAAAGATCCCCTGAAGAAGGGAATGATGACTACTCACTTTAATATTCTGGCCTGGAGAATTCCATGGACAGAGGAGCCTGGCAGGCTAAAATCCATGGTGTCACAAAGAGTCAGACATGACGAGTGACTTTCACAAACACAAAATTCCCAGAGTTGAGGTTTGTGACCTGGGGAGAGACCCAGAGCCTAGACGTGCTCCTGAGCCCTGGGCAGTGCTGTCCCGTCCGGCTGTTGCTCATCATGTGCGCGTGTGCTAAGTTGCTTCAGTTGTGTCCAGCTCTGTGACCCTAAGACTGCAGCTTGCCAGGCTCCTCTGTCTGTGGAATTCTCTAGGCAAGAATACTGGAGTGGTTGCCAAGCTCTCCTCCAGGGGATCTTCCCAACCCTGGGATCAAACCTGCATCTCTTATGACTCCTGCCTTGGCAGGCAGGTTCTTTACTACTAATGCCACCTGGGAAGCCCTGTTTCTGGTCATACTATATGCCAAAGTATTTGAAAGGTACGTAGGAGTCTCTGAAACACTTGCACATAATTTCCCAACAGTGTGGACTACACTTAAAAGAAGCAAAAGAATCACACAGGTTATCCTACCAAGGTTATTTGCTTCTTGATTTTTAAATCTTTGACAAGGCAGAGGTGTAGGGTCCTGTTTGTGGGGTCCCTTTTCCTACCGATCTTGGGCTCCCTCAAGATTGGAGACAATAGGAAGGAGAAATGGATTAAGGAGGCGCCTAGAATTCTAGGAGAGACAGAGCAGCAGGATCTGTTTTGCCTCCATCATAATTGTTCAACTTTTGTTTGCAGCTCACTGGTCCCAAAAGAGAGTGCTGTTTGAAAGAAAATCTTAGAGTTATGTGGTAGTGGTTCAGGTGTTGAGCAGGCCATTTTGGTGTCTATTTTGGCATTTTTTTTTCTGGCTAAAACAAGGGAAAAAGAATTTGTCATATCGGGTGTGATACCAGAATACACAAAAATTAAAAAGAAGTAACAAAAAATGTGTCCTGCTTTGATAAACTGTACAGTGATGATGACAAAATAGAACAGCACCAGAAAGATGCCTGAGAACATGTGTAATAGGAAGCAAGTGGGTGAGTGGGCAAAGTGCACACTTATACCAGGTTCCTGAGGTGATGCTACCACGAATGATGTAATAAAGTGACCAAGTGCATTTGGGTAGCACTTTACAAAGCCTGGGCCAGTTTGTGGTTCCATAGGTCATGAGTGTACATTGGAAATTGAGGTGGATATGGTGACCACAGCAAGGTGGCTGCCATCTTGCCTCATGGTTCTTGAGGGGCTTTACTGGATTCTCTTCCAGATGGCACTAGTGGTAAAAAACCTAGATGCCAGTACAGGAGACATAAGAGACTTGAGTTTTATTTCTGATTTGGGAAGATCCTTTGGAGGAGGGCATGGCAACCCACTCCAGTATTCTTATCTAGGAAATCCCATGGACAGAGGAGCCTGGTGGACTATAGTCCATGGGGTCGCAGAGTCCGACACGACTGAAGGGACTTAGCACGCACACACACACTCTCATGAGTGGGCATGCTGGCCACGATGGTGATGTTGTTCTGTCAACTCTGGGGGCCTTGTACCATCTGGATAGAGCAAGACTTTCCAGTCAGAGAATCAGAAGCTGGACAGTAGCAATGCATGGATGGGATTGGGAAGCAGAGGAGAGTGGCTAAGATTTGTCTGCCTCAAGTCTCTCATCTGAAAACTAAGTGGTGGGCTTGATTGGTGTGTTTCAACCTTGGCGGCATATTAGAAACAACTGAGTAGCCTTGATTATTGTAAATGCCCAAAGCATGCCTCAGATGAACTGAATCAGAATATCTGGGTTTGAGCTTGGACATTGGTGTTTTCAAAACTCTCTTGGGAAAATTCTCTTATGCAACAGAGATTAAGAGCAACAGATCAGATGGTCTCTGAAGTTATTTCCAATGTTTGGGTCCTGGGTTACACAGTCCTGGTGTGGGGGTGGGGTGAGGGGGAGGAGGACGGTGGGGATTGCCCATACTCAATACAGTAGCATATGCTCTACACTCAGGGCAGTTGGCTGAGCCAGCCACAGGAAAATTGAAACTGAAAGTCTCAATGGTGTCTGACTCTTTGTGATGCCATGGACTATACAATCCATGAAATTCTCCAGGCCAGAATACTGGAGTGGGTAGCCTTTCCCTTCTCCAGGGGATCTTCCCAATCCAGGGGTTTAACCCAGGTCTCCTGCATTTCAGGTGGATTCTTTACCAGCTGAGCCACAGGGGAAGCCCAGTGTACTATTCACCCAGTGGTTGAATGGTGACCTCTCCAAACTGGTCCACTCAGGGTCTCAGAACTCAAACTTACTTGGAAATAGATTCTTTGTACATGTCATTACTTACATTATGATGAGGTCATATTGGATTAGAAAGAGCTCTAAATCCAAAGTGGCTAATATTATTTTAAGAGGAGAAGAAGATGCAGAGACATTCACAAAGGGAGGCCATGTGAAGATGGAAGAAGATGCTGTAGAGGGTTTGCAACAAGCCAGGCGAAATCAAAGATGGCTGGAGACACCCATAAGCCAGAAGAGGCAAGGAGGGGTCTCTCCATAAAACCTTCAGAGGGAGCATGGCTCTGCCCACACCTTGATTTCAGATTTTCAACCTCCAGAGAGTACATTCCCATGTGCTCTTCTAAGCCACCCACTTGGCAGTATTCTGACTGCTGCCACAGGAAACCTATCCACCTTGGGAGTTTTGTATCTCAGAATGGCTAAGTCATGTCGTCATGGCTTAGGTACACTAGAGCTGATGGCACAGCTAAGCAGAGAGGCAGTTGGGCTTCTCAGGAGAGCTGATGTCACTCTCCCAGCTGAGGAAGACAGTCAGGTACAGACAATGCAGTGCGGTGCAGTCCCTCAGTAGTGACCAACTCTTTGAGACCCCATGGACTGCAGCACGCCAGGCTTCTATGTCCATCACCAACCCCAAGAACTTGCTCAAACTCATGTCCATAGAGTCAGTGATGCCACCCAACCATCTCATCTTCTGTCATCCCCTTCTCCTCCTGCCTTCAATCCTTTCCCAGGGTCTTTTCCAGTGAGTCAGCTCTTGGCATCAGGTGGCCAAAGGATTGGAGCTTCAGCTTCAGCATCAGTCCTTTCAATGAATATTCAGGACTGATCTCCTTTAGGGTGGACTGGTTGGATCTCCTTGCAGTCCAAGGGACTCTCAAGAGTCCAACACCACGGTTCAAAAACATCAATTCTTCGGCATTCAGCTTTCTTTACAGTCCAACTCTCACATCCATACACGACTACTGGAAAAGCCATA
This sequence comes from Tragelaphus eurycerus, assembly GCA_935064755.1. NCBI lineage: Eukaryota > Metazoa > Chordata > Mammalia > Artiodactyla > Bovidae > Tragelaphus > Tragelaphus eurycerus. Next base: position 342,252 of record CAKXYN010000041.1, on the reverse strand, counting down.
GCTTTGATTAGATGGACCTTTGTGCAGACAGAGCCAAGTCTATTTTGAGAAAGATGGCGATTTCACCAACAGGCAACACCATGGTCGTTTTGCTCTAGAGGAGAGGTGACAAGGTGGGGAATTGTTGAAAGTCTTGAGTTTTGGTCCTTCCCCTGCTGATTCTGGATGCGGGACTTCGGGAAAGGCATTTACCCTCCCCGCACCTCCATTTCCTTATCTGTCAAAGGCAGGGATTGGATGACATAATCTTCCAGGTCCTTTCCAACTATTGACTTGTAAACCCTGAGCCAGGAAGGTGGTTAAGTACCAGTCATAATGCTTGGGAACTGCCCCCCAGCTCAGACCAGTGTCATGCTCCCTACAGCCCTTGCCCCAGATCTGGTTTAAAGTTCAGATCTATTTAGCTTCTTGCCTAATAGGAATTTTTGGTAAACATTTGCTTTTTGGTGGAGCCTTTTCCCAAATATAAGATATCTGTGTGGTCTGACTGAATTAGCAATATCTAGCTATTGCATTGAGAAGCGTGCCAGCTGTGATGGACTGTGAAGAAAAACGCCGCCTGCAACCCACTGAGCAGAAGCGTAGCTGAGAGGAGCTACCCTACATCCGAGGTCAGGGGTGGCGGCCAAGAGTGTCAGGCTGCGATAGCGCAGGAGCAGCCGAGAGGAGCTACTCAATGTTCAAGGTGAGGAGGGGAGGCCAGCGAGGAGATAACCCTCGTCCAAGGTAAGGAGCAGTGGCTGCACTTTGCTGGAGCAGCTGTGAAGAGATACCCCACGTTCAAGGTAAGAGAAACCCAAGTAAGAGGTTTCTTACAAGAGGGCATCAGAGGGCAGACACACTGAAAGCATAATCAGAGAAAACTAGTCAATCTAATCACACAGACCACAGACTTGTCTAACTCAGTGAAACTAAGCCATGCCATGTGGGGCCACCCAAGATGGGTGGGTCATGGTGGAGAGGTCTGACAGAATGTGGTCCACTGGAGAAGGGAATGGCAAACCACTTCAGTATTCTTGCCTTGATAATCCCATGAACAGTATGAAAAGGCAAAATGATAGGATACTGAAAGAGGAACTCTCCAGGTCAGGAGGTGCCCAATATGCTACTGGAGATCAGTGGAGAAATACCTCCAGAAAGAATGAAGGAATGGAGCCAAAGCAAAAACAATACCCAGTTGTGGATTTTGCATAGGAACCTGGAATGTCAGGTCCGTGAATCAAGGCAAATTGGAAGTGGTCAAACAAGAGATGGCACGAGTGACATCGACATTCTAGGAATCAGTGAACTAAGATGGACTGGAATAGGTGAATTTAACTCAGATGACCATTATATCTACTACTGCGGTCAGGAATACCTCAGAAGAAATGGAGTGGCCATCATGGTCAACAAAAGAGTTCGAAATGCAGTACTTGGATGCAATCTCAAAAACGACAGAATGATCTCTGTTCGTTTCCAAGACAAACCAGTCAATATCACAGTAATCCAAGTCTATGCCCCAACCAGTAACACTGAAGAAGCTGAAGTTGAAGAGTTCTATGAAAACCTACAAGACCTTTTAGAACTAACACCCAAAAAAGATGTCCTTTTCATTAGAGGGGACTGGAATGCAAACATAGGAAGTCAAGAAACACCTGGAATAACAGGCAAATTTGGCCTTGGAAATGGAATGAAGCATGGGAAAAAACTAATAGAGTGTTGCCAAGAGAAGGCACCGGTCATAGCAAACACCCTCTTCCAACAACACAAGAAAAGACTCTTCTGCAGCACCACATTTCTAAAGCATCGATTTGGTACTCAACCTTCTTTATAGTCCAACTGTCACATCCATACGTGGCTCCTGGAAAAACTACAGCCTTGACTGTACAGACATTTGTCGACAAAGTGAAGTCTTCGTTTTTTAACACACCATCTAGAGCGTCTGTCTACTACAAGGGAGACCAGGTTTGATTCCTGGATTGGGAAGATGCCTTGAAGAAGGAAATGGCAACCCACTCTAGTACTCTTGCCTGGGAAATCCCATGGACAGAGGAGCCTGGATGGCTACAGTCCATGGGGTCTCACAGAGTCATACACGACTGAGTGACTTCATTACTTTCACTTTGTAGTTTTGTCATAGCTTTTCTTCCAAAAAGCAAGCATATTTTAATTTCATACTTTATTTACTGTCCACACTGATTTTGGAGCCCAAGAAATTAAACTCTGCCACTGTTTCCATTTTTGCCCCATTTTTATGTGCTCATAGCATTATTTTTCTTAAAATTAGGAGGAAAAAAAAAAAAAAAAAACCAACCTGGTTAATGCAGTTGCAGTTGTAAAGGAATGGTTATTTAAAAATTTGTGTTCAATGGGGGGAAAGTAGTATTTGCAATAGTATTCCATTTGTAAGCACTTATATTTGCTCTCTGTGTATTTGTGAAATAAACAGGAACTGTATTCTTAACAGTTTAAGTAGTGGTGATTGCCAAGTACATGGATATTAAGTAATCCTCACTTGTAACACTAAATTAAGTACTAAGGTTGTTCTCACAGTAATAAATTAGCAGTTAATCCATTTATGAAAAACACAACATTATATCAGGTTGTCATGACCATTCATTTTATTTTACATTATCAAAAATGAACATGGAGTCGTTCTTTTCTGATTCCAGGAGGATGGGTAATGAGTTATACAAGGTTTTCAATTTAATTTCTTTTCTAATTCTATATATCTCATTAGGCACAAAAAGGGCTGAATATTATGTTCTTTAAAATATCATAAGAATAAAGCAACACATTAAAACATAATTATCAGCAGGTTATTTGCTTTCAATTACTGATTGAATTGAGTTTTAATGCAAAAGTATATATTCCTCTAAAATATTTTATTTTATATTCCAGATAATATATTTGCTGTTCATAGAATATTTCACATATCAGGAAATTAATTACAGTCCAACTCCTTCCACACCTAATTTACTTTAATAAAAACATACTTAACATATTTGTGTTTATAAAATTAAAACTTTTTGTTGCATAAAATTAAATTCAATGACTATCTTTCACATATCTGTTTAAAATAAAGGACATCCCTTAACCTCTTTACACTTGTTTTTTTTTAAACTCTTTTCTTTAAAGACTACTTTAATAGGATTTCAGAGAAGGCAATGGAACCCCACTCCAGTACTCTTGCCTGGAAAATCCCATGGATGGAGGAGCTGGTTCTGTTTGTGTTTAATTTTAAGAAAATTATCAAGCAGTAAACACTCAATGTTCTGTCTGATCAAGTATAATGTAATTTAATTAATATAATGTAATTTAATAATGTAATTCTAAAGACTATTTGGATGACATTTTTAAAGTATGAAAATATAGTGTGTATATCTGTGCCGGTGTATGTATGATAATTCTGCTGTGTGTATTAATACTCACTACATCAATGTGTGTGGCTTGATCTTAAGGGGCAGCAAATTTAACCTAGTTTGAAGTCATCTTCTTCAGCATTCTGTGAACTCAAGAAACAATAACATAATTGGGTATGAATTTGTATTTCAGCTCACTAGCAATGTGACCTCCAACAAATTACTTTTTCTCTTTGGGACATAGTGTCTACTCTGCTAAAAGGTGAGGTTAGACAGAATAATCTTTCGTGTCTATTCTGGCTACCACATTCTGTAGCTACATTGGTATGAATCTATCAAGGCAATAGCCAATTATATTGGTCTGCGTGGTTTTTTTTCTCATTAAGTATATTCATAACAATAGAATATGTGATATCTCTAGGCCACTTAGACCTTGGATGAAAGTGGCAATCATAAGATAGTTAGCATGTGTTTCAGGAGTCCTAATGCCATCAAGTTGGACCCATTAAACCACTATTTCATTCTGAATTTTTTTTAAATGGGTAACTGGACATGGAACAACAGGCTGGTTCCAAATACGAAAAGGAGTACATCAAGGCTGTATATTGTCACCCTGCTTATTTAACTTATATGCAGAGTACATGATGAGAAATGCTGGGCTGGAAGAAGCACAAGCTGGAATCAAGATTGCTGGGAGAAATATCAATAACCTCAGATATGCAGATGACACCACCCTTATGGCAGAAAGTGAAGAGGAACTCAAAAGCCTCTTGATGAAAGTGAAAGTGGAGAGTGAAACAGTTGGCTTAAAGCTCAACATTCAGAAAATGAAGATCACGGCGTCTGGTCCCATCACTTCATAGGAAATAGATGGGGAAACAGTGGAAACAGTGTCAGACTATTTTTCTGGGCTCCAAGATCACTGCAGATGGTGACTGCAGCCATGAAATTAAAAGATGCTTACTCCTTGGAAGGAAAGTTATGGCCAACCTAGATAGCATATTGAAAAGCAGAGACGTTACTTTGCCAACAAAGGTCCATCTAGTCAAGGCTGTGGTTTTTCTAGTGGTCATGTATGGATGTGAGAGTTGGGCTGTGAAGAAAGCTGAGCGCTGAAGAATTGATGCTTTTGAACTGTGGTGTTGGAGAAGACTCTTGAGAGTCCCTTGGACTGCAAGGAGATCCAACCAGTCCATTCTGAAGGAGATCAGCCCTGGGTGTTCTTTGGAAGGACTGATGCTAAAGCTGAAAGTCCAATCCTTTGGCAACCTGATGCAAAGAGTTGACTCATTGGAAAGACCCTGATGCTGGGAGGGCTTGGAGGCAGGAGGATAAAGGGATGGCAGAGGATGAGATGGCTGGATGGTTATCACCAACTCGAGTTTGGGTGAAGTACGGGAGTTGGTGATGGACAGGGAGGCCTGGCGTGCTGCGATTCATGGCGTCGCCAAGAGTCAGACACGACTGAGTGACTGAACCGAACTGAACTGGTCATCACCTGACCTGAAGAAAGAAATGGCAGCCCATTCCAGTATTCTTGCCTGGAGAATCCCATGGACAGAGGAACCTGGAGCGCTACAGTCCATGGGTTTGCAAAGAATCGGACACAACTGAGCGCGCGCGCGCGCGCGCACACACACACACACACACACACACACATCTTACTTGGAGATTCATGATACAGTATGTAGAAAATCCTAAAGACATCGGCAAAAAAGAAAACTATTAGGACCCATCAATAAATTCAACAGAGTTTCAGAATAAAAGTCATATACAGAAATCTGCCCTACCTTCAGCTATTAGTTTCCCACTTGAATACCATATAGGTCTCTGAACAGCTATTCTTGTATCACCCTTTGATGTAGAGGTTAATAAAATGATTGTTAAGGGAACTTAAATGCACATCACTTCCTCAATGTTTTTACTTATAAATATATTTTGGTTTGATTTGCTAAACATAGTGGAAACTATGAGATGAAACTTGATAACTCTTTAATACCATCATAATTATAAACTGAAGATAAACCTCTGGTGTAAGATCATCAAAGAAACCAAGTAACTGAGGATTTCACTGGTGTCCTGATGAATCAAATTAGTTTAGAACTGGATCTAGAAATTCACTTTTTTTCTTCCTGCAGAATCCATTTAGAGAAAAAAATTAAATGATTTTATATGTGTGAAATTATACAAATAATTGAAATCTTGTTGGATAACATGTGACTTCAGAAATGAAATCACAGTTAATGAGGATAGAAAGGTATTGGTTAGTAACATACCATTGAAAAACTGTTATATTCCAAAATAAGAAGGTGAAGTAGATTGTTTCAGCAGTAAAGAAACATTAAAATAATTAAGGGTAAACAAATTAATAAGTAATCACTATATTTAATAAATATATTAATTTTATAAATTTAGCAAGAGAAATAATAACAGATAAAATAATTAAGTAGAGAGTCCTTTAGAGTTTGGATTTGACAGGAAGAAGATGATGTAGACTTGGGGGTCACAATAAATCATACTAAAATATATTTTAAGCGTCCTGATATGATCAATTTTCTTCAAGTGTGAAAAATTAAAGTTTGGCCTTTTCTAAAGTTGTTACAGCATTCATGGGGGAAAATAAAAAACTAGAAATCAAATTAATCTCATGCTTGCATAACACAGAAGAGTGAGGGCAAGTGCCTTAGAAATTTAACTCCCAACTGTCACTAAGTAAAAATTTAGTGTGGTCTGTCTGTATTGTTTACCTGCCAAAGGCAAGCTCAGGAGAACTTGCTCATCACAGGCAGGTTTCTGAGTTGCCAGATTTGAAGAATGAAGAATAAGAAGCTAAAATTTCAAAAACTAAGGAATCAAATATTTAGAGACTTGTAAATGAACACTTTATTTATTTATTTCCTTTGGTTAATAATCTGTAATCTAATGGAAAAATCATTGTATTTATTTTTAAAATTAATTTATTAATTTTAATTGGAGGCTAATTACTTTATAATATTGTGGTGGTTTTGCCATACACTGACATGAATCAGCCATGGGTGTACATCTGTCCCCCATTGTATTTCTTATTAAAGCAGGATAAATCAGATTCATTTTGATTAGGAAACAGTTTTACATATTTATATCTTAAATAAAATTAAGGGGAAAAGTTGCATTTGTTTTAAGCACTGTGAAAAGGTATAACTAAGATTTAAGATTTTTTTGAATATTTTAACAGTAAAAAGTGTCATGTTGTTCGTGTTGTGGGTGCTCAATTACTCAGTCATGTCTGACTCTTTGTGACTGCAAAGATTGTAGCCCAACAGTCTCCTGTGTCCATGGGATTTTCCCAGCAAGAATACTAGAGTGGGTTGCTATTTCCTTCTCCATGGGATCTTCCTGAGCCCCAGATTGAACCCATGTCTCCTGCATTGCAGGCAAATTCTTTGCTGCTGTGCATAATGACTTATTACAATACTATGACTATTAATAATTTGTGCAAATTCAATCCATAAAAACCACATATCATATTTACTGAAGTCTAAAGCAAAATCAGTTCATCATTCATACTCCAATTCTCATATCAACAGAGTACAGGCACACACAAGCACTCATGTGCACATACATATAAACATACACACAAATACAAGCTTATATCAAATACATGTTTGCTACTTTTGTCCCATCTATTTTTAATGAACAAGCCGGGTTAAGATATAAAGGGATGAAAATGCATGAGCTAAAGTTTTTTGTTTCTAGAATTTTTCTTTATCTGGTCAAGAGACATGTTCTTTGGCACCAGACTGCTCCTGCACGTAAGTAATAATAATGTGTCAAAGCAGTAAAATATTTCTAGAGATAATTTTACTAAAATATATCTAATGCTCAATATCTACATTAAAAAGTAGAGCAGAGACAATAATACCATATTGTTCATTCTTTCAAAATCAGAGATAAGTTCATTCTCTCAGTATTTAATACACAATAATAAGCGATCTGGGCTCCCCAGGTGTCTCAGTGGTAAGGAATCGGCCTGCAGTTCAGGGGATGGGGAAGAGGCCCTGAATTGGGAAGACGCCCTGGAGAAGGCAATGGTAACCCACTCCTGTGTTCTTGCCTGGTAAATCCCATGGACAGAGGAGACTGGTAGGCTTCAACATTGAGTTGAAAGAGCCAGACATGTCTTAGCGACTGAACAAGGAAATGAACGAATAAACACATTATGATTCTTAAGTACTCAAGAAGTGTAATCACTTGTATTCTTAGTTGGATCAGATCAGATCAGATCAGTTGCTCAGTCGTGTCTGACTCTTGGCGACCCATGAATCACAGCACGCCAGGCCTCCCTGTCCATCACCAACTCCTGGAGTTCACTGAGACTCACATCCATCGAGTCAATGATGCCATCCAGCCATCTCATCCTCTGTCGTCCCCTTTTCCTCCTGCCCCCAATCCCTCCCAGCATCAGAGTCTTCTCCAATGAGTCAACTCTTCGCATGAGGTGGCCAAAGTACTGGACTTTCAGCTTTAGCATCAGTCCTTCCAAAGAAATCCCAGGGCTGATCTCCTACAGAATGGACTGGTTGGATCTCCTTGCAGTCCAAGGGACTCTCAAGAGTCTTCTCCAACACCACAGTTCAAAAGCATCAATTCTTTGGCACTCAGCCTTCTTCACAGTCCAGCTCTCACATCCATCCATGACCACAGGAAAAACCATAGCCTTGACTAGATGAACCTTTGTTGTCAAAGTAAGGTCTCTGCTTTTGAATATACTATCTAGGTTGGTCATAACTTTCCTTCCAAGGAGTAAGCATCATTTAATTTCATGGCTGCTGTTGGATAGGTATCTTTAAAATATAAGGTGGAATATTCCAACCTCGTCTTTAATTAGAGTGTTACTTTCATATTATGTTTGACATGCAATGAGGTTTCAGTAAAGAAGTGATTGCTGAGATAAAACAGTGACGTTTCCAACTAGTCACATACATCATAGGTGACATCCAAATTTAGAGTCAGACTTTCTCAAAACTCTTATCCCACATTTAACCTTTGAAAATCAAATAATGGGGAAATTTGTATGGGCTATTTTCTCAGAATAAAATGTACTGGAATTAATTTTATCTGATTTACAGATAATACTTTGTCTCAAAAAGAGTAAAAACATTGATCTGCCATTGTTTCAGTCAATTCTGGAGCATTTTTACAAGAAGAATAAAGAAGAATGCATGGGAAAAATTGCACTTCCTTGAAAGAATTCCTTCTCTTGGGAATTAGTAGTAGCCCTGTAATCAAAGTGACTACAATGGCACCCCACTCCAGTACTCTTGCCTGGAAAATCCCATGGATGGAGGAGCCTGGTGGGCTGCAGTCCATGGGGTCGCTAAGAGTCGGACACGACTGAGCGACTTCACTTTCACTTTTTCACTTTCATGCATTGGAGAAGGAAATGGCAACCCACTCCAGTTTTCTTGCCTGGAGAATCCCAGGGGCAGCAGAGTCTGGTGGGCTGACGTCTATGGGGTCACGCAGAGTCGGACACGACTGAAGTGACTTAGCAGCAGCAGCAGCAGTTGTTTATTTCATTATTCTTGTTGCAAGTCTCAGGATGATCCTCAGCTGCACACACGCATGTATTTTTCCTCAGCCACCTCTCCTTCAGTGACCTCTGTTGTTCCACAGCCATTGGACCTAGGATGCTGGCAGGCTTCCTCATTATGAACAAATCAATTCCCTTCTGTGGCTGTACTCTGCAATTCCTGATCTTCTGTACCTTTGCAGATTCTGAGTGTCCACTGTTGGCGGTCATGGCCTACGATCGGTACATGGCTATTAGCAACCCCTTGCTTTATACAGTCAAGATGTCTGGCAAGGTGTGCTCCATGCTGATGGCTGGGGTTTATATGGTGAGAGTTATGGATGCTTCGATAAATACAATATTAACTTTCTGCTTATGTTTCTGTGGGTCAAATGAAATTAACCATTTTTTCTGTGATGTCCCTCCTCTCCTCTTGCTATCTTGCTCAGATACAGAGGTCAATGAATTAGTGATATTTATCATTTTTGGCTTCATTGAACTGATCACCCTCTCAGGTCTTTTTGTGTTTTACTGTTACATCAGCCTAGCAGTGATAAAGATTCCCTCTGCTGAGGGGAGGTTCAGGGCTTTCTCCACCTGCACCTCCCACCTAACTGCTTTGGCAATTTTCCAGGAAACTCTGCTCTTCATGTATTTCAGGACAAGTACTTCCTACTCTCTAGATGAAGACAAAATGACCTCCTTGCTTTATACCCTTGTGATTCCCATGTTAAATTCTCTGATTTACAGCCTACAGAACAAAGATGTGAAAGAGGCTCTGATGAAATGTAAAAATAAAGAATGGTTCCACTGAAAATTTGCTCGTATACGTTTTCCTCCCAATGTTACACAATAATTTATGAAAATCAAAATTGGTTTGACTAATGTTGTATGATTCTGTTTGTATTTATACTATCTTCCAATCCTAGTCCGATGCTGTAAAGAGCAATATTGCATAGGAACCTGGAATGTCAGGTCCATGAATCAAGGCAAATTGAAAGTGGTCAAACAAGAGATGGCAAGAGTGAATGTTGACATTCTAGGAATTAGCGAACTAAAATGGACTGGAATGGGTGAATTTAACTCAGAGGACCATTATATCTACTACTGTGGGCAGGAATCCCTCAGAAGAAACGGTGTGGCCATCATGGTCAACAAAAGAGGCCGAAATGCAGTACTTGGATGCAATCTCAAAAACAACAGAATGATCTCTGTTCGTTTCCAAGGCAAACCATTCAATGTCACAGTAATCCAAGTCTATGCCCCAACCAGTAATGCTGAAGAAACTGAAGTTGAACGGTTCTATGAAGACCTACAAGACCTTTTAGAACTAACACCCAAAAAAGATGTTCTTTTCATTATAGGGGACTGGAATGCAAAAGCAGGAAGTCAAGAAACACCTGGAGTAACAGGCAAATTTGGCCTTGGAACACGGAATGAAACAGGGCAATGACTAACAGAGTTTTGCCAAGAAAATGCACTGGTCATAGCAAATACCCTCTTCCAACAACACAAGAGAAGACTTTATACATGAACATCACCAGATGGTCAACACCGAAATCAGATCGATTATATTCTTTGCAGCCAAAGATGGAGAAGCTCTATCCAATCAGCAAAAACAAGACCAGGAGCTGACTGTGGCTCAGACCATGAACTCCTTACTGCCAAATTCAGACTGAAATTGAAGAAAGTAGGGAAAACTACTACACCATTCAGGTATGACCTAAATCAAATCCCTTATGATTATACAGTGGAAGTGAGAAATAGATTTAAGGGCCTAGATCTGATAGATAGAGTGCCTGATGAACTATGGAATGAGGTTCGTGACATTGTACAGGAGACAGGGATCAAGACCATCCCCATGGAAAAGAAATGCAAAAAAGCAAAATGGCTGTCTGGGGAGGCCTTGCAAATAGCTGCAAAAAGAAGAGAAGCGAAAAGCAAAGGAGAAAAGGAAAGATATAAACATCTAAATGCAGAGTTCCAAAGAATAGCAAGAAGAGATAGGAAAGCCTTCTTCAGCGATCAATGCAAAGAAATAGAGGAAAACAACAGAATTGGAAAGACTAGGGATCTCTTCAAGAAAATCAGAGATACTAAAGGAACATTTCATGCAAAGATGGGCTCGATAAAGGACAGAAATGGTGTGGACCTAACGGAAGCAGAAGATATTAAGAAGAGGTGGCAAGAATACACAGAAGAATTGTACAAAAAAGAGCTTCACGACCCAGATAATCATGATGGTGTGATCACTGACCTAGAGCCAGACATCCTGGAATGTGAAGTCAAGTGGGCCTTAGAAAGCATCACTAGGAACAAAGCTAGTGCAGGTGACGGAATTCCGGTGGAGCTGTTCCAAATCCTGAAAGATGATGCTGTGAAAGTGCTACACTCAATATGCCAGCAAATTTGGAAAACTCAGCAGTGGCCACAAGATTGGAAAAGGTCAGTTTTCATCCCAATCCCAAAGAAAGGCAATGCCAAAGAGTCCTCAAACTACCGCACAATTGCACTCATCTCACACGCTAGTAAAGTAATGCTCAAAATTCTCCAAGCCAGGCTTCAGCAATATGTGAACCGTGAACTTCCTGATGTTCAAGCTGGATTTAGAAAAGGCAGAGGAACCAGAGATCAAATTACCAACATCCGCTGGATCATGGCAAAAGCAAGAGAGTTCCAGAAAAACATCTATTTCTGCTTTACTGCCTATGCCAAAGCCTTTGACTGCGTAGATCACAATAAACTCTGGAAAATTCTGAGAGAGATGGGAATACCAGACCACCTGATCTGCCTCTTGAGAAATCTGTATGCAGGTCAGGAAGCAACAGTTAGAACTGGTCATGCAACAACAGACTGGTTCCAAATAGGAAAAGGAGTACGTCAAGGCTGTATATTGTCACCATGTTTATTTAACTTATATGCAGAGTACATCATGAGAAATGCTGGACTGGAGGAAACACAAGCTGGAATCAAGATTGCTTGGAGAAATATCAATAACCTCAGATATGCAGATGATACCACCCTTATGGCAGAAAGTGAAGAGGAACTAAAAAGCCTCTTGATGAAAGTGAAAGTGGAGAGTGAAAAGGTTGGCTTAAAGCTCAACATTCAGAAAACGAAGATCATGGCATCTGGTCCCATCACTACATGGGAAATAGATGGAGAAACAGTGGAAACAGTGTCAGACTTTATTTTTCTGGGCTCCAAAATCACTGCAGATGGTGACTGCAGCCATGAAATTAAAAGACGCTTACTCCTTGGAAGGAAGGTTATGGCCAACCTAGATAGCATATTCAAAAGCAGAGACATCACTTTGCCAACAAAGGTTCGCCTAGTCAAGGCTATGGTCTTTCGTGTGGTCATGTATGGATGTGAGAGCTGGACTGTGAAGAAGGCTGAGCGCCGAAGAATTGATGCTTTTGAACTGTGGTGTTGGAGAAGACTCTTGAGAGTCCCTTGGACTGCAAGGAGATCCAACCAGTCCATTCTGAAGGAGATCAGCCCTGGGATTTCTTTGGAGGGAATGATGCTCAAGCTGAAACTCCAGTATTTTGGCCACCTCATGCGAAGAGTTGACTCATTGGAGAAGACTCTGATGCTGGGAGGGATTGAGGGCAGGAGGAGAAGGGGACGACAGAGGATGAGATGGCTGGATGGCATCACTGACTCGATGAATGTGAGTCTGGGTGACCTCCAAGAGCTGGTGATGGATAGAGAGGCCTGGCGTGCTGCAGTTCATGGGGTCGCAAAGAGTCGGACACGACTGAGCGACTGATCTGATCTGATCCAATCCTAGCAATATGTATGATTTCCTAAATGTCACAGGTTTCATTTTATATCTTAAACTTCTGTTTAACACTCCTTATTTGTGGAAAATTTTCAGACTCTTTATTTGTCAAATTTGTGTTTCTTCAGTCTTTATATGTGTTAATTTTTTTAATTTTCCAAAAGTTTGTGTTTTCTAAGTTGCTGTTGCACTCTATGTGGGCTTTATTTCATCGTGACTCCATCTGCTTTTCTACTAATGAATCTTGCCGTATAATGGAATTGACCAATGTCAATTAAATAATTATTGAAATTATTTCTAACAGACTGTAATTATGACATAATATAAAAAGCCTTGCTCTTGGTCAGTCACTGTGTCCATACAAGTCAGGCTTCCCTGCGCACACACATAATCCTAACATCATTTTTCTTTAAAAACTAAAAGCCAAATAGTGTAGAAAACATCCAGTTATCCCTTTGGAATGTAAATATGTTGAGATTTTTGCTGTTTTTACAAAATCTTTGTTTCATGAATGTGTTTGATGGAGAGTGTCTGTGTTTGTGTGTCTGTGTGAGTGCGAGGGGGAATGGATATGCATTTGTTTTCTAATGTATAGAATGAAAACAAAGTGGCTACATAAGGATTGGTGAACTGGGAATTAGAAATGCTTGCAGATCAGAGGCATTCACTGTTTCTGAATAAGTATAACATGGGGCATTAAGGTAGAGGGGGGCCAAAGGCAAACTATTCCAAAGGTCTATATTCCATGTGCAATCAGCTTACTTGTATGAAATATCAGATGATAAATTACATATTTGTTACTTATTCCTGAGAGACTAAGGGTTCATCACCCAGGGACCAGACACAGAGATGATTATATAATCCGGGTCAGGCAGGAGGCAATGCTGAACCCTCCTGCAGACAGAGCTGCATGCAACAAACAAGTCAGGAGTTCTGGACAGGCACTTATATCTTTGCTGTTTCTTTGATTATATTTGAGATTTCCTTATTTATTAATGCTTTCTTGAAAGAAGGTATTTTATATAACCAAAGGAACATATGAAATAGTACACATGTTTTTATTTTAGTTAGTTGTACAACTTGTTTATTTTAAATACATATAAATAGGGAATATAAAAGGAGCAAACATGCATTATGGAAATGGTCAGATGTTTTTTACTATTTTAAAAATTTATCTGTTATACTATGCATTGTGTGTAACATACATATTATATTTCTATAAATGCTTTAAGTTTTAAGGGAAAGTATTTTTCCTTAATTATGTCTTTCTAAGCAGATATTCGAGTTAAGTCCTAGGGTTGAAAACCTGCACAGTGATCCCTAGACCACGGTTCCAATGCTCTTCTCTATCCTTCATCGACATTCAATTCCTGTTTTTTAAATTCTCCTAGAACATAAGAGGACAAGTGGAGGAGAAGGGAATGACAGAGGACGAGATGGTAGGATGTCATGTCTGACTGAATGGACATGAGTTTGAGCAAGCTCTGGGAGTTGGTGATGGACGGGGGAGCCTGATGTGCTGCAGTCCATGAGGTCACAAAGAGTCAGACCCAACTGAGTGACTCAACTGACTAACTGATGACATTATATATCACATAATTGGTTTCAGTAAAATATAACAGTTGGACATAGAATGCCATTGTCCTTCCAAAGACAAGTAATTCTTAAACCAAAGAAAGGCAGAACTCAGAGTTACTGAAGAGAAATCTGGCTCAAATAAAACAATCAAACAATATTAAAATGTTTAGAGAATTGGAGTGGGGCCACAGTTCAGATGTGAATGTCTTTGAGGTTATGGAAGTGTGACCGTAAGAACATTTATGTTATGTGTCTTACAAAACTGTTATGGCAGAATACAAAGTGTGGAAGAGAGTAGGTTGGGGCAGAAAGGACTCACGCAGCAAACCAAGCCTTCTTCCTTGCCTCTATGACCCTTGCTACCAGCATCTCTGCAACTGGATCTCAAATGCTCTTCATCATCTCCCCAGTATAACTGCAACTTCCAAGCAGAAGAATGGTCAGTGCTGGCATGTTACTCTATGTGCATCTCAGCATTTAGTTCATAGAGACACTTCCACCCTCTTATCCAAAAATCACCACCCTCTCTGTCCCAGCAGGTCCTGAAACATGAACCATCTATTCCTCCTATGATGAGGTTGGAGGGACTTGAGAGGTTAATGGGGAAGTGAGGACTTCTTATATTCAGTACTGGCTATAGTTCTGCCCTCTCCACAGGGGGAATAAGAAAGCAATATATTCATCACCTGTGCTTCTTACTTAATACTCTTCTCTAACACAGGGTATAACAACATTTCTAAATCACTGAAAAACCAAACAAACCAAAAACCCAGCAATTTGTCAAAAGACAAGTTATGTGCACCACCCAAATATCAGACCCTTGCTTCACTCAGAGCATATCATTTTGTTAGTATCAGACAGAAGGAGCAAAGTGTTAGTCACTCAGTTGTCCCTGACTCTGCAACCCATGGACTGCAGAGCCAACTGGGATCCTCTGTTCATGGAATTCTCCAGACAAGAATACTGGAGTGGATAGTGATTCCCTTCTCCAGGGTATCTTCCTGATCCAAGGATCAAAACCACGTATCTTCCATGGTAGGTTAATTCTTTACCATCTCAGCCATCAGGAAAGCCACAAACACGGTCATAAATACTACACAAGTTGAATTGAAAACAGTCAGATCTAGTTCGGATGAAAGGGCACTGCAAAATTATACAGTGCTTTGCAAATGTATTGTTGATAATTTTTTTTCATTTAAACAAAATTTGAGAATATTTCTCAGAGGCTGTTGTAATATTATAATAATATATACAATGTATTATATATAATATATTATATTATTATATATTATATATAATATATAATTAATATACACTTTATATATATGTATATATAACACATATTATATATAATTATATACAACATATATTATATATTATATAATTGTATAATTATATACAATTGTATATATTAATGCAATTAATAATTGTATATATAATATATAATTATATATATATCAGATCAGATCAGATCAGTCGCTCAGTCATGTCCGACTCTTTGCGACCCCATGAATCACAGCACGCCAGGCCTCCCTGTCCATCACCAACTCCTGGAGTTCACTGAGACTCACATCTATCGAGTCAGTGATGCCATCCAGCCATCACATCCTCTGTCGTCCCCTTCTCCTCTTGCCCCCAATCCCTCCCAGCATCAGAGTCTTTTCCAATGAGTCAACTCTTCGCATGAGGTGGCCAAAATACTGGAGTTTCAGCTTTAGCATCATTCCTTCCAAAGAAATCCTAGGGCTAATCTCCTTCAGAATGGACTGATTGGATCTCCTTGCAGTCCAAGGGACTCTCAAGAGTCTTCTCCAACACCACAGTTCAAAAGCATCAATTCTTCAGCGCTCAGCCTTCTTCACAGTCCAGCTCTCACATCCATACATGACCACAGGAAAAACCATAGCCTTGACTAGGCGAACCTTTTTGGCAAAGTAATGTCTCTGCTTTTGAATATGCTCTCTAGGTTGGTCATAACTTTCCTTCCAAGGAGTAAGCGTCTTTTAATTTCATGGCTACAGTCACCATCTGTAGTGATACTGGAGCCCAGAAAAAGAAAGTCTGACACTGTTTCCACTGTTTCCCCATCTATTTCCCATGAAGTGATGGGACCGGATGCCATGATCTTCGTTTTCTGAATGTTGAGCTTTAAGCCAACTTCTTCACTCTTCACTATCACTTTCATCAAGAGGCTTTTTAGTTCCTCTTCACTTTCTGCCATAAGGGTGGTGTCATCTGCATATCTGAGGTTATTGATATTTCTCCCAGCAATCTTGATTCCAACTTGTGTTGTCCAGTTCTAACTGTTGCTTCCTGACCTTCTGCATCAACAGAACCCTCTCTGAACTGGAGTTTCCACTGCCATGGGTGAGCTGAGGGCTGGCTTTATAGACAGTGCACTGTCCACTGTACGAGGCTCCCCTCTACCCCATCTGGAGTAAAGGGGGCACACTGATTGCTCCTCCAACTTGTCTATAAAGCAAACACAGAAAGGTTCTTCTGTATTTCTTTATGTGGCTTCACATAAATAATCTGGCCACTCTCTTACCTGCAAATTGTAAGAATTCATGTGAATTTCTCATTCGTTTATAATTTTATTGTGCTTCATTTTACTGTGTGTGTGTGCTCACTCAGTTGTGTCCTATTCTTTGTGATCCCATGGACTGTAACCCACAAGGCTCCTCTGTCCATTGGATTATCCAAGCGAATATCCTGGAGTGGGTTGCCATTTCCTCCTCCAGAGGATCTTGCCAACCCAAAGATCGAACCCCTGTCTCCTGTGGCTTCTGTTTTGGCAAGTGGACTCTTTATTACTGAGCCACCAAGGAAGCCCATACACACACACACACACACACACACAGAGGCAACATTGCTCTAAAACTCATTTCAATCCTTCAATCAAGCCATGAAATTTTCAATCTCAAATCAATTTCATATTTTTTTTCCTGTTTTGTCTCTTGTTCAGTATTCTGTTTGCCAAGTTCTTCATATGGAGTTCCATTTATCCTCCCTTTCTCTGTTTTGTATCTAGAACAGCAGCTGGCACACATACGTAGAGTAAATGTTTGTATTGAGTTAGGATTATCAGGTCAATTCTGACCTTGGATGGCCAAAATTCCACTTCAATGTGATGCACAGACAACACATATTGGAGTCAATTTCATTCATCATTGACTTTCTCATGCGGTGAAATTAAATGTCTGCTGTCATATCCATAAACAAGAAATGTCACAATCATCCATGATTTCTGGCCTCCAAATGTGAATGAGGGCTACCAAAACTGAGAGCCAGCAGATGCTACCATCTGCACAGGTATTTGCTGAGAGCTCAGGGAATGCAAGCAGCAGCCATCGGCCACATTGGCCATGCCTTAACGTGAGCTAGGAATTAAGGATGCAAACAATCAGGAGACAGAATTTGGCCCCAGATAGCAAGCTCTGGGAATTGGTGATGGACAGGGAAGCCTGGCATGCTGCAGTCCATGTGGTGTGGACAGGACTGAGTAACTGAACTGAACTGAGCTGAAGTGCATATGAAAGGAATGAATTCAGTGACCCCAGAGGCTTGCATCTTTCCATATATAGAAGAAAAATAAACTTCTTAACTTGCTATCTGATTTTCTCTACCTCACAATAATCTCTGATGTGCTGATTCTCTGTCCCCTTTGTTGCAAACTTGTGTATAGCCTGACTCCCTCTCCTGCCTCCTTGAGTGGTTTTCTCTTGGCTACTGAGATGCTGCCTCCTGGTCTCAAACTCCTTAACATTCCCATCAAGTGAAATGTCTACTTTCAGGTTGTGACTATATTATTTTTTAGTTAACAATGTTAATGACCTTCTAATTCTCAATTCATATATGGATATATTTGGCTTCATTTCAGTTCACCACTGTCCTGTCACATAGAACTTCTATTAATTGATAAATTGCTTTGAACAAGTCAAATCAGACAGCAACTATCATCCTCCAATTTTATGTATAACAATCTACCATTTTGAAAGTCATAATATATTTTTACTCGAGATGTTCTTAAGATATAGAAAAACACATTACATCATTTCCTTTGTGTGTACTCGACTCCTCAGTAGAACTCTAATTGCTCAGGTAAGTTTTCCATTGGGATTTGGATATCAGAGTGTGTGATCCTATTTTACACATAGAAACTGATGTTTTGAGGATAAACATACTTAGGGTAATACAGGTTTTAAATTCTGAAAATGTATCTAAACAACAACAACAGCAGAAACAAAACCCTAATGTTTGACACATGATAGTGTTAAAGAATCTCCCTGCCAATGCAGGAGACATGGGTTTGATCTCTGCATCAGAAAGATCCCCTGGAGAAAGAAATGGCAACCCACTCCAGTAGTCTTGCCTGGGAAACTGCAAGGACAGAGAAGCCTGGTGGGCTACAGTTCATGGGGTTGCAAAAGAGCAGGACAAGACTTTGCAACTAAACAACAACAACAGCAAACCTTAAAACAAACCTCACCATTACTGGACTCTGACTAGGAATCAGAATTAAACACTGTGCTTATTATATATTATTTATTTTTAAGAATGGATGGAGCTACATATCAATTAGAGCTGAACTGATATTTGTATTATATTATTTGTCCTATCTTATATATATATAAGATATATATATCTTAAGATATATATCTTATATATATATATATAAGATATATATATATATATCATAGGACAAATAATATAATACAAATATCAGTTCAGCTCTAATTGATATGTAGCTCCATCCATTCTTAAAAATAAATAATATATAATAAGCACAGTGTTTAATTCTGAAGATCCAACCAGTCCATTCTGAAGGAGATCAATCCTGGAATTTCTTTAGAAGGAATGATGCTAAAGCTGAAACTCCAGTATTTTGGCCACCTCATGCGAAGAGTTGACTCATTGGAGAAGACTCTGATGCTGGGAGGGATTGAGGGCAGGAGGAGAAGGCGACGACAGAGGATGAGATGGCTGGATGGCATCACTGACTCGATGGATGCGAGTCTGAGTGACCTCCGGGAGCTGGTGATGGACAGGGAGGCCTGGCGTGCTGCAATTCATGGGGTCGCAAAGAGTCGGACACGACTGAGCGACTGATCTGATCTGATCTGATCTGATGGTGATATATTGATACCAACAACTGTCAATACACATGTAAAAGGATTCAGGCAGATAAGAGGGCTGACTTTAAGGGAGAAGGAAAAAATGTTTTAAAAAATAATGATATTACTACTACTACTACTAAGTCACTTCAGTTGTGTCTGACTCTGTGCGACCCCATAGACGGCAGTCCATCAGGCTCCCCTGTCCCTGGGATTCTCCAGACGGGAACACTGGAGTGGGTTGCCATTTCCTTCTCCAATGCATGAAAGTGAAAAGTGAAAGTGAAGTAGCTCAGTCGTGTCTCACCCTCAGCGATCCCATGGACTGCAGCCTTCCAGGCTCCTCCATCCATGGGATTTTCCAGGCAGGAGTACCGGAGTGGAGTGCTGTTGCCTTCTCTGAATAATATTACTCAGCCATTAAAAATAACGAAATAGTGCCATTGGCAGCAGCATGGATGGACCTAGAGAATGTCACACTGAGTGAAGTAATTCAGACAGAGAAGGAGAAATATCATATGACATCCTTTATATGCAGAACCTAAGACAAGTTGATACAATGAACTTATAAAAACAGAAAGAGCCTTACAGACTCAGAGAATGACCTCACGGTTGCCAGTGGAAAAGAGTAGGGGGAGGAGAATGAGAACTGGGGGTGAGCATGTACACACTGCTGTAGTAAAAATGGACAATCAGCAAGGACCTACTGTACAGCACAGGGAACTCTGTGCAATGTCGTGTGGCCGCCTGGATGGATACAAGTTTGAGGGGGAATGGACACGTGGATGTGTATGGCTGAGTCCTTCTCTGTTCACCTAAAACTACCACAACATTGTTTGTTAACCAGATATACCTCAATACAAAATAAAAAAAGCTTACATAAATTAAAATAAAAGGAAAAAATAAAAAGTGACTAAGGACTTCCTTGGCAGGTGAGCACATTGAGTTTTGGGGAAAAAATATACTATTTACAGTAATCTTCTAAGCTCCACCATTTCTAACATTTCCATTTCTGGGAAGGTAGTGTTTATTGAAGAATGTCCAGTGTACAGAATGTCCAAACTCTGGACCTGTTCTTTGATTGCAAAGCTATGCAGTCCTGGACTAATCATTGGGCTGAAATAATCATCAGTTCCTTCTCAATAAAACTGAGAGTTGACCAGCACTGTTTAAAGAGCTGTGAGAATTAAATTAGATGAGAAAGTTTACTTTGAAAGTTATAAGATGCAAATGTATTAATGTCAGATACACACATTTACCCAGATTTTGCCTAATCCACCTAGAAACAATGCAGATGCAGAAACGAACAGATGCAGAAAAATAGGTGTTGAACAATGCAGAATCTACCATTATTATTGTGTTTGTAGTTCATTTTCTGTACCCCCAAAATAGCTTCACAGATAATTGTACTTCTTAACTCTAAATGTATACAGAGTTTTAATAAGACATTTAGTTTTGTTAAGAACTTGGAACAAAAGATAGGACAGGAGGGTAAGATTTGAGTAATGTGCTTAGATTATGTTCTTTTTTATTATTATTTTTTATTTATTTATTTATTTTTTAGTTTGAACGATTAATACATTTCAGATATCATATTATACATATTTCAATGTTATTCTCCCCAATCATCCCACCCTCTCCCGGTCCCAGAGTCCAAAAGTCTGGTCTATACATCAGTGTCTCTTTTGCTGTCTCGTAAATAGGGTTATTTTTACCATCTTTCTAAATTCCATATATATGCGTTAGTATACTGTATTTGTGTTTTTGTTTCTGGCTTACTTCACTCTGTATAATAGGCTCCAGTTCCATCCACCTCCTTAGAACTGATTCAAATGTATTCTTTTTAATGGCTGAGTAATACTCCATTGTGTATATGTACCACAGCTTGCTTATCCATTCATCTGTGGATGGACATCTAGGTTGCTTCCACGTTCTGGCTATTGCAAACAGTGCTGCTATGAACATTGGGGTACACGTGTCTCTTTCAATTCTGGTTTTCTCAGTGTATATGCCCAGCAGTGGGATTGCTGGATCATAAGGCAGTTCTATTCCCAGTTTTTTGAGGAATCTCCATACTGTTCTCCATAGTGGCTGTACTAGTTTGCATTCCCACCAACAGTGCAAGAGGGTTCCCTTCTGTCCGCACCCTCTCCAGCATTTATTGCTTGTGGACTTTTGGATAGCAGCCATTCTGATTGACGTGAAATGGTACCTCATAGTGGTTTTGATTTGCATTTCTCTGATAATGAGTGATGTTGAGCATCTTTTCATGTGTTTGTTAGCCATCTGTATGTCTTCTTTGGAGAAATGTCTATTTAGTTCTTTGGCCCATTTTTTGATTGGGTCATTTATTTTTCTGGAATTGAGCTGTAGAAGTTGCTTGTATAGTTTTGAGATTAGTTGTTTGTCAGTTGCTTCATTTGCTGTAATTTTCTCCCATTCTGAAGGCTGTCTTTTCACCTTGCTTATAGTTTCCTTTGTTGTGCAGAAGCTTTTTAAGTTTGATTAGGTACCATTTGTTCATTTTTGATTTTATTTCCGATATTCTGGGAGGTGGGTCATGGAGGATCCTGCTGTGATGTAAGTCAGAGAGTGTTTTGCCTATGTTTTCCTCTAGGAGTTTTATGGTTTCTGGTCTTACATTTAGCTCTTTAATCCATTTTGAGTTTATTTTTGTGTATGGTGTTAGAAAGTGTTCTAGTTTCATTCTTTTACAAGTGGTTGACCAGTTTTCCCAGCACCACTTGTTAAAGAGATTGTTTTTAATCCATTGTATATTCTTGCCTCCTTTGTCAAAGATAAGGTGACCATATGTGCATGGATTTATCTGTGGGCTTTCTATTTTGTTCCATTGATCTATATTTCTGTCCTTGTGCCGGTACCATACTGTCTTGATGACTGTGGCTTTGTAGTAGAGCCTGAAGTCAGGCAGGTTGATTCCTCCAGTTCCATTCTTCTTTCTCAAGATAGCTTTGGCTATTCGAGGTTTTTTGTATTTCCATACAAATTGAGAAATTATTTGTTCTAGCTCTGTGAAGAATACCGTTGGTATCTTGATGGGGATTGCATTGAATAGATTATGTTCTGAGACAAAGACTATGAGATGACAATGAAAATGTTTTCAAATCTGAAGTTATTTAAATACTGAGTTTATAAGAGCAATGAATAATGTAAATTGTTTAAGAAAATATATATATGTGTATATAACATATATGCACACATATTTAACTTATCTTTAACTTTTATAGGCAGGAACAGTGAGGTACAGGGAGGCCTGGCACGCTGCAGTCCATGGAGTCCTAAAGAATCAAACACTTATGTAACGACTGAGCAACAATAACCATGCATATAGCATTACAGGCATCAAGGGTTTTACTTACTTTGTTTAATATGTAATATGTTATGAAATGTACTCAACATAATTCAAAGAACCACAATATTGTAAATCAGGAATTCACAAATAGACTGACAAATAGATGTAAAGCTGGATTTTTCCCATCAGCGGGGAGAGAAATCAATTATCTTTATTCTGGGCAAAATGTGCCTGTCTATAGACAAGTGTCACTTGCATTGGTAAGGGTTATCTCCAATTTACAGAACTGTGGACTAAAGCAATGACAAGGAAGTGCAGAAATAACATAGAGAGGTGGGTAGGTGAGCATTTATAACATCTTTTATCATTTTAATAAAAGAAGCCATCCAATATTCCTGCATATTATTGTATTGTCTGCTACTAAGTCACTTCAGTCGTGTCTGACTCTGTGCAACCCCATAGACGGCAGCCCACCAGGCACGACTGTCCCTGGGATTCTCCAGGCAAGAACACTGGAGTGGGTTGCCATTTCCTCCTCCATTTCCCTAGATGAATTTATAAATATGCAAGCATTTGAATTTCTCTAGTTGTATTTCATAGCTTGGATTTCCGATAACATAAAGTAGATATATGGAATTCCACAGAATTACTGTGTTGCCAACTTTAGAACAGTGGATGAACAAGATGGTGAAGATATTGAGCCTAGAAGGAAATTTAATATGATTTGATGGGGAAGGCACTGTCCTCTTCATTTTATAGGTGATGAAGCTGAAATTCTATGATTACCTGGCCTGCTGAAGACTTTATAACTGCTAAGTGGCAGAGTTAGGATTTAGTTACTTATATAACTAATTCTGAATCTTACCTCCTTCCATTTCATCAGTGTATTTCAAGAAACTTTAACTAGTTTCTTTAGTCCTCAGAGGCAAATTCTCAGCTCAAGGTGAGAAATAAAGAACTTCTACTCCTCTACATGTATAAGGCTTCAACTGAAAAAGAAATGTATCTATTTGTTGTGTAAATAAAAATACCACAAAGGAAAAGACAGGCTAGTTACTCAGTTTGCTATGTATCAATATAACTAACCTCAATCACTTGAAGTTGGTGACAGATGAAAGAGTTGATGAAAGTAAGAAATTCAGAGTTCACCTGCTGGTTTGATGGTGTCTCATCTAATGGGGGGCGGGGGGAATATATATATATATATATTCAGTATATATATATATATATACTTAAAGTATACTTCAGTATATATATATACCTTTAAGAAAGAGAAGTATAAACAATCAAGTCAATTAAATAAACTATCTCAGGGAATTCCCTGGCCATCCAGTGGTTAGGACTTTGTGCTTTCAATGTAAAGTAGATGGGTTCCATTGCTCATAGGGAACTAAGATCCTGCAAGCTACATGTCTCTGCCAAACATTAAAAAAAAAAAAAAAAAAAGCAATTAACTAATTAACAAAAAGTATTTCAGTTGAAAAGCTATGCTTATACTAAACTTTATTTATGCCCAAGTGTTACGGCGGTGCCAAGTGGATTTAGAATTTCTATTCTAACTACTTTAATTATTTTCCTTTGTAGCTTCTCTTCAGGTTATTATCAACATCCCCATTGGTACCCTGCTGAAATTCCAACCTCCAGGAACCCTGCAGAGAATGGAAGTGGAGAACAGCACTGTGAAGACACAGTTCTTTCTCTTGGGATTCAGTGACCACCCAGAACTGCAGAGTGCTCTTTTTGCTGTGTTTCTGTCCATCTACTCTGTTACCCTGATGGGCAACCTTGGGATGATTTTATTAATCACAGCCAGTCCCCCTTTGCACACCCCTATGTACTTTTTTCTCCACATCTTGTCTTTCATAGACGCCTGCTGCTCTTCAGTCATTGTCCCCAAGATACTTGTGGACTTAGTTTCTGATAAGAAGACCATTTCTTACAATGGCTGTGCTGCACAGTTATATTTCTTCTGCTATTTGGTGGACACAGAGTTTTTTCTCTTGACTGTCATGGCTTATGACCAGTACATAGCCATCTGTAACCCGTGCTTTACACCGTTGTTATGTCCAAGAAGTTTTGCTGCCAGCTTGCAATTGGAGCACTTTTAGGGGGCACCATGAGCTCAGTGACTCACACCACTAATACCTTTCACCTGTCTTTCTGCTCCAGTGAAATTAACCATTTCTTTTGTGACACCTCCCCTCTCTTCTCTCTGTCCTGCACTGACACCTACATCCATGACGTTGTACTGGTGGTCTTTGCTAGTTTAGTGGAAGCCCTCTGCCTTCCAACAGTTCTCCTCTCTTATATCCTTATCATATCACCCATTCTTAAAACAGAATCTGCTGACGGAAGAAGAAAAGGATTCTCCACTTGTGCATCCCATCTGATTGTGGTCTCTATCAACGATGGTACCCTGATCTTCATTTATTTGCGTCCCAGTGCTCACCATTCACTGGATATTGATAAAGTGACCTCTGTGCTCTATGCATTCATTATATCTATGCTGATTGATTTACAGTTTGAGGAACAAAGATGTGAAAAACGCTTTTAGGAAAATGATTATCAGGAAATTTCTTTCTTAAGAAAGGATGAAACTGAGGCTGACAACATTTCTACCCTGTTTCTTGACCTTTAGTTTTAACTGATGGAAAAGTCAGTTTAATATGTGTGTTCCCTAATTCTACAGGCAATGAAGCCTCAACCACAAAATTGGGCCAGAGGTTAATGTTAGAGCCAGGGCCTGTTACAAATGTCTAATTCTTTATCATTTTAAGGGTTTTTTTTTTTTTTTTTCACTCTCATTCATTATTGGTGGAAGTTTAAAATTGGTCTTCTTTATGGAAGATAATTTGCTATTATTTGAATGAAATATATAACTCACCTGGAATTTGAAAATTAAATATGCAAGTATCATTTAAACCAGTAATTCTAGCA
Organism: Tragelaphus eurycerus; assembly: GCA_935064755.1. Lineage (NCBI taxonomy): Eukaryota > Metazoa > Chordata > Mammalia > Artiodactyla > Bovidae > Tragelaphus > Tragelaphus eurycerus. The sequence continues at coordinate 316,631 of CAKXYN010000041.1, read as the reverse complement.
ATTGAACCTGCAAAAGTTTACCACTTTCAAAGTATTCATTGCATCAGAGCTTATAATCAGTTCAGTTCAGTTCAGTTTATTCGTTTAGTTGTGTCCTACTCTTTGCAACTCCATGGAGTGCAGCATGCCAGGCTTCCCTGTCCATCACCAACTCCCGGAGCTCACTCAAATTCATGTCCACTGAGTCGGTGACGCCATCCAACCATCTCATCCTCTGTCGTCCCCGTCTCCTCCCACCTACAATCTTTCCCAACATCAGGGACAAATATTGAAAATAATCTAAATATCTACCAATAAGAAATAGGCTAAATGAAATAAATTTGAACTTTTATATTTTTTCCTCAGGAGTAGGTTTACCCTTCATATAATATTTATATTTCATATTCTTACTCTTTGTCTCTCATTTTATTATTACTATTTTACTCAATATTGGTTAAGCTTTTGATATATTTTGCAGCACTCTTTTGTGAAAATGTATAAATGAAATTCACTGAGATTCTTTGTTAATTAATTTGATTTCCATGATAGTATGTGCAGATGGTAGAGGCTTCTCTGAGGCTCAGTGATAAAGAACCTGCTTGCCAAATGCAGGAGACACCGGTTTGATCTCCGGGTCAGAAAGATCCCTTGGAGGAGGAAATGGCAACCTATTCCAGGATTCTTACCTGTGAAATTGCATGGACAGAGGAGCATGGCTACAGCCTATGAGGCCACAGAAGAGTCAAAGAAGACTTAGTGATGAAACAACAGCAACCACGTGCAGATTGAAGCTTAACTGTACAAATTGTACTCCCACTAAAAAGGCTTTATCAAAAAAAAAAAAAAAAAAGACAGAAAGAAAAGAAAATAAAGAAGCCCCTCTCAAATATTAAATCCTATATGAGTTTTTTTTCTGACATCCATTTCAATTATGATGGTAATTCATATTCTAAACCTCACTAAATTTTATAATAATGTCACTTGTGTCTGTAGTTATACCCCTGTATTAAATTTCACTTCAGTTCAGTCACTCAGTCCTGTCTGACTCTTTGTGACCCCATGGACTGCAACACGCCATGCCTACCTGTCCATCACCAACTCCTGGAGCTTGCTCAAACTCATGACCATCGTGTAGGTGATGCCATCCAACCATCTCATCCTCTGTCGTCCTCATCTCTTCCTGACTTTAATCTTTCCCAGCATCAAAGTCTTTTCCAATGAGACAGTTCTTCATGTCAGGTGTCCAAAGAATTGATATTTCAGCTTCAGCATCAGTCCTTTCAAAGAATATTCAGGACTGATTTCGTTTAGGATTGACTGGTTGGGTCTCCTTGCAGTCCAAGGGACTCTCAAGAGTCTTCTCCAACACTACAGTTCAAAAACATCAAATCTTTAGAGCTCAGTTTTCTTTACTGTCCAACTCTCACATCCATACCTGACTACTGGAAAAACCACGGCTTTGTTAGCAAAGTAATTTCTCTGCTTTTTAATATGCTGTCTAGACTAGTCATAGCTTTTCTTCAAAGGAACAAGTATCTTTTAATTTCAGGGCTGCAGCCATCACCTGCAGTGATTTTGGAGCCTCCCAAAATAAAGTCAGCCACTGTTTCCACTATTTCTCCATCTATTTGCCATGAAGTGATGGGACGAGATGCCATGATCTTAGTTTTCTGAATGTTGAGCTTCAAGCCAACTTCTTCACTCTCCTCTTTCACTTTCATCAAGAGGCTCTTTAGTTCCTCTTCACTTTCTGCCATAAGGGGGGTATCATCTGCGCATCTGAGGTTATTGATATTTCTCCCAGCACTCTTGATCCCAGTGTGTGCTTCATCCAGCTCAGTATTTCTCATGATGTACTCTGCATATAAGTTAAATAAGCAGGGTGTCAATATACAACCTTACATATTCCTTTCCCTGTTTGGAACCATTCTGTTGTTCCATGTCTGGTTCTAACTGTTGCTTCTTAACCTGTGTACAGATTTCTCAGGAGGCAGTTAAGGTGGCCTATTATTGAATTTATTCATTATTTTTTTTTATTGGAACCCTTGCTCTTTATCACATTATCTTCCCCAGTGTATATAATGAGTAAAATTTTATGAAATAAAAATAATTTTACTAGTGAGAATTTCCTGGCTGTCCAGTGGTTAAGACTCTGCTTTTTCATTGCAGGGGGTACAGGTTCAATCCTTGGTTGCAAAACTAAGATCCCCAAAGCCATGAAACACAGTCAAAAAATTTCTTTTTATATTGACTGTTTTTAATTCAGATTATATGCTAGAATAGACAGCAACTGTTTCTTTCTCTTGCAGTTTTTAGCTCATTCTTCAGAAGGGTATCATATTATGCACATGCCTATTAAAAGATAACTGCCATATGACCAGCAATCCCACTGTTGGGCATACACACCGAGGAAACCAGAATTGAAAGAGATACGTGTACCCAAATGTCCATCTCAGTTCAGTTCAGTTCAGTTCAGTTGCTCAGTCGTGTTTGACTCTTCACAACCCCATAAATCCCAGCAAGCCAGGCCTCCCTGTCCATCACCAACTCCTGGAGGTAACTCAGACTCAAGTCCATCGAGTCAGTGATGCCATTCAGCCATCTCATCTTCTGTCGTCCCCTTCTCCTCCTGCCCCCAATCCCTCCCAGCATCAGAGTATTTTCCAATGAGTCAACACTTTGCATGAGGTGGTCAAAGTACTGGAGTTTCAGCTTCAGCATCATTCCCTCCAAAGAAATCTCATGGCTGATCTCCTTCAGAATGGACTGGTTGGATCTCCTTGCAGTCCAAGGGATTCTCAAGAATCTTCTCCGACACGACAATTCAAAAGCATCAATTCTTCGGTGCTCAGCCTTCTTCACAGTCCAACTCTCACATCCATACATGACCACAGGAAAAACCATAGCCTTGACTAGACGGACCTTTGTTGGAAAAGTGATGTCTCTGCTTTTGAATATGCTATCTAGGTTGGTCATAACTTTCCTTCCAAGGAGTAAGCGTCTTTTAATTTCATGGCTGCAGTCACCATCTGCTGTGATTTTGGAGCCCAGAAAAATAAAGTCTGACACTGTTTCCACTGTTTCCCCATCTATTTCCTATGAAGTGATGAGACCGGATGCCATGATCTTCGTTTTCTGAATGTTGAGCTTTAAGCCAACTGTTTCACTCTCCACTTTCACTTTCATCAAGAGGCTTTTGAGTTCCTCTTCACTTTCTGCCATAAGGGTGGTGTCATCTGCATATCTGAGGTTATTGATATTTCTCCCAGCAAGCTTGATTCCAACTTGTGTTTCTTCCAGTCCAGCATTTCTCATGATGAACTCTGCATATAAGTTAAATAAGCAGGGTGACAAAATATAGCTTTGCCACACTCCATTTCCTATTTGGAACCAGTCTGTTGTTCCATGTCCAGTTCTAACTGTTACTTCCTGACCTGCATACAGATTTCTCAAGAAGCAGATCAGGTGGTCTGGTATTCCCATCTCTTTCAGAATTTCCCACAGTTTATTGTGATCCACACAGTCAAAGGCTTTGGCATAGTCAATAAAGCAGAAATAGATGTTTTTCTGGAACTCTCTATTTATAATAGCCAGGACATAGAAGCAACCTAGATGTCAATCAGCAGATGAATGGATAAGAAAGCGGTGGTACATATACACAATGGAGTATTACTCAACCATTAAAAAGAATACATTTGAATCAGTTCTAATGAGGTGGATGAAACCAGAACCTATTATACAGAGTGAAGTTAGCCAGAAAGAAAAACATCAATACAGTATAATAAAACATATATATGTAATTTAGAAAGATGGTAACAATGACCCTAGATGCAAGACAGCAAAAGAGATACAGGTGTAAAGAAAAGTCTTTTGGACTCTGTGGGAGAAGGAGACGGTAGGATGATTTGAGAGAATAAACATGTATACTATCATATTTTGGCCACCTCATGCGAAGAGTTGACTCATTGGAGAAGACTCAGATGCTGGGAGGGATTGAGGGCAGGAAGAGAAGGGGACGACAGAGGATGAGATGGCTGGATGGTATCACTGACTGGATGAATGTGAGTCTGAGTGACCTCCGAGAGCTGGTGATGGATAGGGAGGCCTGGCGTGCTGCAGTTCATGGGGTCGCAGAGTCGGACACGACTGAGCGACTGATCTGATCTGATCATATGTGAAACGAATCACCAGTTCAGGTTCAATGCATGATACAGGGTACTCAGGGCTGGTGCACTGGGATGAGCCAGAGGGATGGGATTGGGAGGGAGGTGGGAGGGGGGTTCAGGATGGGAAACACATGTATACCTGTGGCAGATTCATGTCAATGTATGGCAAAACCACTACAATATTGTAAAGTAATTAGCCTCCAATTAAAATAAATAAATTTATTTTTAAAAAATAAAAAAATAAAGATATTGTGAATATGGTGGATTTTAAAAAAATAGTGCAGCCTGAAAATATCAACTTTATCAAAGCCTGGCCTGTAAAATATTTTCTCAAAAATATATACAGTCTGAAATCCCTTTGAAAGGTTGTTGATGAATCACACGAAGACACCTGGATTCTTGGCCCTCGGAGGAGAAAAATTCAATGCGGCACCAGAGTTGAGGCTTGCTCGCTCAGAGCTTTTGTGTAATAAAGTTTTATTAAAGTATAAAGGAGATAGAGAAAGCTTCTGACATAGGCATCAGAAGGGGGCAGAAGAGTACCCCACTGTTAGTCTTCAGCTGGATGTTATATAGTCACTAGCAGTCTGTTCGGGGAAGGCAATGGCACCCCACCCCAGTACTTTTGCCTGGAGAATCCCATGGACGGAGGAGCCTGGTGGGCTCCAGTCCATGGGGTCGCTGAGAGTTGGACACAACTGAGCGACTTCACTTTCACTTTTCACTTTCATGCATTGGAGAAGGAAATGGCAACCCCACTCCAGTGTTCTTGCCTGGAGAATCCCGCGGACGGGGGAGCCTGGTGGGCTTCCGTCTATGGGGTCGCACAGAGTCGGACACGACTGAAGCGATGCAGCAGCAGCAGTCTGTTAATGAAAGAAAGGAATGTCTTAAAATTCAGAATGGCACCAGGCCCCTCACCCATAAGATGCATTTTGGGATAATCTTGGCACCAAATGGTTTATCCTGGACCATAAAATGATTAACTTGAATCTTGAAGAATGGCAGACCACCATACAAATAGTTTCATTTACATAGGTTAGGGGAACAATATCTGAGTATAACATACTGGTTTGTCAAGTAGGTTCTGAGCCAAGAGGCAGAACAGACTTGAAGACAGAGTTTGGGGTAAATGCATAGTACATTAGCATAGCTTAAGACAAACATTTCCATAAGAAAAAGGCATTGGTTATCTCTAGGTTTGAGAATAGTTAACTTCAGGTGAAACCAGGTGTCATTATAGCAACACAGTATTTTAAGAGAAACCTCCTTTTAAATTTGTATAGAGAAGGAAAAAATATCACTAGTTTGTTTCCTCCTGCCGCTTAAGAGAGATAAAAATGTCTAACATTTGCAGGCTATTTCCTCCGTTTGGAGACCCCTGGCCTTCCTGCCTGTTACCCTCTCACCTTGATTGGTAAGCAGTTGACATTTCTAATACAGGGCATCCTCTGAGGGCCAGAGATGGGAACTAAAGCAGATGGATGGTGAGATGATAGTCTGACTGACTGCTGAGCAGTGGCCAGTAAAGAGAGTGTGGGTGGAGAGTCTAAAGTCAGTGATAAGCCCTAAGGTAGTTGAATAGTGTGTGAGAGGATGAATTAGAGAGCAAAAATTTTCTAAGAATAAAAATGTATACTGGGTTAGAAATCTAATTCCACTCATGGCAGTAAAGAAACTAACTTTACAAGAAGAGTTTTGTCCACAGAAATCAGTAATGAGGTGGGACTTGTGACATCTGGAAATTAGACCATTAAGGTACTTTTCAGGCATCTGCCCAAGATTGAAAATGGTGTGGCCAGCATGGGTCACTGTGAAGAAATCTCTGCTAAGCTCTAGCAGGAGGGAAGGCAGGGTCAGGAGAAGCTAGTCCTTAGGGTTCTGGGCAGAGAACTCCAGATATGAGCTGCAGCTGAGATGTGCAACTAGAATCTCTAAGACTGGCATGTGTGCATGCTAAGTCACTTCAGTCATATCTGATTCTTTGTAACCCCATGAACTGTTGCTGCAAGGCTCCGTTGTCCACGGGATTCTCCAGACAAGAATACTGGTGTGGGTTGGCATTCACTTCTCCAGGGGATTGTCCAAGCCCAGTGAGCTGGCTATAAAGTGAAAGATGAATCCTGCAGACTCCATCTCGTCACCTCATGTGATAAACTGCACCATCTTTTCTTTCAGTACCAGAATGTAGTCACTAATGAGGAGTTAGTTGGCTAAGGTCACAGGTCTAACAAGTAAAAGGCAGTATAAAGATTTGAACTCAGGTCTTCAATCTTCGAGTCTTCTTCAGCTTCAAATCTTCTTATTACCTTAAGCTCTCTTCCATCTTCATCATTTTCTCAAAATGAGCATAAATCAAAACCAAAACAAACAAACAAATAAAAACAACCCAGTTTCCTGATCCTCTGTAAATACTATTAAGTCAAAACTTTGAAAAGATAAAAATAAAAAGGGATTTTTTTCATTACATATATATTTGAAAAATGGTCAGTGAGGCTAATTTTACATGATATGAATGGGCTTCATTATTATAATGATCAGACATGTCCATTTCTTTGCAACCCCATGAGCCATAGGCTCTTCTGTCCATGGACTTTTCCAGGCAAGAATACTGGGGTGGGGTGCCATTCCACATTCCAGGGAACCTTCCCAACCCAGGGATTGAACTCACAACTCTTGCGTGTCCTGAACTGACAGGCTGATTGCTTATCACTGGCGCTGAAACAGGAAACCAGTTTCTGTTCTTGGAGCTGAGGAATGAACTCCACAAACTAGCCAACACTCATACAGGCAAAGTTTATTTCAGAAGATAGAGATGCCAAGCCCTTAGCATAGACACTGACAGGGAGAGAAGAGCCCCCAAAAGGTGGGGATTACAACAGCTTTATATATTTATGAGTATTGATCTGTATATTTTTGACCGACTTGTATCTTTAATATGCATCATTTTTGGCCAATTAGTTTAAACTTTACAACATCCAGTTTGTCATTTTTATGGCTTTCTTGGATCCCTAAGTTTCTCAGGTTTTTCAGACATTGTGACACTGTTCCTTGACACTTTCTTAAGACCCCAGGCCATTATTTAGGGGCTAGATATACATGTTTAGGAGCTAATTGTCTACCTGGACCTTTTCTCTTTGATAGACTAAACAGCAGTTCATGATTGTATTGTCCTGGGTCTGAATGTACTGTGACTTACCAGACCAGGGAGGCATTCCTCTGAATGCCCGGAAACTGGAAAAAGGGAGATGCTTACTTGAGAAGAAAAAAATTGAAATTAAAAAACAAAACAGGAATTGAGGTTTCAAAGTCTTACACTGTCTAGACATTTCAGCACCACCTGAGAAGCCTAATGTTTGCAGATATAAATACTTTCATACGTTCTTAATAAATTTCATTGGGTTGTGAAGAGCTTTAGACAGTGATTGAGAGTTCCTGATATGTGAAATATCTATGAACTATAAATAATTTGAAATCATGAGAGAAAATATTGAAGAAACAATAAAATATGTTTGTCTAAAATTCTAATCCATATTAGAATTCTAATTCAAATAATCTGCTGAAAATTCCAAGTTTTTTAATATATTGTTTCCTTCAAATGATATCTTGATTATAAAATCATGAGCACCAAAGGGATATTGAACATAAGTGAAGAGGACCTAACCTAAATAAAAATCTGTATAAGCAATTACTCTCTCCTCCTAAAATTATAGAGTGCCTCCATGTTCCGTTCATGGCCACAACCTAAGATAAAATGAATGCTTCTGAGAACTTTAAATTGTGTTGTTTTCCCAACTGGATTAATTGCTAATTGAATACAGGCAGAACAGAATACCCAATTAATTAAGCTTTTGGAAAATAGTTTGGGGATTAACTAGCATACAATAATTTAGCGCTACACAATTGTGATAACCACTGTCAAAATTTTGTTTAGAATATTATTCTAATTTATTTCATACTTTCATAGGTAACATAATCACTATATATAGCATTCTAATATAAATAATAAATACTTTGTTCCTCCCCTGCAAAGGGAACTATATTTGTGTTAATATAGTCGGACACGACTGAGCGACTGATCTGATCTGATCTGATGATTAAACATATATGGTTTATGGTATGAACTATATTATGGGGCCTTTCAGTTTATTTGCTTACTTATTTTCATTATTAACTAGTGCAATGCTATGAACCCAGTGGGGAGATGGGAGTCCTCTTTGGTGTTCTTTGGAGGATCAGGGGATGTTTGCTGACATAATTAAGGCAGAATGATGAGGAATTAAGGCAGAATGAAGAGTTTTACAACAAATAAGTCCTGTCTCTGACTCTCATTTCTGTATAGGGCAAAAGAAAACATATGCAAATAGATTTCACCTAAAGTGAACATGGTAGGATAAAATCAAAGAAAAGAGCAAATTTTTTGATCATTTTACAAAGGTTCAATCTTATATTAGTTGTTCTGGCTACACTCATACATTTGTTGTTCAATAAGTATTTTTGAATTGAATTCTCAGGTCCAACACTGTAAGTGGCATAGTAGAAAAAATGGCAAATGGGATAGTAAGCGTCATGCTTTTATGGAATATTTAGGCATGAAGGGAGGTTGCTTATTTATTCTTATTTATTCATTCACTACTTACTTCTATGTGTTATGAAGGAATATTTACAGGGTGATGCAAGTACATAAAAAGGGTACAAACAAAACTAATCTGATACAGTAACACTGACTGAGCAAGTCTATTAAGCCTATTGTTAAAAATAAAAATGGAGCCTTTAGGGAAGTAAGTTTAATTGACGTGGATAGAACAGTTGCTCTTCTCATGATACCTCACTAGGACCTCTCAGGAACAGAGGAAAGAGATGTAAAGAAGACCTTTTGTGCAAAACAGCAAAGAGACCCTATTGCTACTCTTCCTTAGTTTGGAGAGAAGATTGAGATCATTAAGGTCTGCTCCCTACACTCAATTTAGGCACAACTGAAAATAATGGGAAATTCAGAAGGTTGTACTGGTGGGTTATAGGAACTTATGTCAAAGGACTAGAGCTTCAGTACTCAGAATCTTTAGAGATTTAAAGAACAAAAGTCAAATGTATTCTTTTTAATGGCTGAGTAATACTCCATTGTGTATATGTACCACGGCTTTCTTACCCATCCATCTGCTGATGGACGTCTAGGTTGCTTCCATGTCCTGGCTATTATAAACAGTGCTGCGATGAACATTGGGGTATACGTGTCTCTTTCAATTCTGGTTTTCTCAGTGTGTATTCCCAGCAGTGGGATTGCTGGATCATAAGGCAGTTCTATTCCCAGTTTTTTTGAGGAATCTCCATACTGTTCTCCATAGTGGCTGCACTAGTTTGCATTCCCACCAACAGTGTAAGAGGGTTCCCTTTTCTCCACACCCTCTCCAGCATTTATTGCTTGCAGACTTTTGTATAGCATCCATTCTGACTGGCGTGAAATGGTACCTCATAGTGGTTTTGATTTGCATTTCTCTGATAATGAGTGGATGAAACTGGAGCCTATTACACAGAGTGAAGTAAGCCAGAAAGAAAAACACAAATATAGTATACTAACGCATATATATGGAATTTAGAAAGATGGTAACAATAACCCTGTATACGAGACAGCAATAGAGACACTGATGTATAGAACAGTCTTTTGGACTCTGGCAGAGGGAGAGGGTGGGATGATTTGGGAGAATAGCATTGAAATAAGTATAATATCATATATGAAATGAGTCACCAGTCCAGGTTCGATGCCTGATACCAGATGCCTGGGGCTGGTGCACTGGGACGACCCAGAGGGATGGTATGGGGAGGGAGGAGGGAGAAGGGTTCAGGATGGGGAACACATGTATACCTGTGGCAGATTCATTTTGATATATGGCAAAACAAATACAATATTGTAAAGTTAAATAAAATTAAATTAAATTAAAAAAAAGAACTAAAGTCAAGATATATGGTAGCAAAACAGACACAGATGTATAGAACAGTCTTTTGGACTCAGTGGGAGAGGGAGAGGGTCGGATGATTTGGGGGAATGGCATTGAAATGTGTATAATATCATATAAGAAACGAATCGCCAGTCCAGGTTCCATACAGGATGCTTGGGGCTGGTGCATTGGGATGACACGGAGGGATGGTATGAGGAGGCAGGTGGGAGGGGGTTCAGGATAGGGACCACACGTATGCCCATGGTGGAGTCATGTTGATGTGTGGCAGAACCAGTAAAATATTGTAAAGTAATTAGGCTTCAATTAAAATAAATAAATTTAAATTAAATAAAAAAGAAACAGGGTAGAAAAGCTGGCAGCCTCTGTTTTATCCTTTCTTAAGAAAGAAATTTTCTGATAATCATTTTCCTGAAGGCTTTTCTTACATATTTCTTCCTAAATTAAGGGATTTAACATAGGTATAATCAATGTATAGAACACAGAGGTCACTTTATCAATAGCCAATGAATGGCCAGTGCCAGGGCACAAATAAATGAAGATGAGGGTACCATGGTACATAGAGACCACGGTCAGATGAGAAGCACAAGTGAAGAATCCTTTTCTTCTTCCCTCAGCAGAACCTGTTTTAAGAATGGGTGCTCTTATGAGGATATAAGCGAGGAGAACTATTAAAAGGCAGAGGGCTTCCACTAAACTAGCAAAGACCACCAGTACAACGTCATGGATGTAAGTGTCAGTGCAGGACAGAGAGAAGAGAGGGGAGGTGTCACAAAAGAAATGGTTAATTTCACTGGAGCAGAAAGACAGGTGAAAAGTATTAGTGGTGTGAATCCCTGAGCTCATGGTGCCCCCTAAAAACGCTGCAATTGCAAGCTGGCAGCAAATCCTCTTGGACATAATAATGGTGTAAAGCAGGGGTTACAGATGGCTATGTACTGGTCATAAGCCATGACAGTCAAGAGAAAAGACTCTGTGTCCACCAAATAGCAGAAGAAATATAACCGTGCAGCACAGCCATTGTAAGAAATGGTCTTCTTATCAGAAACTAAGTCCACAAGTAACTTGGGGGCAATGACTGAAGAGCAGCAGGCATCTACGAAAGACAAGATGTGGAGAAAAAAGTACATAGGGGTGTGCAAAGGGGGACTGGCTGTGATTAATAAAATCATCCCAAGGTTGCCCATCAGGGTAACAGAGTAGATGGACAGAAACACAGCAAAAAGAGCACTCTGCATTTCTGGGTGGTCACTGAATCCCAAGAGAAAGAACTGTGTCTTCACAGTGCTGTTCTCCACCTCCATTCTCTGCAGGGTTCCTGGAGGTTGGAATTTTGACAGGGTACTGATGTTTATAATAACCTGAAGAGTCAGAAAAAAAATAAATATGAAAACGGCTAAAGTAATTAGAACATTAATTCTAAATCCACTTGGGCATCCTGGTAACCCCTAGGCATATGAACAGTAAGCACTGAAAATATACGTATTCCCAGTTGAACCGATAACTTACCATTTCTATTCCTTAAAGTTACCATTTTCCACATTAAATGACACAGCATCAAACCAGTGGGTGAACTCTAACCTCTGAACCTCTTACTTTCATTTACTCTCTCGTCTTTCACCAATGTGAATGATCATGGTTAATCACATTGCATAGACCAAACTCTGAGAAACTCACTTCTGTTTCACTTTGCAGTATTTTTTTACTTGCACAACAAATTAAAGTATTTCTATTTCAGTTGAAACCTTGCCTAGTTAGAGGAGTCAAAGTACTTTATCTCTCATACATTGAGAAGCACTTTGCTTCTGAGGAACAAAGGAACTTCTAAGAGTTGCTTGTAAAATAGAAAGAGAAAATATTCAGAATTAGTTACTGAGTCAGTAACAGAATTCGTAACTGAATCGTAACTCTACTGCTCAGCAGTTGCAATTCTTTAGGCAGGCCAAGTAATCACTAAGTTTAAGTTTCATCATCATTAGTATGAGAATGACAGTGCCTGTCTCATCAAATTATATGTTAAATGGGTTTTCTTCTACAGATAAATATCTTTAGCATCTCATTGATTCACTGTTCTAAAGTTGGCAACATATTAACAGTAGTTAGTACATCCATTTTTTATTTTTTAGATTATAAACCAAGCTATGGAATCTAATGAGAGAAATTTTCATGCTTGGACAATTACTGAATTAATCCAGGTAATATAATGATAGTATTCAGGAATATTTCAATCTTTAATGATAAATTGTAACAAATGTTTAAGAAAGGTCTCCTACCCACTTCTCTTAATGATGTCTGCATTCTCTTGCCATTGCACTAGTCTACAGCTCTGTAAATTGTAAATAGCCCAGAGAAACACACAAGATACTTGTTTATAGACAGGTACATTTTTTTTCCAGAGACAATTGATTTGCTCTGTAGTGGAAAGGCAGCTTTGTATCTATTATCAATTTATTTGTGAATTACTGATTTATAATATTGTGATTTTTAGAATTATCTTTTGTAACAGTTATAGCATCTTAGTGAATGAAATAAGTAAATTCTTTTACATGTGCACATTTTATATAAGTATAAAATTCATATGTACATATATAGTGAAAGTGAAAGTCGCTCAGTCATGTCCGACTCTTTGTGGCCCCATGGACAATACAATCCATGGAATTCTCCAGGCCAGAATACTGGAGTGGGTAGCCTTTTCCTTCTCCAGGGGATCTTCCCAATCCAGGGATTGATCCCAGATCTCCTGCATTATAGGTGGATTCTTTATCAGTTGAGCCACCAGAGAAGCCCATACATATATATGTATATATATATAACGTATAATGTAATACATATACATATATACATACATATATAGACATTTTATGTCATATATAATGTGTATATATATATATATATCATGCATGTATAATTCTTCCTTAACAACCTACATCACACACAACTCCTACAAGTTCAGCATTTGCATAATATTGGATTTGAATATATTTTCATTTTCATTTTATATACTCTATCTCAGATTATGATCTAACCACATTACCAAAATCTTATCTTCCTGTTTTTTCTCAATTTGTTCCAGATTTTTAATAAAACTGAATGTCTTTTAAAACTTTTTGTACATTTAGAATTAATAGGCATAATGCAACTATTTACCAAGCTATTCTTTCTGTATAGAAAATCAACTATATATATAATTATGATTGCGGATTCTGGATTACTTAATATCTATTTTTCTACATTTGTTCTGTTAGCAAAATTAATAGCTTCCCAGGTCACTGGAGTAGTAAAGAATCTGTCTGCCAATGCAGGAGATGAAAGAGATAAATTAGAGTAAATGTGAAAATCTGGCATGGATATATTGCCATCTTATAATTTTCAAAGTGCTTTCTCATCTAACTTAATTCTCACAGCTCTTTAAAATATGTTGACCACCTCTACTGAAAAGGAACTGATGATTTCAACCCAGTTAACAATCCAGGAGTGCGTAACTTTGCAATCAAAGAGTCAGGGCCAGAGTTTGGACATTCTGGACCACTGGGCACTCTTCAATAAATGCTACCTCCCCAGAAATGGAAATGTTAGAGACAGTGGTACTCAAAAGATTAGCATAACTAAGACAGTTATTCCCCAAAACTCAATGTGCTGAATTGGATATAGGTATATTAGCTTAAAGCTAGCATAAATCTTGACTTAGCGTATGTGCTCTAAAGGTTTACATCTTTTGACACAGTATCAGAGAAGATGTGCTGTGGTGGTTGAAAGCATGGACGATAAAGCCAGTGTGTCTGGCTCTTCCATCTCATATTTGTATGACTTCAGCAAAATTTCAACAACTATATGGTTTCATGTTATGATATGTAAATTACATATTATAGTGACACTTGTCTACAGGGTAATGATGACGATTAAATGAGCTAATATGGGTATTTTCAGTAGTGTTTTTCACACAGTGAATATTCAATGTGTGATGTGTGTGTGCTTAGTGTGTCCACCTCTTGGCAACCCCATGGATTGTTGCTCATGAAGCTCCTCTGTCCATGGAATTTTCCAGGCAATAATGCTGGCTTGGGTTGCCATTTCCTCCTCCAGGGGATCTTCCCAACCCAGGGATCAAACTCAAATTTCTTCTGCCTCCTGCATTGACAGGTGGATGCTTTACCACTGCACCACCTTGGAAGCTAATATTATTAAGCTATTGAGACAAGTTTGAACTTCTTGAGAAATTAATACTTATTATTTTATTATCAACCAAGATTCCTTTTCCCTCTAAGCAAAGGGTTAAGCAAAGAAGGAAAGCATCACTGATCTACTAGTTAATTCATTGGAATTATACTTTTATGAAATACAGATGGCTTCCTCCTTAGGAAATATTATCTCTCCTTGAATGATAGCCTATCTGCTTTGTTCTGCAAACATAGAGACAAGATTGTCTATTGACTAAGGAGTGGAGCAATTAACACTCTCAAGGCAATGGCACCCCACCCCAGTACTCTTGCCTGGAAAATCCCATGGATGGAGGAGCCTGGTGGGCTCCAGTCCATGGGGTCGCTAAGAGTCGGACACGACTGAGCGACTTCACTTTCACTTTTCACTTTCATGCATTGGAGAAGGAAATGGCAACCCACTCCAGTGTTCTTGCCTGGAGAATCCCAGGGACGGGGGAGCCTGGTGAGCTTCTGTCTATGGGGTCGCACAGAGTCGGACACGACTGAAGCGATTTAGCAGCAGCAGCAGCAGCAGCAGAAGGCAAGAAAAAGATACAATTATATCATTTCTGAGGAGAAGGCAATGGCGCCTCACTCAGGACTCTTGCCTGAAAAATCCCATGGACAGAGGAACCTGGTGGGCTGCAGTACATAGGGTCGTTAAGAGTTGGACACGACTGAGCGATTTCACTTTCACTTTCATTCATTGGAGAAGGAAATGGCAACCCACTCCAGTGTTCTTGCCTGGAAATCCCAGGGATGGGGGAGCCTGGTGGGCTGCCGTCTATGGGTTTGCACAGAGTCGGACATGACTGAAGCGACTTAGCAATAGCAGCATATCTTTTCTGAGCTATTCTTTCTTTTTTAATAATGAAAAATGAATATTCAAAAGTGAAAGTGAAAGTGAAGTGTTGTCTGACTCTTTGAGACCCTATGGACTGTAGCCTACCAGGCTCCTCCATCCATAGGATTCTCTAGGCAAGAGTACTAGAGTGGGTTGCCATTTTATTCTCCAGGGGATCTTCCTGAACCAGGGATCAACTTGGGGTCTCCTGCACTGTAGGTGGAGACATCAAATAAAGAGACTCATCTTCGTGGACAATGTTTAAATAAGCTTGAGGCTTTGACCATGAGAAACAAAACTTCTTTGCTGAGGTGTTTTTCTGCCAAACCTCGTATTTCTATTCACAGGTGTAGAGGACGTGAAGAGAACAATTTATATAGAGAACATTAAGTGTAATAGTATTTCAAGTTTATTACACACTTCAAGTCTGAAAGAAAATTTCAAGATTGAAAATAGAAATATAAAAGCTTCATAGAACAAAAGGAAAGGGAAAATAATACAGGAAATAAAAAACAGACACCATTTAGGAGCCAACTACTATGTTTCTATGTACTTGGCAGGTGAGCATGAAAAGAGGATTTTGGAAGAGTTTAGCAAAATTATCTATTCTTGCAGGAATTTCTCTTTGTTGATACTAGTCACTGCTTATTTTTTTTTCTACTCCCTTAAAAACATTCTTCTAACACCACCCCAGTACTGTTACTTGGGTGTTCATAATTGATGACATGATTCCAATACTGTAAGAGAAGATGGATAATATAATAAATAGATTGAGTCAGCCTTAATGGATATGCACATGCTTTAAAAAGAAATAATAGGTGATTAGAACAGTGTGAAAAAGCAAGAGAGTTCCAGAAAAACATCTATTTCTGTTTTATTGACTATGCCAAAGCCTTTGACTGTGTGGATCACAATAAACTGTGGAAAATTCTGAAAGAGATGGGAATACCAGACCACCTGACCTGCCTCGTGAGAAATCTGTATGCAGGTCAGGAAGCAAGAGTTAGAACTGGACATGGAACAAGAGACTGGTTCCAAATAGGAAAAGGAGTTCATCAAGGCTGTATATTGTCACCCTGCTTATTTAACTTATATGCAGAATACATCATGAAAAACCCTGGGCTGGAAGAAGAACAAGCTAGAATCAAGATTGCTGGGAGAAATATCAATAACCTCAGATATGCAGATGACACCACCCTTATGGCAGAAAGTGAAGAGGAACTCAAAAGCCCCTTGATGAAAGTGAAAGTGGAGAGTGAAAAAGTTGGCTTAAAGCTCAACATTCAGAGAACGAAGATCATGGCATCCGATTCCATTGCTTCATGGGAAATAGATAGGGAAACAGTGGAAACAGTGTCGGACTTTATTTTTTGGGGCTTCAAAATCACTGCAGATGGTGATTGCAGCCATGAAATTAAAAGACACTTACTCCTTGGAAGGAAAGTTATGACCAACCTAGATAGCATATTCAAAAGCAGAGACATTACTTTGCCAACAAAGGTCCGTCTAGTCAAGGCTATGGTTTTTCCAGTAGTCATGTATGGATGTGAGCTTTGGACTGTGAAGAAAGCTGAGGGCCGAATAATTGATGCTTTTGAACTGTGGTGTTGGAGAAGACTCTTGAAAGTCCCTTGGACTGCAAGGAGATCCAACAAGTCCATTCTGAAGGAGATCAGCCCTGGGATTTCTTTGGAAGGAATGATGCTAAAGCTGAAACTCCAGTACTTTAGCGACCTCATGCAAAGATTTGACACATTGGAAAAGACTGAGGCTGGGAGGGATTGGGGGCAGGAGGAGAAGAGGATGACAGAGGATGAGATGGCTGAATGGCATCACTGACTCGATGGACGTGAGTCTGAGTGAACTCCAGGAGTTGCTGATGGACAGGGAGGCCTGGCATGCTGTGATTCATGGGGTCACAAAGGTCAAACAGGACAGAGTGACTGAACTGAACTGAACTGAACTGAATATTTAGATTCTTAATCGGAGTCCAATATAGTGAGAATTGTTTTAATATCATGTGTTAAATGTTTGGGCTTTTTTGCTGCTATTGTTTTTGTTAGACGTATCTTGATCAGTTAAAAGTTGTGTTACTCAGGGAATATTTATTATCAAGCTATCAGTTTCTACATGTAAAATAAGTGAGTATGAACTTAAAAGAACTTAAAATCCCACCTAGTTCTAATACCCTGGGATTAAGGTACGAGCACTATCTTTTTCATTCACCTTCTCTCTATACTGTGTCAGCAGTGGTCCATTTTTCATGGGAAAATTCAATTTTGATACTTAAAAGAGAGAAATTGACCTACTGCAATATTTTTTAGTAATGTCATTTGAATGGCCTTCTGTGGTCGTCGACGAAATTTGTGCTTCCCTCAGGAAGACTGCTGTTCCCTAGGATGATTCAAGACTTTTTATATTTCTCTGAGGATTTTGAGACTAGTTTTCTGATTTCACATCAGATCCCAGGAACACACACTGATACCTAATTCCCAGTGTGAATATTTACCTGCGTAATTACAGCTCTACTGAGGAATTGTTTAAACACAAAATTAAGTGATGTCATATGTCTTTCTACACGTTAACAATGTCTCAGGGAAACATATTAGTATATTGTGGCTCACAAAATGGTATGTTATTATATTTAAAATTGTATTATATATTTGCTATCTAATTTTATTTAACCTGCTCAAAGCAATTTATCAAACAATTAACAGGCTGTACTAGGATGGTGGAATAAACTGGTATAGCCTTAAATTGGTGCAGTGATGCTCAGGCCAAAGCTGTGGCAGCATCTTTGAGGAAGAAGAGCAGGAAGAGAAAGACTCTGAGTTCAGGAGCTTCTGATGATTCAGTGACAATGGACTCTCCCACAGGAGTACTTTCTACCATATGTCATGTCTGGGAAACCAAATGACAAATTTTGTGTTTCTTCTGGAAAAAAAAAAAAAAAGAATAAGGGAGAAAACATGTTTATATTAACTTCAGAAAATTATAGGCATCAAACACAGTCTTTTTTTTTTTTTTTGGCTTTATTTTTATTGAACACTCTTTAAAATGCAATCATCAAATAATTCAAAATATTCAATATCCCAGTGGATCCCACTGACTTTAAAAGACAAAATTCAAGTATGAGCAGAAATCAATGTAATTCCAAACTTTAATCTATCAATAAATTGAGCTGATGAATTCAGTTAGATATGTTGTTGGACCTTGAAACATAATCAGTGATCTAATTTAGAGCCTAATGGAGATCAACTCTTTCTTTGGGAAATGTCGTAAGTCTGCCAAAGTAGGGTGGCAGCTTTTATGATCCTATATCAGATCAGATCAGATCAGTCACTCAGTCGTGTCTGACTCTTTGCGACCCCGTGAATTGCAGCACGCCAGGCCTCCCTGTCCATCAGCAACTCCCGGAGTTCACTCAGACTCACATTCATCGAGTCAGTGATGCCATCCAGCCATCTCATCCTCTGCAATCCCCTTCTCTTCCTGCCCCCAATTCCTCCCAGCATCAGAGTCTTCTCCAATGAGTCAACTCTTTGCATGAGGTGGCCAAAGTACTGGACTTTCAGCTTTAGCATCATTCCTTCCAAAGAAATCCCAGGGCTGATCTCCTTAAGAATGGACTGGTTGGATCTCCTTGCAGTCCAAGGGACTCTCAAGAGTCTTCTCCAACACCACAGTTCAAAGGCATCAATTCTTCGGTGCTCAGCCTTCTTCACAGTCCAACTCTCACATCCATACATGACCACAGGAACAACCATAGCCTTGACTAGATGAATCTTTGTTGGCAAAGTAATGTCTCTGCTTTTGAATATGCTATCTAGATTGGTCATAACTTTCCTTCCAAGGAGTAAGCTTCTTTTAATTTCATGGCTGAAGTCACCATCTTCAGTGATTTTGGAGCCCAGAAAAATAAAGTCTGACACTGTTTCCACTGTGACTCTATCTATTTGCCATGAAGTGATGGGACTGGATGCCATGATCTTCGTTTTCTGAATGTTGAGCTTTAAGCCAACTTTTCACTCTCCACTTTCACTTTCATCAAGGGGCTTTTTAGTTCCTCTTCACTTTCTGCCATAAGGGTGGTGTCATCTGCATATCTGAGGTTATGGATATTTCTCCTGGCAATCTTGATTCTAGCTTGTGTTTCTTCCAGCCCAGGGTTTCTCATGATGTACTCCGTATATAAGTTAAATAAGCAGGGTGACAATATACAGCCTTGACGAACTCCTTTTCATATATAATCCAAGCTAATTGTTTTATCAGTTATCAGTCACATAAATCTGCAGTAGGTTTGTACAATTCCCTTGTTGGGGAGTATGACCCATCTCTTTGAAATTAGTGGCTCATAAGGACAGTTACATTTCGAATTGTGCAGAATATACAAAAGAGAAATTCAATATATGCTCAAGATCATCACCATTTTTACCTATCAAATTAATAAAGGTATTTAATTAATTACAATAATATAGGTCAGTATCAATAAGGACCGGGAAAGATGTAACTCTGGTATACATTTTTCTGGAAAGCCACTGGTAACATATTTCCCAAGTCTTAGCCTTGAAAACCATAAAAGCTAGATGATTTTTTAATGAGTTTTTTTTTTTTCTTGACAGTGAAAATGGATCTCCCTGTCATGTCCAACTCTTTGTGACCCCATGGGATGTAGCCTGCCAGGCTCCTCTGTTCATGGTATTCTCCAGGCAAGAATATAGGAGTGGGTAGCCATTCCTTTCTCCAGGAGATCTTCCCAACCCAGGGATCGAACCCAGGTCTCCCACATTGCAGGTGGACTTATTATTTGTTAGTTATTAAAAGAAATAATTAAATACATTTTTATAAAATTGAGAAAAAACTATCTCCAAAGCTACAATTTAACGTTGTTTAGAATTCTAACTATAGGGAAAGTCAACAGTAAAAAAATAGAACTTTTTTTTTTAAACTATGGGGCATCATATCTTGCATAGAAAATTATCATGTTATTTAAAATTATGGTTTTGCATATTTAAAAATATAGTTAATTAAAAAAATAAAGATATCAAATTGCACATGTAGTGTATATATGCATATGTAAGTCAAGATGTATATGTAGAGGTATGAATGCACAGAGATATCATATGTTATCACTCTCATTTGGCTACAAACCTAAAAAGATAACTCCTTTATCCATATTAAGAAAGGCAAGTAAAAACTTCCCCAAGGTCTCTCATGTACTTCAGGGCAGTTTCTATGTGAGTAGGATTTATCATTCAGACATTTTCCTGAGGAAAAAAGCAAATGAAAATCGAGCAATTTTATTCTCTGCTCTCCTTTCTAGCAGCAGGAGAATTATACATGCTTTCATATATATAGTAATGAGATTGAGTCAAGTACTGGAAATCTTGGTATTCGGTATAACTGATGTCTTCTCCACGCATGCATGCCAAATCACTCAGTCATGTCTGACTCTCTGAGACCCCATGGACTGTGGCCCGTCAGGCTCCTCTGTCCATGGGATTCTCCAGGCAAGAATACTGGAAAGGGTTACCATGCTCTCCTCCAGGGATCTTCCCGACCCTGTGATTGAACCCAAGTCTTTTACTTCTCTTGCACTGGCAGGTGAGTTCTTTACCACTCGTGACACCTGGGAAGTGCGTATTTCTCCATACCTTGAACTAATTTCTTTAAAATTAAAAATTCTCCAATTCCTTAAATTGAAAACATATCACTTTCCTGAAGTCATACTCCTTTTTATTGCCTGACCAAACAACAAATCAAAGCAAAACAAAAACAAATTGTAGCAACAGTAGCAAGGAAAATTGAGAGATTTGCCTACTTCAGAGTTAAAACAGAAAAATCAACTTGGAAAATTGCCTTCCTTAAGTTTTTGACTAAGAAGAAGAAGCTAATCCATGATAAACCCATAGCTTCATCATTTTATGCCCTCTTTATTCTTAGTAATATTTCTTGTTCTAAAGTCTACTTTCTACTTTGTTTTATATCAATATATTCATGCATGAGATACTTTCTGCCATTGTATATTTAACTCAATACATTATCATAATTGAGATTTTTTTAGAAGCAGTTTAAGTCACTCATTTTAGAGGCATGTGAGTTTAAAAAATGAGGAACATCGATGTAAGTTATACTCTACAGCAGCTATAGGAGTTACCAAAAATGAATTGAAATCTAAAGGTAAATAATATAAGAGTATGGAATTTTACATCAGTATTTATTGAAGAGCATCAATGCCTATAGTGTTGCCATATAAAATAATTCTCTTGATTATGCCACACACTCATTTTTAAATCACGATCAGAGGACTGAAGTAATATGTATTTCCATTTTTTCAGAATAAGAAGAAAGGAACTGTGACTCTGAATTAATCAAAAAAATTAGTCATCCTTTGTCAAGATAGAGAAGAAACATGAAAATTTATGCCCTGAAAATGGATTATTTATTACTGATTTGAGTAAAGGTTAATTTAACATTTCTGCTACTTTCCACTGATATTCTAGTTAATGTAAATATCAAGTAAGCAATGATTTGTAGAAGAATATATTTTATTTATGAATATATAAAATAATGTTTGTTATCACTACATATCAAAATGTTAACCAGAAAAAAGTGATTTACATAATTCATCCTTGTAAGTTTGAAATCATATAAGCATTTGAAATTACCTCATTGAACTGTTTTCAAGTTTTGACTTCATCCTCATGAAAAAAAATTATTTCTCTTAATATTTTTCTCAAAAGATTTGGAATTTCATTCAGACACAAAGATTATAGAACAGAAAAGAGATGTGTAAGTAATTCTAGCAAAACTGATGAGGCAACAGATGAAAGAAAATATAAATATGATTGCTAATTTCAAATTAGATGTATGTGCCTATGAGGGTGAAAGTGAAAGTTGCTCAGTCATGTCCAATTCTTTGGGACCCCATGGACCACAGTTCCTGGAATTCTCCAGGCCAGAATACTGGAGTGGGTAGCCTTTCCCTTCTCCAGTGGATCTTCCCGACCCAGGAATCGAGCCTAAATTTCCTGCTTTGCAGGTGGATTCTTTACCAACTGACCTATCAGCTGCTAAGTCACTTCAGTCGTGTCCGACTCTGTGTGACTCCATGGACAGCAGCCCACCAGGCTCCCCTGTCCCTGGGATTCTCCAGGCAAGAACACTGGAGTGGGTTGCCATTTCCTTCTCCAATGCATGAAAGTGAAAAGTGAAAGTGAAGTCGCTTAGTCGTGTCCGACTCTTAGCGACCCCATGGACTGGAGCCTACCAGGCTCCTCCGTCCATGGGATTTTCCAGGCAAAAGTACTGGGGTGGGGTGCCATTGCCTTCCCCGTGACCTATCAGGGAAGCCCTTAAATATTACATTGCTTAGAGGAAAATGTAAGCCTCCCTGATATACACAACCATATAGATTAGATTATTTCTATGTTTAGATTATACTTAAAAATTAGAGCTATTTTAAAGCAATGTTCAAGTCCCAGGAAAGCTATTAGCTCCAATTTTTACAGCAAATGTACTCAGTTGTTTTATGGGAGACTTTCTAGAGAGTCCTGTTAAGGAGAACTAAGATACAGGCTTGATCAAACTGCCATGTGAAGTAAGAATATATGTATAATGATTGGTAAGTGATAGACAGGCAACACAACACATACAACACATATAAAGTATCTTTGTTTTGTTCTCAGTATTTCAAGAAGCAAGCTAATTTTCTTAAGCCTCTTGTAAATTCTTTCATTCTCTATACTGAAACTTTCTTCCAAAATAAGTTAGAATTGTAGCTACAATGTATGCAAAATTTTATTTCTTCAAGCACCTAGCAAGATATCTTGTAGGCACATGACATAAAATAATAGCTTAAACTATGTTTGAAACATTGACACTTGACCACTATGTTCTTTCAGTTCAGCTCAGTTCAGTCGCTCAGTCTTTTCTGACTGTTAGCGACCCCATGGACTGCAGCACCCCAGGCCTCCCTGTCCGTCACCAACTCCCGGAGTTTCCTCAAACTCATGTCCATCGAGTCGGTGTTGCCATTCAGCTATCTCTGGATCAGACGACAGCCTCTGTCGTCCCCTTCTCCTCCTGCTCCTAGTCCTTCACAGCATCAGGGTCTTTTCCAATGAGTCAACTCTTCGCATGAGGTGGCCTAAGTATTGGAGTTTCAGCTTCAGCATCAGTCCCTCCAATGAACACCCAGGACTGAACTCCTTTAGAATGGACTGGGTGGATCTCCTTGCAGTCCAAGGGACTCTCAAGAGTCTTCTCCAACACCACAGTTCAAAAGCATCAATTCTTTGGTGCTCAGCTTTCTTCACAGTCCAACTCTCTCTTCCAAGTAAAACTTAGGTCATTCTCTTTTATTTCTCTTTAAAAATCTGTCTATCCTTCAAGGCCAAGTAAAAGATGCATGATAGCCATCAATGATTTTGTACAGTCTCTTCCCACCAACTGTATTTTGATATTAACTAACACCACTGGCTTGGGAGTTTCCTGAAAGTAAAACTATATGTTTCCCTGTCATCTATTCACTAAATTTAAAGTATAAAATTGGTCACTTATTTAAGACTACCTGTTAGTCATCAGGAAAAAAAGGAATAACAGAACTAGAGTTTACAGCACATGTACAATATGTTTGATATATTATCTGTATTCTTTTGTTCTATATACCACTTTATGAACAAAATCATATTAAACTGGTTTTGTACATCATGACTGAGTCAGGTCAATCTATCTTCTCTGACTCAGTCAGAACCAGGGATAGTCTCCTGATCTAAAATTCATATTTTTCCATTGTGGTTTTTGTTTTTCAAATCTAAAGTTATTTTCTGGTGAATTTTTGACATAATCCATTGAAAATCAGAAAAGTGTTCTTTAATAACCAAAGTAAATATTTAGAAGTTACATGCCTTCAATGTAAAAACAATTTTGTTTTCATTAGTTTGCTGACTGTGTCCTTGACGTCCTTATTTCTCAGACTGTATACTGGGGGACTCAACATGGGGATGACCACCATGTAAAACATAGACGCCACTTTGACTGTGTGCCTGGAGTGTGTGGAGCTGGGCACAGAGTAGAGGAAGAGGATGGTGCTGGGGAAGATGCCAAGGGCGATCAGGCGGGAGGCGCAGGTGGAGAAGGCTTTGCGACGACCACCAGCTGATTGCATCTTCAAGGTGGTGACAACAATGAACATGCAAGATGTGAGAGTGACGGGCAATGTGATCATCTCATTAAAGGTGGCGACAGTGAAAAGTAGCCGCTGGCTGAGATAAGAATCAGAATAAGAGAGGGAAATCAAGGAAGAAAGCTCACAGAAGACCTGATTGATTGTGTTGAAACCGTGAAAAGATAATTTGACAGCAGAACACGTGAGAGTCAAGAAGCAAGCTACTCCCCATGCATATGACACGACCACTAACATGGCACAAAGTCTCTGGGACATGACGACTGTGTAGAGCAGAGGGTTGCAAATAGCCACAAAGCGGTCATAGGCCATCACAGCAAACAGAGTTAATTCAGTCACCACAAAGGTGCAAACGAGAAAGAACTGCACCATACATCCCCAAAATGAAATGCTCTGTCTTCTGCAAGTAGGTTCACCAGTGTCTTGGGAGGAATGATGGAAGAATAGCAGAAATCCACAAATGAGAGGTGGCTGAGAAAGAAGTCCATGGCGGTGTGCAGTTTGGGGTTAACTTTGCTGATGACCATCATCCCAAGGTTCCCTGCTATGCTGAGGTTGTAGATGGCCACAAATACCAGGAAGAGAGGGGCTTGCAGTTCTGGGTAGTCTGAGAAACCCAAGAGGGCCAATGTAGCCCCAATGGTTATATTTCTCTTGGTCAGAGACATTCTTCATGATGGACAGATCTGAACATCAGTCTTGGAAATAATATATTAGGAGAGTGACTGACACATCTATTTGCTATGTAATGATGGGACCAGGTGCCATGATCTTCGTTTTCTGAATGTTGAGCTTTAAGCCAACTGTTTCACTCTCCACTTTCACTTTCATCAAGAGGCTTTTGAGTTCCTCTTCACTTTCTGCCATAAGGGTGGTATCATCTGCATATCTGAGGTTATTGATATTTCTTCCAGCAATCTTGATTCCAGCTTGTGCTTCTCCCAGGCCAGCGTTTCTCATTATGTACTCTGCATAGAATTTAAATAAGCAGGGTGACAATACAGTACTTGGATGCAATCTCAAAAACGACAGTATGATCTCTGTTCGTTTCCAAGGCAAACCATTCAATATCACAGTAATTCAAGTCTATGCACCAACCAGTAACGCTGAAGAAGCTGAAGTTGAATGGTTCTATGAAGAGCTACAATACCTTTTAGAACTAACACCCCCAAAAGCTCAATATACATACAGTTTATATACCAGTTTTTATTGATTTATCTAATAAAAATAAATATAACTTATAATACATAAATGATAGTGAGAGACAAAAGAATAAATAGTTCCAGGCCTCAAAGATTTCACTGAAACACACATAAAGTATCTTCCTAGGGTCGCACAGAGTCGGACACGACTGAAGTGACTTAGCAGCAGCAGCAGTGCCAGTGAGTACCTACATGTTGTCAAAATGTAATCTTGGTATAATGTTGAGAGGTTAACAGTAATAACCACTGTTCAACTTGAGGAAACTGAGAAATTAAGAAGTTTGTGTTACTTGTCAAATTAAAAAATGAGAGTCAAATTGCCTATCCTGGTTTTCATAAACTCCAATGTAGTGCTTTCTAACGTTAGTATAGACACACAGAGAGATGCTTCATTGAGCAAGTGAGTTTAATGTAGAAATTTACATAAATCATAATGGTAGCACAAATAAAGTATCAGTGACACATATGAGCCAAGGTTGAAGGAAGAAATAAAGTTTAAACACATAAAGGAAGGGTGAACAAAGGTCATTTCATCAAGACACAGAAAAGAAATGTACACAGAGGTTAGAAGTCCACCTATGAGTCACAGTAAGCATTTAATGCATATTTTTAAAGTAAGCCAGAAGAAAGTAATTAAAAGTGAGAAAAGAGGCAAAAGTCAGCAATGCTGCTATTCATAACAATGGTTATTAAATAATTACATATATAGAGGTACCTGATGGTCTATAGTCCGTGGGGTCCCAAAATATCCGAACCTAACTTAGTGACTAAACAACAACCAACCAATACCTACACATATATAATATATCAATATATCTACATAATATGTAGGCATATACATTTGTAAGCATACAGACATAGCTGGGAGATATTATAGGTTTGGTATATTCACTTTATTGTGATAAGGCAAATTAGGCTTCCCTGGTGGCTCAGACAGTAAAGAGTCTGCCTGCCCTGCAGGAGACCCTGGTTTGATCCCTGGGTCAGGAAGATGCCCTGCAGAATGAAACAGCTACCCACTCCAGTATTCTTGCCCAGAAAACCCCATAGATGGAGGAGCATGGCAGGCTACAGTCCGTGGGGCCACAAAGAGTTGGACACGACTGAGCGATTTCACTTTCTCTTGCCAATAAGGCAAATATTAATAAAGCAGGTCAAACACATTTTCAGTGTGCATATGTCTAAGTATGCACACTTAAATACTATGTCTAATAAATGTCCATGTATGGGGACTTCCCTAGTGGTCTAGTGGTTAGGAATCCACGGTCCTTTTCAGGGGACCTGTGCTTGGTCCCTTGTGGGGCAACTAAGATACCACAAGCCACAGGGAACTAAACCCAAACACCACAACTAGAGAAGTCCACATGCCACATAGGAGACCCAGCACAGCCAAAATAAAGTAAAATCATTTAAAAACTTTATGCAAATCAATAAAAACAAAAAAATATACATATCCTAGTTGAAAAATACATTACAGTGCTAACCACCATCTAAACCTTCAGTGAGTTATCATCTTTTTCAATAGTAACATCAGAGATGGCAGATCACCATAACTTACACAGTAATGAAAAAGTTTAAAACATTGCCAAAATTACCAAAATGTGACATGTGGCAGAGACATGATGAGCAAATGTTGCTGGAACAATAGTGCTAATAGACTTGCTTGATGCAGGGTTGCCACAAATCTTCAATCTGTAAAGATGCAGTATCTGCAAAGCACAATACTGTCAAGTGCAATGGACAATATATATCTATGCACACACACACACACACACACACACACACACACATATACACATACATAAACAGATGATCAAATATGTGTTAGGGATATTCCTAGGCTATTTTCACTTGACATGTAATTTAATTTCCCTAAAATTTCTGTAATGTAATTATTATCGATATTTCTATTATTCATATGTGAAGATACATGATACCCCCAAACCACTGGACACTGCAATGAAAAAACAAAATATAATAAAGGAAGTAAGAACAAAACAATAAAAAGATTATATATATTTATATTTATCTACACATATGGAATCTTACTCTCTGTAAAAACTGACAAATGTGTGTTCCTTATTGTAAAATAACAGGTGTTCAATTGTGAAATGAATCATAGTCCCCATTAAGTTCAGTTCAATTCGTGTCTGACTCTTTGCGACCCCATGAATCACAGCATGCCAGGCCTCCCTGTCCATCACCAACTCCCGGAGTTCACTCAGACTCACGTCCATTGACTCAGTGATGCCATCCAGCCATCTCATCCTCTGTCGTCTTCTTCTCCTCTTGCCCCCAATCCTTTCCAGCATCAAAGTCTTTTCCAATGAGTCAACTCTTCGCATGAGGTGGCCAAAGTATTGGAATTTCAGCTTTAGCATCATTCCTTCCAAAGAAATCAAGGGATGATCTCCTTCAGAATGGACTGGTTGGATCTCCTTGCAGTCCAAGGGAGTCTCAAGAGTCTTCTCCAATACCACAGTTCAAAAGCATCAATTATTCGGCGCTCAGCTTTCTTCACAGCCCAATGCTCACATCCATACATGACCACTGGATAAACCATAGCCTTGAATAGACGGACCTTTGTTGGCAAAGTGATGTCTCTGCTTTTGAAAATGTTATCTAGGTTGGTCATAACTTTCCTTCCAAGGAGTAAGTGTCTTTTAATTTCTTGGTTGCAGTCACCATCTGCAGTGATCTTGGAGCCCCCAAAAATAAAGTCCGACGCTGATTCCACTGTTTCCCTACTTATTTCTCATGGAGTGATGGGACTGGATGCCATGATCTTGGTTTTCTGAATGTTGAGCTTTAAGCCAACTTTTTCACTCCCCACTTTCACTTTCATCAAGATACTTTTTAGTTCCTCTTCACTTTCTGCCGTACGGGTGGTGTCATCGGCATATCTGAGGTTATTGATATTTCTCCCAGCAATCTAGATTCCAGCTTGTGCTTCTTCCAGCCCAGGGTTTCTCATGATGTACTCTGCATATAAGTTAAATAAGCAGGGTGACAATATACAGCCTTGACATACTCCTTTTCCTATTTGGAACCAGTCTGTTGTTCCATGTTCAGTTCTCACTGTTGCTTCCTGACCTGCACACAAATTTCTCCAGAGGCAGGTCAGGTGGTCTGGTATTCCCATCTCTTTCAGAATTTTCCACAGTGTATTGTGATCCACATAGTCAAAAGCTTTGACATAGTCAATAAAGCAGAAATATATGTTTTTCTAGAACTCTCTTGCTTTTTGCATGATCCTGCAGATGTTGGCAATTTGATCTCTGGTTCCTCTGCCTTTTCTAAAACCAGCTTGAACATCAGGAAGTTCATGGTTCACATATTGTTGAAGCCTGGCTTGGAGAATTTTGAGCATTACTTTATTAGCGTGTGAGATGAGTGCAATTGTGCGGTAGTTTGAGCATTCTTTGGCATTGTCTTTCTTTGGGATTGGAATGAAAACTGAACTTTTCCAGTCCTGTAGCCACTGCTGAGTTTTCCAAATTTACTGGCATATTGAGTGCAGCACTTCCACAGCGTCATCTTTCAGGATTTGTAATAGCTCAACTGGAATTCCATCACCTCCACTAGCTTTGTTTGTAGTGATGCTTTCTAAGGCCAACTTGGCTTCACATTCCATAATGTCTGGCTCTAGGTCAGTGATCACACCATCGTGATTATCTGGGTTGTGAAGATCTTTTTTGTACAATTCTTCTGTGTATTCTTGCCACCTTTTCTTAATATCTTCTGCTTCTGTTAGGTCCATACAATTTCTGTCCTTTATCGAGCCTATCTTTGCATGAAATGTTCCTTTGGTATCTCTGATTTTCTTGAACAGATCTCTAGTCTTTCCCATTCTGTTGTTTTCCTTGATTTCTTTGCATTGATCACTGAGGAAGGCTTTCTTATCTCTTCTTGCTATTCTTTGGAACTCTGCATTCAGATGTTTATATCTTTCCTTTTCTCCTTTGCTTTTTGCTTCTCTTCTTTTCATAGCTATTTGAAAAGCCTTCCCAGACAGCCATTTTGCTTTTTTGCATTTCTTTTCCATGGAAATGGTCTTGATCCCTGTCTCCTATACAATGTCATGAACCTCATTCCATAGTTCATCAGGCACTCTATCTACCAGATCTAGGCTCTTAAATCCATTTCTCACTTCCACTGTATAGTCATAAGGAATTTGATTTAGGTCATACCTGAATGGTCTAGTGGTTTTCCCTACTTTCTTCAATTTCTGTCTGAATTTGGCAATAAGGAGTTCATGATCTGAGCCACAGTCAGCTCCTGGTCTTGTTTTTTGCTGACTGTATATAGTGTCTCCATGTTTGGCTACAAAGAATATAATCAATCTGACTTCAGTGTTGACCATCTGGTGATGTCCATGTATAGAGTCTTGTCTTGTGTTGTTGGAAGAGGGTGTTTGTTATGACCAGTGCATTTCCTTGGCAAAACTCTATTAATCTTTGCTCTGCTTAACGGATGTTAAAATCAAATGTGATACTTAGTCTATTACACTAATGAAAGTCTAAGAGAAAATTAAATTTGTGCATTTTAACAGTCCAGTATACTGTCCAATTTAAAATATTTTATATAGCATCAAAGCAAAGAAGTAGGCTGCACATTTTGAAATATTTTCAATCAATCCTAAACTTGTAAATTGAAAAGGCACAAAGATAAGAGAATTAAAAAGACTCACTCATAGCTATTCACATCTTGACTGTTCTTTTCACTCCAACACTGAAACGCATCATTACCCTTTCATCAGCCTCCAATTTCTAACCCTGAGCCCTGCTAGGAAAATATTCTCTAGGTTAATATTTTGGAGCTCACCACTTTTCTGAGCACTTCTTTCACATCCTTGTTCCTCAGACTATAGATCAGGCGGTTCAGCATGGGGCTCACTACACTGTAGAACACTGTGCCCACTTTTTTCAGTGCCCATGCTGCTGCGAGAGTGGGATGGCAACAAATGAAAAGGACTGTTCTGTGAAAGACGATGATGGCAGCGAAGTGGGAAGCACACGTGGAAAAGCTTTGCATCTGTTGTGTGTTGAGCGCATCCTCAGGATGATGATGAGAATAAACAAGTCGGATGTGAGGATGACCACAATGGTGATAACCTCATTGAAAGTAGGCACAATGTATAGCACCAATTGATTCACGGTGACATCAGAGCAAGCAAGAGACAAGAGAGCAGGAAGATCACAAAAGAAGTGGTTGATCACATTTGATCTGTAGGATGGGATCTGAAGAGCTAAACACAAGTGAATCACAGAACATACAGTAGTATTGAGATAGCAACAAGACACCAAATCCACGCAGAGATTTTGGGACATGGTGACCATGCACAGCAGTGGGTCACAGATGGCCACAAAGCAGTCATAGGCCATCACTGCCGGCAGAATGACCTCAGTTATCCCCAAAGTGCAAAACAGGTAGAATTGCACAGTGCATTCCAGGAAGGAATGTCTTCATTTAAGATGTTAGCTAACATCTTTGGCGTGATAGTAGTGGAGTAAGAGAAATCCACGAAGGACAAATGGCTGAGGAATAAGTACATGGGGGTGGAGTCTCGAGCTGACCTGAATGAGAACAATCATGCCCAGGTTTCCCCAGACTGTGACTCTATAGATGGAAAGAAACAGCAGGAAGAGGAAGACTGAGCTCAGGGGCATCTGAGAATCCAAGGAGGATGAAGTCTGTCACAAGAGCGCAGTTTTCCTTGTTCATGTCCTCACTTTACCATGGTTGCAGAAAAATATTAATAGTTATTCTCCATGAGATCATCCCCAATTTAGTTTTGACTGTCTCCTAAAAGGGGAGAAGGCAATGGCAACCCACTCCAGTATTCTTGCCTGGAAAATCCCATGGACAGAGGAGCCTGGTAAGCTGCAGTGCATGGAGTCTCTAAGAGTTGGACATGACTGAGCAGCTTCACTTTCACTTTTCACTTTCATGCATTGGAGAAGGAAATGGCAACCCACTCCAGTGTTATTGCTGGAGAATCCCAGGGACCGGGGAGCCTGGTGGGCTGCCATCTATGGGGTGGCACTGAGTCGGACACGACTGAAGTGACTTAGCAGCAGCAGCATTCTCCTAAAAGAGATATGACAATATATAGGGTACATTTTATAGCAAAGAAATAAGGCATTGCTTTGGGGAAGTTTAGGAAAAGCTCGGAAATTGCATCACTCCAATACATCGAGTCCATAGTTTTCTTCACAGATCACAGGAAAGACTTGCATCCATATGAGCCTGTGTGATTCCTTAAACGAGTTATATACAATTCAGAGCTTAGAACTGAATCATCACAAAGATACCAAATATTTTTTAATTATCCATATTGTGTTTTTATTAAATTAATATACACAGAGCACTATATATAAGGGTTTCCCTGTTGGCTTATTTGGTGAAGAATCCGCCTGCAATTCAGGAGACCTGGATTTGATCCCTGGGTTGCGAAGATCCCCTGGAGAAGGGAATGGTTACCCCCTCCAGTGTTCTGGCCTGGAGCATTCCATGGACTGTATAGTCCAAGGGGCAAAGAGTCAGACACTACTGAGGAAATTTCAGCCCCTATATATAAAATAAATAACAAGGACCTATTATACTGCAAAGGGCACAATATTCCACATCTTATAATAATTTATAATGGAGAAGACTCTGAAAAAGAATATGATATATCTATTGCTCAGTCGCTTCAGTCGTGTCCGACTCTGTGCGACCCCACAGACAGAAGCTCACCAGGCTCCCCCGTCCCTGGGATTCTCCAGGCAAGAACACTGGAGTGGGTTGCCATTTCCTTCTCCAATGCATGAAAGTGAAAAGTGAAAGTGAAGTCGCTCAGTCGTGTCCGACTCTTAGTGATCCCATGGACTGGAGCCTACCAGGATCCTCCGTCCATGGGATTTTCCAGGCAAAAGTACTGGGGTGGGGTGCCATATATCTATACAGAATAGATACAGTTACATAGATATAGATATATCTGAATCATTTACTGTAGACATGAAAGGAACACAGCATTGAAAATTAACTATAGGTCAATAAAATGGTTATTAAAAATATTCCAATACCTTTTTACTGACTTACGCTTTAATCATTTCTCAAAGTATTGGGATTCAGTGGATAATTTTTTAGAAAATCTTTTATAATGAAATATGTGAAGTATGCTTATTTAAGATTGCTAATTCACAAGTGTTCATTTATTTAAATATGGTTTAGTTTGGAAAGCAGATTTTATGATCTATATTAGTATATTTTCCCATAAAATTTGCATAGTGATTTTGTTAATTATGGTACACACTCTCTGACATTCTTCAGGGAACTGATATGCAAAATCTAACATTCTGTAACTGTGACTCTCAAGCCTTATGAAGACCTTTTTGACAAATATATCCTCTGTTTTAGCTCTATTTGAAGAGCTAAACAATGATGTGAACATGCAATTAACAGAAATGTTTGCTGCTGCACTGCATCATTATTTATGAAAGCAAAATTTAGAAATAAAGTGTCGAGCAACAGGAAAAAAGTTCAAAGATATACTGTGTACATATTATAGAAAATCACTCAGCTTTTTGAAGAAGTTTGCTTTTTTAAAAATATAAATTTATTTATTTTAATTGGAGGCTAATTACTTTACAATATTGTGGTGGCTTTGCTATACATGAAGAAATTTTAAAGATCTTAAAATGATTCTGATAAGATGGCAAGTAAAAGCATAGTAAACCAGATTGTACACAGAATATTATGCATGCATACAGAAGCTGCATTGTATATGTGATCTTCACAACATCCATTAAATATGAGTATTTTATTCTGATAACTTGAAAAAGAAACTGTAGAAAAGAATCTCGCCTGAATTCTCACCAAACATTAAAGTTATAAGGGTTGTGTTTATTTTTTTTTAATAAAGGAGATATATATTCAAAGCTTTTGACATACTGAAAATGTCAATGAAGGGCATTTTCTCTACTCACCCTTAGTAACAATAAAATGATTTTGAGGCACCAGTTGGTTATTTTCAGGGGGTAAAAAATCTGGACTTAACCCCAACACATCCGATATTTTCCACATTCTTCAAATAACTTCAGAAAGGTTAATGTGTGCGTGTGTGTTCAATTGTGTCCAGCTATTTACAACTCTAGAGGGTGTAGCCTGCTAAGCCACTACATCCATGAGATTTCTCAGCCAAGAATACTGGGGCGGGTTGCCATTTCCTCCTTCAGGGTATCTCCCCAGCCCAGGTACTGAACGTCTCAGGTATATCCTCCAGGCAGATTCTTTACCCTTGAGCCACTTAACGAGGTAAGTGAATGAAGTGAAAGTAACTCAGTCGCATCTGACTTTTTGTGACCCCATGTACTATACAGTCCATGGAATTCTCCAGGCCAGAACACTGGAGTACCCACTCCAGTACCCAGAAAGGAAAAGCCTTTCCTTTCTCCCAGGGTCTTCCCAACCCAGGGATCGAAGCCAGGCCTCCCACATTTCAGGCTGAGTCTTTACCAGCTGAGCCACAAGGGAAGCCCTCGAAGAGGTAAAGGACGTGTGAATTAAAATATTGAGGTTTGAAAACATAATTATTCTGAGGATATGGTTTTCTTTCCTCAATGGCCAGTACAAGTGACTTCGTTATTTTCTGATTTCAAAGTAGTACATGATTGTGGAAAAGCTTTTCCGGGTTTTAAAGAAAAATCAGACTACTGCTTACTTACAGAGAGAAGTGGTTCTTAACCAGGAGCTATTATAACCCCACAGGACATTTAGCAATATCTGAAGATACTGTTGATTGTCACACTCGAGAGGGTTGCTACTGACATCTAGTGGACCGACTAGTGAAAGTGAAAGGGTTAGTCACTCAGCTGTTTCTGACTGAGACCGCATAGACTGTAAGCCTGACAGGATCCTCTGTCCATGGAATTCTCCAGACAAGAATATTGGAGTGGGTAGCCATTCCTGTCTCCAGGGGAGTTTCCTGACCCAGAGATTGAACCCGGGTCTCCTGCATCACAGGCAGATTCTTTACCCTCTGAGCTACCAGGGAAGCCCCCTGGACAGATGAGATGCTGCTAAATAGTCTACAAGGTACAGAACAACAAGTCCCTCCCCACCCCCATCCTCCACACACACCCACAACACATGAAAAGACAAAAATATAATTTGGGCCCAAACGTCAAGTGTATCAAATGTGAGAAAATTGCTATAGAGAGACATCTATAAATCCCTTTGGCACAAGGACAAAGTAATCCCCCTCCTGTCTGATCCAGAGGTGGCTCACATGTCTGTGTTCCTCCTGGAACAGTTCCGATGACCCCACAGCACCTACTCCCAGCCTCAGTGTGACTGTCAGGAGACTCTCCCTGCTGTCTTTCCCAGGTTCCATGGATGGAGTTAAAGTGAGTGGGGAGGAGGAGGGAAGGGGAGAGGAATCGAGCATTCCTCCCTGTGGGCTCACACTCTTTCCCTCTTACACTGACAGCTGTTTCAAATGCAGCTCTGCAGATGAGTTGTTCCCATTTCCTGTTGAGATTGTTTCTCAGCACAAAAAGTGAAAACACTTTCAAAATGGAGTGCTCAAAATTTGGACATTTCTTAAAATACTATACAAATACAGGCTAACTACAGACTTTTAAAAATGTCTAATGTCACTACCCTCTTTTACAACTGTTTCCCTTCTCATACATGGCTAACAATCCTACCCTTATGAGAAGATAAACAAATAAACAAGCTTCCACACCTCAGGAAGTACAGTTCATTCCATCCCTCCCAAAACAGAGTGTAGTTCAACCAACTTGTGAGATAGACCTTGCTTCCTGTTTGTGAAGATGATATAAGGTAAAATGTTACATGCTTTACGTTTTTATGTGTGTGTATCCCTGGAGCTCATATTTCTTAAGCTTCCAAACCAATCATTGATCTCTGTGGGACACCAACAAGACATCAAGCAAACAACTTCATCTTGAGAGCAAGCAACATCATCTTGGGACTCAAAGAATTAAGGAATTGTATGATATGCAGTAAGATGGGAAAAGCTCTTTAAAGCTGGTTAACGTACCAAGTTGCTTCAGTCATGTCTGACTCTGAGAGTATATGGGCCATAGTCTGCCAGGCTCCTATGTCCATGAGATTCTCAAGGCAATAATACAGGAGTGGGTTGCCATGCTCTACTACAGGGGATCTTCTGGACCCAGGGATGGAACCCACATCACATGAAATGTGGTGGGCGGGTCCTGGGCGGGTGGTGGGAGGGTGGTGGGTCGGTCCTGGGCGGGTTGTGGGAGGGTGGTGGGCGATTCATGGGCGGTTGGTGGGCGGGTCCTGGGCGGGTGGTGGGCGGGTGGTGGGAGGGTGGTGGGCCAGTCCTGGGCGGGTTGTGGGAGGGTGGTGGGCGATTCATGGGCGGTTGGTGGGCGGGTCCTGGGCGGGTGGTGGGCGGGTGGTGGGAGGGTGGTGGGCCAGTCCTGGGCGGGTTGTGGGAGGGTGGTGGGCGATTCATGGGCGGTTGGTGGGCGGGTCCTGGGCGGGTGGTGGGCGGGTGGTGGGCCGGTCCTCGGCGGGTTGTGGGAGGGTGGTGTGCAGGTGGTGGGTGGGTGGTGGGCGGGTTATGGGAGGGTCCTGGGCAGGTGGTGGGCGGGTGGTGGGCCGGTGGTGGGAAGGTCCTGGGCAGGTGATAGGCGGGTCCTGGGTGGCTGGTGGGAGAGGCCTGGGTGGCTGGTGGGCGGGTCCTGGGCGGGTGGTGGGTGGATGGTTGGGAGTGTCCTGGGCGGGTGGTGGGAGGATCCTGGGTGGGTGGTGGGCGGGTCCTGGGCGGAAGGTGGGTGGGTCCTGGGAGGGCCCAGGGTGGGTGGTGGGCGGGACCTGGGCGGGTGGTGGGCAGGTTCTGGGCGTGTCCTGGGCGGGTGGTGGGCGGGTTCTGGGCGGGTAGGGCGGGTGGTGGGTGGGTGGTGAATGGGTCCTGGGTGCATCCTGGGCGGGTGGTGGGAGGGTCCTGAGCGGGTGGTGGGAGGCTTTTTATATTATGCCATAATTACAGTCTGTTAGAACATATTAAGGAAAAAAAAAAAAGAAATAATTTCAATAATTATTTAATTGACATTTGTCACTTCCATTAGTAGAAAAGCAGATGGAGTCACGATGAAATAAAGCCCACATAGAGTGCAACAGCAACTTAGAAAACACTAACTTTTGGATAATTAAAAAAATTAACACATATAAAGACTGAAGAAACACAAATTTAACAAATAAAGAGTCTGAAAATTTTCCACAAATAAGGAGTATTAAACAGAAGTTTAAAATATAAAATGAAACCTGTGGCATTTAGGAAATCATACATATTGCTAGGACTGAAGATAGTATAAATACAAACAGAATCATATAACATTAGTCAAACCAATTTTGATTTCCATAAATTATTGTGTAACATTGGGAGGAAAATGTATACGAGCAAATTTTCAGTGGAACCGTTCTTTATTTTTACATTTTATCAGAGCCTCTTTCACATCTTTGTTCTGTAGGCTGTAAATCAGAGAATTTAACATGGGAATCACAAGGGTATAAAGCAAGGAGGTCATTTTGTCTTCTTCTAGAGAGTAGGAAGTACTTGTCCTGAAATACATGAAGAGCAGAGTTTCCTGGAAAACTGCCAAAGCAGTTAGGTGGGAAGTGCAGGTGGAGAAAGCCCTGAACCTCCCCTCAGCAGAGGGAATCTTTATCACTGCTAGGCTGATGTAACAGTAAAACATAAAAAGACCTGAGAGGGTGATCAGTTCAATGAAGCCAAAAAATGATAAATATCACTAATTCATTGACCTGTGTATCTGAGCAAGATAGCAAGAGGAGAGGAGGGACATCACAGAAAAAATGGTTAATTTCATTTTACCCATAGAAACATAAGTGAAAAGGTAATATTGTATTTATCGAAGCATCCATAACTCTCACCATATAAACCCCAGCTATCAGCATGGAGCACACCTTGCCAGACATCTTGACTGTATAAAGCAAGGGGTTGCCAATAGCCATGTACCGAACGTAGGCCATGACCGCCAACAGTGGACACTCAGAATCTGCAAAGGTACAGAAGATCAGGAATTGCAGAGTACAGCCATAGAAGGGAATTGATTTGTTCATGATGAGGAAGCCTGCCAGCATCCTAGGTCCAATGGCTGTGGAACAACAGAGGTCACTGAAGGAGAGGTGGCTGAGGAAAAAGTACATGGGTGTGTGCAGCTGAGGATCATCCTGAGACTTGCAACAAGAATAATGAGATAAACAACTAGAACGTGGTAAATAGAGTCACTTTATTTACAGGGCTACTACTAATTCTCAAGAGAAGGAATTCTTTCAAGGAACTGCAATTTTTCCCATCCATTCTTCTTTATTCTTCTTGTAAAAATGCTCCAGAAATGACTGAAACAATGGCAGATCAATGTTTTTACTCTTTTTAAGACAAAATATTATCTGTAAATCAGATAAAATTAATTCCAGTACATTTTATTCTGAGAAAATAGCCCATACAAATTTCCACACTATTTGATTTTCAAAGGTTAAATGTGGGATAGGAGTTTTGAGAAAGTCTGACCCTAAATTTGGATGTCACCTATGATGTATGAAACTCGTTGGAACCTTCACTGATTTATCTCAGCAATCAATTCTTTACTGAAACCTCATTGCATGTCAAACATAATATGAAAGTAACACTTTAATTAAAGACGAGGTTGGAGTATTCCACATTATATTTTAAAAATACCTATCCAACTGCAGCCATAAAATTAAAAGACGCCTACTCCTTGGAAGGAAAGTTATGACCAACCTAGATAGCATATTCAAAAGCAGAGACATTATTTTGCCAACAAAGGTCTGTCTAGTCAAGGCTACGGTTTTTCCTGTGGTCATGTATGGATGGGAGAGCTGGACTGTGAAGAAGGCTGAGCGCTGAAGAGTTGATGCTTTTGAACTGTGGTGTTGGAGAAGACTCTTAAGAGTCCCTTGGACTGCAAGGAGATCCAACCAGTCCATTCTGAAGGAGATCAGCCCTGGGATTTCTTTGGAAGGAAGGATGTTAAAGCTGAAACTCCAGTACTTTGGCCACCTCATGCGAAGTGTTGACTCATTGGAGAAGACTCTGATGCTGGGAGGGATTGGGGGCAGGATGAGAAGGGGACGACAGAGGATGAGATGGCTGGATGGCATCATTGACTCGATGGATGTGAGTCTCAGTGAACTCCGGGAGTTGGTGATGGACAGGAAGGCCTGGCATGCTGTGATTCATGGGGTTGCAAAGAGTCGGACACGACTGAGTGACTGATCTGATCTGATCTGATCCAACTAAGAATACAAGTGATTACACTTCTTGAGTACTTAAGAATCATAATGTGTTTATTCGTTCATTTCCTTGTTCAGTCACTAAGACATGTCTAGCTCTTTCAACTCAATGTTGAAGCCTACCAGTCTCCTCTGTCCATGGGATTTACCAGGCAAGGACATAGGAGTGGGTTGTCATTTCCTTCTCCAGGGCATCTTCCCAAATCAGGGCATCTTCCCCATCCCCTGAAGTGCAGGCCGATTCCTTACCACTGAGCCACCTGGGGAGCCCAGTTCACTTATTATTGTGTATTAAATAAGGACAGAATGAACTTATCTCTGATTTTGAAAAATGAACAATATGGTATTATTGTCTCTGCTCTACTTTTTAATGTAGATATTGAGCATTAGATATATTTTAGTAAAATTATCTCTAGAAATATTTTACTGCTTTGACACATTATTATTACTTATGTGCAGGAGCAGTCTTATGCCAAAGGACATGTCTCTTGACCAGATAAAGAAAAATTCTAGAAACAAGAAACTTTAGCTCATGCATTTTCATCCCTTTATATCTTAACCAGGCTTGTTCATTAAAAATAGATGGGACAAAAGTAGCAAACATATATTTGATATAACCTTCTATTTGTGTGTATGTTTATACGTATGTGCACGTGAGTGCTTGTGTGTGCATGCACTCTGTTGATATGAGAATTGGAGTATGAATGATGAACTGATTTTGCTTTAGACTTCAGTAAATGTGATATGTGGTTTTTATGGATTGAATTTGCACAAATTATTAATAGTATTAGTATTGCGATGTCATTATGCACAGCAGCAAAGAATTTGCCTGCAATGCAGGAGACACGGGTTCAATCTGGGGCTCAGGAAGATCCCATGGAGAAGGAAATAGCAACCCACTCTAGTATTCTTGCTGGGAAAATCCCATGGACAGAGGAGACTGTTGGGCTTCAGTCTTTGCAGTCACAAAGAGTCAGACATAACTGAGTAATTAAGCACCCACAACACGAACAACATGACACTTTTTACTGTTAAAATATTCAAAAATCTTAGTTATATCTTTTCACAGTGCTTTAAAAAATCCAACTTTTCCCCTTAATTTTATTTAAGATATACATATGTAAAACTGTTTCCTAATCAAAATGAATCTGATTTATCCTGCTTTAATAAGAAATACAATGGGGGACAGATGTACACCCATGGCTGATTCATGTCAGTGTATGGCAAAACCACCACAATATTATAAAGTAATTAGCCTCCAATTAAAATTAATAAATTAATTTTAAAAATAAATACAATGATTTTTCCATTAGATTACAGATTATTAACCAAAGGGAATAAATAAAGTGTTCATTTACAAGCCTCTAAATATTTGATTCCTTAGTTTTTGAAATTTAAGCTTCTTATTCTTCATTCTTCAAATCTGGAAACTCAGAAACCTGCCTGCGATGAGCATGTTCTTCTGAGCTTGCCTCTGGCAGGTGAACAATACAGACAGATCACACTTAATTTTTACTTAGTGACAGTTGGGAGTTTTTTTTTTTTTTTTTTTAATTAATTTATTTTTTTGTTTCGCTTAACTTTACAATATTGTATTACTTTTACTATACATCGAGATGGATCCATCACCAGAATACACGTGTTCCCCATCCTGAACCCTCCTCCCTCCCCCCTTCCCACACCATCCCTCCAGGTCATCCCAGTGCTCCAGTCCCAGGCATCTGTTTTGGGCATCGTACCTGGACTGACTCGTCCTCCCAGAATATTGGAAATAAAATAAAAAATGAACAAATGGGACCTAATCAAACTTAAAAGCTTCTGCACAACAAAGGAAACTATAAGCAAGCTGAAAAGACAGCCTTCAGAATGGGAGAAAATAATAACAAATGAAGCAACAGACAAACAACTAATCTCAAAAATATACAAGCAACTTCTACAGCTCAATTCCAGAAAAAGAAACGAACCAATCAAAAAATGGGCCAAAGAACTTAATAGACATTTCTCCAAAGAAGACATACAGATGGCTAACAAACACATGAAAAGATGCTCAACATCACTCATTATCAGAGAAATGCAAATCAAAACCACTATGAGGTACCATTTCACACCAGTCAGAATGGCTGCGATCCAAAAGTCCACAAGCAATAAATGCTGGAGAGGGTGCGGAGAGAAGGGAACCCTCGTACACTGTTGGTGGCAATGCAAACTAGTACAGCCACTATGGAGAACAGTATGGAGATTCCTCAAAAAACTGGGAATAGAACTGCCTTATGATCCAGCAATCCCACTGCTGGGCATACACACTGAGAAAACCAGAATTGAAAGAGACACGTGTACCCCAATGTTCATAGCAGCACTGTTTACAATAGCCAGGACGTGGAAGCAACCTAGATGTCCATTCACAGATGAATGGATAAGCAAGCTGTGGTACATATACACAATGGAGTATTACTCAGCCATTAAAAAGAATACATTTGAATCAGTTCTAAGGAGGTGGATGGAACTGGAGCCTATTATACAGAGTGAAGTAAGCCAGAAAGAAAAACACAAATACAGTATACTAATGCATATATATGGAATTTAGACAGTTGGGAGTTAAATCTCTAAGGCACTTGCCCTCACTCCTCTGTGTTATGCAAGCATGAGATTAATTAGATTTCTAGTTTTGTATTTCCCCCTATGAATGCTGTAACAACGTTAAAAAAGGCCAAACTTTAATTCTTCACACTTGAATAAAATTGATCGTATCAGGACAGTTAAATGATTTTTTAGTATGATTTATTGTGACCCCCAAGTCTACATCATCTTCCTCCTGTCAAATCCAAACTCTAATGGACTCTCTACTTAATTATTTTATCTGTTATTACTTCTCTTGCTAAATTAATGAAATTAATACATTTATTAAATATAGTGATTATTTATAAATTGTTAACCCTTAATTATTTTTAATGTTTCTTTACTGCTGAAACAATCTACTTCACCTTCCTACTTTGGAATATAACAGTTTTTCAATGGTATGTTACTAACCAATATCTTTCTATCCTCATTAACTGTGATTTCATTTCTGAAGTCACATGTTATCCAACAAGATTTCAATTATTTGTATAATTTCACACATATAAAATCATTTATTTTTTTCTCTAAATGGATTCTGCAGAAAGAAAAAAAAAAGTGAATTTCTAGATCCAGTTCTAAACTAACTTGATTCATCAGGACACCACTGAAATCCTCAGTTACTTGGTTTCTTTGATAATCTTACACCAGAGGTTTCTCTTCAGTTTATAATAATGATGGTATTAAAGAGTTATCAAGTTTCATCTTATAGTTTCCACTATGTTTAGCAAATCAAAACCAAAATATTTTTATAAGTAAAAATACTGATGAAGTGATGTGCATTTAAGTTGCCTTAACAATCATTTTATTAACCTCTACATCAAAGGGTGATACAAAAATAGCTGTTCAGAGACATATATGGTATTCAAGTGGTAAACTAACAGCTGAAGGCAGGGCAGATTTCTGTATATGACTTTTATTCTGCAACTCTGTTGAATTTATTGATGGGTCCTAATAGTTTTTTTTTTATGCCGACGTCTTTAGGCTTTTCTACATACTGTATCATGAATCTCCAAGTAAGGTGTGTGTGTGTGTGTGTGTGTGTGTGTGTGTGTGTGTGTGTGTGCACGCTAAGTTGTGTCCGACTCTTTGCAAACCCATGGACTGTAGCCTGCCAGGTTCCTCTGTCCATGGGATTCTCCAGACAAGAATAATGGAGTGGGTTGCCATTTCCTTCTCCAGGTCAGATAATAACCATTTCAGTTCGCTTCAGTCACTCAATCGTGTCTGACTCTTGGTGACCCCATGAATCGCAACACGCCAGGCCTCCCTGTCCATCACCAACTCCCCGAATTCACCCAAACTCATGTCCATCGAGTTGGTGATAACCATCCAGCCATCTCATCCTCTGTCATCCCCTTCTTCTCCTGCCTCCAATCCCTCCCAGCATCAGGATCTTTTCCAGTGAGTCAACTCTTTGCATCAGGTGGCCAAAGGATTGGAGTTTCAGCTTTAGCATCAGCCCTTCCAAAGAACACCCAGGACTGATCTCCTTTAGAATGGACTGGTTGGATCTCCTTGCAGTCCAAGGGACTCTAAAGAGTCTTCTCTAACACGACAGTTCAAAAGCATCAATTCTTCGGCACTCCACTTTCTTCACAGCCCAACTCTCACATCCATACATGACCACTGGAAAAACCACAGCCTTGACTAGATGAACCTTTGTTGGCAAAGTAATATCTCTGCTTTTGAATATGCTATCTAGATTGGTCATATCTTTCCTTCCAAGGAGTAAGCGTCTTTTAATTTCACGGCTGAAATCACCATCTGCAGTGATTTTGGAGCCCCCCAAAATAGTCTTACACTGTTTCCACTGTTTCCCCATCTGTTTCCCATGAAATAATGGGACCAGATGCCCTGATCTTCGTTTTCTGAATGTTGAGCTTTAAGCCAACCTTTTCACTCTCCTCTGTCACTTTCATCAAGAGGCTTTTTAGTTTCTCTTCACTTACTGCCATAAGGGTGGTGTCATCTGCATATCTGAGGTTATTGATATTTCTCCCAGCAATCTTGATTCCAGCTAGTGCTTCTTCCAGCCCAGCATTTCTCATGATGTACTCTGCATATAAGTTAAATAAGCAGGATGACAATATACAGCCTTGACATACTCCTTGTCCTATTTAGAACCAGTCTGTTGTTCCATGTCCAGTTACCCATTAAAAAAAAAATGCAGAATGAAATAGTGGTTTAATGGGTCCAGCTTGATGGCATTAGGACTCCTGAAACACATGCTAACTATCTTATGATTGCCACTTTCATCCAGGGTCTAACTGGCCTAGAGATATCACATATTCTATTGTTATGAATATGCTTAAAGAGAAAAAAAACACACACATCAATATAATTGGCTATTGCCTTGATAGGTTCATACCAATGTAGCTACAGAATGTGGTAGCAGAAATAGACAAGAAAGATTATTCTGTCTAACCCCACCTTTTAGCAGAGTAGACACTA
Organism: Tragelaphus eurycerus; assembly: GCA_935064755.1. Lineage (NCBI taxonomy): Eukaryota > Metazoa > Chordata > Mammalia > Artiodactyla > Bovidae > Tragelaphus > Tragelaphus eurycerus. The sequence continues at coordinate 272,719 of CAKXYN010000041.1, read as the reverse complement.
TGTCCCAAAGAGAAAAAGTGATTTGTTGGAGGTCACATTGCTAGTGAGCTGAAATACAAATTCAGACCCAATTCCGTTATTGTTCTTGAGTTCACAGAGTGCTGAAGAAGATGACTTCAAACTAGGTTAAATTTTCTGCCTCTTAAGATCAAGCCACACACACTGATGTAGTGAGTATTAATACACACATCAGAATTATCATACATACACAGGCGCAGATATACATACTATATTTTCATACTTTAAAAACGTCATCCAAATAGTCTTTAGAATTACATTATTAATTACATTATATTAATTAAATTACATTATACTTGATCAGACAGAACATTGAGTGTTTACTGCTTGATAATTTTCTTAAAATTAAACACAAACAGAACCAGCAAATCCTATTAAAGCAGTCTTTAAAGAAAAGAGTTTAAAAAAAAACAAGGGTAAAGAGGTTAAGGGATGTCTCTTTATCTTAAACAGATATGTGAAAGATAGTCATAGAATCTAATTTTATGCAACAAAAAGGTTTAATTTTATAAACATGAATATGTTAAGTATGTTTTTATTAAAGTAAATTGAGTGTGAAAGGAGTTGGATTGTAATTAATTTCCTGATATGTGAAATATACTATGAACAGCAAATATATTATCTGGAATATAAAAGAAAATATTTAAGAGTTATATATACTTTTGCATTAAAACTCAACTTATCAGTAATTGAAAGCAAATAACCTGCTGTGTAGATCACAATAAACTGTGGAAAATTCTGAAAGAGATGGGAATACCAGACAACCAGATCTGCCTCTTACGAAATTGTATGCAGGTCAGGAAGCAATAGTTAGAACTGGTAATGGAACAACAGACTGGTTCCAAATAGGAAAAGGAGTACGTCAAGGCTGTATATTGTAACCATGTTTATTTAACTTGTATGCAGAGTACATCATGAGAGACGCTGGACTGGAAGAAACACAAGCTGGGATCAAGATTGCTGGGAGAAATATCAATAACCTCAGATATGCAGATGACACCACCCTTATGGCAGAAAGTGAAGAGGAACTCAAAAGCCTCTTGATGAAAGTGAAAGTGGAGAGTGAAAAGATTGGCTTAAAGCTCAACATTCAGAAAACCAAGATCATGGCATCTGGTCCCATCACTACATGGGAAAAAGATGGGGAAACAGTGGAAACAGTGTCAGACTTTATTTTTCTGGGCTCCAAAATCACTGCAGGTGGTGACTGCAGCCATGAAATTAAAAGACACTTACTCCTTGGAAGGAAAGTTATGACCAACCTAGATAGCATATTCAAAAGCAGATCCATTAGTTTGCCAACAAAGGTTCGCCTAGTCAAGGCTATGGTCTTTCGTGTGGTCATGTATGGATGTGAGAGCTGGACTGTGAAGAAGGCTGAGCGCCGAAGAATTGATGCTTTTGAACTGTGGTGTTGGAGAAGACTCTTGAGAGTCCCTTGGACTGCAAGGAGATCCAACCAGTCCATTCTGAAGGAGATCAGCCCTGGGATTTCTTTGGAAGGAATGATGCTAAAGCTGAAACTCCAGTGTTTTGGCCACCTCATGCGAAGAGTTGACTCATTGGAGAAGACTCTGATGCTGGGAGGGATTGGGGGCAGGAGGAGAAGGGGACGACAGAGGATGAGATGCTTGGATGGCATCACTGACTCGATGGATACGAGTCGGAGTGACCTCCGGGAGTTGGTGATGGACAGGGAGGCCTGGCGTGCTGCGGTTCATGCGGTCGCAAAGAGTCGGACACGACTGAGCGACTGATCTGATCTGATCTGAACTGCTGATAATTATGTTTCAATGTGTTGCTTTATTCTTATGATATTTTAAAGTATATAATAATCAGCACTTTTTGTGCCTAATGAGATATATAGAATTAGAAAAGAAATTAAATTGAAAACCTTGTATAACTCATTTTCCCATCCTCCTGGAATCAGAAAAGAGCGACTCCATGTTCATTTGTGGTGATGTAAAATAAAATGAGTGATCATGACAACCTGATATAATGTTGTATTTTTCATAAATGGATTAACTGCTAATTTATTACTGTGAGAACAACCTCAGTACTTAATTTAGTGTTACAAAGTGAGGATTACTTAATATTCATCTACTTGACATTCACCACTACTTAAACTGTTAAGAATACAGTTCCTGTTTATTTCACAAATACACAGAGAGCGAATATAAGTACTTACAAATGGAATACTAATGCAAATACTACTTTTTCCCCCATTGAACACAAATTTTTAAATAACCATTCCTTTACAACTGCAACTGTATTAACCAGGGGTTTTTATTCCCCTAATTTTAAGAATAATGGTCTGAGCACATGAAAATGGAGCAAAAATGGAAACCGTGGCAGTTTAATTTCTTGGGCTCCAAAATCAGTGTGGACAGTGAATAAAATATGAAATTAAAATATGCTTGCTTCTTGGAAGAAAAGCTATGACAAACCTTCAAAGTGAAAGTAATGAAGTCACTCAGTCTTGTCTGACTCTGTGTGACCCCATGGACTGTAGCCAACCAGGCTCCTCTGTCCATGGGATTTCCCAGGCAAGAGTACTAGAGTGGGCTGCCATTTCCTTCTTCAAGGGATCTTCCCAACCCAGGAATCAAACCTGGTGTCCCTCATTTTAGACAGACACTCTAGATGGTGTGTTAAAAAACAGAGACTTCACTTTGTCGACAAAGGTCTGTACAGTCAAGGCTGTAGTTTGTCCAGGAGCCAAGTATGGATGTGACAGTTGGACTATAAAGAAGGTTGAGTACCAAATTGATGCTTTAGAAATGTGGTGCTGAAGAAGAGTCTTCTCTTGTGTTGTTGGAAGAGGGTGTTTGCTATGACCAGTGCCTTCTCTTGGCAAAACTCTATTAGTCTTTTCCCTGCTTCATTCCATTTCCAAGGCCAAATTTGCCTGTTACTCCAGGTGTTTCTTGACTTCCTACTTTTGCATTCCAGTCCCCTCTAATGAAAAGGACATCTTTTTTGGGTGTTAGTTCTAAAAGGTTTTGTAGGTCTTCATAGAACCGTTCAATTTCAGCTTCTTCAGTGTTACTGGTTGGGGCATAGACTTGGATTACTGTGATATTGACTGGTTTGTCTTGGAAACGAACAGAGATCATTCTGTCGTTTTTGAGATTGCATACAAGGACTGCATTTCGAACTCTTTTGTTGACCATGATGGCCACTCCATTTCTTCTGAGGGATTCCTGCCTGCAGTAATAGATATAATGGTCATCTTAGTTAAATTCACCTATTCCAATCCATCTTAGTTTGCTGATTCCTAGAATGTCGACATCACTCTTGCAATCTCTTGTTTGACCACGTGCAATTTGCCTTCATTGACGGACCTGACATTCCAGGTTCCTATGCAAAATCCACAACTGGGTATTGTTTTGCTTTGGCTCCATCCCTTCATTCTTTCTGGAGTTATTTCTCCACTGATCTCCAGTAGCATATTGGGCACCTCCTGACCTGGAGAGTTCCTCTTTCAGTATCCTATCATTTTGCCTTTTCATACTGTTCATGGGATTCTCAAGGCAAGAATACTGAAGTGGTTTGCCATTCCCTTCTCCAGTGGACCGCATTCTGTCAGACCTCTCCACCATGACCCACCCATCTTGGATGGCCCCACATGGCATGGCTTAGTTTCACTGAGTTACACAAGGCTCTGGTCTGTGTGATTAGATTGACTAGTTTTTTGTGATTATGGTTTCAGTGTGTCTGCCCTCTGATGCCCTCTTTCAACACGTACTGTCTTACTTGGGTTTCTCTTACCTTGAACATGGGGTATCTCTTCACGGCTGGTCCAGCAAAGTGTAGCCACTGCTCCTTACCTTGGACGAGGGCTATCTCCTCGCTGGCCTCCCTTCCTGACGTTAAACGTTGAGTAAATCCTCTCGGCTGCTCCTGCACCATTACAGCCTGGCACTCTTGGCCACCGCCCCTGACCTCTGACGTGGGATAGCTCCTCTTGGCCATGCTTCTGCTCAGTGGGTTGCAGCCGGCGTTTTTCTTCGCAGTCCGTCACAGCTGGTGCGTTTCTCAATGCAATTGCTAGATATTGCTAATTCAGTCAGACCACACAGATATCTAATATTTGGGAAAGTCTCCACCAGAAAGCAAATGTTCACCAAAAATCCCTATAAGGCAAGAAGCTAAATGGATCTGAACTTGAAACCAGATTTGGGGCAAGGGCTGTAGGGAGCATGACACTGGTCTGAGCTGGGGGGCAGTTCCCAAGCATTATGACTGGTACTTAACCACCTTCCTCGCTCAGGGTTTACAAGTCAATAGTTGGAAAGGACCTGGAAGATTATGTCATCCAATCCCTGCCTTTGACAGATAAGGAAATGGAGGTGCGGGGAGGTTAAATGCCTTTCCCCAAGTCCCGCATCCAGAATCAGCAGGGCAGCACCAAAACTCAAGACTTTCAACAATTCTCCACCTTGTCACCTCTGCTCTAGAGCAAAACGACCATGGTGTTGCCTGTTTGTGAAATCACCATCTCTCTCAAAATAGACCTGTCTCTGTCTACACAAAGGTCCATCTAGTCAAAGCTTTGGCTTTTCCAGTAGTCGTGTATGGATGTGAGAGTTGGACTGTAAAGAAAGCTGAGCACCGAAGAATTGATGCTTTTGAACTGTGGTGTTGGACTCTTGAGAGTCCCTTGGACTGCAAGGAGATCCAACCAGTCCACCCTAAAGGAGATCAGTCCTGAATATTCATTGAAAGGACTGATGCTGAAGCTGAAGCTCCAATCCTTTGGCCACCTGATGCCAAGAGCTGACTCACTGGAAAAGACCCTGGGAAAGGATTGAAGGCAGGAGGAGAAGGGGATGACAGAAGATGAGATGGTTGGGTGGCATCACTGACACTATGGACATGAGTTTGAGCAAGTTCTGGGGGTTGGTGATGGACATAGAAGCCTGGTGTGCTGCAGTCCATGGGGTCTCAAAGAGTTGGTCATGACTGAGGGACTGCACCGCACTGCACTGTCTGTACCTGGCTCTCTTCCTCAGCTGGGAGAGTGACATCAGCTCTCCTGAGAAGCCCAACTGCCTCTCTGCTTAGCTGTGCCATCAGCTCTAGAGTACCTAAGCCATGACGACATGGCTTAGCCATTCTGAGATCCAAAACTTCCCAGGTGGATAGGTTTCCTGTGGCAGCAGTCAGAATACTGCCAAGCGGGTGGCTTAGAAGAGCAGATGGAAATGTACTCTCTGGAGGTTGAAGATCTGAAATCAAGGTGTGGGCAGAGCCATGCTCCCTCTTAAGGTTTTATGGAGAGACTCCTCCTTGCCTCTTCTGGCTTATGGGTGTCTCCAGCCATCTTTGATTTCGCCTGGCTTGTTGCAAACCCTCTACAGCATCTTCCTCCATCTTCACATGGCCTCTCTTTGTGAATGTCTCTGCATCTTCTTTTCCTCTTAAAATAACATTAGCCGTTTTGGATTTAGAGCTCTTCCTAATACAATATGACCTCATCATAATGTAAGTAATGACAGGTACAAAGAATCTATTTCCAAGTAAGTTTGAGTTCTGAGACCCTGAGTGGACTAGTTTGGAGAGGTCACCATTCAACCACTGGGTGAATAGTACACTGGGCTTTCCCTGTGGCTCAGCTGGTAAAGAATCCACCTGAAATGCAGGAGACCTGGGTTAAACCCCTGGATTGGAAAGATCCCCTGGAGAAGGGAAAGGCTACCCACTCCAGTATTCTGGCCTGGAGAATTCTGTGGATTGTATAGTCCATGGCATTGCAAAGAGTCGGACACCATTGAGACATTCAGTTTAAATTTTCCTGTGGCTGGCTCAGCCAACTGCCCTGAGTGTAGAGCATATGCTACTGTATTGAGTATGGACAATCCCCTCCGTTCCTACCCCTCACCCCACCCCCACACCAGGACTGTGTAACCCAGCACCCAAACATTGGAAATAACTTCAGAGACCATCTGACCTGTGGGTCTTAATCTCTGTTGCATAAGAAAATCTTCCCAAGAGAGTTTTGAAAACACCAATGTCCAAGCTCAAACCTAGAGATTCTGATTCAGTTGATCTCAGGCATGCTTTGGGCATTTGTATTAATCAAGGCTACTCAATTGATTCTAATATGCGCTCAAGGTTGAAACCCACCAATCAAGCCCACCACTTAGTTTTCAGATGAGAGACTTGAGGCAGACAAACCTTAGCCACTCCCCTCTGCTGCCCAATCCCATCCATTCATTGCTGCTGTCCAGCTTCTGATTCTCTGACTGGAAAGTCTTGCTCTATCCAGATGGTACAAGGCCCCCAGAGTTGACAGAACAACGTCACCATGGTGGCCAGCATGCCCACTCATGAGAGTGTGTCTGTGCATGCTAAGTCTCTTCAGTCATGTTGGACTCTGCGACCCCATGGACTATAGTCCACCAGGCTCCTCTGTCCATGGGATTCCCTAGATAAGAATACTGGAGTGGGTTGCCATGCCCTCCTCCAAGGGATCTTCCCAAACCAGAAATCAAACTCCAGTCTCTTATGCCTCCTTTACTGGCATCCTTTTTTTTTTTTTTTTTTTTACCACTAGTGCCATCTGGAAGAGAATCCAGTAAAGCCCCTCAAGAACCATGAGGCAAGATGGCAGCCACCTTGCTCTGGTCACCATATCCACCTTAATTTCCAATGCACACCCATGACCTATGGAACCACAAACTGGCCCAGGCTTTGTAAAGTGCTACCCAAATGCACTTGGTCACTTTATTACATCATTTGTGGTAGCATCACCTCAGGAACCTGGTAAAAGTGTGCACTTTGCCCACTCACCCACTTGCTTCCTATTACACATGTTCTCAGGCATCTTTCTGGTGCTGTTCTATTTTGTCATCATCACTGCACAGTTTATAAAAGCAAGACACATCTTTTCTTACTTCTTTTTAATTTTTGTGTATTCTGGTATCACACCTGATATGACAAATTCTTTTACCCTTGCTTTAGCCAGAAAAAAAAATGCCAAAATACACACCAAAATGGCCTGCTTAACACCTAAACAACCTCTAAATAACCCTAAGATTTTCTTGCAAACAGCACTCTCTTTTGGGACCAGTGAGCTGCAAACAAAAGTTGAACAATTATGATGGAGGCAAAACAGATCCTGCTGCTCTGTCTCTCCTAGAATTCTAGGCGCCTCCCTAATCCATTTCTCCTTCCTATTGTCTCCAATCTTGAGGGAGCCCAAGATTGGTAGGAAAAGGAACCCCACAAACAGGTCTCTACACCTCTGCCTTGTCAAAGATTTACAAATCAAGAAGCAAATAACCTTGGTAGAATAGCCTGTGTGATTCTTTTGCTTCTTTTAAGTGTAGTCCACACTGTTGGGAAATTATGTGCAAGTGTTTCAGAGAATCCTATGCACCTTTCAAATACTTTGGCATATAGTATGACGGAAAACAGGGCTTCCCAGGTGGCATTAGTAGTAAAGAACCTGCCTGCCAAGGCAGGAGTCATAAGAGATGCAGGTTTGATCCCAGAGTTGGGAAGATCCCCTGGAGGAGAGCTTGGCAACCACTCCAGTATTCTTGCCTAGAGAATGCCACAGATAGAGGAGCCTGGCGAGCTGCAATATTCGGGTCGCAGAGCTGGACACAATTGAAGCAACTTAGCACACGCACATATGATGAGCAACAGCCGGACGGGACAGCACTGCCCAGGGCTCAGCAGCAGGTCTAGGCTCTGGGTCTCTCCCCAGGTCACAAACCTCAACCCTGGGAATTTTGGGTTTGTGAAAGTCACTCAGTCATGTCTAACTCTTTGTGACCCCATGGATTTTAGCCTGCCAGGCTCCTCTGTCCAGGGAATTCTCTAGGCCAGAATATTAAAGTGAGTAGTCATCATTTCCTTCTTCAGGGGATCTTTCCAACCCAGGGATCGAACTCAAGTCTCCCGCATTGCAGGCAGATTCTTTACTGTCTGAGTTACCAGGGAAGCCCTAGCTGCAGCTAAACTCAGTTTTTGTGTCAGTTCTGTGGGCTTCCAGAAAGAATTCAGAACAATAACGTGAAAAAACACCCTCTAATTGATCCACCTTAAGTACCCAGGGTTTTGTGAATTACATGTTCTTAGGACGATGCACACCTTGGTTCTCTTAACTGTAAAAGAAAGATTGGGTTTTTTTCCCCAAAGCCTAATAGTGAACCACTGGAGGCGGGCAAGGAGACCTGGGTGGAATCTTGCCAAGAGTGTGTTTCTGGTCAGTTATCTGGTCAGGGAAGGAAGGAACCTGGACCTCACCGTACGTGTGAGTGTGTATGCACATATGTGGGTACATGAGTGAATGACTGTGTGTGACTGTATTGCATGAGTGAGTATGCTTGTGTCTATGGGGATGTGTGTGAACATTTATGTTGCAGGAAGGGGGAATCCCTTCCAGGGCATGAGAGTGGGCTCTCTTTGCATTTCTGAGTCTAACACTCAGACATGAATTGTCCAAGGATAACACATGTGCTGACTAAGCAAGAGATTTTATTGGGAAGGGGTGCTCCAGTGTAGAGCAGCTAGGTAAGGGAACCCAGAACTGCTCTGCCACGTGGCTTGCAGTCTCGGGTTTCATGGTGATGGGATTAGTTTCTGGGTTGTCTTTGGCCAATCATTCTGACTCAGAGTCCTTCCTGGAGGTGCACACATTGCTCAGCCAACATGGACTCCAGTGAAAAGGATTCTGGTAGGTGATCAGACATGTGGCATTTCCTTTTGACCTTTCTGAATTCTTCTGATTGGTGGTGGCTTATTAGTTCTGTGTTCCTCACCAGGACGTCCTCTCATAAAACATCTCAATCAGATGGTTACTGTGGTACCTGGTAAAGGGGGATGGCTTCAGTCAGTGTGTTTCTCCTAACATTTGAACAGGTGTGAAAGTTCTGTGACCATGCTGTCAGTGTGCATGAACATTTGTAAGTGTGTATGTACATGAGTGTGTGTGTATGTGCATTTGTGTCTGTCTGTGGGGGCTTGGGCATATACTCAGTTCCTGGGGATATTCCTGTAGTTCACAGGTAACCTGTTGAGACCTCTGGTCTCAGAAGTTTCGTTCCTGGGCTAAGCAGGTTTCATCTTGTTTGCTGGACCATGCCCAGAAAATACACCTTTGTGGCACTCTTATTCTTTTTCAGCCTACACTTGGAGATTCTGTGCTCAGAAATAAAGCTAATTTTTTCTGAATCGTCCAGACTCTTGGACAATTAAAAGCAAGAACAGAATCTCCTTAGCCCAAGAACCTCCCCAGGATCAGCCTCAAAGGAGGGCTGCTCTCACGACTTTTATTTCCATCCCTGGTGACGATGGTAGAGCCTGCCTGCAATGCAGGAGACCTGTGTTTGACCCTGGGTGGGGAAGATCCCCTGGAGAAGGAATTGCAACCCACTCCAGTATTCTTGCTTGAAGAATTCCATGGACAGAGGAGCTTGGTGGCCTATAGTCCATGGAGTCACAGAGTTGAACATGACTGAGCAACTAACACACACATATGGTATGTTTGGAAGAACAAATGCATTTTGTTTCAAAAATGCATGCCTGGAGAAGACTTTAAGGCAGGTGAACAACCCTGGGATACTTCTCACCTGCCAGCACAAGTCCAGCTTTTGAGGGGCCTGCGAAGTGGTTTGTCGGGTCCCTGGGAGGGGACGGCTGCCAGGAACCAAGAGATTTCCAACTACACTTAAAAATGGAGCTATCTGCAAGACCTGTATGTCAGCCACCTGTGCAAGGACAGGTCATATGCATTTTTTTGGACCTCTTTAAGGCTCCGTTAAAATGTCTTTGTGTGTCACAATTCTAATACAGATAATTTCTAATTTAACTAATGATGACCAGCCAATCCTAAAGGAAGTCAACCCTGAACATCCATTGGAAGGACTGATGCTGAAGCTGAAACTCCAATACTTTGGCCACCTGTTACGAAGAGCCATCTCATTGGAAAAGACCCTGATGCTGGGAAAAACTCAGGGCAGGAGAAGAGGGAGGCAAAGGATGAGTCAGTTGGATGGTGTCACCGACTCAATGGATATGAGTTTGAGCAGGCTCTGGGAGCTGGTGAAGGACAGGGGAGCCTGGTGTGCTACAGTCCATGGGGACACAGATTCAGACACGACTTAGTGACTGAACAACAACAGCAATACTTTCTAGTTCAAAATTGCCCTTGCAATTTTACTATTATTATTTCTTTGACCGCACTGCATGTGGGATGCCACTTCCCCAACCAGAGATGTAATCTGCATGCCCTGCAGTAAAAGCACAATGTTAACTACTGGACCACCAGGGAAGTCACACTCTCATCACTTTAAAGGAAGCCCATTTCATTTCACTTTCTCAGTGGGGTGTCCCCTTCTAAAGTTCCTGTAAGTATTACCTCCTCTCTCATCTTGTCTAACATTATTATTATTACTTTGGCTGCACTGTGTCATTTTGAGGTCATGGGCTTCCCCAGTTGTGGCACTCTGGCTCAGTAGTTGTGTTGCATGGGTCTAGTTGCCTGGCGGCTTGTGGGATCTTAGCTCCCCAACCAGGGATCAAACCCGTGTCCCCTGTATTGGAAGGCAGCCTCTTAACCACTGGACCACCAGGGAAATCCCATCCTACCTTTTTATTTTAAAAAAAATAGTGTAATGCAGGGTTATCCCTAGGATAATGTGGGTCACAGTCATTTTAGTGGTGTCCTGGGGCAAGCCACATCTTTTGACTGACTTCCCATCTTTTTCCATCAGGCAAGGATCAGGTGAAGCAACACACACACACACACACACACCGTCTCAGTGGAGGATGCAAAGTAAAATAAAGAAAAATTAAAGCTATTGGTTCCAAATAAATATTTTCATAGTTTGTTTAATTTGTAAGGCACAAAGGGTTTACGTAGATCACTTTAACCTCTAAAAATACAAACTTTGCACTAATAACATCAGGTAGTCAACTCATTTACTAAATTTAAATGTAACATGGTAAAACTCGTCTTCAGATCTGATTCCTAAACAGATGTGAAACAGGAATCACCAGGACACATGCCAGAGACAACTTCCTAAAATAAATGGCTAACAAAGCAAGTGGAGGGCTGGGAGTTTGGCTGCCCCTGGTTAAACCACAGCATCCAGTACGAGGGAAGAGAAAGTGGCCACCGTATGAAGGTCTTCATTCCTCTTACTAGACATCTTTTTCTAAATCCCAGAAATCTCACAATGTTAATGCATCTCCCTTTATTCCAAATGAATCGCCCAGTGAACAGGTGTATACTTTTTTCGTAACGAGTTAACATCAATCACTTGCTGTCTCCAACTCCACAAGCGAGTTTTCTGGAAGGTGTGTGCCAATGTTAAAGGGACACAGCCTGGCGGGTAAGGCTGGTACCCTGGGAATCTAGATGGGCATGGAAGGAGTCTCCCATTCTGTCCTCCAAGCCTTGAGCAGGAACCCAGCCCCCACACACAGCTGCTGCTGGGATGCTGGCTCAGGGGTCGGGGAGGGGAAGGCACAGAGGAACCAGAACAGTCTTTTGACTCAGTACTTTTCACTTCCTCCCCATCTTGCCTACTTAGTACAACTGCCCAAGAGGAGTCACTAAGAATTTAATCTCCCTGGATTTTCCCTGCCTGACCTTGAAATGCTGCTGCTGCTGCTTAGTCCCTTCAGTCCTGTCCGACTCTGTGTGACCCCATAGACGGCAGCCCAGCAGGCCCCCCCATCCCTGGGATGCTCCAGGCAAGAACACTGGAGGGGGTTGCCATTTCCTTCTCCAATGCATGACAGTGAAAAGTGAAAGTGAAGTCACGCAGTCTGCCTGAAGAATCTCTCCCAAGTCACTTCTTATCTGACTGCATAACCTCTCTTTCAACCAACAGTGCTCAAAGGACAGTCTGTTGTGTGTGCCCTTGAATATACCAAACATTCAAGAATTCCATGTAATTTCATTTTACAGATTCCTCTTATTCATTCATGTATTACCCGATGAATTATCCCAATTAGAAAAGCAAAAACAAACTCCCAAAACTTAAAACATAAGAGTGCTGTGAAGTACTGCTTTCCAGAAAGCCTGACATTATCTTTTGTGTGTTTGTGTGTAATAAAGTTTTATTAAAGTATAAAGGAGACAGAGAAAGCTTCTGACATAAGCATCAGTTAATCAAGATTTTCCCAACCCTTGACATGAATTTTGTTTCTCTCTGGTTTATATATGGTTTTTTTTCCTCAAAAAATAAAACTTTACACAGGCATTTTAGACTATAGAGTGATGTTTTGAAATTAGATATTAGTGGATTGATGATTATAATATATCTATTTAGTATCTACTTTTGTTGTTGTTTTTCTTTGTATACCCTGAAAGTATTGCCAGTTTTACAATGCATCTCCCTGAGGGAGAGAGTTCCATTACAGGAAGAATAAAAAGACATCTATAAAGAACAGCATGGGCAGTGACATTTTATATCACCTGGGCAAAACACTCAGAGGAACTCTCTGCTTATCTATTTATCTAAGTCTTAAAGGCAGGGCAGGTATTTTTTAAAAAGTAATTTAAATATAAACTTATAATTGAATTCAATTTAATGATTATTTTAATACAATATATAATGAAATTATGAAGTGGTAACTTTTTGATGAACTATATTTATACAAATAAGATACTATAATTTTATTAAAGTATTGTATCAAAAGATTCAAGGACATCAACAAGTTAAATTGCCAAAACTTTTTAATTACACATTTTAATCAAGTTGCATTTAAGAAAAGTTGATATGCTTAGTTGCTATATGATAAGACTTGAGAAGGTCTTTGTGGTAACATCAGAAAGTAAGAAGGTCAGTGGTTTTAAAGCCAGCATAACAAGCTGCTTCAAAACACTAGCTTAAAAACAAAAACAAAACCAAAAACAGCTGCTTATTGCATGGATCACTATTACGTGAGTCAGTAAGGTCAGTACCCTCATCTGATCTTGGCTGGTGTACTTACGTGTATTTTATCAGCTTTGCAGTTTAGGTGATCTAAGGAGGCCTCACACTACAGTCAGGAGGCTGTTAAATGCTATTTCATGGAATAGGGGTGTAAGGCATATTGCTCATTATCCAAGAGGCTGGCCTGTGCTTATTCACATGGCAGTTTTTCTAAGAGATTATGCAAATTCCAAGAGATTTTGAGAAAGCCACAGGGCCATCAGATGCTTGAAGATGGCACAATGTCTCTTCAGCTACCTTTTATATCAATCATAGCTAGTCACAAAGTAGTCTACATTCAGAACATGGAGAGATTGATTCCACCATTAATCAGAAGAGTCGACGGGGGAGTGGATACCTGGATAACTGAAGAACTGGGATCATGTTGAAAACTACCATATTGGATAGCAAATCACCTTAAAAGATATAACTTCCAAAATTTTAGTCTTCAGCAAACTTAGAAGGCACTCTAACTTTCATGCATTCCTTTCAAAAATTTGAGGAAAGATCATTGTGAGAAATTGGCTGAAATATTTGTGTCATTCCTATTCCAGCACAAATTCTGACAGATTCTATCCCATTTACTTTTAATGCTCTTAAATATTATGAGTGTTTAGATCTTTGGAAAAGTAGACATTGCAGGAGTTATCTAGACATATTGAATAGAGAGAATAGTGTACAAATTATTCAAGCAAATGTGCACTATTATTGTTAGGTGAAGTAAAAGTTGCTCAGTCATGTCCAACTCTTTGCGACCCCATGAAATTCTCCAGACCAGAACACTGGAAGACCAGGTATTTCTGTTTTTCAATATTTATTCATTTGACTACACCAGCCCTTAGTTGCAGCACATAGAATCTTTCAGTTGCAGCATGACGAATCTAGTTCCCTGACTGGAAATCAAAGCCAGGATCCCTGAATTGGGAGTGTAGACTCTTAGCCCCTGGACCACCAGAAAAGTCCCAAGATCTGGTATTTCTAATTTGCCAGATTGAATAGGTCTGGATGCTAGTAACTACCTTCTTCTCGTATGTTGAATATGGTCATATAGGCAACTGGTTTTCAACTCTTAGGGTAACTCCAAGTACTCTTTTATAAAGCTAGGGCTTTAGTTGAGAGGGTTTCCCTTGTGGCTCAACTGGTAAAAAATCCGCCTGCAATTTGGAAACCGGGGATCGATCCCTGGGTTGGGAAGATTCCTTGGAGATGGGAAAGGCTACCCACTCCGGTGTTCTGGCCTGCAGAAGTCTATGGACTAGTCCATGGAGTCACAAAGAAGAATTGGACACGACTGAGCAACTTTCACTTTCTTTAGTTGAGAAGGATACAGACATTTTATTCAGGAATGAAAACAAAACCTGATAACGTTTCTGATGTCTTCATAGGCAGGGTAATCTCTTGAAATGCATGTTAGGCAGGTACTCATCATGCTTCCTTTTTGTATGTAAAATTTTCTGAGATCTAGTCTACTATTTTTAAGTCTCTGGTGGACACTATCACTGGAGAAGGAAATGGCAGCCCACTCCAGTATTCTTGCCTGGGACATCCCATGGATAGAGGATCCTGCTGGACTAGAGTCCATGGGGTTGCAAAAGAACTGGACGCAACTGAGTGACTCAACAACAATCCTAGCGGGTGATGTTGCCACACTGGAGCTCTTTTGAAAACACATTCAGAATATAGACCATGTCTTATCAACTTTCATTCATGCCAAGTAACCTGCATATACAATATGCAAAAATATCCAAATATGCAAACACAGTATTTATTCAATTAAAAAAATTATTGTTGTATCATTGGCTCAGTTTTGCACTCTGACCTTGTTTCTCAGGCTTTAGTGTCCTGGATAAAACTCCAATGTTGAAATATGTCTCCTAAAACTCTGTCTCTTCTGTTATCCAAACCAGGGTACATAATACCTATTTTATAAAAGTATCTTTCTTAAGGACTTGAAATTTTTCCTCTGAAACCTATTATACTTATTGTTTTCTATCTTATACAATTTCTACTTTGTAAAGTGCCCTACTATCATCACTGAATTTTCATTCCTTGAAGGACAAACACTATGTCTTAACTGCTATTTGTACTTTTTGTAAGAGGAATGCATGTTCTTATTGAGAGCCTAGTCTACAATAGGTATTAAAAAATGAGGATGAAATTAACAATTATTAAGATTACACAAGTATGCCACATGATATTGATGTCCTTTAACCTTTGTAATCAGATTATTTTGTCTAAAATTTTAGATGAAAAGACTGGAAAGATTGCTAACTTTTTTACCAGTAAGAGAGAAAGTTAAGTTTAGTACGGTTAAGCAAAACACATGTCCTTTCTATTTTACGTATTACCACTTCATTAATAACAAATTTCTTTTTATCAACCAACCTTTGCTGACACAGTTTGTTTACATATCAAGGGCAAAATCTTCCAGAATAATGTTTAGTACGAAAATATTTTAGAGTCCATGATGTTGGAGACTGTGTCCTTGGCATCCTTATTTCTCAGACTGTAGATCGGGGGATTCAACATGGGGATGACCACCGTGTAAATATAGACACCACTTTGACTGTGTGCCTTGAAGGTGTGGACTTGGGCACAGAGTAGAGGAATAGGATGGTGCCAAGGAAGATGCTGATGGCGGTCAGGCGGGAGGCTCAGATGGAGAAGGCTTTGCGGCGACCACAGGCTGAAGGCATCTTGAGGATGGTGACGACAATAAACACCTAAGACAGGAGAATGATGACGAGTGTGCTGACCTCATTAAAGGTGGAGAAAATAAAAAGCAGCAACTGGTTGAGATAAGGATCAGAGCAAGAGAGGGAGAGCAGGGAGGAGAACTCACAGAAGTGATCGATTGTGTTGAACCTCAAAATGATAATTTGATAACAGTACAGGTGAGTATCAAGGAGCAAGCTCCTCCCCAAGCATAAGCTCCAACCACTAACGTGGCACAGAGTCTTGGGGACATGGCCACCACGTAGAGCAGAGGGTTGCAGATGGCCACGAAGCAGTCTTAGGCCATCACAGCTAATAAAAAGGACTCAGTCACCACAATGGTACAAAAGAAAAAGCATTGTATTACACAACCTACAACTGAAATAGTTCTGTCTTCTACCATGAGGTTCACCATGATCTTGGGAGCAACGAGAGAGGAATAAGAAAAGTCCACAAAGGGGAAGTGGCTGAGGAAAAAGTACATGGGGGTGTTCAGTTTTGGGTTAATTTTGATGGTTGCAATCATCCCAAGATTCCCTGCCACAGTGACACTGCAGATAGTGAAGAATGTCAAGAAGAGGGGGGCTTGCCACTCTGGGTAATTGGAGAAGCCCAGGAGAGTGAACACGGCCCCACTTTTATTTCTCTCTGATAGAAACATAGCTTCTGTTTGTCAGAATCTGAATCAGTCCTAGAAAGAAAAATATTAATGGAAATAAGGATGTAAGACACTTGGTTAACTTATTCCTTACGAAAGCTGGAAGATGAAGCAAAGTGTCTCATTTAGAATCTGTGTATTTTCTATGCATGCTATGCTAAATGTCTAAAATTTTTTTTTTAAATGACAAGCATTTAAACATTTAATTTAAGTAAAATTACAATTATTGAACTTTTTAGTTCTCTATTTTAATTTTTAATATTTCAAAGTAAAAAAATGAGTTCAAGTCACTTAGAATTATTTTAAATGAAAACCCCCCATAATACTTTCAGATTATCTTGAACATTAAAATTTCATAAAAGATTAATTTACCCTCATACCAGAACTACTTGTTTTAGTTGTATAACTAATAGCAAAAATGATAAACTTCTAAACAAATTAAAATTTGCATTGTATGTTCAGAATGTGACATTAAAAATGACACCCTTAACACTTTATATGTGTCCCTTTACTATTCATTCCATATAGCACTTTAATAATTGTTTTACTTCTGACTCAGAATAAATTATAATTTTTCACAGAGTGTGCTTCTCAACCTAGCAAGTCCAGTTTGTCAATCCCCATCATTGTTTGAGGAATAATAATATTGAAAAATACTAAAGATAATATAGTCTAGTTATTTATTCTAGAGATGTCAAAACAGAAGATGGTGATTTTTGACATTCCCTGTACCATGCAAATAAGGCCCAATCTACCCATCTATGACATGAACCCTGATCCAGGCTCCCAGCAGTTATCCATTAGTCTACAATAATCTTGGTCTTTGTTCAAGGTCAAGATGCTATTTTCTTTATTTATTATCATAGTTTTAATTAATGCAAACTGGAGACTTTGGGAATGTGCCTGATGAAAGTATTCATATCACAGAACTATACTAGAAAGCATCAAAGAATGAAATTTGAGAAAAATATTCTCTCAGAAAGAAGATCTATCCTTATTAAAGATTCTAACTTAGAAATGTCCAGTTCTTGGCCTTTCTCTCTCTTTTCTCTCTTCAAGGTGCATAGGGTATTTATTCTGTCCCTATATTACCTGTAAAGAAGAAAGATTAAATACTTGAGGTAGCACTGTACTATGGAAACACTTTATGAGAAAATAGGAATATAAACTAATTCCATTTCTCTAATTGGTGACCAATACCTCTAAGAGCCGACTGAACCAGAACCAGAAGCTCTTTATCTATCGCTTCTGGTAAACTTCTCTCTAGTTTCACAACTTGAGAAATAGATTCCAGATGGCCATCAATGAAGAGATCAGATCATATGCAAAACAAAGAACTCAAGATTCTTATCTCTTCCTAAACGCATACATTTGAGTATTGAAGACATCCTATCACAAAGCTGGATGTTCTAAATATAATTAATTTATATAAGGTGATTAAACATTCATTTTATTTTATTTATTTATTTTCTATTGATGTGGACCATTTTTAAAGTCTTTATTGAATCTGTGTCCATATCCCTTCTGTTTTATGCTTTGGTTTTTTGGCCATGAGGCATGTGGGATTACAGATCTCTGAACCAGGGGTCAAATCTGCACCTCTGCATTGGCTAAATTCTAACCACTGAGTCACCAGGGAGTTTCCTAAACACTCATTTTAAATTAATGTTACATTTGATATAGCTATCCTACATTCTCCCGTCCCCATTTTGTTGTAATTTTTCCTCTCAGAGCTATTTATTTTCTTAAGTAAAAATGGTCCTTTTTCCTTTGATCATTATAGAGTTTGCTTGATCTCTCTCTCTTTTTAAAAATACTTGTCCTTTCTAGCTCACAAACATTTGTAGTAGCAAGACAATGCACATTGCCCAGATTCTCAGAACTCTTCTAATTCCAAATTCCAGGCATCTCTTGTTTAAGGGGCTGCTATTCAGGGGCTTGGACTTCCTAGGTGGCTCCATGGCAAAGAATCCTCCTTCCTAAGGATGCAGGAGTCACAGAAAACCCAGGTTTGATCCCTGGGTTGGGAAAATCCCCTGGAGGAGGAAATGGCCACCTGGTTCAGTAGTCTTCCCAGGATAATCCCAAGGATAGAGGAGCCTGGCACAGCATTGTACAGGACGAGCACCCACACATGCTCATTCAGGAGCTCAGCTGAGCCAGCTTTAATACAGAGCTCTGTAGGCTGCGAGCAGTTCCTCTTTCTTGAAACCTCAGAAAGGCAATTTTCAATGACTGGATAATTCTCAAGAACATCTCTATATAAATGGTAAATTTCCTCTCCACACTTTTTCCCTAGGTTCCCAACATTGAAATTAATATTAATCTGTCTTTAGAATCTAATGCATACCTGCTGATGTTGAAAGCAGGATCTGTCCTTTTTGAAAGTGATGGATATATTCTTATATCCAGAGTCACATCCTTTGGTGTGTAAACCCTAGGGACTCTCTGTTGCCTCATTCTCTTAAAACCATGAAATAAACATTTATAATTAATCACCATTCTCTGATGTAATTTCTGTGTCCCAGAAAAACTGGAACACTGTTAAGGGCATTTCATATGAAATTTTATATGTTCAAGTTACTCCTCTCAGATCCTTCATCACTCTGATTTTTTTTACACTTATCAAAAGTGTGTAACTATAGAAGTCAGCATTATCAAATATTAATTGAATGACTACAATATGCCAAACATAACTGGAATTTCTTTAGAAGGAATGATGCTAAAGCTGAAACTCCAGTATTTTGGCCACCTCATGCGAAGAGTTGACTCATTGGAGAAGACTCTGATGCTGGGAGGGATTGAGGGCAGGAGGAGAAGGGGACGACAGAGGATGAGATGGCTGGATGGCATCACTGACTCGATGGATGCGAGTCTGAGTGACCTCCGGGAGCTGGTGATGGACAGGGAGGCCTGGCGTGCTGCGGTTCATGGGGTCGCAAAGAGTCAGACACGACTGAGCGACTGATCTGATCTGATCTGATCTGAACCCTCTTCTTCCAGACTTTCAATCTAATCAAATGGCAGTAGAATGAAGAGTTCTTCATGATTTAGTGACTTAAAGCAGAAATATTTACAAGCTTAAATATTAAGCTGTGAAAATGATCTAGTCCCTTTTAAATATCTCCTTTATTACATCACAACATCCACTCCATTAATTACGTTTAAATATTGAATTATTGAAATAACATGTATTTCTTGAAGAAAACATGAACTATATAAGTTTAAAAACACTTTAGAAATAATTGTTATCAAATCAACTACATTAGGAATCTTGCATTCAACTTTAGAGAAATGTGACTGATATTACCTGATTACCTGAAGTAAAAGAAAAAAGTGACCAAGGTGACTATTACCATAGTGGCTTAATGTGGCTCTCGTTTATCCCGATATGAGGTGATGAGAGAAGCCTTACTTCTGTGAAATTCCTTTCTTCAAACCAATGTGAGAAAATCATTAGGAAAGTCCACATTTGAAAGTATTCTACAGGACATCTAACCGGTATCCCTTAGAATTATATGAGCCAAAAAAAAAAAAAAAAAGGAAAAAGAAAGAAAAAGAAAATTGAAGATGCATCACAGACCAGAGGAGATTTGGAAGGCATGATGACTTAATGCAATGTGGTACCTAGACTGGATTCTAGACAAGAAAGGTGGCATTAATGGGGGGAGGGGGCAAGAAATTGATAAAATGCATTAAAATTTACTTTTTTAAAATAGTAGTGTACCTATATTTATTTTTAATTTTTAAAAAAAATTTATTGTGGTAAGACTACAATATGACACACCCTCTTAGATTTTAAGGGTACCCATACAGCATTCTCTGTATGCAGGTCAGGAAGCAATAGTTAGAACTGGTCATGGAACAACAGACTGGTTCCAAATAGGAAAAGGAGTACGTCAAGGCTGTATATTGTCACCATGTTTGTTTAACTTATATGCAGAGTACATCATGAGAAATGCTGGACTGGAAGAAACACAAGCTGGAATCAAGATTGCTGGGAGAAATATCAATAACCTCAGATATGCAGATGACACCACTCTTATGGCAGAAAGTGAAGAGGAACTAAAAAGCCTCTTGATGAAAGTGAAAGTGGAGAGTGAAAAGGTTGGCTTAAAGCTCAACATTCAGAAAACAAAGATCATGGCATCTGGTCCAATCACTACATGGGAAATAGATGGAGTAACAATGGAAACAGTGTCAGACTTTATTTTTCTGGGCTCCAAAATCAGTGCAGATGGTGACTGCAGCCATGAAATTAAAAGACGCTTACTCTTGCAAGGAAAGTTATGACCAACCTAGATAGCATATTCAAAAGCAGATCCATTAGTTTGCCAACAAAGGTTCGCCTAGTCAAGGCTATGGTCTTTCCTGTGGTCATGTATGGATGTGAAAGTTGGACTGTGAAGAAGGCTGAGCACCGAAGAATTGATGCTTTTGAACTGTGGTGTTGGAGAAGACTCTTGAGAATACCTTGGACTGCACGGAGATCCAACCAGTCCATTCTGAAGATCAGCCCTGGGATTTCTTTGGAAGGAATGATGCTAAAGCTGAAACTCCAGTATTTTGGCCACCTCATGCGAAGAGTTGACTCATTGGAGAAGACTCTGATGCTGGGAGGGATTGGGGGCAGGAGGAGAAGGGGACGACAGAGGATGAGATGGCTGGATGGCATCACTGACTCGATGGATGCGAGTCTGAGTGACCTCCGGGAGTTGGTGATGGACAGGGAGGCCTGGCGTGCTGAGGTTCATGGGGTCGCAAAGAGTCGGACACAACTGAGTGACTGATCTGATCTGATCTGATACAGCATTGGGGCTTGGAAGAGGGGACAATGGAGAGACGTTTGTCAAGGAGACAAAGTTTCAATTATGAAAGATGAGTAAATTTTGAAAATGTACAACAATGTAATTGCAATGAACAGTACAACATTTTATACTTGAAATGTAGTAAGAGAGTAGAATTTAACTATTTTCAACATGAATAAATAATAAAAGAAAATTATAAGACATAAAGTAATTGATATGCTAATTATCTTGATTGTGTATTTCACTATATATATATATATGTACATTGAATGGTTTGCCTTGGAAACAAACAGAGATCATTCTGTTTTGTTTTTTTTTTTTTTTAATTTTTTAAGCACACCCATGGTCCCTTGTAGTTTGGTGTAGCTAAGCTCTACTCAATGAGATGTAAATGTTAGTGCTGGGTGAGACTTCTGAGAAGTATGTGAAAGGGCATGCCTCTTCTCCTCTTTCTCCTTCTGGCTTCTAGAATGCAGATGTGATGACTGGAGCTCAAGCAGCCATTTTGAGTCAGGAGGCAACAGGAACACGTGTTAGGCTTCATAATCCCAGGCCAACAGGATAAACCGTCCCAGCAGGTCTCTTTCCAAGCAGGAGCCTCTGTGGTGTCCTCAAGGCCCGGCCGGTCTGGCCGCTTTGGCCTCACCTCCCATTCTGTCGTTTTTGAGATTGCATCCAAGTACTACATTTCTGACTCTTTTGTTGACCATGATGGCCACTCCAT
This sequence comes from Tragelaphus eurycerus, assembly GCA_935064755.1. NCBI lineage: Eukaryota > Metazoa > Chordata > Mammalia > Artiodactyla > Bovidae > Tragelaphus > Tragelaphus eurycerus. The sequence goes on along the minus strand of CAKXYN010000041.1, from coordinate 250,858 downwards.
TTCTTCTGAGGGATTCCTGCCCGCAGTAGTAGATATAATGGTCCTCTGAGTTAAATTCACCCATTCCAGTCCATTTTAGTTCTCTAATTCCTAGAATGTCAACATTCACTCTTGCCATCTCTTGTTTGACCACTTCCAATTTGCCTTGATTCATGGACCTGACATTCCAGGTTCCTATGCAATATTGCTCTTTACAGCATCGGACTTTGCTTCTATCACCAGACACATCTACAGCTGGGTATTCTTTCTTCTTTGGTTCCATCCCTTCATTCTTTCTAGAGTTATTTCTCCACTGATCTCCAGTAGCATATTGGGCCCTTACTGACCTGGGGAGTTTCTCTTTCAGTATCCTATCATTTTGCCTTTTCATACTGTTCATGGGGTTCTCAAGGCAAGAATACTGAAGTGGTTTGCCATTCCCTTCTCCAGTGGACCACACCCTGTCAGATCTCTCCACCATGACCCGCCCTTCCTGGGTTGCCCCATGGGCATGGCTTAATTTCATTGAGTTAGACAAGGCTGTGGTCCTGGTGTGATTAGACTGACTAGTTTTCTGTGAGTATGGTTTCAGTGTATTTGCCCTCTGATGCCCTCTTGCAAGACCTACCGTCTTACTTGGGTTTCTCTTACCTTGGGCAAGGGGTAACTCTTCCCGGCTGCTCCAGCAAAGCACAGCCATCGCACCTTACCTTGGACGAGGGGTCTCTCCTCACCGCCGCCCTTCCTGACCTTGAGGGAGGAGTATCTCCTCATCGCCGCCCTTCCGACCTCGGTCGTGGGGTAGCTCCTCTCGGCCGTGCTTAGTGCGCCGGTCCTCAACGCCGTCCTTCTTTGATCATTGGGTAGCTCCTCTCGGGCATGCTCTCAGTGTGCTGCACAGCCAGCGAGGCGCGCTCAGTGCGCCACTCGCGGGTAGGCTGGGTGCTCTCAGTGCGCGGCTCGCGGGTAGCCCGGGCGCTCTCAGTGCAATCTCACAAATGACAGAATGATCTCTGTTCATTTCCAAGGCAAACCACTCAATGTCACAGTAATCCAAGTCTATGCCCCAACCAGTAACGCTGAAGAAGCTGAAGTTGAATGGTTCTATGAAGACCTACAAGACCTTTTAGAACTAACACCCAAAAAAGGTGTCCTTTTCATTATAGGGGACTAGAATGCAAAAGTAGGAAGTCAAGAAACACCTGGAGTAACAGGCAAATTTGGCCTTGGAATATGGAATGAAGCAGGGCAAAGACTAACAGAATTTTGCCAAGAAAACGCACTGGTCATAGCAAATACCCTCTTCCAACAACACAAGAGAAGACTCTATACATGGACATCACCAGATGGTCAACACCGAAATCAGATCGATTATATTCTCTGCAGCCAAAGATGGAGAAGCTCTATCCAATCACCCTAAACAAGACCAGGAGATGACTGTGGCTCAGACCATGAACTCCTTATTGCCAAATTCAGACTGAAATTGAAGAAAGTAGGGAAAACCACTGGACCATTCAGATATGACCTAAATCAAATCCCTTATGATTATACAGTGGAAGTGAGAAAATAGATTTAAGGGCCTAGATCTGATAGATAGAGTGCCTGATGAAATATGGAATGAGGTTCGTGACATTGTACAGGAGACAGGGATCAAGACAATTCCCACGGAAAAGAAATGCAAAAAAGCAAAATGGCTGTCTGGGGAGGCCTTGCAAATAGCTGTGTAAAGAAGAGAAGTGAAAAGCACAGGAGAAAAGGAAAGATATAAACATCTGAATGCAGAGTTCCAAAGAATAGCAAGAAGAGATAAGAAAGCCTTCTTCAGCGATCAATGCAAAGAAATAGAGGAAAACAACAGAATGGGAAAGACTAAGGATCTATTCAAGAAAATCAGAGAAACCAAAGGAACATTTCATGCAAAGATGGGCTCGATAAAGGACAGAAATGGTATGGACCTAACGGAAGCAGAAGATATTAAGAAGAGGTGGCAAGAATACACAGAAGAACTGTACAAAAAAGAGCTTCACGACCCAGATAATCATGATGGTGTGATCACTGACCTAGAGCCAGACATCCTGGAATGTGAAGTCAAGTTGGCCTTAGAAAGCATCAATACGAACAAAGCTAGTGGAGGTGATGGAATTCCAGTGGAGCTATTCCAAATCCTGAAAGATGATGCTGTGAAAGTGCTGCACTCAATATGCCAGCAAATTTGGAAAACTCAGCAGTGGCCACAAGATTGGAAAAGGTCAGTTTTCATCTCAATCCCAAAGAAAGGCAATGCCAAAGAGTGCTCAAACTACTGCACAATTGCACTCATCTCACACGCTAGTAAATTAATGCTCAAAATTGTCCAAGCCAGGCTTCAGCAATATGTGAACCGTGAACTTCCTGATGTTCAAGCTGGTTTTATAAAAGGCAGAGGAACCAGGGATCAAATTGGCAACATCTGCTGGATCATGGAAAAAGCAAGAGAGTTCCAGAAAAACATCTATTTCTGCTTTATTGACTATGCCAAAGCCTTTGACTGTGTAGATCACAATAAACTGTGGAAAATTCTGAAAGAGATGGGAATATCAGACCACCTGATCTGCCTCTTGAGAAATCTGTATGCAGGTCAGGAAGCAACAGTTAGAACTGGTCATGGAACAACAGACTGGTTCCAAATAGGAAAAGGAGTACGTCAAGGCTGTATATTGTCACCATGTTTATTTAACTTATATGCAGAGTACATCATGAGAAATGGTGGACTGGAAGAAACACAAGTTGGAATCAAGATTGCTGGGAGAAATATCAATAACCTCAGATATGCAGATGACACCACCCTTATGGCAGAAAGTGAAGAGGAACTAAAAAGCCTCTTGATGAAAGTGAAAGTGGAGAGTGAAAAGGTTGGCTTAAAGCTCAACATTCAGAAAACGAAGATCATGGCATCTGGTCCCATCACTACATGGGAAATAGATGGAGTAACAGTGGAAACAGTGTCAGACTTTATTTTTCTGGGCTCCAAAATCAGTGCAGATGGTGACTGCAGCCATGAAATTAAAAGACGCTTACTCTTGGAAGGAAAGTTATGACCAACCTAGATAGCATATTCAAAAGCAGAGACATAACTTTGCCAACAAAGGTTCGCCTAGTCAAGGCTATGGTCTTTCCTGTGGTCATGTATGGATGTGAGAGCTGGACTGTGAAGAAGGCTGAGCACCGAAGAATTGATGCTTTTGAACTGTGGTGTTGGAGAAGACTCTTGAGAGTCCCTTGGACTGCAAGGAGATCCAACCAGTCCATTCTGAAGGAGATCAGCCCTGGGATTTCTTTGGAAGGAATGATGCTAAAGCTGAAACTCCAGTATTTTGGCCACCTCATGCGAAAAGTTGGCTCATTGGAGAAGACTCTGATGCTGGGAGGGATTGGGGGCAGGAGGAGAAGGGGATGACAGAGGATGAGATGGCTGGATGGCAATCACTGACTCGATGGATGTGAGTCTGAGTGACTTCCGGGAGTTGCTGATGGACAGGGAGGCCTGGTGTGCTGCGGTTCATGGGATTGCAAAGAGTCGGACACGACTGAGCAACTAATCTCTGATGTATATACATATACACACATATATAAACATCAACTAAACTCCTTATATCTGTACAATTTGTTTTTGTCAACTATACCTCAATAAATATAAAAAAATAAATAAAAAGAAGTAATTAAAAAGAGATATATTTATTAAGTAACAAAGATAAATTTTGCTGTGGCTTTTTATTATCCAACATTTTTGGTGTCTATGGGAATGATTATGGAGCACGGGGAGAAATCATTTAAGCTTTTAACTTTCATATATAATGTTTCTAAAGCTGCTGTTAACGTTTCTTCAGGTTTTCCAAATAAATAGAATTACATGAGGAAGCAATAATTAATTATAATTGCTTACTTTGAGGCCTCTGAAAAATGAGGCAAGTGATTTTCACCAGGGCTCTTGTGCCACAGGAGTGGAGAGACATGTCCCAACCTCTTCCTCATACTGCTGAGATCTCCAGACACAGGAAGGTGGGGTGCCTTTTCCCCTCAGCACCCTCCCACCATCCACCCACGACCCGACAAGGACCTGACCACCACCCACCCAGGACCCGCCCACCAAACGCGCACCACCTGACCAGGATCCGCCCACCACCCACCCAACACCCGCCCACCACCCGCCCAGGATCCGCCCACCACCCTCCCAGGCCCATCCCACCACCCGCCCAGGACCCGCCCACCACACGCCCACCACCCACTCAGCACCCGCCCAGCACTCGCCCACCACCTGCCTAGCACCAGCCCACCACCCCGCCCAGGACCCGTCCACCACCCTCCCAGGACCCTCCCACCACACGCCCACGACCTGCCCAGCACCCTCACACCACCCGCCCACCACCCACCCAGCACCCGCCCACCACCCGCCCAGGACCCTCCCAGCACCCGCCCAGCACCCGCCCAGTACCCTCCCACCACCTACCCAGCCCCTCTCCCAGGACGCTCCCACCACAATTCAGGTGATGCGGGTTCAAACCCTGAGTCAGGAAGATCCCCTGGAGGAGAGCATGGCAACCCACTCCTGTATTATTGCCTTAAGAATCCCATGGACATAGGAGCCTGGCAGGCTATGGTCCATAGACTCACAAAGAGTCAGAAGTGACTGAAGAGATATGGTATATGAACCAGCTTTAAATAGCTTTTCCCATCTGACTGCATCTCATACAGCTCCTTAATTCTTTCAGTCCCAAGCTGATGTTGCTTGCTCTCAAGATGAAGTTGTTTGCTTGATGTCTTGGTGTCCCACAGAGATCAATGATTGGTTTGGAACCTTAAGAAATATGAACTCCAGGGATACACACACATAAAAACGTAAAGCATGTAACATTTCCCTCATAGCATCTTCACAAACAGGAAGCAAGGTCTATCTCATAGGTTGGTTGGACTACACTCTGTTTTGGGGGAAAGGAATGAACTGTACTTCCTGAGTTGTGGAAGCTTGTTTATTTGTTTGTCTTCTCATAAGGGTAGGATTGTTAGTCATGTATGAGAGGGGGAACAGTTGTAAAAGAGGGTGTTGACATTAGGCATTTTTAAAAGTCTGTAGTTAGCCTGTATTTATAGAGTATTTTAAGAAATGTCCAAATTTTGAGCACTCCATTTTGAAAGTGTTTTTACTTTTTGTGCTGAGAAACAATCTCAACAGGAAATGGGAACAACTCATCTGCAGAGCTGCATTTGAAACAGCTGTCAGTGTAAGAGGGAAAGAGTGTGAGCCCACAGGGAGGAATGCTCGATTCCTCTCCCCTCCCTCCTCCTGCCCCCTCACCTTAACTCCATCCATGGAACCTGGGAAAGACAGCAGGGAGAGTCTCCTGATAGTCATTCTGAGGCTGGGAGTAGGTGCTGAGGGGTCCTCGGAACTGTTCCAGGAGGAACACAGACATGTGAGCCACCTCTGGATCAGACAGGAGGGGGATTACTTTGTCCTTGTGCCAAAAGGATTTATAGATGTCTCTCTACAGCAATTTTCTCACATTTGATATTCTTGACGTTTTGGCCCAAATTATATTTTTGTCTTTTCATGTGTTGTGTGTGTGTGTGGAGGATGGGGGTGGGGAGGGACTTGTTGTTCTGTACCTTGTAGACTATTTAGCAGCATCTCATCTGTCCAGGGGGCTTCCCTGGTAGCTCAGAGGGTAAAGAATCTGCCTGTGATGCAGGAGACCCGGGTTCAATCTCTGGGTCAGGAAACTCCCCTGGAGACAGGAATGGCTACCCACTCCAGTATTCCTGTCTGGAGAATTACATGGACAGAGGATCCTGTCAGGCTTACAGTCCATGCGGTCTCAGTCAGAAACAGCTGAGTGACTAACCCTTTCACTTTCACTAGTCGGTCCACTAGATGTCAGTAACAACCCTCTTGAGTGTGACAATCAACAGTATCTTCAGATATTGCTAAATGTCCTGTGGGGTTATAATCGCTCCTGGTTAAGAGCCACTTCTCTCTATAGGTAAGCAGTAGTCTGATTTTTCTTTAAAACCCGGAAAAGCTTTTCCACAATCATGTACTACTTTGAAATCAGAAAATGACGAAGTCACTTGTACTGGCCATTGAGGAAAGAAAACCATATCCTCAGAATAATTATGTTTTCAAACCTCAATATTTTAATTCACACGTCCTTTACCTCTTCGAGGGCTTCCCTTGTGGCTCAGCTGGTAAAGAATCAGCCTGAAATGTGGGAGGCCTGGCTTCGATTCCTGGGTTGGGAAGATCCCTGGAGAAGGGAAAGGCTACCCATTCCAGTGTTCTGGCCTGGAGAATTCCATGGACTGTATAGTACATGGGGTCACAAAAAGTCAGATGCGACTGAATTACTTTCACTTCATTCACTTACCTCGTTAAGTGGCTCGAGGGTAAAGAATCTGCCTGGAGGATACACCTGAGACGTTCAGTACCTGGGTTGGGGAGATAACCTGAAGGGGGAAATGGCAATCCGCCCCAGTATTCTTGGCTGAGAAATCTCATGGATGTAGTGGCTTAGCAGGCTACAGTCCCTAGAGTTGTAAAGAGCTGGACACAACTGAATACACACGCACACATTAAACTTTCTGAAGTTATGTGAAGAATGTGGAAAACACCAGATGTGTTGGGGGTTAAGTCCAGAATTTTTACCCCCTGAAAATAACCAACTGGTGCCTCCAAATCATTTTATTGTTATGAAGGGTGAGCAGAGAAAATACCCTTCATTGGCATATTCAATATGTCAAAGGCTTTGAATATATATTTCCTTTATTTAAAAAAAAAAAAAAAAAAAAAAACCCTTATAACTTTTATGTTTCGTTAGAATTCAGGCAAGATTCTTTTTTAAAGTTTCTTTTTCAAGTTATCAGAATAAAATACTAATATTTAATGGATGTTGTGAAGATCACATATACAATGCAGCTTCTGTATGCATGCATAATATTCTGTGTGTGCAATCTGGTTTACTATGCTTTTACCTGCCATCTTATCAGAATCATTTTTAGATCATTAAAACTTCTTCATGTATGGCAAAGCCACTACAATATTGTAAAGTAATTAGCCTCCAATTAAAATAAATAAATTTGGATTTTTTCAAAAGCATACTTTTTCAAAAAGCTGAGTGATTTTCTATAATATGTACGCAGTATATCTTTGAACTTTTTTCCTGTTGCTCGACACTTTATTTCTAAATTTTGCTTTCATAAATAATGATGCAGTGCAGCAGCAAACATTTCTGTTAATTGCATGTTCACATCATTGTTTAGCTCTTCAAACAGAGCTAAAACAGAGGATATATTTTTCAAATAGGTCTTCATAAGGCTTGAGAGTCACAGTTACATAATATTAGATTTTGAATATCAGTTCCCTGAAGAATGACAGACAGTGTGTACCATAATTAACAAAATCACTATGCAAATTTTATGGGAAAATATACTAATATAGATTATAAAATCTGCTTTCCAAACTAAACCGTATTTAAATAAACGAACACTTGTGAATCAGCAATCTTAAATAAGCATACTTCACATATTTCATTATAAAAGATTTTCTAAAAAATTATCCACTAAATCCCAATACTTTGAGAAATGATTAAAGCGTAAGTCAGTAAAAAGGTATTGGAATATTTTTAATAACCATTTTATTGACCTATAGTTAATTTTCAATGCTATGTTCCTTTCATGTCTACAGTAAATGATTCAGATATATCTATATTTATGTAACTGTATCTATTCTGTATAGATATAGATATATCATATTCTTTTTCAGAGTCTTCTCCATTATAAATTATTATAAGATGTGGAATATTGTCCCCTTTGCAGTATAATAGGTCCTTGTTATTTATTTTATATATAGGGACTGAAATTTGCTCAGTAGTGTCTGACTCTTTGCTACCCCTTGGACTATACAGTCCATGGAATTCTCCAGGCCAGAACACTGGAGGGGGTAGCCATTCCCTTCTCCAGGGGATCTTTGCAACCCAGGGATCAAATCCAGGTCTCCTGAATTGCAGGCGGATTCTTTACCAAATAAGCCAACAGGGAAACCCTTATATATAGTGCTCTGTATATATTAATTTAATAAAAATCAATATGGATAATTAAATAATATTTGGTATATTTGTGATGATTCAGTTCTAAGCTCTGAATTGTATATAACTCGTTTAAGGAATCACACAGGCTCATATGGATGCAAGTCTTTCCTGTGATCTGTGAAGAAAACTATGGACTCGATGTATTAGAATGATGCAATTTCCGAGCTTTTCCTAAACTTCCCCAAAGCAATGCCTTATTTCTTTGCTATAAAATGTACCCTATATATTGTCATATCTCTTTTAGGAGAATGCTGCTGCTGCTAAGTCACTTCAGTCGTGTCCGACTCAGTGCGACCCCATAGATGGCAGCCCACCAGGCTCCCCAGTCCCTGGGATTCTCCAGCAATGACATTGTAGTGGGTTGCCATTTCCTTCTCCAATGCATGAAAGTGAAAAGTGAAAATGAAGCTGCTCAGTCATGTCCAACTCTTAGAGACTCCATGCACTGCAGCTTACCAGGCTCCTCTGTCCATGGGATTTTCCAGGCAAGAATACTGGAGTGGGTTGCCATTGCCTTCTCCCCTTTTAGGAGACAGTCAAAACTAAATTGGGGATGATCTCATGGAGAATAACTATTAATATTTTTCCGCAACCATGGTAAAGTGAGGACATGGACAAGAATAACTGCACTGTTGTGACGGACTCCATCCTCCTTGGATTCTCAGATGCCCCTGAGCTCAGTCTCCATCTTCCTGCTGTTTCTTTCCATATATAGAGCCACAGTCTGCGGAAACCTGGGCATGATTGCTCTCATTCTGGTCAGCTCGAGACTCCACACCCCCATGTACTTCCTCAGCCACTTGTCCTTTGTGGATTTCTCTTACTCCACTACTATCATGCCGAAGATGTTAGCTAACATCTTCAATGAAGTCATTCCTTCCCGGAACGCACTGTGGAATTCTACCTGTTTTGCACTTTGGGGATAACTGAGGTCATTCTGCCAGCAGTGATGGCCCACTGCTTTGTGGCCATCTGTGACCCACTGCTGTGCATGGTCACCATGTCCCAAAATCTCTGCATGGATTTGGTGTCTTGTTGCTATCTCAATACTACTGTATGTTCTGTGATTCACTTGTGTTGAGCTCTTCAGATCCCATCCTACAGATCAAATGTGATCAACCACTTCTTTTGTGATCTTCCTGCTCTCTTGTCTCTTGCTTGCTCTGATGTCACCGTGAATCACTTGGTGCTATACATTGTGCCTACTTTCAATGAGGTTATCACCATTGTGGTCATCCTCACGTCTAATTTGTTTATTCTCATCATCATCCTGAGGTTGCCCTCTATACACAACAGATGCAAAGCTTTTCCACGTGTGCTTCCCACCTCACTGCCATCATCATCTTTCACAGAACAGTCCTTTTCATTTGTTGTCAGCCCCACTCTGGCAACAGCATGGGCATTGACAAAGTGACCACAGTGTTCTACAGTGTAGTGAGCCCCATGCTGAACCGCCTGATCTATAGTCTGAGGAACAAGGATGTGAAAGAAGTGCTCAGAAAAGTGGTGAGCTCCAAAATATTAACCTAGTGAATATTTTCCTAGCAGGACTCAGGGTTAGAAATTGGAGGCTGATGAAAGGGTAATGATGCTTTTCAGTGCTGGAGTGAAAAGAACAGTCAAGATGTGAATAGCTATGAGTGAGTCTTTTTAATTCTCTTATCTTTGTGCCTTTTCAATTTACAAATTTAGGATTGATTGAAAGTATTTCAAATTGTGCAGCCTACTTCTTTGCTTTGATGCTATATAAAATATTTTAAAATGGACAGTATACTGGACTGTTAAAACGCACAAATTTAATTTTCTCTTAGACTTTCATGAGTGTAATGGACTAAGTATCACATTTGATTTTAACATCCATTAAGCAGGGCAAAGACTAATAGAGTTTTGCCAAGAAAATGCACTGGTCATAACAAACACCCTCTTCCAACAACACAAGAAGACTCTATACATGGACATCACCAGATGGTCAACACTGAAATCAGATTGATTATATTCTTTGTAGCCAAACATGGAGAAATTCTATACAGTCAGCAAAAACAAGACCAGGAACTGACTGTGGCTCAGATCATGAACTCCTTATTGCCAAATTCAAACAGAAATTGAAAAAAGTAGGGAATACCACTAGACCATTCAGGTATGACCAAAATCAAATCCCTTATGATTATACAGTGAAAGTGAGAAATGGATTTAGGGGCCTAGATCTGGTAGATAGAGTGCCTGATGAACTTTGGAGTGAGGTTCGTGACATTGTACAGGAGACAGGGATCAAGACCATTTCCATGAAAAAGAATTACACAAAAGCAAAATGGCTGTCTGGGGAGGCCTTACAAATAGCTGTGAAGAGAAGAGAAGTGAAAAGCAAAGGACAAAAGGAAAGATATAAACATCTGAATCCAGAGTTCCAAAGAACAGCAAGAAAAGATAAGAAAGCCTTCCTCAGTGATCAATGCAAAGAAATCGAGGAAAACAACAGAATGGGAAAGACTAGAGATCTCTTCCAGAAAATTAGACATACCAAGGGAATATTTCATGCAAAGATTGGCTCAATAAAGGACAGAAATCATATGGATCTAACAGAAGCAGAAGATATTAAGAAAAGGTGGCAAGAATACACAGAAGAATTGTACAAAAAAGATCTTCACGACCCAGATAATCACGATGGTGTGATCACTGACCTAGAGCCAGACATTATGGAATGTGAAGCCAAGTGGGCCTTAGAAAGCATCACTATAATCAAAGCTAGTGGAGGTGATGGAATTCCAGTTGAGCTATTAAAAATCCTGAAAGGTGATGCTTTGGAGTGCTGGACTCAATATGCCAGCAAATTTGGAAAACTCAGCAGTGGCTACAGGACTGGAAAAGGTCAATTTTCATTCCAAACCCAAAGAAAGACAATGCCAAATAATGCTCAAACTACCGCACAATTGCACTCATCTCACACGTGAATAAAATAATGCTCAAAATTCTACAAGCCAGGCTTCAGCAATATGTGAACCATGAACTTCCTGATGTTCAAGCTGGTTTTAGAAAAGGCAGAGGAACCAGAGATCAAATTGCCAACATCTGCAGGATCATGGAAAAAGCAAGAGAGTTCCAGAAACACATCTATTTCTGCTTTATTGACTATGCCAAAGCCTTCGACTGTGTGGATCACAGGAAACTGTGGAAAATTCTGAAAGAGATGCAAATATCAGACCACCTGATCTGTTTCTAGAGAAATTTGTGTGCAGGTCAGGAAGCAACAGTTAGAACTGGACATGGAACAACAGACTGGTTCCAAATAGGAAAAGGAGTTCGTCAAGGCTGTATATTGTCACCCTACTTACTTAACTTACATGCAGAGTACATCATGAGAAATGCTGGACTGGAAGAAGTACAAGCTGGAATCAAGATTGCTGGGAGAAATATCAATAACCTCAGATATGCAGATGACACCAAGCTTAGGGCATAAAGTGAAGAGGAACTAAAAAGCTTCTTGATGAAATTGAAAGTGGAGAATGAAAAAGTTGGCTTAAACCTCAACATTAAGAAAACGAAGATCATGGCATCCGGTCCCATCACTACAGGGGAAATAGATGGGGAAACAGTGTCAGACTTTATTTTTTTGGCTCCAAGATCACTGCAGATGGTGACTGCAGCCATGAAATTAAAAGACGCTTACTCCTTGGAAGGAAAGTTATGACCAACCTAGATAGCATATTCAAAAGCAGAGACATTACTTTGCCAACAAAGGTCCTTCTAGTCAAGGCTGTGGTTTCTCCAGTGGTCATGTATGGATGTGAGAGTTGGGCTGTAAAGAAATCTGAGCGCTGAAGACTTGATGCATTTAAACTGTGGTGTTGGAGAAGACTCTTGAGAGTCCCTTGGACTGCAAGAAGATCCAACCAGTCCATTCTGAAGGAGATCAATCCTGGAATTTCTTTAGAAGGAATGATGCTAAAGCTGAAACTCCAGTATTTTGGCCACCTCATGCGAAGAGTTGACTCATTGAAGACTCTGATATGGGGAGGGATTGAGGGCAGGAGGAGAAGGGGACGACAGAGGATGAGATGGCTGGATGGCATCACTGACTCGATGGATGCGAGTCTGAGTGACCTCCGGGAGCTGGTGATGGACAGGGAGGCCTGGCGTGCTGCGGTTCATGTGGTCGCAAAGAGTCGGACACGACTGAGCGACTGATCTGATCTGACCTGAAATTCCAGTACTTTGGCAACCTCATGAGAAGAGTTGACTCTTTGGAAAAGACTCTGATACTGGGAGGGATTGGGGGCTAGAGGAGAAGGGGACTGCAGAGGATGAGATGGCTGGATTGCATCACTGACTCGATGGACGTGAGTCTGAGTGAACTCCCGTAGTTGGTGATGGACAGGGAGGCCTGGCATGCTGTGATTTATGGGGTCGCAAAGAGTTGGACACGACTGAGCAACTGAACTGAACTGAACTTAATAGGGACTATGATTCATTTCACAATTGAACACCTGTTATTTTACAATAAGGAACACACCTTTGTCAGTTTTTACAGAGAATAAGATTCCATATGTGTATATAAATGTAAGTATATGTATTCTTTTATTGTTTTCTTCTTACTTCCTTTATTATATTTTGTTTTGTCATTGCAGTGTCCAGTGGTTTGGGGATTTCATGTATTATCACATAAGAATAATAGAAATATTGATAATAATTACATTACAGAAATTTTAGGGAAATTAAATTACATGTCAAGTGAAAACAGCCTAGGAATATCCCTAACACTTATTTGATCATCTGTTTATGTATGGTATATGTGTGTGTGTGTGTGTGTGCATAGATGTATATTGTCTATTGCACTTGACAGTATTGTGCTTTGCAGATACTGCATCTTTACAAGATTGAAGATTTGTGACAACGCTGCATCAAGCAAGTCTATTAGCACTATTGTTCCAGCAACATTTGCTCATCATGTCTCTGCCACATGTCACATTTTGGTAATTTTGGCAATATTTTAAACTTTTTCATTACTGTGTAAGTTATGGTGATCTGCCATCTCTGATGTTACTATTTAAAAAGATGATAACTCACTGAAGGTTTAGATGGTGGTTAGCATTTTAAAGTATTTTTCAACTAGGATATGTATATTTTTTAGTTTTTATTGATTTGCATAAAGTTTTTAAATGATTTTACTTTATTTTGGCTGTGCTGGGTCTCCTATGTGGCATGTGGACTTCTCTAGTTGTGGTGTTTGGGTTTAGTTCCCTGTGGCTTGTGGTATCTTAGTTGCCTCACAAGGGACCAAGCACAGGTCCCCTGAAAAGGACAGTGGATTCCTAACCACTGGACCACTAGGGAAGTCCCAATATATGGACATTTATTAGACATAGTATTTAAGTGTGCATACTTAGACATACGCACACTGAAAATGTGTTTGACCTGCTTTATTAATATTTGCCTTATTGGAAAGAGAAAGTGAAATCGCTCAGTTGTGTCCAACTCTTTGTGGCCCCACGGACTGTAGCCTGCCATGTTCCTCCATCTATGGGGTTTTCCAGGCAAGAATACTGGAATGGGTAGCTGTTTCATTCTGCAGGGCATCTTCCTGACCCAGGGATCAAACCAGGGTCTCCTGCAGGGCAGGCAGACTCTTTACTGTCTGAGCCACCGGGGAAGCTTAATTTGCCTTATCACAATAAAGTGAATATATCAAATCTATAATATCTCCCAGCTATGTCTGTATGCTTACAAATGTATATGCCTACATATTATGTAGATATATTGATACATTATATATGTGTAGGTATTGGTTGGTTGTTGTTTAGTCACTAAGTTAGGTTCGGATCTTTTGGGACCCCACGGACTATAGACCATCAGGTACCTCTATATATGTAATTATTTAATAACCATTGTTATGAATAGCAGCATTGCTGACTTTTGCCTCTTTTCTCACTTTTAATTACTTTCTTCTGGCTTACTTTAAAAATATGCATTAAATGCTTACTGTGACTCATAGGTGGACTTCTAACCTCTGTGTACATTTCTTTTCTGTGTCTTGATGAAATGACCTTTGTTCATCCTTCCTTTATGTGTTTAAACTTTATTTCTTCCTTCAACCTTGGCTCATATTTGTCACTGATACTTTATTTGTGCTACCATTATGATTTATGTAAATTTCTACATTAAACTCACTTGCTCAATGAAGCATCTCTCTGTGTGTCTATACTAACGTTAGAAAGCACTACATTGGAGTTTATGAAAACCAGGATAGGCAATTTGACTCTCATTTTTTAATTTGACAAGTAACACAAACTTCTTAATTTCTCAGTTTCCTCAAGTTTGAACAGTGCTTATTACTGTTAACCTCTCAACATTATACCGAGATTACATTTTGAAAACATGCAGGTACTCAGTGGCACTAGGAAGATACTTTATGTGTATTTCAGTGAAATCACTGAGGCCTAGAACTATTTATTCTTTTCTCTCTCACTATCACTTACGTATTATAAGTTATATTTATTTTTTATTAGATAGATGAATAAAACCTGGTATATAAACTATGTATATTGAGCTTTTTGTGGGTGTTAGTTCTAAAAGGTCTTGTAGGTCTTCATAGAACCATTCAACTTCAGCTTCTTCAGCATTACTGGTTGGTGCATAGACTTAGATTACTGTGATATTGAATGGTTTGCCTTGAAAATGAACAGAGGTCATACTGTCATTTTGAGATTGCATCCAAGTACTGTATTGTCACTCTGCTTATTTAACTTCTATGTACATCATGAGAAACGCTAGCTTGGGAGAAGCACAAGCTGGAATCAAGATTGCTGGAAGAAATATCAATAACCTCAGATATGCAGATGACACCACCCTTATGGCAGAAAGTGAAGAGGAACTCAAAAGTCTCTTGATGAAAGTGAAAGTGGAGAGTGAAACAGTTGGCTTAAAGCTCAATATTCAGAAAACGAAGATCATGACATCTGGTCCCATCACTTCATGGCAAATAGATGTGTCAGTCACTCTCCTAATATATTATTTCCAAGACAGATGTTCAGATCCGTCCATCAGGAAGAGTGTCTCCGACCAAGAGAAATATAACCAATGGGGCCACATTCCCCTTCTTGGGTTTCTCAGACTACCCAGAACTGCAAGCCCCCCTCTTCCTGGTATTTCTGGCCATCTACAACTTCAGCATAGCAGGGAACCTTGGGATGATGGTCATCGTCAAAGTTAACCCCAAACCGGACACCCCCATGGACTTCTTTCTCAGCCACCTCTCATTTGTGGATTTCTGCTATTCTTCCATCATTCCTCCCAAGACACTGGTGAACCTACTTGCAGAAGACAGAGCATTTCATTTTGGGGATGTATGGTGCAGTTCTTTCTCGTTTGTACCTTTGTGGTGACTGAATTAACTCTGTTTGCTGTGATGGCCTATGACCGCTTTGTGGCTATTTGCAACCCTCTGCTCTACACAGTCGTCATGTCCCAGAGACTTTGTGCCATGTTAGTGGTCGTGTCATATGCATGGGGAGTAGCATGCTCCTTCATTCTCACGTGTTCTGCTGTCAAATTATCTTTTCACGGTTTCAACACAATCACTTCTTCTGTGAGCTTTCTTCCTTGATTTCCCTCTCTTATTCTGATTCTTATCTCAGCCAGCGGCTGCTTTTCACTGTTGCCACCTTTAATGAGGTGATCATATTGCTCGTCACTCTCATGTCTTGCATGTTCATTGTTGTCACCACCTTGAAGATGCAATCAGCTGGTGGTCGTCGCAAAGCCTTCTCCACCTGCGCCTCCCGCCTGACCGCCCTTGGCATCTTCCCCAGCACCATCCTCTTCCTCTACTCTGTGCCCAACTCCATACCCTCCAGGCACACAGTCAAAGTGGCGTCTATGTTTTACATGGTGGTCATCCCCATGTTGAATCCCCCGGTCTTCAGTCTGAGAAATAAGGACGTCAAGGACACAGTCAGCAAACTAATGAAAACAAAATTGTTTTTACATTGAAGGCATGTAACTTCTAAATATTTACTTTGGTTATTAAAGAACACTTTTCTGATTTTGAATAGATTATGTCAAAAATTCACTAAAAAATAACTTTAGATTTGAAAAACAAAAACCACAATGGAAAAATATGAATTTTAGATCAGGAGACTATACCTGGTTCTGACTGCGTCAGAGAAGATAGATTGACCTGACTCAGTCATTATCTACAAAACCAGTTTAATATGATTTTGTTCATAAAGTGGTATATAGAACAAAGAATATAGATAATATATCAAACATATTGTACATGTGCTGTAAACTCTAGTTCTGTTATTCCTTTTTTCCTGATGACTAACAAGTAGTCTTAAATAAGTGACCAATTTTATACTTTAAATTTAGTGAATAGATGACAGGGAAACACATAATTTTACTTTCAGAAAACTCCCAAGCCAGTGGTGTTAGTTAATATCAAAATACAGTTGGTGGGAAGAGACTGTACAAAATCATTGATGGCTATCATGCATCTTTTACTTGGCCTTGAAGGATAGACAGATTTTTAAAGAGAAATAAAAGAGAATGACCTAAGTTTTACTTGGGAGTGAGAGTTGGACTGTGAAGAAGGCTGAGCGCCAAAGAATTGATGCTTTTGAACTGTGGTGCTGGAGAAGACTCTTGAGAGTCCCTTGGACTGCAAGGAGATCCACCCAGTCCATTCTGAAGGAGATCAGTCCTGGGTGTTCATTGGAGGGACTGATGCTGAAGCTGAAACTCCAATACTTAGGCCACCTCATGCGAAGAGTTGACTCATTGGAAAAGACGCTGATGTTGTGAAGGACTAGGGGCAGGAGGAGAAGGGGACGACAGAGGCTGTCGTCTGATCCAGAGATGGCTGGATGGTAACACCGACTCGATGGACATGAGTTTGAGTAAACTCCGGGAGTTGGTGATGGACAGGGAGGCCTGGGGTGCTGCAGTCCATGGGGTCGCTAACAGCCGAACACGATTGAGCGACTGACTTGAGCTGAACTGAAAGAACATAATGTCAAGAGTCAATGATTCACACATAGTTTAAGCTATTATTTTATGTCATATGCCTACAAGATATCTTGCTAGGTTCTTGAAGAAGTAAAATTTTGCATACATTGTATTCTAACTTATTTTGGAAGAAAGTTTCAGTATAGAGAATGAAAGAATTTACAAGAGGCTTAAGAAAATTAGCTTGCTTCTTGAAATACTGAGAACAAAACAAAGATACTTTATATGTGTTGTATGTTTTGTGTTGCCTGTCTATCACTTACCAATCATTATACATATATTATTACTTCACATGGCAGTTTGATCAAGCCTGTATCTTAGTTCTCCTTTAAAGGACTCTCTAGAAAGTCTCCTTAAAACGACTAAGTAGATTTGCTGTCAAAATTGGGAGCTAATAGCTTTCCTAGGACTTGAACATTGCTTTAAAATAGCTCTAATTTTTAAGTACAATCTAAACATAGAAATAATCTAATCTATATGGTTGTGTATATCAGAGAGGATTACAATTACCTCTAAGCAGTGTAATATTTAGGGGCTTCCCTGATATGTCAGTTGGTAAAGAATCCACCTGCAAAGCAGGAAATCCAGTCTTCATTCCTGGGTGAGGAAGATCCACTGGAGAAGGGAAAGGCTACCCACTCCAGTATTCTGGCCTGGAGAATTCCAGGAACTGTGGTCCATGGGGGTCCAAAGAGTTGGACATGACTGAGCAACTTTCACTTTCACTCTCATAGGCACATACATCTAATTTCAAATTAGCAATCATATTTATGTTTTCTTTCATCTGTTGCCTCATCAGTTTTGCTAGAATTACTTACACATCTGTTTTTTGTTCTATAATCTTTGTGTCTGAATGAAATTCCAAATCTTTTGAGAAAAATATTAAGAGAAATAATCATTTTTTCATGAGGATGAAGTAAAAACTGAAAACAGTTCAATGAGGTAATTTCAAATGCTTATATGATTTCAAACTTACAGGGATGAATTATATAAATCACCTTTTTCTGGCTAACATTTTGATATGTAGTGATAACCAACATCATTTTATATATTCATAAATAAAATATATTCTTCTACAAATCATTGCTTACTTGATATTTACATTAACTAGAATATCAGTGGAAAGTAGCAGAAATGTTAAATTAACCTTTACTCAAATCAGTAATAAATAATCCATTTTCAGGGCATAAATTTTCATGTTTCTTCTCTATCTTGACAAAGGATGCCTAATTTTTTTGATTAATTCAGAGTCACAATTCCTTTCTTCTTATTCTGAAAAAATGGAAATACATATTACTTCAGTCCTCTGATCGTGATTTAAAAATTAGTGTGTGGCATAATCAAGAGAATTATTTTATATGGCAACACTATAGGCATTGATGCTCTTCAATAAATACTGATGTAAAATTCCATACTCTTACATTATTTACCTTTAGATTTCAATTCATTTTTGGTAACTCCTATAGCTGCTGTAGAGTATAACTTACATCGATGTTCCTCATTTTTTAAACTCACATGCCTCTAAAATGACTTAAACTGCTTCTAAAAAATTCTCAATTATGATAATGCATTGAGTTAAATATACAATGGCAGAAAGCATCTCATGCATGAATATATTGATATAAAACAATGTAGAAAGTAGACTTTAGAACAAGAAATATTACTACGAATAAAGAGGGCATAAAATGATGATGCTATGGGTTTATCATGGATTAGCTTCTTCTTCTTAGTCTAAAACTTAAGGAAGGAATTTTCCAAGTTGATTTTTCTGTTTCAACTCTGAAGTACGCAAATCACTCAATTTTCATTGCTACTGCTGCTACAATTTGTTTTGTTTTGTTTTGCTTTGATTTGTTGTTTGGACAGGCAATAAAAAAGAGTAGGACTTCAGGAAAGTGATATGTTTTCAATTTAGGAATTAGAGAATTTTCAATTTTAAAGAAATTATTTCAAGATATGGAGAATATGCACTTCCCAGGTGGCACGAGTGGTAAAGAACTCACCTGCCGGTGCAAGAGAAATAAAAGACTTTGGCTCAATCACAGGGTCTGGAAGATCCCCTGGAGGAGGGCATGACAACCCTCTCCAGTATTCTTGCCTGGAGAATCCCATCGACAGAGGAGCCTGACGGGCCACAGTCCATGGAGTCTCAAAGAGTCAGACATGACTGAGTGACTTGGCATGCATGCATGGAGAATACACCAGTTATACCGAATACCAAGATTTCCAGTACTTGACTCAATCTCATTACTATATATATGAAAGCATGTATAATTCTCCTGCCACTAGGAAGGAGGGCATAGAATAAATGCTCGATTTTCATTTGCTTTTTTCCTCAGGAAAATGTCTGAATGGTAAATCCTACTTACATAGAAACTGCCCTGTAGTACATGAGAGACCTTGGGGAAGTTTTTACTTGCCTTTCTTAATATGGATAAAGGGGTTACCTTTTTAGGCTTGTAGCCAAATGAGAGTGATAACATATGATATCTCTGTGCACTCATACCTCTACATATACATCTTCACTTACATATGCACATATACACTACATGTGCAATTTGATATCTTTATTTTTTTTAATTAACTATATTTTAAAGAATGCAATACCATAATTTTTAATAACATGATAATTTTCTACCCAAGATATGATGCCCCATAGTTTAAAAAAAAAGTTCTATTTTTTACTGTGGACTTTCCCTATAGTTAGAATTCTAAACAATGTTACATTGTAGCTTTGGAGAAATTTTTTTCTCAATATTATCAAAATGTAATTAAATTTTTTTTTAATAACTAGCAAATAATAAGTCCACCTGCAATGTGAGAGACCTGAGTTCGATCCCTGGGTTGGGAAGATCTCCTGGAGAAAGGAATGGCTACCCACTCTTATATTCTTGCCTGGAGAATTCCATGAACCGAGGAGCCTGGCAGGCTATAGTCCATGGGGTCACAAAGAGTTGGACATGACAGGGAGATCCATTTTCACTGTCAAGAAAAAAAAACTCATTAAAAAACCATATAGCTTTTATGGTTTTCAAGGCTAAGACTTGGGAAATATGTTACCAGTGGCTTTCCAGAAAAATGTATACTAGAGTTACATCTTTCTCAGTCCTTATTGACACTGTCCACTACTAGTGTAATTAATTAAATCCCTTGATTAATTTGATAGGTAAAAGTGATGATGATCTTCATTGTATATTGAAATTCTCTTCTGTATATTCTGCACAATTCGAAATGTAACAGTCCTTATGAGCCACTAATTTCAAAGAGATGGGTCATACTCCCCAACAAGGGAATTGTACAAACCTACTGCAGATTTATGTGACTGATAACTGAATAAAACAATTAGCTTGGATTATATATGAAAAGGAGTTCGTCAAGGCTGTATATTGTCACCCTGCTTATTTAACTTATATGCAGAGTACATCATGAGAAATGCTGGACTGGAAGAAACACAAGCTGGAATCAAGATTGCCGGGAGAAATATCAATAACCTCAGATATGCAGATGACACCACTCTTATGGCAGAAAGTGAAGAGGGGCTAAAAAGCCTCTTGATGAAAGTGAAAGTGGAGAGTGAAAAAGTTGGTTTAAAGCTCAACATTCAGAGAACGAAGATCATGGCATCCAGTCCCATCACTTCATGGCAAATAGATGGGGTCACAATGGAAACAGTGTCAGACTTTGTTTTTTGGGGCTCCAAAATCACTGCAGATGGTGATTGCTGCCATGAAATTAAAAGACGCTTACTCCTTGGAAGGAAAGGTATGACCAACCTAGATAGCATATTCAAAAGCAGAGACATTACTTTGCCAACAAAAGTTCGTCTAGTCAAGGCTATGGTTTTTCCTGTGGTCACTTATGGATGTGAGAGCTGGACTGTGAAGAAAGCTGAGCGCCGAAGAATTGATGCTTTTGAGCTGTATGTTGGAGAAGACTCTTGAGAGTCCCTTGGACTGCAAGGAGATCCAACCAGTCCATTCTGAAGGAGATCAGCCCTGGGATTTCTTTGGAAGGAATGATGCTAAAGCTGAAACTCCAATCCTTTGGCCACCTCATGTGAAGAGTTGACTCATTGGAAAAGACTCTGAGGCTAGGAGGGATTAGGGGCAGGAGGAGAAGGGGACGACAGTGGATGAGATGTCTGAATGGTATCACTGACTCGATAGACGTGAGTCTCAGTGAACTCCGGGAGTTGCTGATGGACAGGGAGGCCTGGGGTGCTCCGATTCATGTGGTCTCAAAAAAGTCGGACAAGACTGAGTGACTGATCTGATCTGATTTGATATAGGAACAAAAAAGCTGTCACTCTACTTTGGCAGACTTACGACATTTCCCAAAGAAAGAGTCAATTTCCATCAGGCTCTAAATTAGAACACTGATTATGTTTTAAGGCCCAACAACATATCTAACTGAATTAATCAGCTCAATTTATTGATAGATTAAAGTTTGGAATTACATTGATTTCTGCTCATACTTGAATTTTAATCTTTTAGTCAGTGGGATCCACTGGGATATTAAACATTTTGAATTATTTGATGATTGCGTTTTAAAGAGTGTTCAATAAAAATAAAAATAAAGCCAAAAAAAGAGACAATGTTTGATGCCTATAATTTTCTGAAGTTAATATAAACATGTTTTCTCCGTTATTCTTTTTTTTTTTTTTTTTTTTCAGAAGAAACACAAAATTTGGTATTTGGTTTCCCAGACCTGACATATGGTAGAAAGCACTCCTGTGGGAGAGTCCATTGTCACTGAATCATCAGATGCTCCTGAACTCAGAGTCTTTCTCTTCCTGCTCTTCCTCCTCAAAGATGATGCCACAGCTTTGGCCTGAGCATCACTGCACCAATTTAAGGCTATACCAGTTTATTCCACCATCCTAGTACAGCCTGTTAATTTTTTGATAAATTGCTTTGAGCAGGTTAAATAAAATTAGATAGCAAATATATAATACAATTTTACATATAATAACATACCATTTTTTGAGCCACAATATAATAATATGTTTCCCTGAGACATTCTTAATGTGTAGAAAAACATATGACATCACTTAATTTTGTGTTTAAACAATTCCTGAGTAGAACTCTAATTATGCAGGTAAATATTCCCACTGGGAATTGGGTATCAGTGTGTGTTCCTGGGATCTGATGTGAAATCAGGAAACTAGTTTCTAAAGCCTCAGAGAAACATAAAAGGTCTTGAATTATCCTAGGGAACAGCAGTCTTCCTGAGGGAAGCACAAATTTCTTAGACGACCACAGAAGGCCATTCAAATGAGATTATTAAAAAATATTACAGTAGGTCAGTTTTTCTCTTTTAAGTATCAAAATTGAATTTTCCCATGAAAAATGGACCACTGCTGACACAGTATAGAGAGAAGGTGAATGAAAAAGATAGTGATCTTACCTTAATCCCAAGGTATAAGAACTAGATGGGATTTTATGTTCTTTAAGTTCATAGTTACTTATTCTACATGTAGAAACTGATAGCTTGATAATAAATATCCCCTGAGTAACACAAGTTTTAAATGATCAAGATACGTCTAACAAAAACAATAGCAGCAAAAAAGCCCAACATTTAACACATGATATTAAAACAATTCTCACTATATTGGACTCCGATTAAGAATCTAAATATTCAGTTCAGTTCAGTTCAGTCACTCAGTCATGTCTGACTCTTTGCGACGCCTTGAATCACAGCACGCCAGGCCTCCTGTCCATCCCCAACTCCCGGAGTACACTCAGACTCACGTCCATCTACTCAGTGATGCCATCCAGCCATCTCATCCTCTGTCGTACCCTTCTCCTCCTGCCCCTAATCCCTCCCAGCCTCAGAGTCTTTTCCAATGAGTCAACTCTTTGCACGAAGTGGCCAAAGTACTGGAGTTTCAGCTATAGCAGCATTCCTTCCAAAGAAATCCCAGGGCTGATCTCCTTCAGAATGGACTGGTTGGATCTCCTTGCAGTCCAAGGGACTCTCAAGAGTCTTCTCCAACACCACACTTCAAAAGCATCAATTCTTCGGTGCTCAGCTTTATTCACAGTCCAACGGTCACATCCATACATGACTACTGGAAAAATCATAGCCTTGACTAGACGGACCTTTGTTGGCAAAGTGATGTCTCTGCTTTTGAATATGCTATCTAGGTTGGTCATAACTTTCCTTCCATGGAGTTAGCGTCTTTTAATTTCATGGCTGCAATCACCATCTGCAGTGATCTTGAAGCCAATAAATAAATAAAATCTGACACTGTTTCCACTGTTTCCCCATCTATTTCCCATGAAGTGATGGGACCAGATGCCATGATCTTCGTTTTCTGAATGTTGAGCTTTAAGCCAACTGTTTCACTCTCCTCTTTCCCTTTCATCAAGAGGCTTTTTAGTTCCTCTTCACTTTCTGCCATAAGAGTGGTGTCATCTGCATATCTGAGGTCATTGGTATTTCTCCCAGCAATCTTGATTCCAGCTTGTGCTTCTTCCAGCCCGGCGTTTCTCATGATGTACTCTGCATATAAGTTAAATAAGCAGGGTGACAATATACAACCTTGATGTACTTATTTTCCTATTTGGAACCAGTCTGTTGTTCCTTGTCCAGTTCTAACTGTTGCTTCCTGACCTGCATACAGATTTCTCAAGAGGTAGGTCAGGTGGTCTGGTATTCCAATCTCTTTCAGAATTTTCCATAGTTTAATGTGATCCACACAGTCAAAGGCTTTGGCATAGTCAATAAAGTAGGAATAGATGTTTTTTTGGAACTCTTGCTTTTTAACAGTGTTCTAATCACCTATTATTTCTTTTTAAAGCATGTGCATAGTCATTAAGGCTGAATCAATCTATTTATTATATTATCCATCTTCTCTTACAGCATTGCATTGATGCCATCAATTATCAACACCCAAGTAACAGTACTGGCGTGGGGTTAGAAGAATGTTTCTAAGGAAGTAGAAAAAAAAATTAAGCAGTGACTAGTATCAATAAAGAGAAATTCCTGCAAGAATAGATAATTTTGCTAAACTCTTCCAAAATCCTGTTTTCATGCTCACCTGCCAACTACATAGAAACACAGTAGTTGGCTCCTAAATGGTGTCTGTTTTTTATTTCCTGTATTATTTTCCCTTTCCTTTTGTTCTATTTAACTTTTATATTTCTTTTTTCAATCTTGAATTTTTTTCAGACTTGAAGTGTGTAATAAACTTGAAATACTATTACACTTAATGTTCTCTATATAAATTGTTCTCTTCAGGTCCTCTACACCTGTGAATAGAAATATGAGGTTTGGCAAAAACAAAAACAAAAAACACCTCAGCAAAGAAGTGTTTGTTTCTCTTGGTCAAAGCCTCAAGCTTATTTAAACATTGTCCACGAAGATGAGTCTCTTTATTTGATGTCTCCACCTATAGTGCAGGAGACCCCGAGTTGACCCCTGGTTCGGGAAAGATCCCCTGGAGAAGAAAATGGCAACCCACTCCAGTACTCTTGCTTGGAGAATCCTATGGACAGAGGAGCCTGGTAGGCTACGGTGCATAGGGTCTCAAAGAGTCAGACACCACTTCACTTTCACCTTTGAATAGTCATTTTTCATTATTACCAAAGAAAGAATAGCTCAGAAAAGATATGCTGCTGCTGCTACTGCTAAGTCGCTTCAGTCGTGTCCGACTCTGTGCAACCCCATAGACGGCAGCCCACCAGGCTTCCCCATCCCTGGGATTTCCAGGCAAGAGCACTGGAGTGGGTTGCCATTTCCTTCTCCAATGAATGAAAGTGAAAAGTGAAAGTGAAATCGCTCAGTCGTGTCCAACTTTTAACGACCCCATGGACTGCAGCCCACCAGGCTCCTCTGTCCATGGGATTTTTCAGGAAAGAGTACTGGAGTGGGGTGCCATTGCCTTCTTCGCAGAAAAGATATAATTGTATCTTTTTCTTGCCTTCAGATCAGATCAGATCAGATCAGTTGCTCAGTCGTGTCTGACTCTTTGCGACCCCATGAAGTGCAGCATGCCAGGCCTCCCTGTCCATCACCAACTCCCGGAGGTCACTCAGACTCACATCCATCGAGTCAGTGATGCCATCCAGCCATCTCATCCTCTGTTTCCCCTTCTCCTCCTGCCCCCAATCCCTCCCAGCATCAGAGTCTGCTCCAATGAGTCAACTCTTCGCATGAGGTGGCCAAAATACTGGAGTTTCAGCTTTGGCTTCATTCCTTCCAAAGAAATCCCAGGGCTGATCTCCTTCAGAATGGACTGGTTGGATCTCCTTGCAGTCCAAGGGACTCTCAAGAGTCTTCTCCAACGCCACAGTTCAAAAGCATCAATTCTTCGGCGCTCAGCCTTCTTCACAGTCCAGCTCTCACATCCATACATGACCACAGGAAAGACCATAGCCTTGACTAGGCGAACCTTTGTTGGCAAAGTAATGTCTCTGCTTTTGAATATGCTATCTAGGTTGGTCATAACTTTCCTTCCAAGGAGTAAGCGTCTTTTAATTTCATGGCTGCAGTCACCATCTGTAGTGATTTTGGAGCCCAGAAAAATAAAGTCTGACACTGTTTCCACTGTTTCCCCATCTATTTCCCATGAAGTTATGGGACCAGATCAGAGAGTGGCAATTGCTCCACTCCTTAGTCAATAGACAATCTTGCCTCTATATTTGCAGATGGGTTATCATTTAAGGAGAGATAATATTTCCTAAGGAGGAAGCCATCTGTATTTCATAAAAGTATAATTCCAATGAATTAACTAGTAGATCAGTGGTGCTTTCCTTCTTTGCTTAACCCTTTGCTTAGAGGAAAAAGGAATCCTGGTTGATAATAAAATAATAAGTATTAATTTCTCAAGAAGTTCAAACTTGTCTCCATAGCTTAATAACTTTAGCTTCCAAGGTGGCACAGCGGTAAAGCATCCACCTGTCAATGCAGGGGGCAGAAGAAATTTGAGTTTGATCCCTGGGTTGGGAAGATCCCCTGGAGGAGGAAATGGCAACCCAAGCCAGCATTATTGCCTGGAAAATTCCATGGACAGAGGAGCTTCATGAGCAACAATCCATGGGGTTGCCAAGAGGTGGACACACTAAGCACACACACATCACACATTGAATATTCGCTGTGTGAAAAACACTACTGAAAATACACATATTAGCTCATTTAATTCTCATCATTACCCTGTAGACAAGTGTCACTATAATATGTAATTTACATATCATAAAATGAAACCATTTTATGTTTTATAGTTGTTGGAATTTTGCTGAAGTCATACAAATATGAGGTGGAAGAGCCAGACACACTGGCTTTATTGTCCATGCTTTCAACCACCAAGCACATCTTCTCTGATACTGTGTCAAAAGATGTAAGCCTGTTGGAGCACAAACTCTAAGTCAAGATTTATGCTAGCTTTAAGCTAATATACCTATATCCAATTCAGCACATTGAGTTTTGGGGAATAACTGTCTTAGTTATGCTAATCTTTTAAGTACCACTGTCTCTAACATTTCCATTTCTGGGGAGGTAGCATTATTTAAGAGTGCCCAGTGATCCAGAATGTCCAAACTCTGGCCCTGACTCTTTGATTGCAAAGTTACACACTCCTGGATTGTTAACTGGGTTGAAATCATCAGTTCCTTTTCAGTAGAGGTGGTCAACATATTTTAAAGAGCTGTGAGAATTAAGTTAAATGAGAAAGCACTTTGAAAATTATAAGATGGCAATGTATCCATGCCAGATTTTCACATTTAATTTATCTCTTTCATCTCCTGCATTGGCAGACAGATTCTTTACCACTCGAGTGACCTGGGAAGCTGTTAATTTAGCTAACAGAACAAATGTAGAAAAATAGATATTAAGTAATCCAGAATCCGCAATCATAATTATATACATACTTGATTTTCTATACCCAAAGAATAGCTTGGTAAATAGTTGCATTATGTCTATTAATTCTAAATGTACGAAAAGTTTTAAAAGACATTCAGTTTTATTAAAAGTCTGGAACAAATTGAGAAAAAACAGGAAGATAAGATTTTGGTAATGTGGTAAATCATAATCTGAGATAGAGTATATAAAATGAAAATGAAAATATATCCAAATCCAACATTGTGCAAATGCTGAACTTGTAGGAGTTGTGTGTGATGTAGGTTGTTAAGGAAGAATTATATATGCATGGTATATATATTTATACACATTATATATGACATAAAATGTATATATATGTATATGTCTAGGTATATGTATATGTCTAGCATATATATAGGCTTCCCTGGTGGCTCAACTGATAAAGAATCCACCTATAATGCAGGAGATCTGGGATCAATCCCTGGATTGGGAAGATCCCCTGGAGAAGGGAAAGGCTACCCACTCCAGTATTCTGGCCTGGAGAATTCCATGGATTGTAGAGTCAATGGGGCCACAAAGAGTCGGACATGACTGAGCGACTTTCACTTTCACTGTATATGAAACTCCAGTATTCTGGCCACCTCATGCGAAGAGTTGACTCATTGGAGAAGACTCTGATGCTGGGAGGGATTGGGGGCAAGAGGAGAAGGGGACGACAGAGGATGAGATGACTGGATGGCATCACTGATTCGATGAATGTGAGTCTGAGCGACCTCCGGGAGTTGGTGATGGACAGGGAGGCCTGGCGTGCTGCGGTTCATGGGGTCGCAAAGATTCGGACATGACTGAGCGACTGATCTGATCTGATCTGATATATGTATACATATGAATTTTATACTTATATAAAATGTGCACATGTAAAAGATTTTACTCATTTCATTCATTAAGATGCTATAAATGTTACAAAAGATAATTCAAAGAATCACAATATTATAAATCAGGGATTCACAAATAAACTGATAATAGATACAAAGCTGCCTTTCCACTACAGAGCAAATCAGTTGTCTCTGGGAAAAAAAAATGTACCTGTCTATAAACAAGTATCATGTGTGTTTCTCTGGGCTATTTACAATTTACAGAGCTGTAGACAGTGCAATGGCATGATTATGCAGACATCATTAAGAGAAGTGGGTAGGAGACCTTTTTTAAACATCTGTTACAATTTATCATTACATATTGAAATATTCCTGAATACTATCATTATATTACCTGGATTAATTCAGTAATTATCCAAGCATGAAAATTTCTCTAGTTAGATTCCATAGCTTGGTTTATAATCTAAAAAATAAAAAAATGGATGTACTAACTACTGTTAATATGTTGCCAACTTTAGAACAGTGAATCAATGAGATGCTAAAGGGTTGGCTTAAAGCTCAACCTTCAGAAAACGAAGATCATGGCATCTGGTCCCATCACTGCATGGGAAATAGATGGAGAAACAGTGGAAACAGTGTCAGACTTTGTTTTTCTGGGCTCCAAAATCACTGCAGATGGTGAGTGCAGCCATGAAATTAAAAGACGCTTACTCCTTGGAAGGAAAGTTATGAGCAACCTAGATAGCATATTCAAAAGCAGAGACATTACTTTACCAACAAAGGTTCGCCTAGTCAAGGCTATGGTCTTTCCTGTGGTCATGTATGGATGTGAGAGCTGGACTGTGAGGAAGGCTGAATGACGAAGAATTGATGCTTTTGAACTGTGGTGTTGGAGAAGACTCTTGAGAGTCCCTTGGACTGCAAGAAGATCCAACCAGTCCATTCTGAAGGAGATCAATCCTGGAATTTCTTTGGAAGGAATGATGCTAAAGCTGAAACTCCAGTATTTTGGCCACCTCATGCGAAGGGTTGACTCATTGGAGAAGACTCTGATGCTGGGAGGGATTGAGGGCAGGAGGAGAAGGGGACGACAGAGGATGAGATGGCTGGATGGCATCACTGACTCGATGGATGCGAGTCTAAGTGACCTCCGGGAGCTGGTGATGGACAGGGAGGCCTGGCGTGCTGCGGTTCATGGGGTCGCAAAGAGTCGGACACGACTGAGCGACTGATCTGATCTGATCTGATCTGAAAGATATTTATCTGTAGAAGAAAACCCATTTAACATATAATTTGATGAGACAGGCACTGTCATTCTCATACTAATGATGATGAAACTTAAACTTTGTGATTACTTGGCCTGCCTAAAGAATTGCAACTGCTGAGCAGTAGAGTTATGATTCAGTTACGAATTCTGTTACTGACTCAGTAACTAATTCTGAATATTTTCTCTTTCTATTTTACAAGCAACTCTTAGAAATTCCTTTGTTCCTCAGAGGCAAAGTGCTTCTCAATGTATGAGAGATAAAGTACTTTGACTCCTCTAACTAGGCAAGGTTTCAACTGAAATAGAAATACTTTAATTTGTTGTGCAAGTAAAAAAATACTGCAAAGTGGAACAGAAGTGTGTTTCTCATAGTTTGCTCTATGCAATGTGATTAACCATGATCATTCACATTGGTGAAAGACGAGAGAGTAAATGAAAGTAAGAGGTTCAGAGGTTAGAGTTCACCCACTGGTTTGATGCTGTGTCATTTAATGTGGAAAATTATGACTTTAAGGAATAGAAGTGGTAAGTTATCAGTTCAACTGGAAATACATACATTTTCGGTGCTTACTGTTCAAATGCCTAGGGTTACCAGGATGTCCAAGTTGATTTAGAATTAATGTTCTAATTACTTTAGCCATTTTCATATTTTTTTTTTTTTCGAACTCTTCAGGTTATTATAAACATCAATACCCTGTCAAAATTCCAACCTCCAGGAACCCTGCAGAGAATGGAGGTGGAGAACAGCACTGTGAAGACACAGTTCTTTCTCTTGGGATTCAGTGACCACCAGAACTGCAGAGTGCTCTTTTTGCTGTGTTTCTGTCCATCTACTCTGTTACCCTGATGGGCAACCTTGGGATGATTTTATTAATCACAGCCAGTCCCCCTTTGCACACCCCTATGTACTTTTTTCTCCACATCTTGTCTTTCATAGATGCCTGCTGCTATTCAGTCATTGCCCCCAAGTTACTTGTGGACTTAATTTCTGATAAGAAGACCATTTCTTACAATGGCTGTGCTGCACGGTTATATTTCTTCTGCTCTTTGGTGGACACAGAGTCTTTTCTCTTGACTGTCATGGCTTATGACCAGTACATAGCCATCTGTAACCCCTGCTTTACACCGTTATTATGTCCAAGAGGATTTGCTGCCAGCTTGCAATTGGAGCGTTTTTAGGGGGCACCATGAGCTCAGTGATTCACACCACTAATACTTTTCACCTGTCTTTCTGCTCCAGTGAAATTAACCATTTCTTTTGTGACACCTCCCCTCTCTTCTCTCTGTCCTGCACTGACACTTACATCCATGACGGTTTACTGGTGGTCTTTGCTAGTTTAGTGGAAGCCCTCTGCCTTCTAATAGTTCTCCTCTCTTATATCCTCATCATAGCACCCATTCTTAAAACAGGTTCTGCTGAGGGAAGAAGAAAAGGATTCTTCACTTGTGCTTCTCATCTGACCGTGGTCTCTATCTATCATGGTACCCTCATCTTCATTTACTTGTGCCCTAGCACTGGCCATTCATTGGCTATTGTTAAAGTGACCTCTGTGTTCTATACATTGATTATACCTATGTTAAATCCCTAAATTTACAGCCTTAGGAACAAATATGTAAGAAATGCCTTCAGGAAAATGATTATCAGAAAATGTCGTTCTTACAAAAGGATAAAACTGAGGCTGCCAGCTTTTCTACCCCGTTTCTTTTTTATTTAATTTAAATTTATTTATTTTAATTGGAGGCTAATTAGTTTACAATATTTTATTGGTTCTGCCACACATCAACATGACTCCGCCATGGGCGTACGTGTGGTCCCTATCCTCAACCCCCTCCCACCTGCCTCCCCATACCATCCCTCTGTGTCATCCCAGTGCACCAGCCCCGAGCATCCTGTATGGAACCTGGACTGGCGATTCGTTTCTTATATGATATTATACACATTTCAATGCCATTCCCCCAAATCATCCGACCCTCTCTCTCTCCCACTGAGTCCAAAAGACTGTTCTATACATCTGTGTCTCTTTTGTTACCCTATTTCTTGACTTTTGTCCTTTTTTTTAAATTTTATTTAACTTTACAATATTGTATTGGTTTTGCCGTATATCAAAATGAATCTGCCACAGGTATACATGTGTTCCCAATCCTGAACCCTCCTCCTTCCTCCCTCCCCATACCATCCCTCTGGGTCGTCCCAGTGCACCAGCCCCAGGCATCTGGTATCAGGCATCAAACCTGGACTGGGGACTCGTTTCATACATGATATTATCCTTATTTCAATGTCATTCTCCCAAATCATCCCACCCTCTCCCTCTCCCAGAGTCCAAAAGACTGTTCTATACATTAGTGTCTCTTTTTTTGTCTCGTATACAGAGTTATTTTTACCATCTTTCTAAATTCCATATATATGCTTTAGTATATTGTATTGGGGAGAAGGCAATAGCACCCCACTCCAGTGTTCTTGCCTAGAAAATCCCATGGACAGAGGAGCCTGGTAGGCTGCAGTCCATGGGGTCGCTAAGAGTTGGACACGACTGAGCGACTTCACTTTCACTTTTCACTTTCATTCATTGGAGAAGGAAATGGCAACCCACTCAAGTGTTCTTGCCTGAAGAATCCCAGGGATGGGGGAGCCTGGTGGGCTGCCGTCTATGGGGTGGCACAGAGTTGGACACAACTGAAGCGACTTAGCAGCAGCAGCATACTGTATTGGTGTTTTTTCTTTCTGGCTTACTTCACTCTGTATAATAGGCTCCAGTTTCATCCACTCATTATCAGAGAAATGCAAATCAAAACCACTATGAGGTACCATTTCACGCCAGTCAGAATGGCTGAGATCCAAAAGTCCACAAGCAATAAATGCTGGAGAGGGTGTGAAGAAAAGGGAACCCTCTTACACTGTTGGTGGGAATGCAAACTAGTGCAGCCACTCTGGCGAACAGTATGGAGATTCCTCAAAAAACTGGGAATAGAACTGCCTTATGATCCAGCAATCCCACTGCTGGGCATACACACTGAGAAAACCAGAATTGAAAGAGACACGTGTACCCCAATGTTCATCGCAGCACTGTTTATAATAGCCAGGACATGGAAGCAACCTAGACGTTCATCAGCAGATGAATGGGTAAAAAAGCAGTGGTACATATACACAATGGAGTATTACTCAGCCATTGAAAAGAATACATTTGACTTTTGTTCTTTAAATCTCAAAAGATTCTGAGTGCTGAAGTGCTAGTACTTTGACATAAGCTCCTATAACCCACGAGTACAACCTTCTGAATTTCCCATTATTTTCAATTGTGCCTAAATTGAGTGTAGGGAGAAGGCCTTATCTTAATCTTCTCTCCAAACTAAGGAAGAGTAGCAATAGGGTCTCTTTGCTGTTTTGCACAAAAGGTCTTCTTTACATCTCTTTCCTCTGTTCCTGAGAGGCCCTAGTAAGGTATCATGAGAAGAACAACTGCTATATCCATGTCAATTAAACTTACTTCCCTAAAGGCTCCATTTTTATTTTTAACAATAGGCTTAATAGACTTGCTCAGTCAGTGTTACTGTATCAGATTAGTTTTGTTTGTACCCTTTTTATGTACTTGCATCACCCTGTAAATATTCCATCATAGCACATAGAAGTAAGTAGTAAATGAATAAATAAGAAACCTCTCTCTATGCCTAAATATTCCATAGAAGCATAACGCTTACTATCCTGTTCGTCATTTTTTCTACTATGCCACTTACAGTGTTTGACCTGAGAATTCAATTCAAAAATACTTATTGAACAACAAATGTATGAGTGTAGCCAGAACAACTAATATAAGATTGAACCTTTGTAAAATGATCAAAAAATTTGCTCTTTTCTTTGATTTTATCCTACCATGTTCACTTTAGGTGAAATCTATTTGCATATGTTTTCTTTTGCCCTATACAGAAATGAGAGTCAGAGACAGGACTTATTTGTTGTAAAACTCTTCATTCTGCCTTAATTCCTCATCATTCTGCCTTAATTATGTCAGCAAACATCCCCTGATCCTCCAAAGAACACCAAAGAGGACTCCCATCTCCCCACTGGGTTCATAGCATTGCACTAGTTAATAATGAAAATAAGTAAGCAAATAAACTGAAAGGCCCCATAATATAGTTCATACCATAAACCATATATGTTAAATCATATATTAATACAAATATAGTTCTCTTTGCAGGGGAGGAGAACAAAGTATTAGTTATATTAGAATGCTATATATAGTGATTATGTTATCTATGAAAGTATGACATAAATTAGAATAATATTCTAAACAAAATTTTGACAGTGGTTATCACAATTGTGTAGCGCTAAATAATTGTATGCTAGTTAATCCCCGAAATATTTTCCAAAAGCTTAATTAATTGGGTATTCTGTTCTGCCTGTATTCAATTAGCAATTAATCCAGTTGGGAAAACAACACAATTTAAAGTTCTCAGAAGCATTCATTTTATCTTAGGTTGTGGCCATGAAAGGAACATGGAGGCACTCTTTATAATTTTAGGAGGAGAGAGTAATTGCTTATACAGATTTTTATTTCAGTTAAGTCCTGCTCACTTATGTTCAATATCCCTTTGGTGCTGATGATTTTATAATCAAGATATCATTTGAAGGAAACAACATGTTAAAAAACTTGTAATTTTCAGCAGATTATTTGAATTAGAATTCTAATATGAATTAGAATTTTAGACAAACATTTTATTGTTTCTTCAATATTTTCTCACATGATTTCAAATTATTTATAGTTCATAGAATATAGCACATATCAGGAACGCTCAATCACTGTCTAAAGCTCTTCACAACCCAGGGAAATTTATTAAGAACGTATAAAAGTATTTATATCTGCAAACATTAGGCTTCTCAGGTGGTGCTGAAATGTCTAGACAGTGTAAGACTTTGAAACCTCAATTCCTGTTTTGTTTTTTAATTTCAATACTTTTCTTCTCAAGTAAGCATGTCCCTTTTTCCAATTTCCAAGCATTCAGAGGAATGCCTCTCTGGTCTGGTAAGTCATAGAACATTCAGACCCAGGACAATACAATCATGAACTGCTGTTTAGTCTATCAAGGAGAAAAGGTCCAGGTAGACAATTAGCTCCTAAACATATATATCTAGCCCCTAAATAATGGCCTGGGGTCTTAAGAAAGTGTCAAGGAACAGTGTCACGATGTCTGAAAAACCTGAGAAACTTGGGGATCCAAGAAAGCCATAAAAATGACAAACTGGATGTTGTGAAGTTTAAACTAAATGGCCAAAAAATGATGCATATTAAAGATACAAGTCGGTCAAAAATATACAGATCAATACTAATAAATATATAAAGCTGTTGTAATCTCCACCTTTTTGGGGCTCTTCTCTCCCTGTCAGTGTCTATGCTAAGGGCTTGGCATCTCTATCTTCTAAAATAAACTTTGCCTGTGTAAGTGTTGGCTAGTTTGTGGAGTTCATTCCTCAGCTCCAAGAACAGAACCTGGTTTCCGGTTTCAGTGCCAGTGATAAGCAATCAGCCTGTCAGTTCAGGACACGCAAGAGTTGTGAGTTCAATCCCTGGGTTGGGAAGGTTCCCTGGAATGTGGAATGGCACCCCACCCCAGTATTCTTGCCTGGAAAAGTCCATGGACAGAAGAGCCTATGGTTCATGGGGTTGCAAAGAGTTGGACATGTCTGATCATTATAATAATGAAGCCCATTCATATTATGTAAAATTAGCTTCATTGACCATTTTTTCAAATATATATGTAATGAAAAAAATCCCTTTTCTATTTTTATCTTTTAAAGTTTTGACTTAATAGTTTTTACAGAGGATTAGGAAACTGGGTTGTTTTTGTTTGTTTGTTTGTTTTGGTTTTGATTTATGCTCATTTTGAAAAAATGATGAAGATGGAAGAGAGCTTAAGGTAATAAGAAGATTTGAAGCTGAAGAAGACTCGAAGATTGAAGACCTGAGTTCAAATCTTTATACTGCCTTTTACTTGTTAGACCTGTGACCTTAGCCAACTAACTCCTCATCAGGGACTACATTCTGGTACTGAAAGAAAAGATGGTGCAGTTTATCACATGAGGTGACGAGATGGAGTCTGCAGGATTCATCTTTCACTTTATAGCCAGCTCACTGGGCTTGGACAATCCCCTGGAGAAGTGAATGCCAACCCACACCAGTATTCTTGTCTGGAGAATCCCGTGGACAAAGGAGCCTTGCAGCTACAGTCCATGGGGTTACAAAGAATCAGATATGACGGAAGTGACTTAGCATGCACACATGCCAGTTTTGCACATCTCAGCTGCAGCTCATATCTGGAGTTCTCTGCCCAGAACCCTAAGGACTAGCTTCTCCTGACCCTGCCTTCCCTCCTGCTTGAGCTTAGCAGAGATTTCTTCACAATGACCCATGCTGGCCACACCATTTTCAATCTTGGCCAGATGCCTGAAAAGTACCTTAATGGTCTAATTTCCAGATGTCACAAGTCCCACCTCATTACTGATTTCTGTGGACAAAACTCTTCTTGTAAAGTTAGTTTCTTTACTGCCATGAGTGGAATTAGATTTCTAACCCAGTATATATTTTTATTCTTAGAAGATTTTGCTCTTTAATTTATCTTCTCACACACTATTCAACTACCTTAGGGTTTATCACTGACTTTAGACTCTCCACCCACACTCTCTTTACTGGCCACCGCTCAGCAGTCAGTCAGACTATCATCTCACCATCCATCTGCTTTAGTTCCCATCTCTGGCCCTAAGAGGATGCCCTGTATTAGAAATGTCAACTGCTTACCAATCAAGGTGAGAGGGTAACAGGCAGGAAGGCCAGGGGTCTCCAAACGGAGGAAATAGCCTGCAAATGTTAGACATTTTTATCTCTCTTAAGCGGCAGGAGGAAACAAACTAGTGATATTTTTTCCTTCTCTATACAAATTTAAAAGGAGGTTTCTCTTAAAATACTGTGTTGCCATAATGACACCTGGTTTCGCCTAAAGTTAACTATTCTCAAACCTAGAGATAACCAATGCCTTTTTCTTATGGAAATGTTTGTCTTAAGCTATGCTAATGTACTATGCATTTACCCCAAACTCTGTCTTCAAGTCTGTTCTGCCTCTTGGCTCAGAACCTACTTGACAAACTAGTATGTTATACTCAGATATTGTTCCCCTAACCTATGTAAATGAAACTATTTGTATGGTGGTCTGCCCTTGTTCAAGATTCAAGTTAAACATTTTATGGTCCAGGATAAACCATTTGGTGCCAAGATTATCCCAAAATGCATCTTATGGGTGAGGGGCTTGGTGCCATTCTGAATTTTAAGACATTCCTTTCTTTCATTAACAGACTACTGGTGACTATATAACATCATGCTGAAGACTAACAGGGGGGTACTCTTCGGCCCCCTTCTGATGCCTATGTCAGAAGATTTCTCTATATCCTTTATACTTTAATACAACTTTATTACACAAAAGCTCTGAACGATCAAGCCTCATCTCTAGCCCCGGATTGAATTTTTCTCCTCCGGGGGCCAAGAATCTTTGTGTCTTCGTGTGATTCAACAACAACCTTTCAAAGGGATTTCAGACTGTATATATTTTTGAGAAAATATTTTACAATCCAGACTTTGATAAAGTTGCTATTTCCAGGCTGCATTATTTTTTTAAAATCCACCATATTCACAATATCTTTATTTTTTTAATATAAATTTATTTATTTTAATTGGAGGCTAATTACTTTACAATATTGTAGTGGTTTTGCCATACATTGACATGAATCTGCCACAGGTGTACATGTGTTTCCCATCCTAAACCCCCTTCCCACCTCCCTCCCAATCCCATCCCTCTGGGTCATCCCAGTGCACCAGCCCCAAGCATCCTGTATCATGCATTGAACCTGGACTGGTGATTCGTTTCATGCATGATAGTATACATGTTTATTCTCCCAAATCATCCCACCCTTTCCGTCTCCCACAGAGTCCAAAAGACTTTTCTATACACCTGTATTTCTTTTGCTGTATTGCATATAGGGTCATTGTTATCATCTTTCTAAATTCCATATATATGTGTTATTATACTGTGTTGATGTTTTTCTTTCTGGCTTCCTTCACTCTGTATAGTAGGCTCTGGTTTCATCCACCTCATTAGAACTGATCAAATGTATTCTTTTTAATGGTTGAGTAATACTCCATTGTGTATATATATACCACCATTTGTTATCCAATCATCTGCTGA
This sequence comes from Tragelaphus eurycerus, assembly GCA_935064755.1. Classification (NCBI taxonomy): domain Eukaryota; kingdom Metazoa; phylum Chordata; class Mammalia; order Artiodactyla; family Bovidae; genus Tragelaphus; species Tragelaphus eurycerus. Next base: position 213,575 of record CAKXYN010000041.1, on the reverse strand, counting down.
TGGACATCTAGGTTGCTTCCATGTCCTGGCTATTATAAACAGAGAGTTCCAGAAAAACATCTATTTCTGCTTTATTGACTATGCCAAAGCTTTTGACTGTGTGGCTCACAATAAACTGTGAAAAATTCTGAGAGAGATGGGAATACTAGACCACCTGACCTGCCTCTTGAGAAATCTGTATGCAGGTCAGGAAGCAACAGTTAGAACTGGACATGGAACAACAGACTGGTTCCAAATAGGAAAAGAAGTACGTCAAGGCTGTATATTGTCACCCTGCTTATTTTACTTATATGCAGAGTACATCATGAGAAACGCCGGGCTGGAAGAAACACAAGCTGGAATCAAGGTTGCTGGGAGAAATATCAATAACCTCAGATATGCAGATGACACCACCCTTATGGTAGAAAGTGAAGAGGAACTCAAAAGCCTCTTGATGAAAGTGAAAGTGGAGAGTGAAACAGTTGGCTTAAAGCTCAACATTCAGAAAACGAAGATCATGGCATCTGATCCCATCACTTCATGGGAAATAGATGGGGAAACAGTGTCAACTTCATTTTTCTGGACTCCAAAATCACTGCAGATGGTGACTGCAGCCATGAAATTAAAAGACGTTTGCTCCTTGGAAGGAAAGTTATGTCCAACCTAGATAGCATATTCGAAAGTACAGAAATCACTTTGCCAACAAAGATCCGTCTAGTCAAGGCTATGGTTTTTCCTGTGGTCAAGTATGGATGTGAGAGTTGGACTGTGAAGAAGGCTGAGCACCGAAGAATTGATGCTTTCTAACTGTGGTGATGGAGAAGACTCTTGAGAGTCCCTTGGACTGCAAGGAGATCCAACAAGGGCATTCTGAAGGAGATCAGCCCTGGGATTTCTTTGGAGGGAATGATGCTGAAGCTGAAACTCCAGTATTTTGGCCACCTCATGCGAAGAGTTGAGTCATTGGAAAAGTCTCTGATGCTGGGAGGGATTGGGGGCAGGAGGAGAAGGGGACGACAGAGGATGCGATGGCTGGATGGCATCACTGCCTCGATGGATGTGAGTCTGAGTGACCTCCGGGAGTTGGTGATGGACAGGGAGGCCTGGAGTGCTGTGATTCATGGGGTCGCAAAGAGTCAAACACGACTGAGCAACTGAACTGAACTGAGATGGACATTGGGGTACACGTATCTCTTTCAATTCTGGTTTCCTCGGTGTGTATGCCCAGCAATGGGATTGCTGGTCACATGACAGTTATCTTTAAATAGGCATGTGCGTAATATGACACCCTTCTGAAGAATGAGCCAAAAACTGAAAGAGAAGGAAAGAGTTACTGTCTATTATGAGCATATAATCTGAATTAAAAACAGTCAATATAAAAAGAAATTTTTTTTGACTGTGTCTCATGGCTTTTGGGATCTTAGTTTTGCCTCCAAGGATTGAACCTGAACCCCCTGCAATTAAAAAGCAGAGTCTTAACCACTGGACAGCCAGGAGATTCTCACTAGTAAAATTATTTTTATTTCATAAAATTTTACTCATTATATGCACTGGGAAAGATATTGTGATTAAGAGGCAAGGGTTCCATTAAAAAAAATAATGAATAAATTCAATAATAGACCACAGTAACTGCCTCCTGAGAAATCTGTATACAGGTTAAGAAGCAACATTTAGAACCAGACATGGAACAACAGACTGGTTCCAAACAAGGAAAGGAATCCGCCAAGATTGTACATTGACACCCTGCTTATTTAACTTACATGCAGAATACATCATGAGAAATGCTGAGCTGGATGAAGCACATACTGGGATCAAGAGCGCTGGGAGAAATATCAATAACCTCAGATACACAGATGATACCCCCTTATGGCAGAAAGTGAAGAGGAACTAAAGAGCCTCTTGATGAAAGTGAGAGAGGAGAGTGAAAAAGTTGACTTAAAACTCAACATTCAGAAAAGTAAGATCATGGTATCTCATCCCATCACTTCATGGCAAATAGATGGAGAAATAGTGGAAACAGTGGCTGACTTTATTTTGGCGGGCTCCAAAATCACTGCAGATGATGGCTGCAGCCCTGAAATTAAAAGATACTTGTTCCTTTGAAGAAAAACTATGACCAGCCTAGACAGCATATTAAAAAGCAGAGAAATTACTTTGCTAACAAAGCCGTGGTTTTCCCAGTAGTCAGGTATGGATGTGAGAATTGGACAGTAAAGAAAACTGAGCTCTGAAGATTTGATGTTTTTGAACTGTAGTGTTGGAGAAGACTCTTGAGAGTCCCTTGGACTGCAAGGAGACCCAACCAGTCAATCCTAAACGAAATCAGTCCTGAATATTCTTTGAAAGGACTGATGTGAAAGCTGAAACGCCAATTCTTTGGACAGCTGACGTGATGAACTGACTCATTGGAAAAGACCTTGATGCTGGGAAAGATTAAAGGCAGGAAGAGATGGGGACGACAGAGGATGAGATGATTGGATGGCATCACCTACGCAATGGTCATGAGTTTGAGCAAGCTCCAGGAGATGGCGATGGACAGCGAGGCCTGGCGTGCTGCAGTCCATGGGGTCACAAAGAGTCAGACAGGACTGAGCGACTGAACTGAAGTGAAATTTAATACAGGGGTATAACTACAGACACAAGTGACATTATTATAAAATTTAGTGAAGTTTAAAATATGAGTTACCATCATAACTGAAATGGATGGCAGGAAAAAGAAATTCATATAGGATTTAATATTTGAGGAAGGCTTCTTCTTTATTTTCTTTTCTTTCTGTCTTTTTTTTTTTTTTTTTGAGAAAACCTTTTTAGTGTGAGTACAATTTGAACAGTTAAGCCTCAATCTGCACGTGGTTGCTGTTGTTTAGTCACTAAGTCTTCTCTGACTCTTCTGTGGCCTCATAGGCTGTAGCCATGCTCCTCTGTCCATGCAATTTCACAGGTAAGAATCCTGGAATAGGTTGCCATTTCCTCCTTCAAGGGATCTTTCTGACCCGGAGATCAAACCTGTGTCTCCTGCATTTGGCAAGCAGGTTCTTTATCACTGAGCCTCAGAGAAGCCTCTACCATCTACACATACTACCATGGAAATCAAATTAATTAACAAAAAATCTCAGTGAATTTCATTTATAAATTTTCACAAAAGAGTGCTGCAAAATATATCAAAAGCTTAACCAATATTGAGTAAAATAGTAATAATAAAATGAGAGACAAAGAGTAAGAATATGGAATACAGAATATTATATGAAGGGTAAACCTACTCTTGAGGAAAAAATATAAAAGTTCGAATTTATTTCATTTAGCCTATTTCCTATTGGTAGATATTTAGATTATTTTCAATATTTGCCCCTGATGCTGGGAAAGATTGTAGGTGGGAGGAGATGAGGACGACAGAGGATGAGATGGTTGGATGGTGTCACCGACTCGATGGGCATGAGTTTGAGTGAGCTCCAGGAGTTGGTGATGGACAGGGAAGCCTGGCGTGCTGTGGTCCATGGGGTTGCAAAAAGTAGGACACAACTAAACAAATGAAGTGAACTGAACTGATTATAAGCTCTGATGCAATGAATACTTTGAAAGTGGTAAACTTTTGCAGGTTCAGTTGCTAGAATTACCGATTTAAATGATACTTGCATATTTAACTTGCAAATTCCAGGTGAGTTATATACTTCATTCAAATAATAGTAAATTATCTTCCATAAAGAAGACTAATTTAAACTTCCACCAATAATGAATGAGTGTGGGAAAAAAAAAAAAAAAACAACCTTAAAATGATAAAGAATTAGACATATGTAAAAGGGCCTGGCTCTAACTTTAGCCTCTGGCCCAAATTTGTGGTTGAGGCTTCATTGCCTGTAGAATTAAGGAACACGCATATTAAACTGACTTTTCCATTAGTTAAAACTAAAGGTCAAGGAACAGGGTAGAAAAGTTGTCAGCCTTAGTTTCATCCTTTCTTAAGAAAGAAATTTCCTGCTAATCATTTTCCTAAAGGCGTTTTTCACAGCTTTGTTCCTCAGACTGTAAATGAAGTGGTTCAGCATAGGTATAATGATTGCATAGAACACAGAGGTCACTTTATCAATATCCAGTGAATGGTGAGCACTGGGATGCAAATAAATGAAGATCAGGGTACCATCGTTAATAGAGACCACAATCAGATGGGATACACAAGTGGAGAATCCTTTTCTTCTTCCCTCGGCAGAACCTTTTTTAAGAATGGGTGCGATGATAAGTATATAAGAGAGGAGAACTGTTGGAAGGCAGAGGGCTTCCACTAAACTAGTGAAGACCACCAGTACAACGTCATGGATGTAGGTGTCAGTGCAGGACAGAGAGAAGAGAGGGGAGGTGTCACAAAAGAAATGGTTAATTTCACTGGAGCAGAAAGACAGGTGAAAAAGTATTAGTGGTGTGAATCACTGAGCTCATGGTGCCCCCTAAAGATGCACCAATTGCAAGCTGGCAGCAAATCCTCTTGGACATAATAATGGTGTAAAGCAGGGGTTACAGATATCTATGTGCTGGTCGTAAGCCATGACAGTCAAGAGAAAAGACTCTGTGTCCACCAAATAGCAGAAGAAATATAACTGTGCAGCCCAGCCATTGTTAGAAGTCTCCAGTCCAGGTACGATGCCTGATAACGGATGCCTGGGGCTGGTGCACTGGGAAGACCCAGAGGGATGGTATGGGGAGGGAGGAGGGAGGAGGGTTCAGGATGGGGAACACATGTATACTTGTGGCTGATTTATCTTGATGTATGGCAAAAGCAACACAATATTGTAAAGTTAAGCAAAATAAAATTTAATTTAAAAAAAGAAATAAAGCTACAAGAGGACAAAAAAAAAAAAAAAAAAAAAGAAATGGTCTTCTTATCAGAAACTAAGTCCACAAGTAACTTGGGGGCAATGACTGAAGAGCAGCAGGCATCTATGAAAGACAAGATGCAGAGAAAAAAGTGCATAGGTGTATGCAAAGGGGGACTGGCTGTGATTAATAAAATCATCCCAAGGTTGCCCATCAGGGTAACAGAGTAGATGACAGAAACACAGCAAAAAAGAGCACTCTGCAGTTCTGGGTGGTCACTGAACCCCGATCGAGAAAGAACTGTGTCTTCACAGTGCTGTTCTCCACCTCCATTCTCTGCAAGGTTCCTGGAGGTTGGAATTTCATCAGGGTACCAATGGGGATGTTGATAATAACCTGAAGAGAAGCTACAAAGGAAAATAATTAAAGTAGTTAGAATAGAAATTCTAAATCCACATGGCACCACCATAATACTTGGGCATAAATAAAGTTTAGAATAAGCATAGCTTTTCAACTGAAATACTTTTTTAAAAATTAGTTAATTGCTTTTTTTTATTTTTTAAATGTTTGGCAGAGACATGTAGCTTGCAGGACCTTAGTACCCTATGAGCAATGGAACCCATCTACTTTACATTGAAAGCACAAACTCCTAACCCCTGGATGGCCAGGGAACTCTCTGAGATAGTTTATTTAATTGACTTGATTGTTTATACTTCTATTTCTTAAAGCTATTGCCAACATCCGCTGGATCATCAAAAAAGCAAGAGAGTTCCAGAAAAACATCTATTTCTGCTTTATTGACTATGCCAAAGCCTTTGACTGTGTAGATCACAATAAACTGTGGAAAATTCTGAAAGAGATGGGAATACCAGACAACCTGATCTGCCTCTTGAGAAATCTGTATGCAGGTCAGGAAGCAACAGTAAGAACTGGACATGGAACAACAGACTGGTTCCAAATAGCAAAAGAAGTACGTCAAGGCTGTATATTGTCACCCTGTTTATTTAAATTATATGCAGAGTACATCATGAGAAACGCTGGACTGAAAGAAACACAAGTTGGAATCAAGGTTGCTCGGAGAAATATCAATAACCTCAGATATGCAGATGACACCACCCTTATGGCAGAAAGTGAAGAGGAACTCAAAAGCCACTTGATGAAAGTGAAAGTAGAGAGTGAAAAGGTTGGCTTAAAGCTCAACATTCAGAAAATGAAGATCATGGCATCCGGTCCCATCACTGCATGGGAAATAGATGGGGAAACAGTGGAAACAGTGTCAGACTTTATTTTTCTGGACTCCAAAATCAGTGCAGATGGTGACTGCAGCCATGAAATTAAAAGACGCTTACTCCTTGGAAGGAAAGTTATGACCAACCTAGATAGCATATTCAAAAGCAGAGACATTATTTTGCCAACAAAGGTTCGCCTAGTCAAGGCTATGGTCTTTCCTGTGGTCATGTATGGATGTGAGAGCTGGACTGTGAAGAAGGCTGAGCGCCGAAGAATTGATGCTTTTGAACTGTGGTGTTGGAGAAGACTCTTGAAAGTTCCTTGGACTGCAAAGAGATCCAACCAGTCCATTGTTAAGGAGATCAGCCCTGGGATTTCTGTGGAAGGAATGATGCTAAAGCTGAAACTCCAGTATTTTGGCCACCTCATGCGAAGAGTTGACTCACTGGAAAAGACTCTGATGCTGGGGGGGGTGGGGGGTGGTTGGGGGCAGGAGGAGAAGGGGACGACAGAGGATGAGATTGCTGGATGGCATCACTGCCTCGATGGATGTGAGTCTGAGTGATCTCCGCGAGTTGGTGATGGACAGGGAGGCCTGGCGTGCTGCGATTCATGGGGTCGCAAAGATTCGGACACGACTGAGCGACTGATCTGATCTGATATATATATATATTTATCATAAATACATATATATTTATAAAATATATATATATATATTTCCCCACCCTCATTAGATGAGACACTATCAAACCAGTGGGTGAACTCTGAATTTCTTACTTTCATCAACTCTTTCATCTGTCTCCAACTTTAAGTGATTGAGGTTAGTTATGTTGATACATAGCAAACTGAGTAACTAGCCTGTCTTTTCCTTTGTGGTATTTTTATTTACACAACAAATAGATACATTTCTTTTTCAGTTGAAGCTTTATACATGTAGAGGAGTAGAAGTTCTTTACTTCTCACCTTGAGCTGAGAATTTGCCTCTGAGGACTAAAGAAACTAGTTAAAGTTTCTTGAAATACACTGATCAAATAGAAGGAGGTAAGATTCAGAGTTAGATATATAAGTAACTAAATCCTAACTCTGCCACTTAGCAGTTATATAGTCTTCAGCAGGCCAAGTAATCATAGGATTTCAGCTTCACCACCTATAAAATAGGAGGACAGTGCCTTTCTCATCAAATCGTATTAAATTTCCTTCTAGGCTCAATAGCTTCACCATCTTCATTAACTGTTCTAAAGTTGGCAACACAGTAATTCTGTGGAATTCCATATATCTACTTTATGTTATCTGAAATCCAAGCTATTAAATACAACTAGAGAAATCCAAATGCTTGCATATTTATTAAATTTATCTAGGCAAATGGAGGAGGAAATGGCAACCCACTCCAGTGTTCTTGCCTGGAGAATCCCAGGGACGGTGGGGCCTGGTGGGCTGCCGTCTATGGTGTCGCACAGAGTCGGACACGACCAAAGCAACTTAGCAGCAGGCAATACAATAATATTCAGGAATATTGGATGGCCCCTTTGATTAAATGATAAAAGATATTATAAATGCTCACCTACCCACCTCTCTATGTTATCTCTGCACTTCCTTGTCATTGCTTTAGTCCACAGCTCTGTAAATTGGAGATAACCCTTACCAAAGCAAGTAACACTTGTCTATAGACAGGCACATTTTGCCCAGGATAGAGATAATTGATTTCTCTTCCCGCTGATGGGAAAAATCCAGTTTTACACCTATTTGTCAGTCTATTTGTGAATTCCTGATTTATAATATTGTGGTTCCTTGAATTATGTTGTGTACATTTCATAACATATTACACATTGAACAAAACAAGTAAAACCCTTGATGCCTGTAATGCTATATGCATTGTTATTGTTGCTCAGTCATTAAATGAGTGTTTGAGTCTTTAGGACTTCAGGGACTGCAGCGTGCCAGGCCTCCCTATACCTCACTGTTCCTGCCTATAAAAGTTAAAGATAAGTTAAATATGTGTGCATATATGTTATACACACATATATATTTTTCTTTAACAATTTACATTATTCATGGCTCTTACAAACTCAGTATTTAAATAACTTCAGATTTGAAAACATTTTCATTGTCATCTCATAGTCTCTGTCTCAGAACATAATCTAAGCACATTACTCATATCTTAACCTCCTGTCCTATCTTTTGTTCCAACTTCTTAACAAACCTAAATGTCTTATTAAAACTGTGTATATATTTATCTGTGTAGAAGCACAAGTATCTGTGAAGCTATTTTGGGGGTACAGAAAATGAACTACAAACACAATAATAATGGTAGATTCTGCATTGTTCAACACCTATTTTTCTGCATCTGTTCGTTTCTGCATCTGCATTGTTTTTAGGTAGATTAGGCAAAATCTGGGTAAATGTGCGTATCTGACATTAATACATTTGCATCTTATAATTTTCAAAGTAAACTTTCTCATCTACTTTAATTCTCACAGCTCTTTAAACAGTGCTGATCAACTCTCAGTTTTATTGAGAAGGAACTGATGATTTCAGCCCAATGATTAGTCCAGGACTGCATAGCTTTGCAATCAAAGAACAGGTCCAGAGTTTGGACATTCTATACACTGGACATTCTTCAATAAACTCTACCTTCCCAGAAATGGAAATGCTAGAAATGGTGGAACCTAGAAGATTACTGTAAGTAATATATTTTTTCCCCAAAAACTCAATGTGCTCACCTGCCAGGGAAGTCCTTAGTCACTTTTTCTTTTTTCCTATTATTTTAATTTCTTTAAGCTTTTTAATTTTGTATTGAGGTATATCTGATTAACAAACAATGTTGTGGTAGTTTTAGGTGAACAGAGAAGGACTCAGTCATACACATGCACGTGTCCATTCCCCCTCAAACTTGTATCCATCCAGGCAGCCACACGACATTGCACAGAGTTCCCTGTGCTGTACAGTAGGTCCTTGCTGATTGTCCATTTTTACTACAGCAGTGTGTACATGCTCACCCCCAGGTCTCATTCTCCTCCCCCTACTCTTTTCCACTGGTAACCATAAGGGCATTCTCTCGGTCTGTAAGTCTCTTTCTGGTCTTATAAGTTCATTGTATCAACTCGTCTTAGCTTCTGCATATAAAGGATGTCATATGATATTTCTCCTTCTCTGTCTGAATTACTTCACTCAGTATGACACTCTCTAGGTCCATCCATGCTGCTGCCAATGGCACTATTTCATTATTTTTAATGGCTGAGTAATATTATTCAGAAAAGGCAATGGCACTCCACTCCGGTACTCTTGCCTGGAAAATCCCATGGATGGAGGAGCCTGGAAGGCTGCAGTCCGTGGGGTCGCTGAGGGTCAGACATGACTGAGCCACTTCACTTTCACTTTTCACTTTCATGCATTGGAGAAGAAAATGGCAACCCACTCCAGGATTCCTACCTGGAGAATCCCAGGGACGGGGGAGCCTGATGAGCTGCCCTCTATGGGGTCGCACAGAGTCAGACACGACTGAAGTGACTTAGTAGTAGTAGTAATATCATTATTTTTTAAAACATTTTTTCCTTCTCCCTTAAAGTCAGCCCTCTTATCTGCCAGAATCCTTTTGCATGTGTATTGACAGTTGTTGGTATCAATATACTACCATAAGATAGGACAAATAATATAATATAAAAATCAGTTCAGCTGTAATTGATATATAGCTCCATCCATTCTTAAAAATAAATGATATATAATAAGCACAGTGTTTAATTCTGATTCCTATTCAGAGTCTAGTAATGGTGAGATATGTTTTAAGGTTTGCTGTTGTTGTTTAGTTGCAAAGTCTTGTCCTGCTCTTTTGCGACCCCATGGACTGTAGCCCACCAGGCTTCTCTGTCCTTGCAGTTTCCCGGGCAAGAATACTGGAGTGGGTTGCCATTTCCTTCTCCAGGGGATCTTCCTGATGCAGAGATCAAACCCATGTCTCCTGCATTGGCAGGCAGATTCTTTAACACTATCATGTGTCAAACATTAGGGTTTTGTTTCTGCTATTGTTTTTGTTAGATATATTTTCAGAATTTAAAACCTGTATTACCCTAAGTATGTTTATCCTCAAAACATCAGTTTCTATGTGTAAAATAGGACCACACACTCTCATATCCAAATCCCAATGGAAAACTTACCTGAGCAATTAGAGTTCTACTGAGGAGTCAAGTACACACAAAGGAAATGATGTAATGTGTTTTTCTATATCTTAAGAACATCTCGAGTAAAAATATATTATGACTTTCAAAATGGTAGATTGTTATACATAAAATTGGAGGATGATAGTTGCTGTCTGATTTGACTTGTTCAAAGCAATTTATCAATTAATAGAAATTCTATGTGGCAGGACAGTGGTGAACTGAAATGAAGCCAAATATATCCATACATGAATTGAGAATTAGAAGGTCTTTAACATTGTTAACTAAAAAATAATATAGTCACAACCTGAAAGTAGACATTTCACTTGATGGGAATGTTAAGGAGTTTGAGACCAGGAGGCAGCATCTCAGTAGCCAAGAGAAAACCACTCAAGGAGGCAGGAGAGGGAGTCAGGCTATACACAAGTTTGCAACAAAGGGGACAGAGAATCAGCACATCAGAGATTACTGTGAGGTAGAGAAAATCAGATAGCAAGTTAAGGAGTTTATTTTTCTTCTATATATGGAAAGATGCAAGCCTCTGGGGCCACTGAATTCATTCCTTTCATATGCACTTCAGCTCAGTTCAGTTCAGTTACTCAGTCCTGTCCACACCCTATGGATTGCAGCATGCCAGGCTTCCCTGTCCATCACCAATTCCCAGAGCTTGCTATCTGGGGCCAAATTCTGTCTCCTGATTGTTTGCATCCTTAATTCCTAGCTCACGTTAAGGCATGGCCGATGTGGCAGATGGCTGCTGCTTACATTCCCGGAGCTCTCAGCAAATACCTGTGCGGGTGGCAGCATCTGGGGGCTCTCAGTTTTGGGAGCCCTCATTCACGTTTGGAGGCCAGAAATCATGGATGGTTGTGACATTTCTTGTTTATGGATATGACAGCAGACATTTAATTTCACCACATGAGAAAATCAACGATGAATGAAATTGACTCCAATATGTGTGGTCTGTGCATCACGTTCAAGTGGAATTTTGGCCATCCAAGGTCAGAATTGACCTGATAATCTTAACTCAATACAAACATTTACTCTATGTATGTGTGCCAGCTGCTGTTCTGGATACAAAACGGAGAAAGGGAGGATAAATGGAATTCCATATGAAGAACTTGGCAAACAGAATACTGAACGAGAGACAAAACAGGAAAAAAAAATAAGAAATTGATTTGAGATTGAAAATTTCATGGCGTGATCGAAGGATTGAAATGAGTTTTAGAGCAATGTTGCCTCTGTGTGTGTGGGGGGGGGGGGGGGCGGGGCGGGGCTTCCTTGGTGGCTCAGTGATAGTGTCTGCTTGCCAATACAGGAGCCACAGGAGACAGGGGTTCGATCTTTGGGTTGGGAAGATCCTCTAGAGGAGGAAATGGCAACCCACTCCAGGATCTTTGCCTGGATAATCCAGTGGACAGAGGAGCCTTGTGGGTTACAGTCCATGGGATCACAAAGAATAGGACACAACTGAGTGAGCACACACACACACAGTAAATTGAAGCACAATAAAATTATAAACAAATGAGAAATTCACACGAATTCCTACAATTTGCAGGTAAGAGAGTGGCCAGATTATTTATGTGAAGCCACATAAAGAAATACAGAAGAACCTTTCTGTGTTTGCTTTACAGACATTTGGAGGAGCAGTCAGTGTGCCCCCTTTACTCCAGATGGGGTAGAGGGGAGCCTTGTACAGTGGAAGGTGCACTGTCTATAAAGCCAGCCCTCAGTTCACCCATGGCAGTGGAAACTCCAGTACAGAGAGGGTTCTGTCGATGCAGAAGGTCAGGAAGCAACAGTTAAAACTGGACAACACAAATTGGAGTCAAGATTGCTGGGAGAAATATCAATAACCTCAGATATGCAGATGATACCACCCTTATGGCAGAAAGTGAAGAGGAACTGAAATGCCTCTTGATGAAAGTGAAAGTGGAGAGTGAAAAGGTTGGCTTAAAGCTCAATATTCAGAAAACGAAGAAAATGGCATCCGGTCCCATCACTTCATGGGAAATAGATGGGGAAACAGTGGAAACAGTGTCAGACTTTATTTTTCTGGTCTCCAAAATCACTACAGATGGTGATTGCAGCCATGAAATTAAAAGACGCTTACTCCTTGGAAGGAAAGTTATGACCAACCTAGATAGCATATTCAAAAGCAGAGACATTACTTTGCCAACAAAGGTTCGCCTAGTCAAGGCTATGGTCTTTCCTGTGGTCATGTATGGATGTGAGAGCTGGACTGTGAAGAAGGCTGAGCACCAAAGAATTGATGCTTTTGAGCTTTGGTGTTGGAGAAGTCTCTTGAGAGTCCCTTGGACTGCAAGGAGATCCAACCAGTTCATTCTGAAGGAGATCAACCCTGGGATTTCTTTGGAAGTAATGACGCTAAAGCTGAAAGTCAAGTACTTTGGCCACCTCATGTGAGGAGTTGACTCATTGGAGAAGACTCTGATGCTGGGAGCGATTGGGGGCAAGAGGAAAAGGGGATGACAGAGGATGAGATGGCTGGATGGCATCACTGACTCGATGGATGTGAGTCTCAGTGAACTCCAGGAGTTGGTGATGGACAGAGAAGCCTGGTGTGCTACGATTCATGGAGTCGCAATAAGTCAGACACGACTGAGTGACTGATCTGATCTAATCTGATATATATAATTATATATTGTATATATAATAAATACAAATATTAAGTGTATTATTATAAACTATTGTATATAATTATGCAATTATACACTATATAATGTATATTGTATATAATTATACATAATGCATGCTATTCATACATACATACATATATAGTATATATTAATATATTGATTATATTAATATATAAATATATAATATATGATTATATATTATATTACATATATTATATATTATATATATATTACAACAGCTTCTGAGAAATATTCTCCAATTTTGTTTAAATGAAATAAAATTGACAACAATACATTTGCAAAGCACTCTTTAGTTTTGCAGTGCCCTTTCATCCGAACTAGATCAGACTGTTTTCAGTCCAACTTATGTAGTATTTATGACCATGTTTGTGGCTTTCCTTTTGGCTGAGATGGTAAAGAATTAACCTGCCACGGAAGATACCTTGTTTTGATCCCTGGGTCAGGAAGATACCCTGGAGAAGGTAATCACTATCCACTCCAGTATTCTTGCCTGGAGAATTTCATGAACAGAGATTCCCAGTTGGCTCTGCAGTCCATGGGTTGCAGAGTCAGGGAAAACTGAGTGACTAACACTTTTCTCCTTCTGTCTGATACTAACAAAATGATATGCTCTGAGTGAAACAAGGGTCTGAAAATTGGGTGGTGGACATAACTTGTCTTTTGACAAATTGCTGGGTTTTTTGTTTTTTGTGTGTTTTTTTTGGTTGTTTTTTTTTTTTTTTTTTTTTCAGTGATTTAGAAATGTTGTTATACCCTGTATTAGAAAAGAGTATTAAGTAAGAAGCACAGGTGATGAATATATTGCTTTCTTATTCCCCCTGTGGAGAGGGCAGAACTATAGCCAGTAATGAATATTAGAAGTCCTCACTTCCCCATTAACCTCTCAAGTCCCTCTAACCTCATCAGAGGAGGGATAGATGGTTCATGTTTCAGGACCTGCTGGGACAGAGAGGGTGGTGATTTTTGGATAAGAGGGTGGAACGGTCCCTATGAACTAAATGCTGAGATGCACATAATGTAACATTCCAGCACTGACAATTCTTCTGCTTGGAAGTTGCAGTTATACTGGGGAGATGATGAAGAGCATTTGAGATCCAGTTGCAGAGATGCTGGTAGCAAGGGTCATAGAGGCAAGGAAGAAGGCTTGGTTTGCTGCGTGAGTCCTTTCTGCCCCAACCTACTCTCTTCCACACTTTGTATTCTGCCATAACGGTTTTGTAAGACACATAACATAAATGCTCTCATGGTCACACTTCCGTAGCCTCAGAGACATTAACATCTGAACTGTGGCCTCACTCCAATTCTCTAAACATTTTACTATTGTTTGATTGTTTTATTTGAGCCAGATTTCTCTTCAGTATCTCTGAGTTCTGCCTTTCTTTGGTTTAAGAATTACTTGTCTTTGGAAGGACAATGGAATTCTATATCCAACTGTTGTATTTTACCAAAACCAATTATGTGATATATAACGTCATCAGTTAGTCAGTTGAGTCACTCAGTTGGGTCTGACTATTTGTGACCTCATGGACTGCAGCACACCAGGTTCCCCGTCCATCACCAACTCCCAGAGCTTGCTCAAACTCATGTCCATTGAGTCAGAGATGACATCCTACCATCTCATCCTCTGTCATTCCCTTCTCCTCCACTTGTCCTCTTATGCTCTAGGAGAATTTGAAAAACAGGAATTGAATGTCGATGAAGGATAGAGAAGAGCATTGGAACAGCAATCTAGTGATCACTGTGTAGGTTTTCAACCCTAGGACTTAACTCGTATATCTGCTTAGAAAGACATAATTAAGGAAAAATACTTTCCCTTAAAACTTAAAGCATTTATAGAAATATAATATGTATGTTACACACAATGCATAGTATAACAGATAAATTTTTAAAATAGTAAAATCATCTGACCATTTCTATAATGCATGTTTGCTCCTTTTATCTTCCCTATTTATATGTATTTAAAATAAACAAGTTGCACAACTAAAATAAAAATGTGTGTACTATTTCATATGTTCCTTTGTTTATATAAAATACCTTCTTTCAAAAAAGCATTAAAAAAATAAGGAAATCTCAAATATAAATCAAAGAAACAGCAAAGATATCAGTGCCTGTCCAGAACTCCTGACTTGATCATTGCATGCAGCTCTGTCTGCAGGAGGGTTCAGCATTGCCTCCTGCCTGACCCGGATTATATAATCATCTCTGTGTCTGGTCCCTGAGTGGTGAACCCTTAGTCTCTCAGGAATAAGTAACAAATATGTAATTTATCATCTGATATTTCATACAAGTAAGCTGATTGCACATGGAATATAGACCTTTGGAATAGTTTGCCTTTGGCCCCCCTCTACCTTAATGCCCCATGTTATACTTATTCAGAAACAGTGAATGCCTCTGATCTGCAAGCATCCTAATTCCCAGTTCACCAATCCTTATGGAGCCACTTTGTTTTCATTCAATACACTAGAAAACAAATGCATACCCATTCCCCTCACACACCTACACAGACACACAAACACAAACACTCTCCATCAAACACATTCATGAAACAAAGATTTTGTAAAAACAGCAAAAATCTCAACATATTTACATTCCAAAGGGATAACTGGATGTTTTCTACACTATTTGGCTTTTAGTTTTTTTAAAAAAATGATGTTAGGATTATATGTGTGAACAGGGAAGCCTGACTTGCATGGGCACAGTGACTGACCAACAGCAAAGCTTTTTATATTATGTCATAATTACAGTCTGTTAGAAATAATTTCAATAATTATTTAATTGATATCGGTCACTTCCATTATACGACAAGATTCATTAGTAAAAAAGCAGATGGAGTCACGATGAAATAAAGCCCACATAGAGTGCAACAGCAACTTAGAAAACACTAACTTTTGGAAAATTTTAAAAAATATAATAACACATATAAGGACTGAAGAAACACAAATTTGACGAATAAAGAGTCTGAAAATTTTCCACAAATAAGGAGTATTAAACAGAAGTTTAAGATATAAAATGAAACCTGTGGCATTTAGGAAATCATACATATTGCTAAGATTGGAAGATAGTATAAATACAAACAGAATCATACAACATTAGTCAAACCAATTTTAATTTTCATAAATTATTGTGTAACATTGAGAGGAAAATGTATACGAGCAAATTTTCAGTGGAACCGTTCTTTATTTTTACATTTCATCAGAGCCTCTTTCACATCTTTGTTCTGTAGGCTGCAAATCAGAGAATTTAACATGGGAATCACAAAGGTATAAAGCAAGGAGGTCATTTTGTCTTTGTCTAGAGAGTAAGAAGTACTTGTCCTGAAATACATGAAGAGCAGAGTTCCCTGGAAAATTGCCAAAGCAGTTAGGTGGGAGGTGCAGGTGGAGAAAGCCTTGAACCTCCCCTCAGCAGAGTGGATCTTTATCACTGCTAGGCTGATGTAACAGTAAAACACAAAAAGACCTGAGAGGGTGAACAGTTCAATGAAGCCAAAAATGATCAGATCAGATCAGATCAGTCGCTCAGTCATGTCCGACTCTTTGTGACCCCATGAACTGCAGCACGCCAGGCCTCCCTATCCATCACCAGCTCTTGGAGGTCACTCAGACTCACATTCATCGAGTCAGTGATGCCATCCAGCCATCTCATCCTCTGTCGTCCCCTTCTCCTCCTGCCCCCAATCCCTCCCAGCATCAGAGTCTTCTCCAATGAGTCAACTCTTCGCATGAGGTGGCCAAAATGGAGTTTGGAGTTTCAGCTTTAGCATCATTCCTTCCAAAGAAATCCCAGGGCTGATCTCCTTCAGAATGGACCGGTTGGATCTCCATGCAGTCCAAGGGACTCTCAAGAGCCAAAAATGATAAATATCACTTATTCATTGACCTGTGTATCTGAGCAAGATAGCAAGAGGAGAGGAGGGACATCACAGAAAAAATGGTTAATTTCATTTGACCCACAGAAACATAAGCGGAAAGTTAATATTGTATTTATCGAAGCATCCATAACTCTCACCATATAAACCCCAGCCATCAGCATGGAGCACACCTTGCCAGACATCTTGACTGTATAAAGCAAGGGGTTGCTAATAGCCATGTACCGATCGTAGGCCATGACCGCCAACAGTGGACACTCAGAATCTGCAAAGGTACAGAAGATCAGGAATTGCAGAGTACAGCCATAGAAGGGAATTGATTTGTTCATGATGAGGAAGCCTGCCAGCATCCTAGGTCCAATGGCTGTGGAACAACAGAGGTCACTGAAGGAGAGGTGGCTGAGGAAAAAGTACATGGGTGTGTGCAGCTGAGGATCATCCTGAGACTTGCAACAAGAATAATGAGATAAACAACTAGAATGTGGTAAATAGAGTCACTTTGATTACAAGGATACTACTAATTCCCAAGAGAAGGATTCTTTCAAGGAAGTGCAATTTTTCCCATGCATTCTTCTTTATTCTTCTTGTAAAAATGCTCCAGAAATGACTGAAACAATGGCAGATCAATGTTTTTACTCTTTTTGAGATAAAGTATTATCTGTAAATCAGATAAAATTAATTCCAGTACATTTTATTCTGGGAAAATAGGCCATACAAATTTCCCCACTATTTGATTTCCAAAGGTTAAATGTGGGATAGGAGTTTTGAGAAAGCCTGACTCTAAATTTGGATGTCACCTATGATGTATATGACTAGTTGGAACCTTCACCGCTTTATCTCAGCAGTCAGTACTTACTGAAACCTCATTGCATGTCAAACATATTATGAAAGTAACACTTTAATTAAAGACAAGGTTGGAGTATTCAACCTTATATTTTAAAGATACCTATCCAACTGCAGCCATGAAATTAAAAGACGCTTACTCCTTGGAAGGAAAGTTATGACCAACCTAGATAGCATATTCAAAAGCAGAGACCTTACTTTGCCAACAAAGGTTCATCTAGTCAAGGCTATGGTTTTTCCTGTGGTCATGTATGGATGTGAGAGCTGGACTGTGAAGAAGGCTGAGAGCTGAAGAATTGATGCTTTTGAACTGTGTTGTTGGAGAAGACTCTTGAGAGTCCCTTGGACTGCAAGTAGATCCAACCAGTCCATTCTGAAGGAGATCAGCCCTGGGGTTTCTTTGGAAGGAATGATGCTGAAGCTGAAAGTCCAGTACTTAGGCCACCTCATACCAAGAGTTGACTCATTGGAGAAGACTCTGATGCTGGGAGGGATTGGGGGCAAGAGGAGAAGGGGACGACAGAGGATGAGATGTCTAGATGGCATCATTGACTCAATGGATGTGAGTCTTAGTGAACTCAAGGAGTTGGTGATGGACAGGGAGGCCTGACGTGCTGTGATTCATGGGGTCGCAAAGAGTTTCACAGGACTGAGTGACTGATCTAATCTGATCTGATCCGACTAAGAATATAAGTGATTACACTTCTTGAGTACTTAAGAACCATAATGTGTTTATTCGTTCATTTCCTTGTTCAATCGCTAAGACACGTCTGGCTCTTTCAACTCAATGTTGAAGCCTACCAGGCTCCTCTGTCCATGGGATTTACCAGGCAAAGACACAGGAGTGGGTTGTCATTTCTTTCTCCAGGGCATCTTCACAAATCAGGGCGTCTTCCCCATCCCCTGATCTGCAGGCCAATTCCTTACCACTGAGCCAACTGGGTAGCCCAGTTCGCTTATTATTGTGTATTAAATAAGGACAGAATGAACCTGTCTCTGATTTTGAAAGAATGAACAATATGGTATTATTGTCTCTGCTCTACTTTTAATGTAGATATTGAGCATTAGATACATTTTAGTAAAATTATCTCTAGAAATATTTTACTGCTTTGACACATTATTATTACTTATGTGCAGGAGCAGTCTTATGCCAAAGGACATGTCTCTTGACCAGATAAAGAAAAATTCTAGAAACAAGAAACTTTAGCTCATGCATTTTCATCCCTTTATATCTAACCCGGCTTGTTCATTAAAAATAGATGGGACAAAAGTAGCAAACATATATTTGATATAACCTTCTATTTGTGTGTATGTTTATATGTATGTGCACGTGAATGGTTGTGTGTGCATGCACTCTGTTGATATGAGAACTGGAGTATGAATGATGAACTGATTTTGCTTTAGACTTCAGTAAATATGATATGTGGTTTTTATGGATTGAATTTGCACAAATTATTAATGGTATTAGTATTGTAATAAGTCATTATGCACAGCAGCAAAGAATTTGCCTGCAATGCAGGAGACATGGATTCAATCTGGGGCTCAGGAAGATCCCATGGAGAAGGAAATAGCAACCCACTCTAGTATTCTTGCTGGGAAAATCCCATGGACAGAGGAGACTGTTGGGCTACAGTCTTTGCAGTCACAAAGAGTCAGACATGACTGAGTAATTGAGCACCCACAACACGAACAACATGACACTTTTTACTGTTAAAATATTAAAAAATATCTTAAATCTTAGTTATACTTTTTCACAGTGCTTAAAAACAATCCAACTTTTCCCCTTAACTTTATTTAAGATATACATATGTAAAACTGTTTCCTAATCAAAATGAATCTGATTTATCCTGCTTTAATAAGAAATACAATGGGGGACAGATGTACACCCATGACTGATTCATGTCAGTGTATGGCAAAACCACCACAATATTATAAAGTAATTAGCCTCCAATTAAAATTAATAAATTAATTTAAAAAATAAATACAATGTTTTTTCCATTAGATTACAGATTATTAACCAAAGGAAATAAATAAATAAAGTGTTCTTTTACAAGTCTCTAAATATTTGATTCCTTAGTTTTTGAAATTTTACCTTCTTATTCTTCATTCTTCAAATCTGGCAACTCAGAAACCTGCCTGTGATGAGCAAGTTCTCCTGAGCTTGCCTCTGGCAGGTGAACAATACAGACAGATCACACTAAATTTTTACTTAGTGACAGTTGGGAGTTAAATCTCTAAGGCACTTGCCCTCACTCTTCTGTGTTATGCAAGCATGAGATTAATTAGATTTCTAGTTTTGTATTTCCCCCATGAATGCTGTAACAACTTTAGAAAAGGCCAAACTTTAATTCTTCATACTTGAAGAAAATTGATCATATCAGGATGGTTAAATGATTTTTTAGTATGATTTATTGTGACCCCCAAGTCTACATCATCTTCTTCCTGTCAAATCCAAACTCTAAAGGACTCTCTACTTAATTATTTTATCTGTTATTATTTCTCTTGCTAAATTATGAAATTAATACATTTATTAAATATAGTGATTATTTATAAATTGTTAACCCTTAATTATTTTTAATGTTTCTTTACTGCTGAAACAATCTACTTCACCTTCCTACTTTGGAATATAGCAGTTTTTCAATGGTATGTTACTAACCAATACCTTTCTATCCTCATTAACTGATTTCATTTCTGAAGTCACATGTTATCCAACAAGATTTCAATTATTTGTATAATTTCACACATATAAAATCATTTATATTTTTTCTCTAAATGGATTCTGCAAGAAGAAAAAAAAAGTGAATTTCTAGATCCAGTTCTAAACTAATTTGATTCATCAGGACACCAGTGAAATGCTCAGTTACTTGGTTTCTTTGATGATCTTACACCAGAGGTTTGTCTTCAGTCTATAATTATGATGGTATTAAAGAGTTATCAAGTTTCATCTTATAGTTTCCACTATGTTTAGCAAACAAAACCAAAATATATTTGTAAGTAAAAATATTGATGAAGTGATGTGCATTTAAGTTCCCTTAACAATCATTTTATTAATCTCTACATCAAAGGGTGATATAAAAATAGCTGTTCAGAGACATATATGGTACTCAAGTGGTAAACTAATAGCTGAAGGTAGGACAGATTTCTGTATATGACTTTTATTCTGCAACTCTGTTGAATTTATTGATGGGTCCTAGTAGTTTTCTTTTTTGCTGATGTCTTTAGGATTTTCTACATACTGTATCATGAATCTTCAAGTAATGATGTGTGTGTGTGTGTTTGCTCAGTTGTGTCCACTCTTTGCAAACCCATGGACTGTAGCCCACCAGGTTCCTCTATCCATGGGATTCTCCAGGCAAGAATACTGGAATGGGCTGCCATTTCTTTCTCCAGGTTAGGTAATGACCAGTTCAGTTCGGTTCAGTCACTCAGTCGTGTCTGCCTCTTGGTGACCCATGAATCGCAGCACGCTAAGCCTCCCTGTCCATTACTAACTCCCGGACTTCACCCAAACTCGTGTCCATCAAGTTGGTGATAACCATCAAACCATCTCATCCTCTGTCGTCCCCTTCTCCTCCTGCCTCCAATCCCTCCCAGTATCAGGGTTTTTCCAATGAGTCAACTCTTTGCATCAGGTGGCCAAAGGATTGGAGTTTCAGCTTTAACATCAGTCCTTCCAAAGAACACCCAGGACTGATCTCCTTTAGAAAAGACTGGTTGGATCTCCTTGCAGTCCAAGGGACTCTCAAGAGTATTCTCCAACACCACAGTTCAAAAGCATCAATTCTTCGGTGCTCAGCTTTCTTCACAGCCCAACTCTCACATCCATACATGACCACTGGAAAAACCACAGCCTTGACTAGACCGACCTTTGTTGGCAATGTAATATCTCTACTTTTGAATATACTATCTAGGTTGGTCATAACTTTCCTTCCAAGGAGCAAGCGTCTTTTAATTTCATGGCTGCAATGACCATCTGCAGTGATTTTGGAGCTCAGAAAAATGAAGTTGACAGTTTCCACTGTGTCCCCATCTGTTTCCCATGAAGTGATGGGACCAGATGCCATGATCTTCGTTTTCTGAATGTTGAGCTTTAAGCTAACTTTTTCACTCTCCTCTTTCACTTTCATCAAGAGGTTTTTTAGTTCCTCTTCACTTTCTGCCATAAGGGTGGTGTCATCTGCATATCTGAGGTTATTGATATTTCTCCCAGCAATGTTGATTCTAGCTAGTGCTTCTTCCAGCCCAGCATTTCTCATGATGTACTCTGCCTATAAATTAAATAAGCAGGGTGACAATATATAACCTTGACATAGTCCTTTTCCTATTTGGAACCCGTCTTTTGTTCCATGTCCAGTTACCCATTTTAAAAAAATGCAGAATGAAATAGTGGTTTAATGGGTCCAGCTTCATGGCATTAGGACTCCTGAAACACATGCTAACTATCTTATGATTGCCACTTTCATCCAAGGTCTAACTGGCCTAGAGATATCATATATTTTATTGTTATGAATATGTTTAAAAAGAAAAAAAAAAAAAAAACAAAAACACGCACACCAATATAGTTGGCTATTGCCTTGATAGGTTCATATCAATGTAGCTTCAGAATGTGGTAGCAGGAATAGACAAGAAAGATTATTCTGTCTAACCCGACCTTTTAGCAGAGGAGACACTATGTCCCAAAGAGAAAAAGTGATTTGTTGGAGGTCACATTGCTAGTGAGCTGAAATACAAATTCAGACCCAATTCCGTTATTGTTCTTGAGTTCACAGAAAGCTGAAGAAGATGACTTCAAACTAGGTTAAATTTGCTGCCTCTTAAGATCAAGCCACACACACTGATGTAGTGAGTATTAATACACACAGCAGAATTATCACACATACACAGGCACAGATATACATACTATATTTTCATACTTTAAAAACGTCATCCAAATAATCTTTAGAATTACATTATTAAATTACATTATATTAATTAAATTACATTATACTTGATCAGACAGAACATTGAGTGTTTACTGCTTGATAATTTTCTTAAAATTAAACACAAACAGAACCAGCAAATCCTATTAAAGCAGTCTTTAAAGAAAAGAGTTTTAAAAAAACAAGGGTAAAGAGGTTAAGGGATGTCTCTTTATCTTAAACAGATATGTGAAAGATAGTCATTGAATCTAATTTTATGTAACAAAAAGGTTTAATTTTATAAATATGTTAAGTATGTTTTTATTAAAGTAAATTGAGTGTGAAAGGAGTTGGATTGTAATTAATTTCCTGATATGTGAAATATACTATGAACAGCAAATATATTATCTGAAATATAAAAGAAAATATTTAAGAGGAATATATACTTTTGCATTAAAACTCAATTTATCAGTAATTGAAAGCAAATAACCTGCTGTGTAGATCACAATAAACTGTGGAAAATTCTGAAAGAGAACTGGTCATGGAACAACAGACTGGTTCCAAATAGGAAAAGGAGTACGTCAAGGCTGTATATTGTCACCATGTTTATTTAACTTATATGCAGAGTACATCATGAGAAATGCTGGACTGGAAGAAACACAAGTTGAAATCAAGATTGCTGGGAGAAATATCAATCACCTCAGATATGCAGATGACACCACCCTTATGGCAGAAAGTGAAGAGGAACTCAAAAGCCTCTTGATGAAAGTGAAAGTGGAGAGTGAAAAGGTTGGCTTAAAGCTCAACATTCAGAAAACGAAGATCATGGCATCTGGTCCCATCACTACATGGGAAATAGATGGGGAAACAGTGTCAGACTTTATTTTTCTGGGCTCCAAAATCACTGCAGATGGTGACTGCAGCCATGAAATTAAAAGACGCTTGCTCCTTGGAAAGAAAGTTATGACCAACCTAGATAGCATATTCAAAAGCAGAGACATTACTTTACCAACAAAGGTTCGCCTAGTCAAGGCCATGGTCTTTCCTGTGGTCATGTATGGATGTGAGAGCTGGACTGTGAAGAAGGCTGAGTGCTGAAGAATTGATGCTTTTGAACTGTGGTGTTGGAGAAGTCTCTTGAGAGTCCCTCGGACTGTAAGGAGATCCAACCAGTCCATTCTGAAGGAGATCAGCCCTAGGATTTCTGTGGAAGGAATGATGCTAAAGCTGAAATTCCAGTATTTTGGCCACCTCATGAGAAGAGTTGGCTCATTGGAGAAGACTCTGATGCTGGGAGCTATTGGGGGCAGGATGAGAAGGGGACGACAGAGGATGAGTTGCTTGGATGGCATCACTGACTCGATGGATACGAGTCGGAGTGACCTCCGGGAGTTGGTGATGGACAGGGAGGCCTGGCGTGCTGCAGTTCATGCGGTCGCAAAGAGTCAGACACGACTGAGCGACTGATCTGATCTGAACTGCTGATAAGTATGTTTCAATGTGTTGCTTTATTCTTATGATATTTTAAAGTATATAATAATCAGCCCTTTTTGTGCCTAATGAGATATATAGAATTAGAAAAGAAATTAAATTGAAAACCTTGTATAACTCATTATCCCATCCTCCTGGAATCAGAAAAGAGCGACTCCATGTTCATTTGTGATGATGTAAAATAAAATGAGTGATCATGACAACCTGATATAATGTTGTATTTTTCATAAATGGATTAACTGCTAATTTATTACTGTGAGAACAACCTTAGTACTTAATTTAGTGTTACAAGTGAGGATTACTTAATATCCATGTACTTGGCAATCACCACTACTTAAACTGTTAAGAATACAGTTCCTATTTATTTCACAAATACACAGAGAGCGAATATAAGTACTTACAAATGGAATACTAATGCAAATACTACTTTTCCCCCACTGAACACAAATTTTTAAATAACCATTTCTTTACAACTGCAACTGTATTAACCAGGGGTTTCCCCCCCCCCCAATTTTAAGAATAATGCTATGAGCACATGAAAATGGAGCAAAAATGGAAACCGTGGCAGAGTTTAATTTCTTGGGCTCCAAAATCAGTGTAGACAGTGAATAAAGTATAAATTTAAAATATCCTTGCTTCTTGGAAGAAAAGCTATGACAAACCTTCAAAGTGAAAGTAATGAAGTCACTCAGTCTTGTCTGACTCTGTGTGACCCCATGGAGTGTAGCCAACCAGGCTCCTCTGTCCATGGGATTTCCCCGGCAAGAGTACTAGAGTGGGCTGCCATTTCCTTCTTCAAGGGATCTTCCCAACCCAGGAATCAAACCTGGTCTCCCTCATAGTAGACAGATGCCCTAGATGGCGTGTTAAAAAACAGAGACTTCACTTTGTCGACAAAGGTCTGTACAGTCAAGGCTGTAGTTTTTCCAGGAGCCACGTATGGATGTGACAGTTGGACTATAAAGAAGGTTGAGTACCAAATTGATGCTATAGAAATGTGATGCTGAAGAAGAGCCTTCTCTTGTGTTGTTGGAAGAGGGTGTTTGCTATGACCAGTGCCTTCTCTTGGCAAAACTCTATTAGTCTTTTTCCTGCTTCATTCCATTTCCAAGGCCAAATTTGCCTGTTACTCCAGGTGTTTCTTGACTTCCTACTTTTGCATTCCAGTCCCGTAGAATGAAAAGGACATCTTTTTTGGGTGTTAGTTCTAAAAGGTCTTGTAGGTCTTCATAGAACCGTTCAATTTCAGCTTCTTCAGTGTTACTGGTTGGGGCATAGACTTGGATTACTGTGATATTGAATGATTTGCCTTGGAAACTAACAGAGATCATTCTGTCGTTTTTGAGATTGCATACAAGGACTGCATTTTGAACTATTCTGTTGACCATGATGGCCACTCCATTTCTTCTGAGGGATTCCCGCCCGCAGTAATAGATATAATGATCATCTGAGTTAAATTCACCTATTCCAATCCATCTTAGTTCACTGATTCCTAGAATGTCGATGTCACTCTTGCAATCTCTTGTTTGACCACTTCCAATTTGCCTTGATTCACAGACCTCACATTCCAGGTTCCTATGCAAAATCCACAACTGGGTATTCTTTTTGCTTTGGCTCTATCCCTTCATTCTTTCTGGAGTTATTTCCCTACTGATCTCCAGTAGCATATTGGGCACATACTGACCTGGGGAGTTCCTCTTTCAGTATCCTATCATTTTGCCTTTTCATAATGTTCATGGGATTCTCAAGGCAAGAATACTGAAGTGGCTTGCCATTCTCTTCTCCAGTGGACCACATTCTGTCAGACCTCTCCACCATGACCCACCCATCTTGGGTGGCCCCACATGGCATGGCTTAGTTTCACTGAGTTAGACAAGTCTGTGGTCTGTGTGATTAGATTGACTAGTTTTCTCTGATTATGGTTTCAGTGTGTCTGCCCTCTGATGCCCTCTTTCAACACGTACTGTCTTACTTGGGTTTCTCTTACCTTAAACGTGGGATATCTCTTCACGGCTGTTCCAGCAAAGTGCAGCCACTGCTCCTTACCTTGGACAAGGGGTATCTTCTCGCTGGCCTCCCCTCCTCACCTTGAGCTTTGAGTAGCTCCTCTCGGCTGCTCCTGCGCCATTGCAGCCTGGCACTCTCTGCCACCACCCCTGACCTCGGATGTGGGGTAGCTCCTCTCAACCACGCGTCTGCTCAGTGGGTTGCAGCCGGCGTTATTCTTCGCAGTCCGTCACAGCTGGAGCACTTCTCAATGCAATTGATGTTGCTGTTGTTGCTGGTGCTGATGATGATGCGAAGTCGCTTCAGTCGTGTCCAACTCTGTGCGACCCCATAGACGGCAGTCCACCAGGCTCCCCCGTCCGTGGGGTTCTCCAGGCAAGAACACTGGAGTGGGTTGCCATTTCCGTCTCCAATGCATAAAAGTGAAAAGTGAAAGTGAAGTCCCTCAGTCATGTCCGACTCTAGTGACCCCATGGACTGCAGCCTACCAGGCTCCTCTGTCCATGGGATTTTCCAGGCAAGAGTACTGGAGTGGGGTGCCATTGCCTTCTCCCATGCAATTGCTAGATATTGCTAATTCAGTCATACCACACAGATATCTTATATTCGGGGAAAGGCTCCACCAGAAAGCAAATGTTCACCAAAAATCCCTATAAGGCAAGAAGCTAAATGGATCTGAACTTGAAACCAGATCAAGGGCTGTAGGGAGCATGACACTGGTCTGTGCTGGGGGGCAGTTCCCAAGCATTATGACTGGTACTTAACCACCTTCCTGGCTCAGGGTTTACAAGTCAATAGTTGGAAAGGACCTGGAAGATTATGTCATCCAATCCCTGCCTTTGACAGATAAGGAAATGGAGGTGCGGGGAGGTTAAATGCCTTTCCCCAAGTCCCGCATCCAGAATCAGCAGGGGCAGCACCAAAGCTCAAGACTTTCAACAATTCCCCACCTTGTCACCTCTCCTCTAGAGCAAAACGACCATGGTGTTGCCTGTTGGTTAAATCGCCATCTCTCTCAAAATAAACCTGTCTCTGTCTGCACAAAGGTTCATCTAGTCAAAGCTATGGCTTTTCCAGTAGTCGTGTATGGATGTGAGAGTTGGACTGTAAAGAAAGCTGAGCACCGAAGAATTGATGCTTTTGAACTGTGGTGTTGGACTCTTGAGAGTCCCTTGGACTGCAAGGAGATCCAACCAGTCCATCCTAAAGGAGATCAGTCCTGAATATTCATTGAAAGGACTGATGCTGAAGCTGAAGCTCCAATCCTTTGGCCACCTGATGCCAAGAGCTGATTCATTGGAAAAGACCCTGGGAAAGGATTGAAGGCAGGAGGAGAAGGGGATGACAGAAGATGAGATGGTTGGGTGGCATCACTGACTCTATGGACATGAGTTTGAGCAAGTTCTTGGGGTTGGTGATTGACATAGAAGCCTGGCGTGCTGCAGTCCATGGGGTCTCAAAGAGTTGGTCACGACTGAGGGACTGCACCGCACTGCACTGTCTGTACCTGGCTCTCTTCCTCAGCTGGGAGAGTGACATCAGCTCTCCTGAGAAGCCCAACTGCCTCTCTGCTTAGCTGTGCCATCAGCTCTAGAGTACCTAAGCCATGACGACATGACTTAGCCATTCTGAGATCCAAAACTCCCAAGGTGGATAGGTTTCCTGTGGCAGCAGTCAGAATACTGCCAAGCGGGTGGCTTAGAAGAGCAGATGGAAATGTACTCTCTGGAGGTGGATAATCTGAAATCAAGGTGTGGGCAGAGCCATGCTCCCTCTGAAGGTTTTATGGAGAGACTCCTCCTTGCCTCTTCTGGCTTATGGGTGTCTCCAGCCATCTTTGATTTCCCCTGGCTTGTTGCAAACCCTCTACAGCATCTTCCTCCATCTTCACATGGCCTCCCTTTGTGAATGTCTCTGCGTCTTCTTCTCCTCTTAAAATAACATTAACCATTTTGGGTTTAGAGCTCTTCCTAATCTATTTCCAAGTAAGTTTGAGTTTTGAGACCCTGAGTGGACCAGATTGGAGAGGTCACCATTCAACCACTGGGTGAATAGTACACTGAGCTTCCCCTGTGGCTCAGCTGGTAAAGAATCTACCTGAAATACAGGAGACCTGTCTTAAAACCCTGGATTGGGAAGATCCCCTGGAGAAGGGAAAGGCTACCCACTCCAGTATTCTGGCCTGGAGAATTTCATGGATTGTATAGTCCATGGCGTCACAAAGAGTCAGACACCACTGAGACTTTCAGTTTCAATTTTCCTGTGGCTGGCTCAGCCAACTGCCCTGAGTGTAGAGCATATGCTACTGTATTGAGTATGGGCAATCCCCTCCATCCTCCTCCCCTTCACCCCACCCCCACACCAGGACTGTGTAACCCAGGACCCAAACATTGGAAATAACTTCAGAGACCATCTGACCTGTGGCTCTTAATCTCTGTTACATAAGAGAATCTTCCCAAGAGAGTTTTGAAAACACCAATGTCCAAGCTCAAACCCAGAGATTCTGATTCAGTTGATCTGAGGCATGCTTTGGGCATTTATATTAATCAAGGCTACTCAATTGATTCTAATGTGCACTCAAGATTGAAACCCACCAATCAAGCCCACCATTTAGTTTTCATATGAGAGACTTGAGGCAGACAAACCTTAGCCACTCCCCCTGCTTCCCAATCCCATCCATTCATTGCTACTGTCCACCTTCTGATTCTCTGACTGGAGTGTCTTGCTCTATCCAGATGGTACAAGGCCCCCAGAGTTGACAGAACAATGTCACCATGGTGGCCAGCATGCCCACTCATGAGAGTGTGTGTGTGCGTGCTAAGTCTCTTCAGTCATGTTGGACTCTGCGACCCCATGGACTATAGTCCACCAGGCTCCTCTGTCCATGGGATTCCCTAGATAAAAATACTGGAATGGGTTGCCATGCCCTCCTCCAAGGGATCTTCCCAAACCAGAAATCAAACTCAACTCTCTTATGTCTCCTGCACCAATCATTCTGACTCAGAGTCCTTCCTGGAGGTGCACACATTTCTCAGCTAACATGGACTCCAGTGAAAAGGATTCTGGTAGGTGGTCAGACATGTGGCATTTCCTTTTGACCTTGACTGAATTCTTCTGATTGGTAGTGGCTTATTAGTTCTGTGTTCCTCAACAGGACGTCCTCTCATAAAACATCTCAATCAGATGGTTACTGTGGTACCTGGTCAAGGGGGATGGCTTCAGTCAGTGTGTTTCTCCTAACATTTGAACAGGTGTGGAAGAGTTCTGTGACCATGCTGTCAGTGTGCATGAACATTTGTAAGTGTGTATGTACATGAGTGTGTATGTTTGTGCATTTGTGTCTGTCTGTGGGGGCTTGGGCATATACTCAATTCCTGGGGATAGTCCTGTAGTTCACAGGTAACCTGTTGAGACCTCTGGTCTCAGAAAGTTCGTTCCTGGGCTAAGCAGGTTTCATCTTGTTTGCTGGACCATGCCCAGAAAATACACCTTTGTGGCACTCTTACTCTTTTTCAGCCTACACTTGGAGATTCTGTGCTCAGAAATAAAGCTAATTTTTTCTGAATCGTCCAGGCTCTTGGACAATTAAAAGGAAGAACAGAATCTCCTTAGCCCAAGAACCTCCCCAGAATCAGCCTCAAAGGAGGGCTGCTCTCACGAATTTTATTTGCATCCATGGTGATGATGGTAGAGCCTGCCTGCAATGCAGGAGACCTGTGTTTGACCCTGGGTGGGGAAGATCCCCTGGAGAAGGAATTGCAAACCACTCCAGTATTCTTGCTTGGAGAATTCCATGGACAGAGGAGCCTGGTGGCCTATAGTCCATGGGATCACAGAGTTGAACATGACTGAGCAACTAACACACACATATGGTATGTTTGGAAGAACAAATGTATTTTGTTTCAAAAATGCACGCCTGGAGAAGACTTTAAGGCAGGTGAACAACCCTGGGATACTTTTCACCTGCCAGCACAAGTACAGCTTTTGAGGGGCCTGCGAAGTAGTTTGTCGGGTCCCTGGGAGGGGACGGCTGCCAGGAACCAAGAGATTTCCAACTACACTTAAAAATGGAGCTATCTGCAAGACCTGTATGTCAGCCACCTGTGCAAGGACAGGTCATATGCATTTTTTTGGACCTCTTTAAGGCTCCGTTAAAAAGTCTTTGTGTGTCAAAATTCTAATACAGATAATTTCTAATTGAACTAATGATGACCAGCCAATCTAAAGGAAGTCAACCCTGAACATCCATTGGAAGGACTGATGCTGAAGCTGAAACTCCAATACTTTGGCCACCTGATACAAAGAGCCAACTCATTGGAAAAGACCCTGATGCTGGGAAAGACTGAAGGCAGGAGAAGAGGGAGGCAAAGGATGAGTCGGTTGGATGGTGTCACTGACTCAATGGACATGAGCCTGAACAGTTTCTGGGAGCTGGTGAAGGACAGGGGAGTCTGGTGTGCGGCAATCCATGGGGTCACAGATTCAGACACGACTTAGTGACTGAAAAACAACAGCAATACTTTCTAGTTCAAAATTGCCCTTGCAATTTTACTATTATTATTTCTTTGAGCACACTGCATGTGGGATGCCAGTTCCCCAACCAGAGATGGAATCTGCATGCTCTGCAGTAAAAGCACAGTGTTAACTACTGGACCACCAGGGAAGTCACACTCTCATCACTTTAAAGGAAGCCCATTTCATTTCACTTTGTCAGTGGGGCGTCCCCTTTTAAAGTTCCTGTAAGTATTACCTCCTCTCCCATATTATCTAACATTATCATTATTACTTTGGCTGCACTGTGTCATTTTGAGGTCATGGACTTCTCCAGTTGTGGCACTCTGGCTCAGTAGTTGTGTTGCATGGGTCTAGTTGCCTGGCGGCTTGTGGGATCTTAGCTCCCCAACCAGGGATCAAACCCGTGTCCCCTGTATTGGAAGGCAGCCTCTTAACCACTGGACCACCGGGGAAATTCCATCCTACCTTTTTATTTTAAAAAATAGTGTAATGCAGGGTTATCCCTAGGATAATGTGGGTCATAGTCATTTTAGTGGTGTCCTGGGGCAAGTCACATCTTGTGACTGACTTTCCATCTTTTTCCATTAGGCAAGGATTGGGTGAAGCAACACACACACACACACACACACACACACACACACACACACACCCCCATCTCAGTGGAGGATGCAAAGTAAAATAAAGAAAAATTAAAGCTATTGGTTCCAAATAAATATTTTCATAATTTGTTTAATTTGTAAGGCACAAAGGGTTTACGTTGATCGCTTTAACCTTTAAAAATACAAACTTGGCACTAGTAACATCAGGTAGTCAACTCATTTTCTAAATTTAAACGTAACATGGTAAAACTCATCTTCAGATCTGATTCCTAAACAGATGTGAAACAGGAATCACCAGGACACATCCCAGAGACAACTTCCTAAAATAAATGGCTAACAAAGCAAGTGGAGGGCTGGGAGTTTGGCTACCCCTGGTTAAACCACAGCATTCAGTACGAGGGAAGAGAAAGTGGCCACCGTATGAAGGTCTTCGTTCCTCTTACTAGACATCTTTTTCTAAATCCCAGAAATCTCACAATGTTAATGCATCTCCCTTTATTCCAAATGAATCGCCCAGTGCAAAGGTGTATACTTTTTTCGTAACGAGTTAACATCAATCACTTGCTGTCTCCAACTCCACAAGCGAGTTTTCTGGAAGGTGTGTGCCAATGTCAAAAGGACACAGCCTGGCGGATAAGGCTGCAAGCCTGGGAATCTAGATGGGCATGGAAGAAGTTTTCCATTCTGTCCTCCAAGCCTTGAGCAGTAACCCAGCCCCCACACACAGCTGCTGCTTTGAGGCTGGCTCAGGGGTAGGGGAGGGGAAAGCACAGATGAAGCAGAACACTCTTTTGACTCAGTACTTTCCACTCCTTCCCCATCTTGCCTATTTACCACAACTGCCCAAGAGGAGTTACCAAGAATTTAATCTCCCTGGATTTTCCCTGCCCGACCTTGAAATACTGCTGCTGTTGCTGCTGCTTAGTCCCTCCAGTCCTGTCCGACTCTGTGCGACCCCATAGACAGCAGCCCACCAGGCTCCCCTGTCCCTGGAATTCTCCAGGCAAGAACACTGGAGTGGGTTGTCATTTCCTTCTCCAATGCATGACACTGAAACGTGAAAGTGTAGTCGCGCGGTCTGCCTGAAGGACCTCTCCCAAGTCACTTATCTGACTGCATAACCTCCTTCAACCAACAGTGCTCAAAGGTGAGCCTGTTGTGTGTGCCCTTGAATATACCAAACATTCAAGAATTCCAGGTAATTTCATTTTACAGATTCCTCTTATTCATTCATGTATTACCCAGTGAATGATCCCAATTAGAAAAGCAAAACAAACTCCCCAAACTTAAAACATAAAAGTGCTGTGAAGTACTGCTTTCCAGAAAGCCTGACATTATCTTTTGTGTGTGTGTGTGTAATAAAGTTTTATTAAAATATAAAGGAGTCAGAGAAAGCTTCTGACATAAGCATCAGTTAATCAAGATTTCCCCAACCCTTGACATGAATTTTGTTTCTCTCTGGTTTATATATGGTTTTTTCCCTCAAAAAATAAAACTTTACACAGGTATTTTAGACTATAGAGTGATGTTTTGAAATTAGATATTAGTGGATTGACGATTATAATATATCTATTTAGTATCTACTTTTGTTGTTGTTTTTCTTTGTATACCCTGAAAGTATTGCCAGTTTTACAATGCATCTCCCTGAGGGAGAGAGTTCCATTACAGGAAGAATAAAAAGACATCTATAAAGAACAGCATGGGCAGTGATGTTTTATATCACCTGGGCAAAACACTCAGAGGAACTCTCTGCTTATCTATTTATCTAAGTCTTAAAGGCAGGGCAGGTATTTTTTAAAAAGTAATTTAAATATAAACTTATAATTGAATTCTATTTAATGATTATTTTAATAACATATATAATAAAATTATGAAGTAATTTTTTGATGAACTATATTTATACAAATAAGATACTATAATTTTATTAAAGTATTGTATCAAAAGATTCAAGGACATCAACAAGTTAAATTGCCAAAACTTTTTAATTGCACATTTTAATCAAGTTGCATTTAAGAAAAGCTGACATGCTTAGTTGCTATATGATAAGACTTGAGAAGGTCTTTGTGGTAACATCAGAAATTAAGAAGGTAAGTGGTTTTAAAGCCAGCATAACAAGCTGCTCCAGAACACTAGCTTAAAAACAAAAAGAAAAACAAAAAACAGCTGCTTATTGCATGGATCACTATTACGTGAGTCAGTAAGGTCAGTACCCTCATCTGATCTTGGCTGGTGTACTTACGTGTGTTTTATCAGCTTTGCAGTCTAGGTGATCTAAGTAGGCCTCACACTGTAGTCAGGAGGTTGCTAAATGCTATTTCATGGAATAGGGGTGTAAGGCATATTGCTCATTATCCAAGAGGCTGGCCTGTGCTTATTCACATGGCAGTTTTTCTAAGAGATTATGCAAATTCCAAGAGATTTTGAGAAAGCCACAGGGCCATCAGATGCTTGAAGATGGCACAATGTCTCTTCAGCTACCTTTTATATCAGTCAAAGCTAGTCACAAAGTAGTCTACATTCAGAACATGGAGAGATTGATTCCACCATTAATCAGAAGAGTCGACAAGGGCGTGAATACCTGGATAACTGAAGAACTGGGATCATGTTGAAAACTACCATATTGGATAGCAAATCACCTTAAAAGATATAACTTCCAAAATTTTAGTCTTCAGCAAACTTAGAAGGCACTCTAACTTTCATGCATTCCTTTCAAAAATTTGAGGAAAGATCATTGTGAGAAATTGGCTGAAATATTTGTGTCATTCCTATTCCAGCACAAATTCTGACAGATTCTATTCCCATTTACATGTAATGCTCTTGAATATTATGAGTGTTTAAATCTTTTGAAAAGTAGACATTGCAGAAGTTATCTAGACATATTGAATAGAGAAAATAGTGTACAAATTATTCAAGCAAAAGTGCGCTATTACTGTTAGGTGAAGTAAAAGTCGCTCAGTCGTGTTCAACTCTTTGCGACCCCATGGAATTCTCCAGACCAGAACAATGGAAGACCCGGTATTTCTGTTTTTCAATATATATTCATTTGACTACACCAGCCCTTAGTTGCAGCACATAGAATCTTTCAGTTGCAGCATGACGAATCTAGTTCCCTGACCAGAGATCAAAGCCAGGATCCCTGAATTGGAAGTGTAGACTCTTAGCCCCTGGACCACCAGAAAAGTCCCAAGATCTGATATTTCTAATTTGCCAGATTGAATAGGTGTGGATGCTAGTAACTACCTTCTTCTCTTAAGTTGAATATGGTCATATAGGCAACTGGTTTTCAACTCTTAGGGTAACTGCAAGTACTCTTTTTTTTTTTTTAATTAAATTTTATTTTGCTTAACTTTACAATATTGTATTGCGTTTGCCATACATCAAGATGGATCCGCCACAAGTATACATGTGTTCCCCATCCTGAACCCCCTCTTCCCTCCCTCCCCATACTATCCCCCGGGTCGTCCCAGTGCACCAGCCCCCGGCATCCGTTATCAGGCATTGTACTTGGACTGGCGACTCGTTTCATATATTATATTATACATATTTCAATGCTATTCTCCCCAATCATCCTACCCTCTCCCGTTCCCAGAATCCAAAAGTCTGTTCTATACATCAGTGTCTCTTTTGCTGTCTCGTAAACAGGGTTATTGTTACCATGTTTCTAAATTCCATATATATGTGTTAGTATACTGTATTTGTGTTTTTCTTTCTGGCTTACTTCACTCTGTATAATAGGCTCCAGTTCCATCCACCTCCTTAGAACTGATTCAAATGCATTCTTTTTAATGGCTGAGTAATACTCCATTGTGTATATGTACCACTGCTTTCTTATCCATTTATCTGTGGATGGACATCTAAGTTGCTTCCAAGTCCTGGCTATTGTAAACAGTGCTGCTATGAACATTGGGGTACACGTGTCTCTTTCAATTCTGGTTTCCTCAGTGTGTATGCCCAGCAGTGGGATTGCTGGATCATAAGGCAGTTCTATTCCCAGTTTTTTGAGGAATCTCCATACTGTTCTCCAAAGTGGCTGTACTAGTTTGCATTCCCACCAACAGTGTAAGAGGGTTCCCTTTTCTTCACACCCTCTCCAGCATTTATTGTACTCTTATAAAGCTAGAAGTTTTGTTGAGAGGTTTTCCCTTGTGGCTCAACTGGTAAAAAATCCTCATGCAATGTGGTATACCTGGGTTCGATCCCTGGGTTGGGAAGATTCCCTGGAGACTGGAAAGGCTACCCACTCCAGTATTCTGGCCTAGAGAATTCTATGGACTAGTCCATGGAGTCACAAAAAATTGGACACGACTGAGCAACTTTCACTTTCACTTTCTTTAGTTGAGAAGAATACAGACATTTTATTCAGGAAAGAAAACAAAACCTGATAGTGTTTTTGATGTCTTCATAGGCAGAATAATCTCTTGAAATGCATGTTAGGCAGGTACTCATCATGCTTCTTTTTTGTATGTAGAATTTTCTGAGATCTAGTCTACTATTTTTAAGTCTCTGGTGGACTCTATCACTAGAGAAGGAAATGGTAACCCACTCCAGTATTCTTGCCTGAGCCATCCCATGGATAGAGGATCCTGGTGGACCAGAGTCCATGGGGTTGCAAAAGAACTGGACGCAACTGAGTGACTCAACAACAATCCTAGCGGGTGATGTTGCCACACTGGAGCGCTTTTGAAAACACATTCAGAATATAGACCATGTCTTATCAACTTTCATTCATGCCAAGTAACCTGCATATACAATATGCAAAAATATCCAAATATGCAAACACAGTATTTATTCAATTAAAAAATTATTGTTGTATCATTGGCTCAGTATAGCACTCTGACGTCCTTGTTTCTCAGGCTTTAGTGTCCTGGATAAAACTCCAATGTTGAAATATGTCTCTTAAAACTGTCTCTTCTGTTATCCAAACCAAGGTACATAATACCTATTTTATAAAAGTATCTTTCTTAAGGACTTGAAATTTTTCCTCTGAAACCTATTATACTTATTGTTTTCTATCTTATACAATTTCTACTTTGTAAAGTGCCGTACTATCATCACTGAATTTTCATTACTTGAAGGACAAACACTATGTCTTAACTGCTATTTGTACTTTTTGTAAGAGGAATGCATGTTCTTATTGAGAGCCTAGTCTACCATAGGTATTAAAAAAGGAGGATGAAATGAACAATTATTAAGATTACACAAGTATGCCACATGATATTGATGTCTTTTAACCTTTGTAATCAGAGTATTTTGTCTAAAATTTTAGATTAAAAAGACTTGAAAGTTTGCTAACTTTTTTACCAGTAAGTAAGAGAGAAAGTTAAGTTTAGTACGGTTAAGCAAAACACATGTACTTTCTATTTTACGTATTACCACTTCATTAATAATAAATTTTTTTTATCAACCAACCTTTGCAGACACAGTTTGTTTACATATCAAGGGCAAAATCTTCCAGAATAATGTTTAGTACGAAAATATTTTAGAGTCCATGATGTTGGAGACTGTGTCCTTGACATCCTTATTTCTCAGACTATAGATCGGGGGAGTTCAACATAGGGATGACCACCATGTAAACACAGACGCCACTTTGACTGTGTGCCTTGAAGGTGTGGACTTGGGCACAGAGTAGAGGAAGAGGATGGTGCCAGGGAAGATACTGATGGCAGTCAGGCGGGAGGCACGGGTGGAGAATGCTTTGCGGCGACCACAGGCTGAAGGCATCTTGAGGATGGTGACGGCAATAAACACCTAAGACAGGAGAATGATGACGAGTGTGCTGACCTCATTAAAGGTGGAGAAAATAAAAAGGAGCAACTGGTTGAGATAAGGATCAGAGCAAGAGAGGGAGAGCAGGGAGGAGAACTCACAGAAGTGATCGATTGTGTTGAAACCTCAAAATGATAATTTGATAACAGTACAGGTGAGTATCAAGGAGCAAGCTCCTCCCCAAGCATAAGCTCCAACCACTAACGTGGCACAGAGTCTTGGGGACATGGCCATCACGTAGAGCAGAGGGTTGCAGATAGCCACGAAGCGATCTTAGGCCATCACAGCTAATAAAAAGGACTCAGTCACCACAACGGTACAAAAGAAAAAGAATTGTATTACACAACCTACAACTGAAATAGTTCTGTTTTCTACCATGAGGCTCACCATGATCTTGGGAGCAACGACGGAGGAATAAGAAAAGTCCACAAAGGAGAGGTGGCTGAGGAGAAAGTACATGGGGGTGTGCAGTTTGGAGTTAATTTTGATGGTTGCAATCATCCCAAGATTCCCTGCCACGGTGACACTGTAGATGGTGAAGAATGTCAAGAAGAGGGGGACTTGCCACTCTGGATAATCGGAAAAGCCCAGGAGAGTGAACACGGCCCCACTTTTATTTCTCTCTGATAGAAACATAGCTTCTGTTTGACAGAATCTGAATCAGTCCTAGAAAGAAAAATATTAATGGAAATAAGGATGTAAGATACTTGGTTAACTATTCTTTACCAAAGCTGGAAGATGAAGCAAAGTGTCTCTTTTAGAATCTGTGTATTTTCTATGCATGCTATGCTAAATGTCTAAATTTTTTTTTAAAATGACAAGCATTTAAACATTTAATTTAAGTAAAATTATAATTATTGAACTTTCTTAGTTCTCAATTTTAATTTTTAATATTTCAAAGTAAAAAAATGAGTTCAAGTCACTTGGAATTATTTTAAATGAAATCCCCCCATAATACTTTCAGATTTTCTTGAACATTATAATTTCATAAAAGATTAATTTACCCTAGTACCAGAGCTACTTTTTTCAGTTGTATAACTAATAGCAAAAATGATAAACTTCTAAACAAATTAAAATTTGCATTGTATGTTCAGAATGTAACATTAAAAATGACACCCCTAACACTTTACACTTTAATAGTTGTTTTACTTCTGACTCAAAATAAATTATAATTTTTCACAGAGTGTGCTTCTCAACCTAGCAAGTCCAGTTTGTCAATCCCCATCATTGTTTGAGGAATAATAATATTGAAAAAATACTAAAGATAATCTAGTCTAGTTATTTATTCCTGAGATGTCAAATAAGAAGATGGAGATTTTTTACTTTCCCTGTACCATGCAAATAAGGCCCAATCTACCCATCTATGACATGAACCCTGATCCAGGGTCCCAGCAGTTATCCATTAGTCTACAGTAATCTTGATCTTTGTTCAAGGTCCAGATGCTATTTTCTTTATTTATTATCATAGTTTTAATTTATGACAAACTAGAGACTTTGGGAATGTGCCTGATGAAAGTATTCATATCACAGAGCTATACTAGAAAGAATCAAAGAAAGAAATTTGAGAAAAATATTTTCTCAGAAACAAGAGCTATCCTTATTAAAGATTCTAACTTAGAAATGTCCAGTTCTTGGCCTTTCTCTCTCTTTTCCTCTCTTCAAGGTGCATAGGGTATTTATTCTGTCCCTATATTACCTGTAAAAAAGAAAGATTAAATACTTGAGGTAGCACTGTACTATGGAAACACTTCATGAGAAAATAGTAACATAAAACAATTCCATTTCTCTAATTGGTGACCAATACCTCTAAGAGCCTACTGAACCAGAGCCAGAAGCTCTTTATCTATCGTTTCTGGTAAAGTTCTCTCTAGTTTCACAACTTGAGAAATAGATTTCAGATGGCCATCAATGAAGAGATCAGATCATATGCAAAACAAAGAACTCAAGATTCTTTTTTTTTTTTTTTTTAAATCAAGAATCTCTTTTATTGATTATCAGAAACATTACAAACATCTAGTATGAACAAATTGTAACATGATAGTGTTTAGTTTGAACAATTAATACATTTCAGATATAATATTATACATATTTCAATGCTATTCTCCCCAATCATCTCATCCTCTCCTGGTCCCAGAGTCCAAAAGTCTGGTCTATACATCAGTGTCTCTTTTGTTGTCTCGTAAATAGGGTTATTTTTTACCATCTTTCTAAATTCCATATATATGCGTTAGTATACTGTATTTGTGTTTTTGTTTCTGGCTTACTTCACTCTGTATAATAGGCTCCAGTTCCATCCACCTCCTTAGAACTGATTCAAATGTATTCTTTTTAATGGCTGAGTAATATTCCATTGTGTATATGTACCACAGCTTGCTTATCCATTCTTCTGTGGATGGACATCTAGGTTGCTTCCACGTTCTGGCTATTGCAAACAGTGCTGCTATGAACATTGGGGTACAGGTGTCTCTTTCAATTCTGGTTTTCTCAGTGTATATGCCCAGCAGTGGGATTGCTGGATCATAAGGCAGTTCTATTCGCAGTTTTTTGAGGAATCTCCATACTGTTCTCCAAAGTGGCTGTACTAGTTTGCATTCCCACCAACAGTGCAAGAGGGTTCCCTTCTCTCCGCACCCTCTCCAGCATTTATTGCTTGTGGACTTTTGGATAGCAGCCATACTGATTGGCATGAAATGGTATCTCATAGTGGTTTTGATTTGCATTTCTCTGATAATGAGTGATATTGAGCATCTTTTCATGTGTTTGTTAGCCATCTGTATGTCTTCTTTGGAGAAATGTCTATTGAGTTCTTTGGCCCATTTTTTGATTGGGTCATTTATTTTTCTGGAATTGAGCTGTAGAAGTTGCTTGTATATTTTTGAGATTAGTTGTTTGTCAGTTGCTTCAATTGCTATTATTTTCTCCCATTCTGAAGGCTGTCTTTTCACCTTGCTTATAGTTTCCTTTGTTGTGCAAAAGCTTTTAAGTTTGATTAGGTCCCATTTGTTCATTTTTGATTTTATTTCCAATATTCTGGGAGGTGGGTCATAGAGGATCCTGCTGTGATGTAAGTCAGAGAGTGTTTTGCCTATGTTTTCCTCTAGGAGTTTTATGGTTTCTGGTCTTACATTTAGCTCTTTAATCCATTTTGAGTTTATTTTTGTGTATGGTGTTAGAAAGTGTTCTAGTTTCATTCATATGGAGGGGTCTTGTTTTTGTATCCATTCAGCCAGTCTCTGTCTTTTGGTTGGGGCATTCAACCCATTTACATTTAAGGTAATTAATGACAAATATGATCCCGTTGCCATTTACTTTGTTGTTTTGGGTTTGAATTTATATATCCTTTTTGTGTTTCCTGTCTAGAGAATGTCCTTTAGTATTTGTTGGAGAGCTGGTTTGGTGGTGCTGAATTCTCTCAGCTTTTGCTTGTCTGTAAAGGTTTTGATTTCTCCTTCATATTTGAATGAGATCCTTGTTGGGTACAATAATCTGGGCTGTAGGTTCTTTTCTTTCATCACTTTAAGTATGTCTTGCCATTCCCTCCTGGCTTGGAGAGTTTCTATTGAAAGATCAGCTGTTATCCTTATGGGAATTCCCTTGTGTGTTATTTGTTGTTTTTCCCTTGCTGCTTTTAATATTTGTTCTTTGTGTTTGATCTTTGTTAATTTGATTAATATGTGTCTTGGGGTGTTTCGTCTTGGGTTTATCCTATTTGGGACTCTCTGGTTTCTTGGACTTGAGTGATTATTTCCTTCCCATTTTAGGGAAGTTTTCAA
The DNA here is from genome assembly GCA_935064755.1 of Tragelaphus eurycerus. Taxonomy (NCBI): domain Eukaryota; kingdom Metazoa; phylum Chordata; class Mammalia; order Artiodactyla; family Bovidae; genus Tragelaphus; species Tragelaphus eurycerus. The sequence continues at coordinate 172,968 of CAKXYN010000041.1, read as the reverse complement.
CTATTATCTCCTCTAGTATCTTCTCATGGTCTTTCTTTTTGTCTTCTTCTTCTGGGACTCCTATGATTCTAATATTGTAACGTTTAATATTGTCCTGGAGGTCTCTGAGATTGTCCTCATTTCTTTTAATTCGTTTTTCTTTTTTCTCCTCTGATTCCTTTAATTCTGCCATTCTATCTTCTAATTCACTAATTCTATCTTCTGCTTCTGTAATTCTACTATTTGTTGCCTCCAGAGTGTTTTGGATCTCATTTTTGCATTATTCATTATATTTGTTCTTTTTATTTCTTCTAGGTCCTTGTTAAATCTTTCTTGCATCTTCTCAATGCTTTTCTCCAGACTATTTATCCATGATTCCATTTTGCTTTCCAGATTTTGGATTAATTTCACGTTTATTCGTTCTTTATCAGGTAGGTTCGCTATTTCTTCCTCTTTTGTTTGGTTTGGTGGGCTTTTTCCTTTCCTTTACCTGCTGGGTCTTCTGTCTTTTCATCTTGTTTATGTAAGTTTGGGGCGTCTTTACTGTATTCTGGTAGTCTGTGGAGTTCTCTTTATTGTGGCGTTTCTGCACTTTTGGGTTTGTACCGGTGGCTTGTCGAGGTTTCTTGTTTATGGAAGCTTGTATCGGTGTTCTGGTGGGTGGAGCTGGATTTCTTTTCTCTGGGGTGCAGTGGAGTGTCTAGTAGTGAGTTATGAGATGTCTTGCTTTTGGGGTCGCTGGTAGCCTGTGTATTGGGCTCAGGCTGTGTTCTTGTTTTCTGGGTTTGCTTGGTTTCTTTTGTGGACTTGCTGGTCTTTGTGGATGCTTGGTTTCAGAGTAGGTATGGAGGCTTTTAATGAGCTCCTGTCAATTAGTGTTTCGTGGGATCAGGGTATGGACTTAAGCCTCCTGGTTCCAGTTATTGGTCTTATTTTTACAGTATCTCAAAACTTCTTCTTCTATAATCATTCCACAACTACTGCTCAGGATGTTCATGAATTATAATAGAAGGAAAAAGGGAGGAAGGAGACAGAGGTGGTCAGGAGGATAAAAGGAGGGAGTGTGAAGGAGAGAGACAGATCTAGTCAGTAATCAGTAAAGAAAAGAAAAAGGAAAGGAAAAAAGAAAGGACAAAAAGGAAAAAGGAAAAAAAAAAAAAACAGGGTCGCAAAAGTATATCTAAACGTGGAGATTAAAGAAGTACTAGAGGATAAAAAAATAATAATAATAAAAAAATAAAAAAAAAAAAAAAAAAAAAAAAAAATTAAAGGAAAAAAAAATTTTTTTCCTTTCAGTTAAAAAAAAAAATTTTAAAATATATATATATATTAAAAAAAAAAAAAAAAAAAGAAATAATGATGGGAAAAAAGAAAATAAAAGAGTCTCTATTATTTTTGTCACGTTCCTCCGGCTTCTCAAGATTATCCCCTTTCTCTGAGGTTGCTGGTCACAGAAAATCCAGGTTTGATCCCTGGGTTGGGAAGATCCCCTGGAGGAGGAAATGGCCACCTGGTTCAGTAGTCTTCCCAGGATAATCCCAAGGATAGAGGAGCCTAGCACAGCATTGTACAGGACTGAAGCACTGAGCACCCTCAGGAGCTCGGCTGAGCCAGCTTTAATACAGAGCTCTGTAGGCTGCGTGCAGTTCCTCTTCCTTGAAACCTCAGAAAGGCAATTTTCAATGACTGGGTAATTCTCAAGAATATCTCTATATAAATGGTAAATTTCCCCTCCACACTTTTTCCCTAGGTTCCCAACATTGAAATTAATATGAATCTGTCTTTAGAATCTAATGCATACCTGCTGATGTTGAAAGTAGGATCTATCCTGTTTGAAAGTGCTGGATATATTCTTATATCCAGAGTCACATCTTTTGGTGTGTAAACCCTAGGGACTCTGTTGCCTTATTCTCTTAAAACCATGAAATAAACATTTATAGTTAATCACCATTCTCTGATGTAATTTCTGTGTCCCAGAAAAACTGGAACAGTGTTAAGGGCATTTCATATGAAAATTTATATGTTTAAGTTACTCCTCTCAGATTCTTCATCACGCAGATATTTTTTTACACTTATCAAAAGTGTGTAATTATAGAAGTCAGCATTATCAAATATTAATTGAATGACTACAATATGCCAAGCATAACCCTCTTCTTCCAGACTTTCAATCTAATCAAATGGCAGTAGAATGAAGAGTTCTTCATGATTTATTGACTTAAAGCAGAAATATTTACAAGCTTAAATATTAAGTTGTGAAAATGATCTAGTCCCTTTTAAATATCTCTTTTATTATATCACAACACCCACTCCATTAATTACTTTTAGATATTGAATTACTGAAATAACATGTATTTCTTGAAGAAAACATGAACTATATAAGTTGAAAAACACTTTAGAAATAATTGTTATCAAATCAACTACATTAGGAATCTTGCATTCAACTTTAGAGAAACGTGACTGATATTACCTGGCTACCTGAAGTAAAGGAAAAAGGTTACCATCACCATAGTGGCTCAATGTGGCTCTCATTTATCCCCTTATATGATGTGTTGAGAGAAGCCTTACTTCTGTGATATTCCTTTCCTCAAACCAATGTGAGAAAATCATTAGGAATGTCCACATTTGAAAGTATTGTACAGGATACCTCACCAATATCCCTTAGAATTGTAAGAGCAAAAAAAAAAAAAAAAAAGAAAGAAAGAAAGAAAAAGAAAATTGAAGATGCATCACAGACCAGAGGAGATTTGGAAGACATGATGACTTAATGCAATGTGGTATGTAGACTGGATTCTAGACAAGAAAGATGGCATTAACGGGGGAGGGGGCAAGAAACTGATAAAATGCAATAAAATTTACATTTTTAAAATAGTAGTGTACCTATATTTATTTTTAATTTTTTTTAAAAAATGTATTGTGGTAAGAACACAATATGACACACCTTCTTATATTTTAATGGTACCCATACAGCGTTGGGGCTTGGAAGAGGGGACAATGGAGAGACATTTGTCAAGGGGACAAAGTTTCAATTATGAAAGATGAGTAAATTTTGAAAATGTACAACAATGTAATTGCAATGAACAGTACAACATTTTATACTTGAAATGTGGTAAGAGAGTAAAATTTAACTATTTTCAACATGAAGAAAAAAGAAAATTATGACATGAAGTAATTGATATGTTAATTATCTTGATCATGATTATTTCACTATATATATATATATATATATATACACACACACACACATATAAACATCAACTAAACTCCTTAGATCTGTACAATTTGTTTTTGTCAATTATACCTCAATAAATATAAAAAATATATAAAAAGAAATAATTAAAAAGAGAAATATGTATTAAGTAACAAAGAGAAATTTTGCTGTGGCTTTTTATTATCCAACATTTTTGGTGTCTATGGGAATGATTATGGAGCACAGGGAGAAGACATTTAAGATTTTAACTTTCATATATAATGTTTCTAAAGCTGCTGTTAATGTTTCTTCAGGTTTTCCAAGAAAATAGAATTACATGAGGAAGCAATAATTAATTATAATTGCTTGCTTTGAGGCCTCTGAAGAATAAGGCAAGTGATTTTCACCAGGGCTCTTGTGCCACAAGGAGTGGAGAGACATGTCTCAACCTCTTCCTCAAACTCCTGAAATCTCCAGACACTGAAAGGTGGAGTGCTTTTTGCGCCCCTGACCCTCCCACCACCCTCCCAAAACCCACCCAGGACCCTCCCACCACCCGCCCAGGGCCCGCCCACCACCCGCCCAGGACATGCCCACCACCCGCCAGTACCCACCCAACACCCACCCACAACCCCCCCAGGACCCTCCCACCACCCGCCCACCACCCTCCCACCACCCGCCCAGGACCCGCCCACCACCCACCCAGGACCCTCCCACCACCCGCTCTCCACCCACCCAGGACCCTCCCACCACCCGCCCAGGACCCTCCCACCATCCGCCCAGGACACGCCCACGACCCGCCCACCACCCGCCCAGGACCCGCCCACCACCCACCCAGGACCCTCCCACTACCCACCCACCACCCACCCAGGACCCTCCCACTACCTGCCCAGGACCTGCCCACCACCCCTCCCCAGGACCCTCCTACCCTCTGCCCACCACCCTCCCAGCAACCGCCCAGGACCTGCCCACCGCCCTCCCATGACCCACCAACCACACGCCCACCACCCTCCCACCACCTTCCCACCACCCACCAAGGACCCTTCCGCCTCCCACCCACCACCCGCCCAGGACCCTCCCACCACCCGCCCAGGACCCTCTCACCATCCGCCCACCACCTGCCCACCACCCGCCAACCAACCTCCCAGCTCCCGCCCATCATCTGCCCAGGACCCACCCTCAACCCGCCCACCACCCATATAGGACCCTCCCACCACAATTCAGGTGATGCAGGTTCATCCCTGGGTCAGGAAGATCCCCTGGAGGAGAGCATGGCAACCCACTCCTGTATTATTGCCTTGAGAATCCCATGGACATAGGTGCCTGGCAGGCTATGGTCCATAGACTCACAGAGTCAGACATGACTGAAGAGACTTGGTACGTGAACCAGCTTTAAATAGCTTTTCCCATCTGACTGCATCTCATGCTGCTGCTGCTACTGCTGCTAAGTCGGTTCAGACGTGTCCAACTCTGTGCGATGCCATAGACGGCTATCCCTGGGATTCTCCTGGCAAGAATACTGGAGTGGGTTGCCATTTCCTTCTTCAATGCATGAAAGTGAAAAGTGAAAGTGAAGTCGCTCAATCGTGTCCGACTCTTAGCGACCCCATGGATTGGAACTTACCACGCTCCTCTGTCCATGGGATTTTCCAGGCAAGAGTACTGGGGTGGAGTGCCATTGCCTTCCCCGGACTGCATCTCATACAACTCCTTAATTCTTTGAGTCCCAAGATGATGTTGCTTGCTCTCAAGATGAAGTTGTTTGCTTGATGTCTTGTTGCTGTCCCACAGAGATCAATGATTGGTTTGGAAGCTTAAGAAATATGAACTCCAGGGATACACATACACAAAAACGTAAAGCATGTAACATTTTCCCTCATAGCATCTTCACAAACAGGAAGCAAGGTCTATCTCACAGGTTGGTTGGACTACACTCTGTTTTGGGGGGAATGGACTGAACTGTACTTCCTGAGGTGTGGAAGCTTGTTTATTTGTTTGTCTTCTCATAAGGGTAGCATTGTTAGCCATGTATGAGAGGGGGAACAGTTGTAAAAGAGGGTAGTGACATTAAACATTTTTAAAAGTGTATAGTTAGCCTGTATTTATAGAATATTTTAAGAAAAGTCCAAATTTTGAGCACTCCACTTTGAAAGTATTTTCACTTTTTGTGCTGAGAAACAATCTCAACAGGAAATGGGAACAACTCATCTGCAGAGCTGCATTTGAAACAGCTGTCAGTGTAAGAGGGAAAGAGTGTGAGCCCACAGGGAGGAATGCTCGATTCCTCTCTCCTTCCCTCCTCCTGCCCCCTCACCTTAACTCCATCCATGGAACCTGGGAAAGACAGCAGGGAGAGTCTCCTGACAGTCACTCTGAGGCTGGGAGTAGGTGCTGAGGGGTCATCGGAACTGTTCCAGGAGGAACACAGACATGTGAGCCACCTCTGGATCAGAGGAGGGGGATTACTTTGTCCTTGTGCCAAAGGGATTTATAGATGTCTCTCTATAGCAATTTTCTCACATTTGATACTATTGACGTTTGGGCCCAAATTATATGTAGGGGGGAGGAGATACTGTTCTGTACCTTGTAGACTATTTAGCAGCATCTCATCTGTCCAGGGGGCTTCCCGGATAGCTCAGAGGGTAAAGAATCTGCCTGCGATGCAGAAGACCCGGGTTCAATCTCTGGGTCAGGAAACTCCCCTGGAGACAGAAATGGCTACCCACTCCAGTATTCTTGTCTGGAGAATTCCATGGACAGAGGATCCTGTCAGGCTTACAGTCCATGCGGTCTCAGTCAGAAACAGCTGAGTGACTAACCCTTTCACTTTCACTAGTCGGTCCACTAGATGTCAGTAACAACCCTCTCGAGTGTGACAATCAACAGTATCTTCAGATATTGCTAAATGTCCTGTGGAGTTATAATCGCTCCTGGTTAAGAACCACTTCTCTCTATAAGTAAGCAGTAGCCTGATTTTTCTTTAAAACCCGGAAAAGCTTTTCCACAATCATGTACTACTTTGAAATCAGAAAATGACGAAGTCACTTGTACTGGCCATTGAGGAAAGAAAACCATATCCTCAGAATAATTATGTTTTCAAACCTCAATATTTTAATTCACATGTCCTTTACCTCTTCGAGGGCTTCCCTTGTGGCTCAGCTGGTAAAGAATCAGCCTGAAATGTGGGAGGCCTGGCTTCGATTCCTGGGTTGGGAAGATCCCTGGAGAAGGGAAAGGCTACCCACTCCAGTGTTCTGGCCTGGAGAATTCCATGGACTGTATAGTCCATGGGGTCACAAAAAGTCAGATGCGACTGAGTTACTTTCACTTCATTCACTTACCTCGTTAAGTGGCTCAAGGGTAAAGAATCTGCCTGGAGGATACACCTGAGACGTTCAGTACCTGGGCTGGGGAGATACCCTGAAGGAGGAAATGGCAACCCGCCCCAGTATTCTTGGCTGAGAAATCTCATGGATGTAGTGGCTTAGCAGGCTACACCCTCTAGAGTTGTAAATAGCTGGACACAATTGAACACACACGCACACATTAACCTTTCTGAAGTTATTTGAAGAATGTGGAAAATATCAGATGTGCTGGGGTTAAGTCCAGATTTTTTACCCCCTGAAAATAACCAACTGGTGCCTCAAAATCATTTTATTGTTACTAAAGGTGAGTAGAGAAAATGCCCTTCATTGACATTTTCAGTATGTCAAAAGCTTTGAATATATATCTCCTTTATTTAAAAAAAATAAACACAACCCTTATAACTTTTATGTTTCGTGAGAATTCAGGCGAGATTCTTTTCTAAAGTTTCTTTTTCAAGTTATCAGAATAAAATACTCATATTTAATGGATGTTGTGAAGATCACATATACAATGCAGCTTCTGTATGCATGCATAATATTCTGTGTGCAATCTGGTTTACTATGCTTTTACTTGCCATCTTATCAGAATCATTTTAAGATCTTTAAAATTTCTTCATGTATAGCAAAGCCACCACAATATTGTAAAGTAATTAGCCTCAAATTAAAATAAATAAATTTATATTTTTAAAAAAGCAAACTTCTTCAAAAAGCTGAGTGATTTTCTATAATATGTACACAGTATATCTTTGAACTTTTTTCCTGTTGCTCAACACTTTATTTCTAAATTTTGCTTTCATAAATAATGATGCAGTGCAGCAGCAAACATTTCTGTTAATTGCATGTTCACATCATTGTTTAGCTCTTCAAATAGAGCTAAAACAGAGGATATATTTGTCAAATATGTCTTCATAAGGCTTGAGAGTCACAGTTACATAATGTTAGATTTTGCATATCAGTTCCCTGAAGAATGTCAGAGAGTGTGTACCATAATTAACAAAATCACTATGCAAATTTTATAGGAAAATATACTAATATAAATTATAAAATCTGCTTTCCAAACTAAACCATATTTAAATAAACGAACACTTGTGAATTAGCAATCTTAAATAAGCATACTTCACATATTTCATTATAAAAGATTTTCTAAAAAATTATCCACTGAATCCCAATACTTTGAGAAATGATTAAAGCGTAAGTCAGTAAAAAGGTATTGGAATATTTTTAATAACCATTTTATTGACCTATAGTTAATTTTCAATGCTGTGTTCCTTTCATGTCTACAGTAAATGATTCAGATATATCTATGTAACTGTATCTATTCTGTATAGATATAGATATATCATATTCTTTTTCAGAGTCTTCTCCATTATAAATTATTATAAGATGTGGAATATTGTCCCCTTTGCAGTATAATAGGTCCTTGTTATTTATTTTATATATAGGGACTGAAATTTGCTCAGTAGTGTCTGACTCTTTGCTACCCCTTGGACTATACAGTCCATGGAATTCTCCAGGCCAGAACACTGGAGGGGGTAGCCATTCCCTTCTCCAGGGGATCTTCGCAACCCAGGGATCAAATCCAGGTCTCCTGCATTGCAGGCGGATTCTTTACCAAATAAGCCAACAGGGAAACCCTTATATATAGTGCTCTGTATATATTAATTTAATAAAAAAACAATATGGATAATTAAAAAATATTTGGTATCTTTGTGATGATTCAGTTCTAAGCTCCGAATTGTATATAACTAGTTTAAGGAATCACACAGGCTCATATGGATGCAAGTCTTTCCTGTGATCTGTGAAGAAAACTATGGACTCGATGTATTGGAGTGATGCAATTTCCGAGCTTTTCCTAAACTTCCTCAAAGCAATGCCTTATTTCTTTGCTATAAAATGTACCCTATATATTGTCATGTCTCTTTTAGGAGAATGCTGCTGCTGCTAAGTCACTTCAGTCGTGTCCGACTCAGTGCGACCCCATAGATGGCAGCCCACCAGGCTCCCCGGTCCCTGGGATTCTCCAGCAATAACACTGGAGTGGGTTGCCATTTCCTTCTCCAATGCATGAAAGTGAAAAGTGAAAGTGAAGCTGCTCAGTCATGTCCAACTCTTAGAGACTCCATGCACTGCAGCTTACCAGGCTCCTCTGTCCATGGGATTTTCCAGGCAAGAATACTGGAGTGGGTTGCCATTGCCTTCTCCCCTTTTAGGAGACAGTCAAAACTAAATTGGGGATGATCTCATGGAGAATAACTATTAATATTTTTCCGCAACCATGGTAAAGTGAGGACATGGACAAGGAAAACTGCACTGTTGTGACAGACTTCATCCTCCTTGGATTCTCAGATGCCCCTGAGCTAAGTCTCCCTCTTCCTGCTGTTTCTTTCCATCTATAAAGTCACAGTCTGCGGAAACCTGGGCATGATTGTTCTCATTCAGGTCAGCTCGAGACTCCACCCCCATGTACTTATTCCTCAGCCACTTGTCCTTTGTGGATTTCTCTTACTCCACTACTATCATGCCGAGGATGTTAGCTAACATCTTAAATGAAGACATTCCTTCCTGGAATGCACTGTGCAATTCTACCTGTTTTGCACTTTGGGGATAACTGAGGTCATTCTGCCGGCAGTGATGGCCTATGACTGCTTTGTGGCCATCTGTGACCCACTGCTGTGCATGGTCACCATGTCCCTAAATCTCTGCGTGGATTTGGTGTCTTGTTGCTATCTCAATACTACTGTATGTTCTGTGATTCACTTGTGTTTAGCTCTTCAGATCCCATCCTACAGATCAAATGTGATCAACCACTTCTTTTGTGATCTTCCTGCTCTCTTGTCTCTTGCTTGCTCTGATGTCACCGTGAATCAATTGGTGCTATACATTGTGCCTACTTTCAATGAGATTATCACCATTTTGGTCATCCTCACGTCCGATTTGTTTATTCTCATCATCATCCTGAGGTTGCCCTCTATACACAACAGATGCAAAGCTTTTCCACGTGTGCTTCCCACCTCACTGCCATCATCGTCTTTCACAGAACAGTCCTTTTCATTTGTTGCCATCCCACTCTGGCAGCAGCATGGGCACTAAAAAAAGTGACCACAGTGTTCTACAGTGTAGTGAGCCCCATGCTGAACCCCCTGATCTATAGTCTGAGGAACAAGGATGTTAAAGAAGCGCTCAGAAAAGTGGTGAGCTCCAAAATATTAACCTAGAGAATATTTTCCTAGCAGGACTCAGGGTTAGAAATTGGAGGCTGATGAAAGGGTAATGATGCGTTTCAGTGTTGGAGTGAAAAGAACAGTCAAGATGTGAATAGCTATGAGTGAGACTTTTTAATTCTCTTATCTTTGTGCCTTTTCAATTTACAAGTTTAGGATTGATTGAAAATATTTCAAAATGTGCAGCCTATTTCTTTGCTTTAATGCTATATAAAATATTTTAAATTGGACAGTATACTGGACTGTTAAAACGCACAAATTTAATTTTCTCTTAGACTTTCATGAGTGTAATGGACTAAGTATCACATTTGATTTTAACATCCATTAAGCAGGGCAAAGACTAATAGAGTTTTGCCAAGAAAATGCACTGGTCATAACAAACACCCTCTTCCAACAACACAAGACAAGACTCTATACATGGACATCACCAGATGGTCAACACTGAAGTCAGATTGATTATATTCTTTGTAGCCAAACATGGAGACACTATATACAGTCAGCAAAAAACAAGACCAGGAACTGACTGTGGCTCAGATCATGAACTCCTTATTGCCAAATTCAGACAGAAATTGAAGAAAGTAGGGAAAAACCACGAGACCATTCAGGTATGATCTAAATCAAATTCCTTATGACTATACAGTGGAAGTGAGAAATGGATTTAAGAGCCTAGATCTGGTAGATAGAGTGCCTGATGAACTATGGAATGAGGTTCATGACATTGTATAGGAGACAGGGATCAAGACCATTTCCATGGAAAAGAAATGCAAAAAAGCAAAATGGCTGTCTGGGAAGGCCTTTCAAATAGCTATGAAAAGAAGAGAAGCAAAAGCAAAGGAGAAAAGGAAAGATATAAACATCTGAATGCAGAGTTCCAAAGAAGAACAAGAAGAGATGAGAAAGCCTTCCTCAGTGATCAATGCAAAGAAATCAAGGAAAACAACAGAATGGGAAAGACTAGAGATCTGTTCAAGAAAATCAGAGATACCAAAGGAATATTTCATGCAAAGATAGGCTCGATAAAGGACAGAAATTGTATGGACCTAACAGAAGCAGAAGATATTAAGAAAAGGTGGCAAGAATACACAGAAGAATTGTACAATAAAGATCTTCACGACCCAGATAATCACGATGGTGTGATCACTGACCTAGAGCCAGACATTATGGAATGTGAAGCCAAGTTGGCCTTAGAAAGCATCACTACAAACAAAGCTAGTGGAGGTGATGGAATTCCAGTTGAGCTATTACAAATCCTGAAAGATGATGCTGTGAAAGTGCTGCACTCAATATGCCAGCAAATTTGGAAAACTCAGCAGTGGCTACAGGACTGGAAAAGTTCAGTTTTCATTACAATCCCAAAGAAAAACAATGCCAAAGAATGCTCAAACTACCGCACAATTGCACTCATCTCACACGCTAATAAAGTAATGCTCAAAATTCTCCAAGCCAGGCTTCAACAATACGTGAACCATGAACTTAATGATGTTCAAGCTGGATTTAGAAAAGGCAGAGGAACCAGAGATCAAATTGCCAACATCTGCAGGATCATGGAAAAAGCAAGAGAGTTCTAGAAAAACATATATTTCTGCTTTATTGACTATGTCAAAGCTTTTGACTATGTGGATCACAATAAACTGTGGAAAATTCTGAAAGAGATGGGAATACCAGACCACCTGACCTGCCTCTGGAGAAATTTGTGTGCAGGTCAGGAAGCAACAGTGAAAACTGGACATGGAACAACAGACTGGTTCCAAATAGGAAAAGGAGTATGTCAAGGCTGTATATTGTCACCCTGCTTATTTAACTTATATGCAGAATACATCATGAGAAACCCTGGGCTGGAAGAAGCACAAGCTGGAATCAAGATTGCCGGGAGAAATATCAATAACCTCAGATATGCCGATGACACCACCCTTATGGCAGAAAGTGAAGAGGAACTAAAAAGTCTCTTGATGAAAGTGAAAGTCGGGAGTGAAAAAGTTGGCTTAAAGCTCAACATTCAGAAAATGAAGATCATGGCATCCGGTCCCATCACTCCATGGGAAATAAGTAGGGAAACAGTGGAAACAGCGTCGGACTTTATTTTGGGGGGCTCCAAGATCACTGCAGATGGTGACTGCAGCCAAGAAATTAAAAGACACTTACTCCTTGTAAGGAAAGTTATGACCAACCTAGACAGCATTTTCAAAAGCAGAGACATCACTTTGCCAACAAAGGTCCGTCTATTCAAGGCTATGGTTTATCCAGTGGTCATGTATGGATGTGAGCATTGGGCTGTGAAGAAAGCTGAGCGCCGAATAATTGATGCTTTTGAACTGTGGTATTGGAGAAGACTCTTGAGACTCCCTTGGACTGCAAGGAGATCCAACCAGTCCATTCTGAAGGAGATCATCCCTGGATTTCTTTGGAAGGAATGACGCTAAAGCTGAAATTCCAATACTTTGGCCGCCTCATGCGAAGAGTTGATTCATTGGAAAAGACTTTGATGCTGGAAAGGATTGGGGGCAAGAGGAGAAGGGGACGACAGAGGATGAGATGGCTGGATGGCATCACTGAGTCGATGGACGTGAATCTGAGTGAACTCCGGGAGTTGGTGATGGACAGGGAGGCCTGGCATGCTGTGATTCATGGGGTCGCAAAGAGTCGGACACGAATTGAACTGAACTTAATGGGGACTATGATTCATTTCACAATTGAACACCTGTTATTTTACAATAAGGAACACACATTTGTCAGTTTTTACAGAGAGTAAGATTCCATATGTGTAGATAAATATAAATATATATAATCTTTTTATTGTTTTGTTCTTACTTCCTTTATTATATTTTGTTTTTTCATTGCAGTGTCCAGTGGTTTGGGGATATCATGTATCATCACATATGAATAATAGAAATATCGATAATTACATTACAGAAATTTTAGGGAAATTAAATTACATGTCAAGTGAAAATAGCCTAGGAATATCCCTAACACATATTTGATCATCTGTTTATGTATGTGTATATGTGTGTCTGTGTGTCTGTGTGTGTGTGCATAGATGTATATTGTCTATTGCACTTGACAGTATTGTGCTTTGCAGATACTGCATCTTTACAGATTGAAGATTTGTGGCAACCCTGCATCAAGCAAGTCTATTAGCACTATTGTTCCAGCAACATTTGCTCATCATGTTTCTGCCACATGTCACATTTTGGTAATTTTGGCCATGTTTTAAACTTTTTAATTACTGTGTAAGTTATGGTGATCTGCCATCTCTGATGTTACTATTTAAAAAGATGATAACTCACTGAAGGTTTAGATGATGGTTAGCATTGTAATGTATTTTTCAACTAGGATATGTATATTTTTTAGTTCTTATTGATTTGCATAAAGTTTTTAAATGATTTTACTTTATTTTGGCTGTGCTGGGTCTCCTATGTGGCATGTGGACTTCTCTAGTTGTGGTGTTTGGGTTTAGTTCCCTGTGGCTTGTGGTATCTTAGTTGCCCCACAAGGGACCAAGCACAGGTCCCCTGAAAAGGACCGTGGATTCCTAACCACTAGACCACTAGGGAAGTCCCAATACATGGACATTTATTAGACATAGTATTTAAGTGTGCATACTTAGACATACGCACACTGAAAATGTGTTTGACCTGCTTTATTAATATTTGCCTTATTGGAAAAAGAAAATGAAATCGCTCAGTCGTGTCCAACTCTTTGTGGCCTCACGGACTGTAGCCTGCCATGCTCCTCCATCTATGGGGTTTTCTGGGCAAGAATACTGGAGTGGGTAGCTGTTTCATTCTGCAGGGCATCTTCCTGACCCAGGGATCAAACCAGGGTCTCCTGCAGGGCAGGCAGACTCTTTACTGTCTGAGCCACCAGGGAAGCCTAATTTGCCTTATCACAATAAAGTGAATATACCAAATCTATAATATCTCCCAGCTGTGTTTGTATGCTTACAAATGTATATGCCTACATATTATGTAGATATATTGATATATTATATATGTGTAGGTATTGGTTGGTTGTTGTTTAGTCACTAAGTTAGGTTCGGATCTTTTGGGACCCCACGGACTATAGACCATCAGGTACCTCTATATATGTAATTATTTAATAACCATTGTTATGAATAGCAGCATTGCTGACTTTTGCCTCTTTTCTCACTTTTAATTACTTTCTTCTGGCTTACTTTAAAAATATGCATTAAATGCTTACTGTGACTCATAGGTGGACTTCTAACCTCTGTGTACATTTCTTTTCTGTGTCTTGATGAAATGACCTTTGTTCACCCTTCCTTTATGTGTTTAAACTTTATTTCTTCCTTCAACCTTGGCTCATATTTGTCACTGATACTTTATTTGTGCTACCATTATGATTTATGTAAATTTCTACATTAAACTCACTTGCTCAATGAAGCATCTCTCTGTGTGTCTATACTAACGTTAGAAAGCACTACATTGGAGTTTATGAAAACCAGGATAGGCAATTTGACTCTCATTTTTTAATTTGACAAGTAACACAAACTTCTTAATTTCTCAGTTTCCTCAAGTTTGAACAGTGGTTATTACTGTTAAACTCTCAACATTATACCGAGATTACATTTTGACAACATGTAGGTACTCACTGACACTAGGAAGATACTTTATGTGTGTTTCAGTGAAATCTTTGAGGCCTGGAACTATTTATTCTTTTGTCTCTCACTATCATTTACGTATTATAAGTTATATTTATTTTTTATTAGATAAATGAATAAAAACTGGTATATAAACTGTATGTATATTGAGCTTTTGGGGGGTGTTAGTTCTAAAAGGTCTTGTAGGTCTTCATAGAACCATTCAACTTCAGCTTCTTCAAGTTACTGGTTGGTGCATAGACTTGGATTATTGTGATATTGAATGTTTTGCCTTGGAAATGAACAGAGTTCGTACTGTCATTTTGACATTGCATCCAAGTACTGTATTGTCACTCTGCTTATTTAACTTCTGTGTACATCATGAGAAACGCTAGCTTGGGAGAAGCACAAGCTGGAATCAAGATTGCTGGAAGAAATATCAATAACCTCAGATATGCAGACGACACCACCCTTATGGCAGAAAGTGAAGAGGAACTAAAAAGTCTCTTGATGAAAGTGAAAATGGAGAGTGAAAGGGTTGGCTTAAAGCTCAATATTCAGAAAATGAAGATCATGGCATCTGGTCCCATCACTTCATGGCAAATAGATGTGTCAGTCACTCTCCTAATATATTATTTCCAAGACAGATGTTCAGATCCGTCCATCAGGAAGAGTGTCTCTGACCAAGAGAAATATAACCTTTGGGGCCACATTCCCCTTCTTCGGTTTCTAAGACTACCCAGAACTGCAATCCCCCCTCTTCCTGGTATTTCTGGCCATCTACAACTTCAGCACAGCAGGGAACCTTGGGATGATGGTCATCATCAAAGTTAACCCCAAACTGCATGTACTTTTTTCTCAGCCACCTCTCATTTGTGGATTTCTGCTATTCTTCCATCATTCCTCCCAAGACACTATTGAACCTACTTGCAGAAGACAGAGCATTTCATTTTGGGAATGTATGGTGCAGTTCTTTCTCATTTGCACCTTTGTGGTGACTGAATTAACTCTGTTTGCTGTGATGGCCTATGACCGCTTTGTGGCTATTTGCAACGCTCTGCTCTACACAGTCGTCATGTCCCAGAGACTTTGTGCCATGTTAGTGGTCGTGTCATATGCATGGGGAGTAGCTTGCTCCTTGACTCTCACGTGTTCTGCTGTCAAATTATCTTTTCACGGTTTCAACACAATTAATCACATCTTCTGTGAGCTTTCTTCCTTGATTTCCCTCTCTTATTCTGATTTTTATCTCAGCCAGCGGCTGCTTTTCACTGTTGCCACCTTTAATGAGGTGATCATATTGCTCATCATTCTCACGTCTTGCATGTTCATTGTTGTCACCACCTTGAAGATGCATTCAGCTGGTGGTCGTCGCAAAGCCTTCTGCACCCGCACCTCCCGCCTGACCGCCCTCGGCATCTTCCCCAGCACCAACCTCTTCCCCTACTCTGTGCCCAACTCCACACCCTCCAGGCACATAGTCAAAGTGGCGTCTATGTTTTACACGGTGGTCACCCCCATGTTGAATCCCCCGGTCTACAGTCTAAGAAATAAGGACGTCAAGGACACAGTCAGCAAACTAATGAAAACAAAATTGTTTTCACATTGAAGGCATGTAACTTCTAAATATTTACTTTGTATTAAAGAACACTTTTCTGATTTTGAATGGATTATGTCAAAAATTCACTTCAAAATAACTTTAGATTTGAAAAACAAAAGCCACAATGTGAAAATATGAATTTTAGATCAGGAGACTATACCTGGTTCTGACTAAGTCAGAAAAGATAGATTGACCTGACTCAGTCATGATCTACAAAACCAGTTCAATATGATTTTGTTAATAAAGTGGTATATAGAACAAAAGAATCTAGATAATATATCAAACGTATTGTACATGTGCTGTAAACTCTAGTTCTGTTATTCCTTTTTTCCTGATGACTAACAAGTAGTCTTAAATAAGTGACCAATTTTATACTTTAAATTTAGTGAATAGATGACAGGGAAACATATAGTTTTACTTTCAGGAAACTCCCAAGCCAGTGGTGTTAGTTAATATCAAAATACAGTTGGTGGGAAGAGACTGTACAAAATCATTGATGGCTATCATGCATCTTTTACTTGGCCTTGAAGGATAGACAGATTTTTAAAGAGAAATAAAAGAGAATGACCTAAGTTTTACTTGGAAGTGAGAGTTGGACTGTGAAGAAAGCTGAGCGCCAAAGAATTGATGCTTTTGAACTGTAGTGTTGGAGAAGACTCTTGAGAGTCACTTGGACTGCAAGGAGCTCCAACCAGTCCATTCTAAAGGAGATCAGTCCTGGGTGTTCATTGGAGGGACTGATGCTGAAGTTAAACTCCAATATTTAGGCCACCTCACGCGAAGAGTTGACTCATTGGAAAAGACCCTGATGCTGGGAATGACTAGGGGCAGGAGGAGAAGGGGACAACAGAGGCTGTCGCCTGATCCAGAGATGGCTGGATGGCAACACCGACTCGATGGACATGAGTTTGAGTAACCTCCGGGAGTTGGTGATGGACAGGGAGGCCTGGGGTGCTGCAGTCCATGGGGTCGCTAACAGCGGGACATGACTGAGCGACTGAACTGAGCTGAACTGAAAGAACATAGTGGTCAAGAGTCAATGATTCAAACATAGTTTAAGCTATTATTTTATGTCATATGCCTACAAGATATCTTGCTAGGTGCTTGAAGAAATAAAATTTTGCATACATTGTAGCTACAATTCTAACTTATTTTGGAAGAAAGTTTCAGTATAGAGAATGAAAGAATTTACAAGAGGCTTAAGAAAATTAGCTTGCTTCTTGAAATACTGAGAACAAAACAAAGATACTTTATATGTGTTGTATGTTTTGTGTTGCCTGTCTATCACTTACCAATCATTATACATATATTACTACTTCACATGGCAGTTTGATCAAGCCTGTATCTTAGTTCTCCTTAACAGGACTCTCTAGAAAGTCTCCATAAAACAACTGAGTAGATTTGCTGTAAAAATTGGGAGCTAATAGCTTTCCTATGACCAGTGCATTTTCTTGGCAAAACTCTGTTAGTCTTTGCCCTGTTCCATTCTGTATTCCAAGGCCAAATTTGCCTGTTACTCCAGGTGTTTCTTGACTTCCTACTTTTGCATTCCAGTCCCCTATAATGAAAAGGACATCTTTTGGGGGTGTTAGTTCTAAAAGGTCTTGTAGGTCTTCATAGAACCGTTCAACTTCAGTTTCTTCAGCGTTACTCGTTGGGGCATAGACTTGGATTACTGTGACATTGAATGGTTTGCCTTGGAAGCGAACAGAGATCATTCTGTCGTTTTTGAGATTGCATCCAAGTACTGCATTTAGGACTCTTTTGTTGACCATGATGGCCACTCCATTTCTTCTGAGGGATTCCTGCTTGCAGTAGTAGATATAATGATCCTATGAGTTAAATTGCATGGGAAATAGATGGGGAAACAGTGTCAGACTTTGTTTTTCTGGGCTCCAAGATCACTGCAGATGGTGACTGCAGCCATGAAATTAAAAGATGCTTACTCCTTGGAAGGAAAGTTATGACCAACCTAGATAGCATATTCAAAAGCAGAGACATTACTTTACCAACAAAGGTTCGCCTAGTCAAGGCTATGGTCTTTCCTGTGGTCATGTATGGATGTGAGAGCTGGACTGTGAAGAAGGCTGAGCGCCGAAGAATTGATGCTTTTGAACTGTGGTGTTGGAGAAGACTCTTGAGAGTCCCTTGGACTGCAAGAAGATCCAACCAGTCCATTCTGAAGGAGATCAATCCTGGAATTTCTTTGGAAGGAATGATGCTAAAGCTGAAACTCCAGTATTTTGGCCACCTCATGCGAAGAGTTGACTCATTGGAGAAGACTCTGATGCTGGGAGGGATTGAGGGCAGGAGGAGAAGGGGACGACAGAGGATGAGATGGCTGGATGGCATCACTGACTCGATGGAAGCGAGTCTGAGTGACCTCCGGGAGCTGGTGATGGACAGGGAGGCCTGGCGTGCTGCGGTTCATGGGGTCGCAAAGAGTCGGACACGACTGAGCGACTGATCTGATCTGATCTGATCTGATGAGTTAAATTCACCCATTCCAGTCCATTTTAGTTCACTAATTCCTAGAATGGCAAACCACTTCAGTGTTCTTGCCTTGAGAACCCCATCAAAAGTATGAAAAGGCAAAATGTTAGGATACTGAAACAGAAACTCCCCAGGTCAGTAAGGGCCCAATGTTACTGGAGGTCAGTGGAGAAATAACTCCAGAAAGAATGAAGGGATGCAGCCAAAGCAAAATGAATACCCAGCTGTGGATGTGTCTGGTGATAGAAGCAAAGTCCAATGCTGTAAAGAGCAATATTGCATAGGAACCTGGAATGTCAGGTCCATGAATCAAGGCAAATTGGAAGTGGTCAAACAAGAGATGGCAAGAGTGAATGTCGACATTCTAGGAATTAGAGAACTAAAATGGACTGGAAAGGGTGAATTTAACTTAGAGGAGCATTGGTCATAGCAAATACCCTCTTCCAACAACACAAGAGAAGACTCTATACATGGCCATCACCAGATGGTCAACACCGAAATCAGATCGATTATATTTTTTGCAGCCAAAGATGGAGAAGCTCTATACAGTCAGCAAAAACAAGACCAGGAGCTGACTGTGGCTCAGACTATGAACTCCTTATTGCCAAATTCATACTGAAATTGAAGAAAGTAGGGAAAACCACGAGACCATTGAGGTATGACCTAAATCAAATTCCTTATGATTATACAGTGGAAGTGAGAAATAAATTTAAGGGCCTAGATCTGATAGATAGAGTCCCTGATGAGCTATGGACTGAGGTTCGTGACATTGTAGAGGAGACAGGGATCAAGACCATCCCCATGGAAAAGAAATGCAAAAAAGCAAAATGGCTGTCTGGGGGGGCCTTACAAATAGCTGTGAAAAGAAGAGAAGCGACAAGCAAAGGAGAAAAGGAAAGATATAAACATCTGAATGCAGAGTTCCAAAGAATAGCAAGAAGAGATAAGAAAGCCTTCTTCAGCAATCAATGCAAAGATATCACGGAAAACAACAGAATGGGAAAGACTAGGGATCTCTTCAAGAAAATCAGAGATATCAAAGGAACATTTCATGCAAAGATGGCTCGATAAAGGACAGAAATGGTATGGAACTAAAAGAAGCAGAAGATATTAAGAAGAAGTGGCAAGAATACACAGAAGAACTGTACAAAAAAGAGCTTCATGACCCAGATAATCATGATGGTGTGATCACTGACCTAGAGCCAGACATCTGGAATGTGAAGTCAAGTGGGCCTTAGAAAGCATCACTACGAATAAAGCTAGTGGAGGTGATGGAATTCCAGTGGAGCTATTCCAAATCCTGAAAGATGATGCTGTGAAAGTGCTGCACTCAATATGCCAGCAAATTTGGAAAACTCAGCAGTGGCCACAAGATTGGAAAAGGTCGTTTTTCATCCCAATCCCAAAGAAAGGCAATGCCAAAGAATGCTCAAAGTACCGCACAATTGCACTCATCTCACATGCTAATAAAGTAATGCTCAAAATTCTCCAAGGCAGGCTTCAGCAATATGTGAACCGTGAACTTCCTGATGCTCAAGCTGGTTTTAGAAAAGGCAGAGGAACCAGAGATCAAATTGCCAACATCTGCTGGATCATGGAAAAAACAAGAGAGTTCCAGAAAAACATCTATTTCTGCTTTATTGACTATGCCAAAGCCTTTGACTGTGTGGATCACAAGAAAATGTGGAAAGTTCTGAAAGAGAAGGGAATACCAGACCACCTGATCTGCCTCTTGAGAAATCTGTATGCAGGTCAGGAAGCAACAGTTAGAACTGGTCATGGAACAACAGACTGGTTCCAAATAGGAAAAGGAGTATGTCCAGGCTGTATACTGTCACCCTGTTTATTTAACTTATATGCAGAGTACATCATGAGAAATGCTGGATTGGAAGAAACACAAGTTGGAATCAAGATTGCTGGGAGAAATATCAATCACCTCAGATATGCAGATGACACCACCCTTATGGCAGAAAGTGAAGAGGAGCTAAAAAGCCTCTTGATGAAAGTGAAAGTGGAGAGTGAGAAGGTTGGCTTAAAGCTCAACATTCAGAAAATGAAGATCATGGCATCTGGTCCCATCACTACATGGGAAATAGATGGAGAAACAGTGGAAACAATGTCAGACTTTATTTTTCTGGGCTCCTAAATCACTGCAGATTGTAACTGTAGCCATGAAATTAAAAGACGCTTACTCCTTGGAAGGAAAGTTCTGACCAACCTAGATAGCATATTCAAAAGCAGAGACATTACTTTGCCAACAAAGGTTTATCTAGTCAAGGCTATTGTTTTTCCTGTGGTCATGTATGGATGTGAGAGCTGGACTGTGAAGAAGGCTGAGTGCCGAAGAATTGATGCTTTTGAACTGTGGTGTTGGAGAAGACTCTTGAGAGTCCCTTGGACTGCAAGGAGATCCAACCAGTCCATTCTGAAGATCATCCGTGGAGTTCTTTGGAAGGAATGATGCTAAAGCTGAAGCTCCAGTATTTTGGCCACCTCATGCGAAGAGTCGACACATTGCAGAAGACTCTGATGTTGGGAGGGATTGAGGGCAGGAGGAGAAGGGGACGACAGAAGATGAGATGGCTGGATGGCATCACTGACTCGATGGATGTGAGTCTTGAGTGACCTCCGGGAGTTGGTGATGGACAGGGAGACCTGGTGTGCTGTGATTCATGGGATCACAAAGAGTCGGACACGATTGAGCAACTGATCTGATCTGATCTGATCTGAATAGCTTTCCTGGACTTGAACATTGCTTTAAAATAGCTCTAATTTTAAAATATAATCTAAACATAGAAATAACCTAATATATATGGTTGTGTATATCAGAGATTCCTTTCTTCTTATTCTGAAAAAATGGAAATACATATTACTTCAATCCATGAACTGTGGTCCATGGGGTCCCAAAGAGTTGGACATGATTGAGCAACTTTTACTTTCACCCTCATAGGCACATACATCTAATTTGAAATTAGCAATCATATTTATATTTTCTTTCATCTGTTGCCTCATCAGTTTTGCTAGAATTACTTACACATCTGTTTTCTGTTCTATCATCTTTGTGCCTGAATGAAATTCCAAATCTTTCAAGAAAAATATTAAGAAAAGTAATTCTTTTTTCATGAGGATGAAGTAAAAACTTAAAAACAGTTCAATGAGGTAATTTCAAATGCTTATATGATATCAAACTTACAAGGATGAATTATGTAAATCACTTTTTTCTGGCTAACATTTTGATATGTAGTGATAACCAACATTATTTTATATATTCATAAATAAAATATATTCTTCTACAAATCATTGCTTACTTGATATTTACATTAACTCGAATATCAGTGGAATGTAGCAGAAATGTTAACCTTTACTCAAATCAGTAATAAATAATCCATTTTCAGGGCATAAATTTTCATTTTTCTTCTCTATCTTGACAAAAGATGACTAATTTTTTTGATTAATTCAGAGTCACAATTCCTTTCTTCTTATTCTGAAAAAATGGAAATACATATTACTGCAGTCCTCTGATTGTGATTTAAAAATTAGTGTGTGGCATAATCAAGAGAATTATTTAATATGGCAACACTATAGGCATTGATGCTCTTCAATAAATACTGATGTAAAATTCCATGCTGTTTTATTATTTACCTTTAGATTTCAATTCATTTTTGGTAACTCCTATAGCTGCTGTAGAGTATAACTTACATTGATGTTCCTCATTTTTTAAACTCACATGCCTCTAAAATGAATGACTTAAACTGCTTCTAAAAAAATCTCAATTATGATAATGTATTGAGTTAAATATACAATGGCAGAAAGTATCTCATGGATGAATATATTGATATAAAACAAAGTAGAAAGTAGACTTTAGAACAAGAAATATTACTAATTATAAAGAGGGCACAAAATGATGAAGCTATGGGTTTATCATGGATTAGCTTCTTCTTCTTAGTCTAAAACTTAAGGAAGGAAATTTTCCAAGTTGATTTTTCTGTTTTAACTCTGAAGTAGGCAAATCACTCAATTTTCATCGCTACTGTTGCTACAATTTGTTTTTGTTTTGTTTTGCTTTCATTTGTTGTTTGGTCAGGCAATAAAAAGAGTATGACTTCAGGAAAATGATATGTTTTCAATTTAAGGAATTGGAGAATTTTCAATTTTAAAGAAATTATTTCAAGGTATGGAGAATATGCACTTCCCAGGTGGTACGAGTGGTGAAGAACTCACCTGCCAGTGCAAGAGAAGTAAAAGACTTGGGTTCAATCACAGGGTCTGGAAGATCCCCTGGAGGAGGGCATGGCAACCCTCTGTATTCTTGCCTAGAGAATCCCATGGACAGAGGAGCCTGATGGACCACAGTCCATGGGGTCTCAAAGGGTGAGACATGACTGAGTGACTTGGCATGCATGCGTGGAGAATACACCAGTTATACCGGATACTAAGATTTCCAGTACTTGACTCAATCTCATTACTATATATATCAAAGCATGTATAATTTTCCTGCTGCTAGGAAGGAGGGCAGAGAATAAAATTGCTTGATTTTCATTTGCTTTTCTCCTCAGGAAAATGTCTGAATGATAAATCCTACTCACATAGAAACTGCCCTGTAGTACATGAGAGACCTTGAGGAAGATTTTACTTGCCTTTCCTAATATGGATAAAGGAGTTATCTTTTTAGGTTTGTAGCCAAATGAAAGTGATAACATATGATATCTCTGTGCATTCATACCTCTACATATACATCTTCACTTACATATGCATATATACACTACATGTGCAATTTGGTATCTTTATTTTTTTAATTAACTATATTTTAAAGAATGCAAAACCATAATTTTAAATAACATGATAATTTTCTACCCAAGATATGATGCCCCATAGTTAAAAAAAAAAAAAAAAGTTCTATTTTTTTTACTGTTGACTTTCCCTATAGTTATAATTCTAAACAATGTTACATTGTACCTTTGGAGATAGTTTTTTCTCAATTTTATCAAAATGTAATTGAATTATTTCTTTTAATAACTAACAAAGAATAAGTCCACCTGCAATGTGGGAGACCTGAGTTCGATCCCTGGGTTGGGAAGATCTCCTGGAGAAAGGAATGGCTACCCACTCCTATATTCTTGCCTGGAGAATTCCATGTACAGAGGAGCCTGGCAGGCTACAGCACATGGGGTCACAAAGATTTGGACATGACAGGGAGACCCATTTTCACTGTCAAGAAAAAAACAAAACAACAACTCATTAAAAAACCATATAGCTTTTATGGTTTTCAAGGCTAAGACTTGGGAAATATGTTACCAGTGGCTTTCCAGAAAAATGTATACTAGAGTTACATCTTTCTCAGTCCTTATTGACACTGACCACTACTATTGTAGTTAATTAAATCCCTTTATTAACTTGATAGGTAAAAGTGATGATGATCTTCAGCGTATATTGAAATTCTCTTTTGTATATTCTGCACAATTCGAAATGTAACTGTCCTTATGAGCCACTAACTTCAAAGAGATGTGTCATACTCCCCAACAAGGGAATTGTACAAACCTACTGCAGATTTATGTGACTCATAACTAAATAAAACAATTAGCTTGGATTATATACGAAAAGGAGTTCATCAAGGCTGTATATTGTCACCCTGCTTATTTAACTTATATGCAGAGTACATCATGAGAAACGCTGGACTGGAAGAAATACAAGCTGGAATCAAGATTGCCGGGAGAAATATCAATAACCTCAGATATGCAGATGACACCACCCTTATGGCAGAAAGTGAAGAGGAACTCAAAAGCCTCTTGATGAAAGTGAAAAAGGAGAGTGAAAATTGGCTTGAAGCTCAACATTCAGAAAACGAAGATCATGGCATCCGGTCCCATCACTTCATGGGAAATAGATGGGGTCACAGTGGAAACAGTGTCAAACTTTATTTTTCTGAGTTCCAAAATCACTGCAGATGGTGACTGCAACCATGAAATTAAAAGACGCTTACTCCTTGGAAGGAAAGTTATGACCAACCTAGATGGCATATTCAAAAGCAGAGACATTACTTTGCCAACAAAGGTTCGCCTAGTCAAGGCAATGGTCTTTCCTGTGGTCATGTATGGATGTGAGAGCTGGACTGTGAAGAAGGCTGAGTGCCGAAGAATTGATGCTTTTGAACTGTGGTGTTGGAGAAGACTCTTGAGAGTCCCTTGGACTGCAAGGAGATCCAACCAGTCCATTCTGAAGGAGATCAGCCCTTGGATTTCTTTGAAAGGAATGATGCTCAAGCTGAAACTCCAGTATTTTGGCCACCTCATGCGAAGAGTTGACTCACTGGAGAAGACTTTGATGCTGGGAGGGATTGGGGGCAGGAGGAGAAGGGGACGACAGAGGATGAGATGGCTGGATGGCATCACTGACTCGATGGACGTGAGTCTGAGTGTACTTTGGGAGTTGGTGATGGACAGGGAGGCCTGGCGTGCTGCGGTTCATGGGGTCGCAAAGTGTCGGACACGACTGAGCGACTGATCTGATATAGGATCATAAAAGCTGTTACCCTACTTTGGCACACTTACGACATTTCCCAAAGAAAGAGTCGATCTCAATTAGGCTCTAAATCAGATCACTGATTATGTTTCAAGGTCCAACAACATATCTAACTAAATTCATCAGCTCAATTTATTGATAGATTAAAGTTTGGAATTACATTGATTTCTGCTCATACTTGAATTTTAATCTTTTAATCAGTGGGATCCACTGGGATATTGAACATTTTGAATTATTTGATGATTGCGTTTTAAAGAGTGTTCAATAAAAATAAAAATAAAGCCAAAAAAAAAAAAAAAAAAAGACAGTGTTTGATGCCTATAATTTTCTGAATTTAAAATAATCATGTTTTCTCCCTTATTCTTTTTTTTTTTTTTTTTTTCAGAAGAAACATAAAATTTGTCATTTGGTTTCCCAGATCTGACATATGGTAGAAAGCACGCCTGTGGAAGCGTCCATTGTCACTGAATCATCAGAAGCTCCTGAACTCAGAGTCTTTTTCTTTCTGCTCTTCCTCCTCAAAGATGCTGCCACAGCTTTGGCCTGAGCATCACTTCACCAATTTAAGGCTATACCAGTTTATTCCACCATCCTAGTACAGCCTGTTTGATAAATTGCTTTGAGCAGGTTAAATAAAATTAGATAGCAAATATATAATACAATTTTACATATAATCACATACCATTCTGTGAGCCACAATATAATAATATATTTCCCTGAGACATTCTCAACGTGTAGAAAAACATTTGACATCACTTAATTTTGTGTTTAAACAATTTCTCAGTAGAACTGTAATTACGCAGGTAAATATTCCCACTGGGAATTGGGTGTGTGTTCCTGGGATCTGATGTGAAATCAGAAAACTAGTTTCAAAAGCCTCAGAGAAATATAAAAGGTCTTGAATTATCCTAGGGAACAGCAGTCTTCCTGCTGCTGCTGCTGCTGCTGCTGCTAAGTCGCTTCAGTCGTGTCCGACTCTGTGCGACCCCATAGACGGCAGCCCACCAGGCTTCCCTGTCCCTGGGATTCTCCAGGCAAGAACACTGGAGTGGGTTGCCATTTCCTTCTCCAATGCAGGAAAGTGAAAAGGGAAAGTGAAGTAGCTCAGTCGTGTCCGACTCCCAGCGACCCCATGGACCGCAACCCACCAGGCTCCCTCGTCCATGGGATTTGCCAGGGAAGAGTACTGGAGTGGGGTGCCATTGCCTTCTCTGCAGTCTTCCTGAAGGAAGCACAAATTTCTTCGACGACCATAGAGGGCCATTCAAATGAGATTATTATTGCAGTAGGTCAATTTTTCTCTTTTAAGTATCAAAATTGACTTTTCCCATGAAGAATGAACCACTGCTGACACAGTATAGAGAGAAGGTGAAAGAAAAAGATAGTGATCTTACCTTAATCCCAGGGTATCAGAACTAAATGGGATTTTAAGTTCTTTTAAGTTCATAGTCACTTATTCTACATGTAGAAACTGATAGTGATAATAAATACTCCCTGAGTAACACAAGTTTTAAATGATCAAGATACGTATAACAAAAACAATAGCACCAAAAAAGCCCAAACATTTGACACATGATATTACTCCTTCCAAGGAGTAAGCGTCTTTTAATTTCATGGGTGCAGTCACCATCTGCAGTGATTTTGGAGCCCAGAAAAATAAATTCTGACACTGTTTCCACTGTTTCCCCATCTATTTTCCATGGAGTGATGGGACCAGATGCCATGATCTTCGTATTTTGTCATGGATATTGTAATATTGATATTAATAGATAATGATTTTAGATAATGATCTTCAGCTTCTTAAATATATTTAATTTTTTCTTCCATTCTGAGGCTTCTTTTTAATGTTTCCATGTACTTCAATAGAATATACTTAAATTCTAACACGGTACATTTATTTTGATTTTTAATATTTACCTACTCTGAATTCATAATTTGTTCATTACCTTATGAGAGACCAACTTCTATAAGAATTTTTTTAATTTTTTTAAAATTTTATTTTATTTAACTTTACAATACTGTATTTGTTTTGCCATATATCCAAATGAATCTGACATGGGTATACATTTGTTCCCCATCCTGAACCCTCCTCCCTCCCCCCTCCCCATACCATCCCTCTGGGTCATCCCAGTGCACCAGCCCCAAGCATCCAGTATTGTGCATCGAACCTGGACTGGCGACTCCTTTCATATATGATATTATACATATTTCAATGCCATTATCCCAAATCATCCCACCCTCTCCCTCTCCCGGAGTCCAGAAGACTGTTCTATACATCAGTGTCTCTTTTGCTATCTCTAGATGTCCATCAGCAGATGAATGGATAAGAAAGCTATGGTACATATACACAATGGAATATTACTCAGCCATTAAAAAGAATACATTTGAATCAGTTCTAATGAGATGGATGAAACTGGAGCCTATTATACGGAGTGAAGTAAGTCAGAAAGAAAAACACCAATGCAGTATACTAACACATATATATGGAATTTAGAAAGATAGTAACAATAACCATGCATAAGAATTTTTAATTGAAACATTAGCATAACAAGTAAGTATAATTTCTTAAAGAGAGATTTTCACAGACTTTCTACAGGGTTTTTACATATTTTAGACACTTTTTATTGTGAATCATACAATTTTTCTAGAACCGGAATATTTTTGAGGTGAAATACTTCAAGAATATGAGTATCACTATTTCAAGCTTTCTAATAAGCACAATTATCACTTGGTAGGTGTCCCAAAGCAGTTTAGCTAGAAATATGTGGAATGATCCAGTATCATTCTGGATTTTAATGCAACTTATAAACAAATTTCTCTAACTGTGGTGAATCAGAATCAAGCTAATCAAGGATATTATTTATCAATTATATCTAGCACCCTTCAAGTTTGAATTTCTGGGTCCAAGTAATTCAAATTAACTAATATACCTAAACTATTAACTATGTTACTGAATAAACTCTTCAGATTTTCTGAAATCTGTATTAGCTTAGAAAGGGCAAGATCCCTAAATTGAACATGATCAGTTTTAATAAACTACATTCAAGGCCTAATTGTGAGACACTTTTGATAATGGAAGTGTCATTTCTGTGGTTCCGAAAACTGCAAGAGTCAAATGTTTATAGAATATGCAACTACAACTAAATACTTAAAATTAGACAAAGAAAGATATTCCAGGGTACAGTACTCAGCAATAGAAGCATTTATATAATTATGGTTATTTTTTTATTTTTGAGTGCATTATTTATATTATTTTACCTTTATAAATTTCATGTGACAACTATATTCATTAAAGAGACATCACCTAGGTGAAGTGTTAGTCACTTAGTTGTATCCATCTCTCTGTGACCCCATGGACTATATCCATGCTACTCTGTCTGTGGGATTCTCCAGACAAGCGTACTGGAGTGGGTTGCCATTTCTTTCTCCAGGGGATCTTCCCAATCTGGGGATCGAACCTGGGTCTTCTGCATTGCAGGAGGATTCTTTACTATCTGAGCCACCAGGGAAACTCCCTTACCTAGGTGAGCACAGTACTAATTATTATGAATTTAGTCAGAAATTTTCATGTCTTTTCATCTTTTATTCATCTGACAGGTATTCATTGAAAGCCAAACATGGTTCTAGGTAATTTTTTAGGCATTAAAGATAATGCAATAATAATAACAGGCAATAATAATACCAGAAATTTCTGCTCTCTTGGAGTGTATACAGGCAGAAGGAAATAAGAGACAAATAAATTGTTGCATGTATTAAAGATATCATCAATTTCTAGGAAAAAATATAAATCATGTTAAGGGAATAAGGAGCAATTATCTCATTATGTTAGGTTTTCAGAAAAGAACTTTCTTGTAAGGTGATAGTTGAATATGCACATACATGATTTCATTGAAATATATTTATTAATGCTGGATTGAGCACTAAAATATTTTGGAGTCTATTAACTTCTTTACAAGCTGTTTCATGTTTTTGTATTTCAAGTATTATGTCAATGAGTATATCAGTATGTATACTGTATGTCAGTGAGTTCAGCGTGAGGATTAGCATGATATAAAACAGACTCTACTTGAACAATTACTTGTGAGCATTTGGAACTGAGCATACTATAGATGGGCTTCCCAGGTGGTACTAGTGGTAAGGTACCTGCAGGAGACATAAGCGACTAGGGTTCAATCTCTGTGTCCAGAAGATCCCCTGGAGGAGGGCATGACGACCCACAGCAATATTCTTGCATGGAGAATCCCAAGGGCAGAGGAGCCTGGCGGCTACAGTCCAGGGTCTCAAAGAATCAGACACGACTGAAGTGACTTAGCACACAGCATGCACATACTATAGAGAGAAAGGATGATGATGTGTGGAAGGCACAGGGAGACAGGACTCTGTGATGCCCACAGGTAGAAAGTATCTTTAAAATAGTGACAGAAGGGAAAGCTAGGAAATGATGACTATGAACTTTCTTAGTTCATTGAATAGGCTAAAGTAAAATAAGATCTAAAAGGGCAGCAGAATATTCATATCAAATATGTTAACTATGATGGACTCACAGTAGGCAGCACAACTGAAAGGATGAGTGTAAGAAATAGTCTATGCTTAGCTGTAGCATTGGCCAGAAGGATGGAACAGAGCTTCTGGGGCACAGATCAGATCAGATCAGATCAGTCGCTCAGTCATGTCCGACTCTTTGCGACCCCATGAATCGCAGCACACCAGACTTCCGTGTCCATCACCAGCTCCCGGAGGTCACTCAGACTCACATTCATCGAGTCAGTGAGGCCATCCAGCCATCTCATCCTCTGTCATCCCCTTCTCCTCCTGCCCCCAATCTCTCCCAGCATCAGAGTCTTTTCCAATGAGTCAACTCTTGGCACGAGGTGGCCAAAGTACTGGAGTTTCAGCTTTAGCATCATTCCTTCCAAAGAAATCCCAGGGCTGATCTCCTTCAGAATGGACTGGTTGAATCTCCTTGCAGTCCAAGGGACTCTCAAGAGTCTTCTCCAACACCACAGTTCAAAAGCATCAATTCTTTGGTGCTCAGCCTTCTTCACAGTCCAACTCTCACATCCATACACGACCACAGGAAAAATCATAGCCTTGACTAGATGGACCTTGGTTGGCAAAGTAATGTCTTTGCTTTTGAATATGCTGTCTAGTTTGGTCATAACTTTCCTTCCAAGGAGTAAGTGTCTTTTAATTTCATGGGTGCAGTCACCATCTGCAGTGATTTTGGAGCCCAGAAAAATAAAGTCTGACACTGTTTCCACTGTTTCCCTATCTATTTGCCATGAAGTGATGGGACTGGATGCCATGATCTTCGTTTTCTGAATGTTGAGCTTTAAGCCAACTTTTTCACTCTCCACTTTCACTTTCATCAAGAGACTTCACTTTCTGCCATAAGGGTGGTGTCATCTGCATATCTGAGGTTATTGATATTTCTCCCAGCAATCTTGATTCCAACTGTGTTTCTTCCAGTCCAGCGTTTCTCATGATGTACTCTGCATATAAGTTAAATAAACAGGCTGACAGTATACAGCCTGGATGTACTCCTTTTCCTATTTGGAACCAGTCTGTTATTCCATGTCCAGTTCTAATTGTTGCTTCCTGACCTGCATACAAATTTCTCAAGAGGCAGATCAGGTGGTCTGGTATTCCCATCCCTTTCAGAATTTTCCACAGTTTCTTGTGATCCACACAGTCAAAGGCTTTGGCATAGTCAATAAAGCAGAAATAGATGTTTTTCTGGAACTCTCTTGCTTTTTCCATGATCCAGCGGATGTTGGCAATTTGATCTCTGGTTCTTCTGCCTTTTCTGAATCCAACTTGAACATCTGGAAGTTCATGGTTCACATACTATTGAAGTCTGGCTTGGAGAATTTTGAGGATTACTTTGTTAACAAGTGAAATGAGTGCAATTGTGTGGTAGTTTGAGCATTCTTTGGCAGTGCCTTTCTTTGGGATTAGAATGAAAACAGACTTTTTCCAGTCCTGTGGCCACAGCATGCCAGGCCTCCCTGTCCATCACCAACTCCTGGAGTTCACTCAAACTTACATCCAACAAGTCAGTGATACCATCCAGCCATCTCATCCTCTGTCGGCCCCTCTTCCTCCTGCTCCCAATCCCTCCCAGGATCAGAGTCTTTTCCAATGAGTCAACTCTTTGCATGAGGTGGCCAAAGTACTGGAGTTTCAGCTTTAGCATCATTCCTTCCAAAGAACGCCCAAGGCTGATCTCCTTTAGAATGCACTAGTTGGATCTCCTTGGATGTTGAATTTTGTCAAAGGCTTTCTCTGCATCTATTGAGATAATCATATGGGTTTTATTTTTCAATTTGTTAATGTGGTGTATTACATTGATTGATTTGTGGATATTGAAGGATCCTTGCATCCCTGGGATAAAGCCCACTTGGTCATGGTGTATGATCTTTTTTAATGTGTTATTTGATTCTTGTTTCTAGATTTTGTTAAGGAGTTTTGCATCTATGTAAATCAGTGATATTGGCCTGTAATTTTCTTTTACATCTTGCATCTTTCTCAAGTTTTGGTATTAGGGTTATTGTGGCCTCCTAGAATGAGTTTGGAAGTTTACCTTCCTCTGTAATTTTCTGGAAGGGTTTGAGTAGCATAAGTGTTAGCTCTTCTCTAAATTTTTGGTAGAATTCAGATATGAAGCCATATGGACCTGGGCTTTTGTTTGCTGGAAGATTTCTGATTACAGTTTCAATTTCCGTCCTTGTGATGGGTCTGTTAAGATTTTCTATTTCTTCCTGGTTCAGTTTTGGAAAGTTGTACTTTTCTAAGAATTTGTCCATTTCTTCCACGTTGTCCATTTTATTGGCATATAATTGCTGATAGTAGTCTCTTATGATCCTTTGTATGTCTGTGTTGTCTGTTGTGATCTCTCCATTTCACGTCAGTCTACAAGCAATAAATGCAATCCAAAAGTCTACAAGCAATAAATGCTGGAGAAGGTGTGGAGAAAAGGGAACTCTCTTACACTGTTGGTGGGATTGCAAACTAGTATAGCCACTATGGAGAACAGTGTGGAGATGGCTTAAAAAACTCGAAATAGAACTGCCCTATGTTCCAGCAATCCCACTGCTGGGCATACACACCAAGGAAACCAGAGTTGAAAGAGACACGTGTACCCCAATGTTCATAGCAGCACTGTTTATAATAACTAGGACATGGAAGCAACCTAGATGTCCATCAGTAGACGAATAGATAAGAAAGCTGTGGTACATATACACAATGGAATATTACGTAGCCATTAAAAAGAATACATTTGAATCAGTTCTAATGAGGTGGATGAAACTGGAACCTATTTTACAGAGTGAAGTAAGCCAGGAAGAAAAACACCAATACAGTATACTAACACATATATATGGAATTTTGAAAGATGGTAATGATAACCCTGTATGCGAGACAGCAAAAGAGACACAGATGTATAGAACAGTCTTTTGGACTCTGTGGGAGAGGGAGAGGGTGGGATGATTTGGGAGAATGGCATTGATACATGTATAATATCGTATAAGAAATGAATCGCCAGTCCAGGTTCGATGCAGGATACAGGATGCTTGGGACTGGTGCACTGGGATGACCCAGAGGGATGGTATGGGGAGGGAGATGGGAGGGGGGTTCAGAATTGGGAACACGTGTACACCCATGGCGGATTCATGTTGATGTATGGCAATACAAATACATTATTGTAAAGTAATTAT
The DNA here is from genome assembly GCA_935064755.1 of Tragelaphus eurycerus. Classification (NCBI taxonomy): domain Eukaryota; kingdom Metazoa; phylum Chordata; class Mammalia; order Artiodactyla; family Bovidae; genus Tragelaphus; species Tragelaphus eurycerus. Next base: position 140,295 of record CAKXYN010000041.1, on the reverse strand, counting down.
CCTCCAATTAAAATAAAGAAAAAGGGGGAAAAAAGAAGCAAGATGATATTTGAAGGAGGAAATCACAATTGGGAAGGAAATCATTTAAATCAGCCAGTATACAGATAAAAAAGGTTTCCCAGCTGCTGCTAGAGGTAAAAAACCTGTGTGCCAGTGCAAAAGATATAAGAGACCTGAGTTCAAACCCTGGGTTGGAAAATTCCCTTGGAGGGCATGGTAACCCACTCCAGAATCCATGCCTGGAGAATCCCATGGACAGAGGAGACTGGCAGGCTGCAGTCCATAGGGTCACGTAGTTGAACATGATTGAAGCAACTTAGCACACACACACATACACATAAAGATCACAAGGAAAAAAGAAAAAAACTTTGTGAAAGCAATGATAACACAAGGAACAGTAAAAGGATAAACATGAAGATGCAAAAAAGGGACATCAAAATCATAATATGTGAGTAAGGAGAATAAGAATATGCATATTCTTTTTCTTTTTTAGAACATGTTTGAGCCTGTATGACTATCAGTCTAAATCAAGCAGATATAGGAAGGGGACCACCTGACCTGTTTCTTGAGAAACCTATATGCAGGTCAGGAAGCAACAGTTAAAACCAGACATGGAACAAAAGACTGGTTCCAAATAGGAAAAGGAGTACGTCAAGGCTGTATATTGTCACCATGTTTATTTAACTTATATGCAGAGTACATCATGAGAAATGCTGGACTGGAAGAAAAAGAAGTTGGAATCAAGATTGCTGGGAGAAATATCAATAACCTCAGATATGCAGATGACACCACCCTTATGGCAGAAAGTGAAGAGGGGCTAAAAAGTCTCTTGATGAAAGTGAAAGAGGAGAGTGAAAAAGTTGGCTTAAAGCTGACATTCAGAAAATGAAGATCATGGCATCCAGTCCCATCACTTTGTGGCAAATAGATGGGGAAACAGTGGAAACAGTGGCAGACTTTATTTTGGGGCTCCAAAAATCACTGCAGATGGTGACTGCAGCCATGAAATTAAAAGACGCTTACTCCTTGGAAGGAAAGTTATGACCAACCTAGACAGCATATTCAAAAGCAGAGACATTACTTTGCCAACAAAGGTCTGTCTAGTCAAGGCTATGGTTTTTCCAGTAGTCATGTATGGATGTGAGAGCTGGATTGTGAAGAAGGCTGAGTGCTGAAGAATTGATGCTTTTGAACTGTGGTGTTGGAGAAGACTCTTGAGAGTCCCTTGGACTGCAAGGAGATCCAACCAGTCCATTCTAAAGATCAATTCTGGGTGTTCTTTGGAAGGAATGATGCTAAAGCTGAAACTCCAATACTTTGGTCACCTCATGGGAAGAGTTGACTCATTGGGAAAGACTCTGATGCTGGGAGAAATTGGGGGCAGGAGAAGAGGACGACAGAGGATGAGATGGCTGGATGTCATCACCAACTCGATGGACATCAGTTTGAGTGAACTTCAGGAGTTGGTGATGGACAGGGAGGCCTGACGTGCTGCAATTCATGGGGTCACAGTCAGACACGACTGAGTGACTGAACTTAACTGAACTGAAGGCCCATTAATGCTAAACTTAATTAACATTATATTATTACTTAAAATGCAAAGGCAAGAATGAACAAAATATAAAATTTTCCTCTTTTTTCCACTACCAATAAAATTTATATTTGGAAGCTTAGAGTTACTACATTATCATTGATAGCAACAATAGTTGCTTGTGGGTTGACTTTAAGTATCAACCCACAAAAATAGAAATAGATGTTCTCAACACAAATTCTATAGAAGTATCATTCTATCTTCACTACTGATTCAATCATATGTATGCGTGCTCAGTCATGTGCAACTCTTTGGAACCCTCTGGACTGTAGCCCACCAGGCTCCTGTGTCCATGCGATTTTTCAGGCAAGAATACTGAAGTGTGTTGCTATTTCCTATTTCCTCCTACAAGCGATTTTTCTGACTCAGTGATCAAATCTGTGTCTTCTGTGTCTCCTGCATTGCAGGCAGATTCTTTACCCATTGAGCCATCAAGGAAGCCTAAGAATACCTCAGAGAAAATGATTTAATTTCAATCACCCAAAAATGTTAGTAGTCTTCCAGGCTAAATTCAACTATTTATTTACCAATAGGAGGCCTAGACACCGAAAAAAAAAAAGAAAAAAGATCAACTGCTATTCATAAAGGCCTCAGTATGCTCAGTACCAATCTTACTGACTGGCAGAGAGCAGATGTGGCATAGGTATTCAATGGGTAGAAGAGGATGGTGAATGGATGGAATCAGGCAGAAATGAAAAGCAGGAAGAAGTGAAAAGGAAGCCCCAAAGATTCCCTAAATCCAAGAAGTATATGTGATATGATATAGACAGAAGTACAAAGACATGGAGATGACTGGCAGTCACACCAGTTGGGACAGACACAAAAGAGGAAATGGAAATTCAAACAGCTTTTTCAGATACTAAGTAAAGAGAGACAATAGTGTGCTACAAAAGCGTAAACACTGCTAAACAAAGGCACAAAGTCAGGAAAATGAAATGCACGTTCATAGAACAGTAAGCTGATTAACTTGACTAAAGTAGAGAGTTTCTGAAGGAAACCATGGGAGGTTAAGACTGCAAAGGGAGGTGGATAAATACTGTGTCTCCTCTACCCACTGCCTGCTTTAAACATCAGTACCTCCTGCCAATCAGTCATACCTGCATCATATGCTTTCCTTCTCCAAACTCCCAAGAAAACCAAAATTTCTGATAAAGTGACAAAAAGGGTTACAATCATAGAAAATTAAAAAGAGAGGGGAAAAAACCTGATATATAAACAATTTGAAAAAAAAAAAAAAAAACTTGACTAGAAATATTAATTTTCAACTAGTAACTGATTATATCCTTACCAGAGTTTGTATATGATTTCAGAGTGGCTTTGATTTCACAAATTTGGTTTTCACTACTTTGAGCCACATAGCCATTAGGGCAATAAACTAGGACAGGAAAGGAAATAGCACCAACTCTCTGCTTTCTATGTGCCAGGCAGAGTTGTAGGGACTTGACAAACACTATTCCATTGAATCCTAATATTATTCATTTGGAATTATTCCTCCACTTTCATACATATCATAAAAAGTTACTTAAGAGGGACCTAACTGTACATCAAGCTATGATGCAGATTTACCTGGAGTAACAGTAATTAGTAACTACTGTTGCCATCACCCAAGGTGTGTGTTCAGCACCTTTTTAATAGGACCAGAAGGAAATATGGCTGAGATGCACCTGCTCAAGGTCAAATAAACATAGCTTGTATCCAAATGCCTAAATGCATGAAAAGCCAGACCAGTCATTAAAACCCATCACTGAACCTACTGGGGTGCTTAACTTCAATCCAAATCACGATCTTAAAGGAACAATGAGAAAGTGTATTTTAAGCCAAACTAAAATGACTTGAGAATAGTATTCCCAGTCCCAGATTACACTGCCAAATCGTATTCAGAGACGTGAGACCCAGTAAGGCAAGACACATGGGAAAGTACAGCATTTTTGTAAAACCCTTCCCTGTTATAGTAACACTGACACATTATATACAGAAGGGGTGATTCCTGACCATTGCATATTTATTGGACAATGACTGGACGTCTACACTCCATCAGATACTACTGCTGGATATTAGACTGCTCCCAGCTCTAAACATTTACAGTCTAATAACTTAATAAGATGCATGAGAAAGTCTGTACTCCTAGAGTGTGTCTTCCTACTTTGATATAAAAATCAAGATAGCCTTTAGAAAAGCTACAGTGAGAGACACACAATCTAAATTGTAAAACCCAGGCCCTTAATTGACTAGCTAGTGCTCCAAAAGCTCACTGACACATTTCATTTTATTTTATTCATATTAATAACAGATTTTATTTTCTAAGTATGGATCCTGGATGGATCACTGATCAGCTTAATGCCCTGAAGCAAGTTACTTCACATGCCTGACCCTGGTTTGCTCATTGGGAAAACACTGTCATAAGGGTTAGAAATAATTATGCAATGCACCAACACAGAGCCTTGCATTTAGTAGAAGTGCAACAAATATAGCAAACATCATAATCACAGGACGTATAAACCAATAACAAATTGACCAGAAACATCAAATTAGAAGCAATGAGGGGTGGGGGGCAGGGACCAAAGATAGCTCTATGAATCAATAGCTAACAGGAAGTAAAAGTTAAGAAAACCACGTAGATACAAAATCTCAGAAACAGCCAACTAGAATCACCAGACAATTACACTTCAATAGCAGCTGAGGGCAACACCAATGATTTCACAGGATGAAGCCAAGATGGCCTAAAGATGACATTAAGCCATTTAAAACACATGAACATTAAGCCATTTAAAACATGTGAACCATCAAGTCCACATGTTTTAAAAAAAGACAGATAAGCACATAATTAAATGATTTTGGAAAGATTTCTATCAAAAGTGATTTAGCATCACCAACTTAACATTTCATATGCCTAAATTTTAACTGCAAAATTCTATTCCCAAGCTTCTGCTTAAGTATAGCATGTGCAAAGCAATCTCTTAAATTTCATAGCAATTTTCTACTAAACACTGAAAAAGATGGGTTTTTTTTTTTCAAATTAACTGTAAAATTTCAGTCCAATGGCTTAATACATCATCAGCTCCTGAATAGTTAAAACAAGATAAAGTCTTGGTCCCCTTTATTGTTAAATGCTATTATATCAACAGCAGAACACAAACATGTGCCATGCAGATCTCTCTTCACTTGAATTTTCTCCCCACACTTGGAAGGCAGTAAGAAGAAAAACATCTATTCCTTTCTGCAGAGCTGGCAATCCTCATTCTATGGTTTACAAATAAAAGATGTTCATGGAGGCTTATAGATCTAACTATCACCTGCTTAAAAGGCAGCTGGCAATTAATCGATCCAAAGATATGCGAATTAAAGCCAGAAGACAATTTCACTGAGGACAATGGTAGTCCTCACCAGGGCTCTAGTAATTTCCAAGACACCCAAAATATACTAGAGGATGGTAAAGAATCAAAGAAAAGGCAGATGACAAGAAAACAGACAACAGCTGAGGAACAGAGGCATGTGTCACTCTGGATTCCCTGGATTCACCACAGGGAAGCTTCCAGGAGAGCTGTCCGGAGAAATCCTGCTTCATTGACCAGCAATCATCTTGCATCTAGCCCAGGAAGGCCAGATGCTCAACAATGAAAGTTCACCATATTACTGGAAAATATTGTAAGTGAAGGCCTTAAACACCATAATATTTTTAAAATTTTTTCTCTATATGATGCCTTATAGTGCTGAACGTCCAAAAATGACTAATAAGCAAGAACATTCAGACTCAAATCAGTAGACTCAGATATTTTTGCCTCAGCCTCTGAAAGCATTACAGTGTGACCTTGAAAAAGTTTCATCTCTTTGTGTACCTCCATGTGACCACCAGCTACAAGATTAGGTTAAACCTACCAATTCTTTTTTTTTTTTTTTTTTTTAAGAAAGTAAATGGGTGAGATGAATATACAGAAACTCCTATACAAATAACTAATGGTTACTGACCAAGTACATTCAAGCATCATATATAAAGCACTGCCCCATATGTATCACCTTCTGTGGAATCTAATACATGACACAGATGAACTTATCTATGAAACCAGAACAGACTCACAGACACAGAGAACAGATTTGAGGTTGCCAAGCAGGAAGTGGTTGAGATGGAGTCAGAGGTTGGGGTTGGCAGATGTAATCTATTACATACAGAATGGATAAATAAGAAGGTCCTACTGCATAGCACAGAGAACCACATTCAATATCCTGGCACAAACTATATGGAAAAGAATATTAAAAAGAATGTATATAGTGACTGAACAACAAAACATATATATATGTATAACTGAGTCACTTTGCTGTATTGCAGAAATTAATACAGCAATAAAAACCGACTATACTTCAATTATAAAATAAAACAAAGATGATGGCCATATTAAAGCAACTAACCACGTAGTAAAAAATTCTGCTTGGAATTCAACAAAACCCACTTACCTCCTGAACAGGAATCCTGCTAAGACTCCCAAATTTCAAATTTGGAAATACTTAGAAAATTTAAATGAAATGCTAGCTCCAAGAGTAAATACCCCTTTTATTTTCCTTAAGGAAAACAAAACTTTAACCTGGGGTTGAAGGGTCTTATGATCTTCAGGACTCAGATCAATCCTCCCATCAATTTCTCTCTCTTCATCCCTTGCCAAGGTGGTAAGTCACTGCACACTTGATGCACCCAAAGTACTATCTCTCTGTGTATTCCTGTGCTCTTAGTCAGTGAGCCATGGAAAGGCAGAAACAGGATTTAATGATCTTTGTATTACTCAGCACTTAACATATTGTCTAGCACAATATGACTACCCAGTGTATGTATGTGTATATATATATATATGTGTGTGTGTGTCAAAGATATATATATATGTAACAAAGATATATATATATATATCAAATATATATATGTTTGTTAAATGAAGGAAATGTATTTTTCATTTAATATTCATTTGGAAATGAATATTTCCAAATTCTAAAGCTGCTTGGAAGAACAATATTAATGAATGATAATCTTAATTATGGTGATACTTTCATTTTAGAAAAACAATATATGAAATGGGTGTTACCTACAAAAGGAGGAAATAATTTCTCACCAACATTCAATTCACAAAAATTAAATAAAGAACTTTCCGATGCTCTTCCTTTAATTTCAGGATTTGGGGGTTTTTATCCTTGTGTTTTGTTTTGTTTACAATTTATCTAGTGGATATCAGACTATAAACATTCCTAACTTAACCTACAAAAATAACAGGAACAGAAAACTAAAAAAGGGAGAGCATGCATATAAAACATACAGGAGGCCACTCTTAACTATAATACTCAATAAATGTAAAAATAAGAGTCCATAGAAGAAACTTAAACTGTGGCCTGCCCAGCCCCAAGCCCAGGCCCAAGCCCAGCCCCAGTCTCACACCCAGCCCCTCGAATGCAAACAAACAAACACACACAAAAACACACACATACACATCCTGACACCCAGACAGGTCAAGAGCCAGAAACCCCAGGTAAGGGAGATGGAGAAAGAGAGAGAGGGAGACAGCAAGAGAACCACACAGGCTTCCAAATGCCTGCCTTCACACCCAACCTCCTCCATTCTGGGTATCCACCAGTCCCCCAGTCAGCCAACCACACCCTTGCCCACCACACACTCACCTTCTGGCCTGGGGACAGGGGCTGGGTCTTGCCTTAGATAGCAAAGCTGAAGGGGACCTTTGAGACCTCGGCTGTGAAGAAGTCTTGGGGACCTCATAGGTGACCGCCAGCCTCGCTGGGGCCCAGCCCAAGGCTGACGCCCCATCCTTTGGGGAATCTGTTTATTCTGCAGGGCCTCTCTCTGAGGTAGGTCACAGTCTTAAAATTTTATTTCCCTTAAGGAAAATAAAAGGGGTATTTACTCTTGGAGCTAGCATTTCATTTAAATTTTCTAAGTATTTCCAAATTTGAAATTTGGGAGTCTTAGCAGGATTCCTGTTCAGGATGTAAGTGGGTTTTTGTTGAATTTGCCAGTGTGTCTGTCTCGGATCGGATGCCATCCTCTCTCCCGTGTCTGTCTCCCGTTTTCTTTCTGTCAGTCGCTCTGTGTCTCCATCTCTCTGTCTCTGCCTCCCTGTGTGAGCTTCCGTGTGTGTGTGTGTGTGAGCGTGCAGGTGTATGTCTGTCTGCTTGAATCTCCCTCTGGCAGTCTTAGAGTCTGTCTCTGAACCTTCGTCTCTTTCTGCCTCTGTGTCTCCTGACACCCGGCCTCCCATCCATTCCTCTGGCCCCAGCGTCTCACAGGTGCTATGATTCTGGCTCTGGCTGACGAACTTGCTTCGGCTGGCTGTCTCACTTGGCATGGGTGAGGGCTAGTGTCTGTGTGTCTGTCTGTGTGCTGGCCTGTCGCTCTCATCTGCTCTCTCAGGTAGGTCCTGTGCTTGGGCGGTGTGGGGCAAGGGGGGTCTCCGTACGGCAAAGGGGCCGAGCTGACACTCTCTGGTGGACCACGCTAGTGGCTCTGGTGGCCTTTGGGCACCAGCAAGGTGCCAGGCAGGATGGGCATTCCGGGCCTAGGCTGGGCTGCTCCTAGGCATGCAGGAGGCTCAGAGGACCGCAAGCTGTGGGCAGCAGTAGGTCCCAAAGTCAGACACCTCCGGGGCCACGTGGTCCTGAGCAGCAAAGGGGATGAGGGGGAGCCACGCAGCAGGGTGGGCCTGGAGAGGCCCAGAGTGGGGGAGCGCCGAGACCTGTGTGCTCCACACCCCAACCCCTAGCCCCCACACGCACGCATGCCTGGGCACTCGCTTGGTGTTCCGGAAGCCTCTGGCGAAGGATGGGCTAGGCCAGTGCTTGCCGAGGCTGGCGGTGTGCGGGGGCGGGGCAGCCTCGGCTGGCCAACGGGTTGCTGACCCTGGCCAGCCAGAGTGGGTCGTGGGTCCTGCGGCTCAGGTACAGCATGAGGCCCATTGAGAGGTGCAGCCTGCTGGCCCAACCAACAGGCAGGTCTGAGCAAAGGAAGGCACAGAGCAGAGCTCTTAGGGTGCCTGGTGGCATCTGCTTCTGTCTATGGCCATATCTCCCTGAAGGCGCCAGATCTCGGAAGCTAAGCAGGGTCGGGACCGGTTAGTAGATGGATGGCAAACCACCTGGGAATACCAAGTGCTGTAGGCTTTTTTCCTCCCCTCGCCTTTAGTCCCCGGCCCCCCAGGGCGGATGGCACTGATAGCCCCACCTACCCCTGGCCCCTTGCACCCCATCGTGCTCAGAGCCTTCGCCTGCCTTCCAGCCAGTGACCCTAGGAGGCAGCAGCATCCCAACTCTTAATTCCCCGAAGCACCAGCCCCTCCCCAGTTGGGTGGACCAGGCCCTGACTCCCACCACAAACCTGGGTTGCCTCCGCGTGGCCATCGAGCCCCTCCGCATTCAGTTTCCAGGAACTAAGATACCCATCAGGTCTCTGTCTAAGGCTACCTGGGCAAGCCTCAGGCAATCCCGGAGGCTGTCCCACCAGGAGCCCCACCCCCAACCCCAGCCCCATCCTCGCAGGCACATACACACAGAAACACACACACACACACAAATACACGCACACACACACCCCGCCTCCGAGATAGGTCAAGATCCAGAAACCCCAGGTAAAGGAGAAGGAGAAAGAGGGAGACAGAGACAGCAAGAGGACCACACAGGCTTCCCATCCCCGATCCCACACTCTCACACACTCACCCTCTGGTCTGGGGGCAGGGTCTGGTTCTTGCCTAAGGCAGTCAAGCCAAAGGGGACCTTTGAGGACTGGTCTGCGAAGTCTTGGGGACCCCACGGGTGACTGCCAGCCCCTCTGCACTGCATCCAGCCGGGGCCTGGCCCAAGGCTGGCGCCCCCTCCCTTGGGGAAGCTGCTTCATCCACATGGCCTCTCTCTGAGGTGTGTCATGGTCTGTGCCAGTGTGTCTGTCTTGGATGGGATGCCATCCTCTCTCCTGTGTCTGTCTCCCGTTTTTCTGTCAGTCGCTCTGTGTCTCCCTCTCTCTGTCTATGCCTCCCTGTGTGTGTGTGTCTGTGTGCGTGTGTGTGAGCGCAGGCATGTCTGTCTCCCTCTCACCATCTTCCAAAGTGTCTCTGAACCTTTGTCTCTTTCTGCCTCTGTGTCTCCTGACACTGGGCTTCAGGTCCCTTCCTCTGGCCACAGTCTCTCACAGGTGCTATGACTCTGGCTCTTGCTGACAAACTTGCGCTGGCCGGCTGTCTCACTTGGTGTGGGTGTGTGTGAATGACTGTCCGTGTGCCTGCTTGTCACTCGTCTGCTCTTTCAGAAAGGCCCTGTGCTTGGCAGCGGCATGGGGCAAGGGTGGCGGGACGGTCTCAGTAGGGCGAAGTGGTGGGGCTGACACTCTCTGGTCGACCATGCTGGTAGCTCCCCATGTGTTTAGGCACTAGGCAGGTGCCAGGCAGGATGGGCACTCTGGGCCCCAGCTGGGCTGCACCTAGTCTGGCAAGAGGCTCAGAGGACTGCATGCCCCAGGCAGCTGCAGGCTGCCAAGCCAGACACCTCCAGGGCCAAGTGGCCCTGAGCAGTGAATGGGGTGGTGGGGAGCAGTGCCGTCTATCCAAGGCAGGCCTGGAGATGCCCAGGGTGGGAGAGCGCAGAGACCTCCATGCCCCTCACCACACCCCTCAGCCCTCGCAGGCACACATGCCTGGCCACCCGCTTGGGGCCCCGGAAGCTCTCTGGGCCGGCTCAGGCCAGGCAGCTGCTGGACCGGGGTCCTGGTGGTGTGTGTGGGTGGGGGTGGCATCAGCTGGCCGCGGGGCTGCCGACCCTGGCCAGCCAGATTCCGGTCCCGGGTCGTGTGGCTCAAGGACAGCAGGAGACTTGTGGGGAGGTGCGGCCGGCTGGACTGATCGGATCTGCAGGCAGGTCGGAGTGAAAGGGAGGCACAGCGTAGGGCTTTTAGAGCTGCAGCTGCCTCCATCTATGGCCATACCACCCTGAACGTGCCTGATCGCCTCTGATCTCAGAAATTAAACAGGGTCGGGACTGTTTAGTACTTGGATGGGAGACTGTCTGGGATTACCGGGTGATGTAGGCTTTTTTGCCTCCCCTTTCCTTTAGCCTCCAGACTCCCTGCACGGCTAGGGCTGCAAGCTCCACCTACCCCTGCCCCCTCACACCCCACCACACTCAGAGCCTTCACCTGCCTTCCAGCTGGCAGCCCTTACAGGCAGTGGTGTCCCAACTCTTGGGTACCCACAGCCCCAGCCCCTCCCCAGGTGGGTGGCTAGGGCCCTGACTCCTGCTGGCCACACGGCGAGCCACTCCGCATTTGGCTTGCAGGAAAAAAAATGAACTTCGGGTCTCCCTCTGGAGCTCTCTTGGCAAACCTCAGGCAATCCAGGGGGATGCCCTACCCCCAGCCCAACCCCCACTCCTAGCCCAATCCTTGCACAGGACTGCAAATGCTGACATGCATTCACTCACACCCAGAGAAACATACACACACACACAGACACACACACACACACACACACACACACACACACACACACACACACACACACACACACACCAACTGGCACCAAGACAGAGCCAGAAACCCCAGGTAAGGGAGATAGAGAAAGAGGGAGAGAGAGACAGCAAGAGGACCACACAGGCTTCCCAACCCCTGGCCTCCACAACATTCCCCCTCCATTCTCGGTATCCACAGGGACCCCAGTTGGCCCGATGACACACACACCCTCACACACTCATCCTTTGGTCTGGGGGCGGGGTCTGGGCCTTGCCTAAGGTAGCCAAACCCAAGAGGACCTTTGAGACCTCGGCTGCGAAGAAGAAGTCCTGGGAACACTACGGGTGGGAGGCTTATGATGGGAGAGCGCCCTCTGTGCCCCTGAACCAATCCCCCAGCTCCCGCACTCATGCCCGGCCACCTGTTCTGGGTCCCAGAAGCCCTCAGGGCCGGGGTGCTGGCCACTGGTGGCAGTGTGCAGGGGTGGGGTGGCTTCTGAGGTCCACCAGGCTGCTGGCCCTGGCTGGCCTGTGCCCGGTCCTGGGTTGTGTAGCACAGGAACAGCATGGGGTCTGGGGAGAAGTTGTCCAGGCTATCCCAACCCGCAGGCCAGTCAGAGCAAAATGGAGGCACAGCATAGGGCTCATAGGGCACCTGGCGGCAGCCACCACTGTCTACATTACCACCCTGAACACGCCCAAACTCATCTGATCTCGGAAGCTAAGCAGGGTCGGGCCTGGTTAGTACTTGAACGGGAGACCACTTGAGAATACCAGGCGCTCTCATCTTTTTGCCTCCACTCTCCTTTACCCTCTGGCACCCAGGTGTGGTTGGCATTGCAAACCCAACCTGCCCCAGTCCCCTGACCCACCATGCTCAGAGCCGTTGCCTGTCTTTATGTTGGCTGGCTGGCCAGCTAGCGGGCCAGTTGGCTGGCTGGCCTCGCCGGTACTGACATCCCAACAGTTGGGTCCCTACAGCCCCAGGCCCTCCCTGGGTGGGTGGCCAGGGCCCCGACTCACACCACAGACCTGGGTTGCCACCAGGCCATCCTGGAGCCCTTCTGCATTCAGCTTCCAGGAACCTAGATGACCATCGGGTCTCTGTCTGAGGCTCCCTTGGCAAGCCTCAGGCAATCCCAGAGGCTGCCCAACCCCAGCCCCAGCCCCATCCTCCCAGGCAACCCCACGTGCTCATGCATGTGCATGAACACACACGCAGAGACACACACACGCACACAATTCTACAAACACACACTCTGCCTCTGAGATATGTCAAGAGCCAGAAACCTCAGGTAAAGCAGACAGAGAAAGTGGGAGAGAGAGGCAGCAAGACGAAAACAGGTTTCCCATCCCCTGACCTGCACACACTCCCTTCTCCATTCTGGATATGCACCTGGCCCCCAGTCAACCCAATCACACCCTTGCCCACTGACACACTCATACACACACTCACACACTCACCCTCTGGCCTGGGGCAGGGTATGGGTCTTGCCTAAGGTAGCCAAACAGAAGGGGACCTTTGAGACCTCGACTGCCAAGAAACCTTGGGGACCCCACTTGTGACTGCCAGAGCCATTGCACCGAGTCCAGCCAGGGCCAGGCCCAAGGCTGGCGCCCCCTCCCTTGGGGAAGCTGCTTCATCTGCATGGCCTCTCTCTGAGGTGTGTCACAGTCTGTGCCAGTGTGTCTGTCTCAGATAGGATGCCATCCTCTCTCCCATGTCTGTCTCCTGTTTTCTGTCAGTTGCTCTGTGTCTCCCTCTCTCTGTCTATGCTTCCCTATGTGTGTGTGTGTCTGTGTGCGTGTGTGTGTGCGCATGCACGTCTGTCTCCCTCTCGCCATCTTCCAGAGTGCCTCAGAACCTTCGTCTCTTTCTGGCTCTGGGTGTCCTGAAACTGGACCTCCCGTCTCTTCCTCTAGACCCGGCCTCTCACAGGTGCTATGATTCTGGCTCTGGCTGACGAACTTGCACCGATGGCTGTCTCACTTGGCGTGGGTGCGTGTGAGTGACTGTCCGTGTGTGTATCTGTCGCTCGTTTGCTCTCTAGGATGGTCCTGTGCTTGGCGTGTGGTGTGGGGCAAGGGGGGCCTCGCGGGTGAAGGGGCGGGGCTTACGCTCTCCGGTCAACCACGCTGGTGGCTCCCTGTGCGTTTGGGCACCGGGCAGGTGCCGGGCAGGATGGGCATTCCAGGCCCCGTCCAGGCTGGGCCTAGGCCCGCAGGAGGATCAGAAGACTGTGGGCTGCGAGCAGCTGTGGGCCGCCAAGCCAGACATGTCTGGGGCCACATGGCCCTGAGCAGCAAGTGGGATGGTGGACAGAGCCGCCTAGTGAAGGCAGGCCTGGAGAGGCCCATGGTGAGATAGCGTCGAGCCCTCCGCACCCCTCAACCAAGCCCCCCAGCCCCCCGCATGAATGCCAGGCCACCTGCTCTGGATCCCAGAAGCCCTCAGGGCCCAGGTGCTGGCCAGGGGTGGTGGTGTGCAGGGGCGGAGAGGCTTCGGCTAGCCGCCGGGCTGCTGTCCCTGGCTGGCCAGAGTCAGATCGAGGGTCGTGCCACAGGTGTACAGAGCATGGTCTGGGGAGAAGTGCTCCCGGCTCTACCAACCAGCAGGCAGTGCAGAGCAAAAGGGAGGCGCAGCACAGGGCTTTTAGGGCACCTGGTGGCAGCCACTTCCATCTACAAAGGTACCAGCCTGAACATGCCCGATCTCATCTGATCTCTGAAGCTAAGCAGGGTCAGGCCTGGTTCGCACCTGGATTGGAGACCGCTTGGGAATACCAGGTGCTGTCTCTTTTTGCCTCCACTCTCCTTTAGCCTCTGGCCCCTAGGCAGGGTTGGCACCGCAGACCCCACCTGCCCCTGACCCTTGGCACCCAACCATGCTCAGAGCTGTTGCCTGTCTTTAGGTCTACCAGCTGGCCGGCCCAGCCTGCCGGCAATTCCCGCAAGCACCTGCATCCCCACTGTTGGGTCCCTGCAGCCCCAGGCCCTCCCTGGAAGGGTGGCCGGGGCCCCGACTCACGCTGCAGACCTGAGTTGCCACCAGACTGTCCTGGAGCCCCACTGCATTCAGCTTCCAAGAACCCAGATGACCATCTGGTCTCTGTCTGAGGATCCCTTGGCAAGCCTCAGGCAATCCTGGAGGCTCCCTACCCCCAGCCCCAGCCCCCTCCTCACACGAGACCCCATGTGCTTGCGCAGGTGCACACACACACATGCAGAGACACACACACACGCAAATACACGAACACACACCCCACCTCTGAGATATGTCAAGAGCCAGAAACCCCAGGTAATGGAGACAGAGAAAGTGGGAGAGAGTGGCAGCATGAGGAAGACACAGGTTTCCTACCCCCCGACCTGCACACACTCCCTCCTCCATTCTGGGTACACTCCTGACCCCAGTTGACTTGATCACACCCTCACCCACTGACACACTCATACACACACCTCTCACGCACACACCCTCTGGCCTGAGGACAGGCTATGGGTCTTGCCTAAGATAGCCAAATGAAGGGGACCTTTGAGACCTTGTCTGTGAAGAAGTCTTGGGGACTGCACAGGTGACTGCCAGCCCTAGGGCACCGTATCCAGCCGGGCCCGGCCCAAGGCTCATGCCCCACCCTTGGGGAAGCTGCTTCATCTGCATGGCCTGTCTCTGAAGTGTGTCACAGTCTGTGCCACTGTGTCTGTCTCAGATCAGATGCCATCCTCTGTCCTGTGTCTGTCTCCCGTTTTCCATCTGTCAGTCGCTCTGTGTCTCCCTCTCTCTGTCTATGCCTCCCTGTGTGTGTGTATGTGTGCACGCACGTGTGTCTGTCTCCCTCTCGACATCTTCGAGTCTGTCTCTGAACCTTTGTCTCTTTCTGGTTCTGTGTCTCCTGAAACCGGGCCTCCTGTCCCTTTCTCTGACTCCAGCCTCTCACAGGTGCTATGATTCTGGCTCTGGATGACAAACTTGTGCCGCTCATTTGTCTCACTTAGCATGGGTGCATGTGAGTGACTGTCTGTGTGCCTGATTGTCGCTTGTCTGCTCTCTCAGGAAGTTCCTGTGCTTGGCAGGCTGCATGTGGCAAGGGGGACCTCGGTAGGGTGAAGGGGCAGGGCTGACACTCTTCAGTCAACAATGCTGGTGCCTCCCAATGCGTTTGGGCTCTGGGTAGGTGCCGGGCAGGATGGGCATTCCAGGCCCCAGCTTGGCTGCGCCTAGGCCTGCAGGAGGCTCAGGGGACCGTGGGCCGTGGGCAGCTGTGACCCGACAAGCCACACACCTCCAGGGCCACATGGCCCTGAGCAGCGAATGGGATGGGGGGTGGCAGTGATGCTTAGCGTGGGTGGGTCTGGAGAAGCCGACAGTGGGAGAGCCCTGAGCCCTCTGTGCCCCTCAACCAACCCTCCAGGCCCCACACGCAAGGCGGGCCACCTGCTCTGGGTCCCAGAAGGCCTCAGGGACCGGTTGCTGGTCGGGGTGGCTGTGTGCGGCAGTGGGGCAGCATCAGCCGGCCACTGGCCTGCCAGCCCTGGGTGGCTGGAATCTGGTCTCGGATCATGTGGCACATGTACAGCATGGTGTCCGGGGAGAAGTGCTTCCTGCTCTCCCGACTGGCAGGCAGGTCAGAGTGAAAGGCAGGTGCAGCACAGGGCTCTTAGGGCGCCTGACAGCAACTGCCTCTTTCTACAACCTTACCACCCTGAACATGCCAGATCTCATTTGATCTCAGAAGATAAGCAGGGTTGGGCCTGGTTAGTACTTGGATGGGAGACTGCTTGGGAATACTGGGTGCTGTTGTCTTTTTGCCTCACATCTCCTTTAGCCTCTGGCCCCCAGGAGCTGTTGGAACTGGAAACCCCACCTTCCCTTGACCCCTGGGACACCACCATACTGAGAGCCATCGCTTACCTTTAGGTTGGATGGCCGGCTGGCCAGCCAGCCAGCCAGCCAGCCGATGGGCATTGCAGGCACTGGAGTCCCAGCTGTTGGGTCCCTGCAGCCCCAGCCCCTCCCTGGGTGGGTGGCTGGGGCCATGACTCCCGCCACAGACCTGGGTTGCCTCCGGGCCACCCTGGATCCCCTCCACATTCAGCTTCCAGGAACCCAGATGACTATCCGGTCTCTGTCTGAGGCTCCCTTGGCAAGCCTCAGGCAATCCGGGATACTGCCCACCTTCAGCCGCAGCCCCCTCCTTGCATGCGACCTAGCATGCTTTCACATGCTCATGCTCAGACACACACACACACACACACACCGCAAATACACAAACACACACCCCACTTCTGAGATATGTCAAGAGCCGGAAACCCAAGTCAAAAGAGATGGAGAAAGTGGGAGAGAGTGGCAGCAAGAGGAAGAAACAGGTTTCCCATCCCCCGACCTGTATACATTCCCTCCTCCATTCTGGGTATTCACTTAGCCCCCAGTCAACTCGATCACATCCTCGCCCCCCGACACACTCACACACACACTCTCACACACTTACTTTCTGGCTTGGAGGCGGGGTCTGGGTCTTACTTACTGTAGCCAAACTGAAGGGGCCCTTTGAGAGCTCGTCTGCAAAGAAGTCTTGGGGACCCCACGCATGACTGCCAGCCCCAGGGCACCGCATTCATCCTAGGACCATCCCAAGGCTGATGACCCCTCCTGTCGGGAGCTGCATTAGGCATTACTGACAAAATGGAGGCACGGCCCCAACACCCTCTCCTCATCCCCCATGCTTGGTCCCGGAATGAAGGAGTTTGGTCTTGTGATTCTGACTTATTGTTTCCTTTCTTCAGTTGAGTTGGCTGGAAAGAATGTTAAGGTACTTATTGTTCTTGAGAGGAGCATGAGAAGGCACAAAGCCTTCTGCAGTTGTGCCCAGTGAATATCCATAAAGTTAACCACTGACATTTGTTCTAGGACCTTAACAAAGAGTGTGCCAGGATGAGCATGTAGGCCACAGCTTGAGGCCATGGGAAGGATCATTAACTGAGACCTGTTTGTGACAGAAATATTTATGACAAAATAAGTTTGCTGAATTTAGGGTCCAGAAATAATTAACAATAGTTAGAAGCTAAGAGTTTAAGGAATGTTGCAGTGTTAGCATATTTTATTATAGTTTATCACATCAGATCAGTTGCTCAGTTGTGTCTGACTCTTTGTGACCCCATGAACTGCAGCACGCCAGGCCTCCCTGTCCATCACCAACTCCCGGAGGTCACTCAGACTCACATCCATTGAGTCAGTGATGCCATCCAGCCATCTCATCCTCTGTCGTGCCCTTCTCCTCCTGAACCCAATCCCTTCCAGCATCAGAGTCTTCTCCAATGAGTCAACACTTCGCATGAGGTGGCCAAAATACTGGAACTTCAGCTTTAGCATCATTCCTTCCAAAGAAATCCCAGGGCTGGTCTCCTTCAGAATTGACTGGTTGGATCTCCTTGCAGTCCAAGGGACTCTCAAGAGTCTTCTCCAACACCACAATTCAAAAGCATCAATTCTTCGGCGCTCAGCCTTCTTCACAGTCCAACTCTCAAATCCATACATGACCACAGAAAAGACCATAGCCTTGACTAGGCGAACCTTTGTTGGCAAAGTAATGTCTCTGCTTTTGAATATGCTATCTAGGTTGGTCATAACTTTCCTTCCAAGGAGTAAATGTCTTTTAATTTCATGGCTGCAGTCACCATCTGCAGTGATTTTGGAGCCCCCCAAAATAAAGTCTGACACTGTTTCCACTGTTTCTCCATCTATTTCCCATGTAGTGATGGGACCAGATGCCATGATCTTCGTTTTCTGAATGTTGAGCTTTAAGCCAACCTTTCACTCTCCACTTTCACTTTCATCAAGAGGTTTTTTAGCTCCTCTTCACTTTCTGCCATAAGGGTTGTGTCATCTGCCTATCTGAGGTTATTGATATTTCTCCCAGCAATATTAATTCCAACTTGTGTTTCTTCCAATCCAGCATTTTCATGATGTACTCTGCATATAAGTTAAATAAACAGGGTGATAATATACAGCCTTGACATACTCCTTTTCCTATTTGGAACCAGTCTGTTGTTCCATGACCAGTCTGTTGCTTCCTGACCTGCATACAGATTTCTCAAGAGGCAGATCAGGTGGTCTGGTATTCCCATCTCTTTCAGAATTGTCCACAGTTGATTGTGATCTACACAGTCAACGGATTTGGCATAGTCAATAAAGCAGAAATAGATGTTTTTCTGGAACTCTCTTGCTTTTTCCATGATCCAGTGGATGTTGGCAATTTTATCTCTCATTCCTCTGCCTTTTCTAAAACCAGCTTGAACATTAGGAAGTTCATGGTTCACATATTGCTGAAGCCTGGCTTGGAGAATTTTGAGCATTACTTTACTAGCGTGTGAGATGAGTGCAATTGTGCGGTAGTTGTAGCATTCTTTGGCATTGCCTTTCTTTAGGATTGGGATGAAAACTGACCTTTTCCAATCTTGTGGCCACTTCTGAGTTTTTCAAATTTGCTGGCATATTGAGTGTAGCACTTTCACAGCATCATCTTTCAGGATTTGGAATAGCTCCACTGGAACTCCATCACCTCCACTAGCTTTGTTCTTAGTGATGCTTTCTAAGGCCCACTTGACTTCACATTCCAGGATGTCTGGCTCTAGGTCAGTGATCACACCATCATGATTATCTGGGTCGTGAAGCTCTTTTTTGTACAGTTCTTCTGTGTATTCTTGCCACCTCTTCTTAATATCTTCTGCTTCTGTTAGGTCCACACCATCTCTGTCCTTTATCGTGCCCATCTTTGCACGAAATATTCCTTTGGTATCTCTGATTTTCTTGAAGAGATCCCTAGTGTTTCCCATACTGTTGTTTTGCTCTATTTCTTTGCATTGATCGCTGAAGAAGGCTTTCTTATCTCTTCTTGCTATTCTTTGGAACTCTGCATTCAGATGTTTGTATCTTTCCTTTTCTCCTTTGCTTTTTGCTTCTCATCTTTTCACAGCTATTTGTAAGCGCCCCCCCCCCCACCCCGCCCCCCAGACAGTCATTTTGCTTTTTTGCATTTCTTTTCCATGGGGATGGTCTTGATCCCTGTCTCCTCTACAATGTCACGAACCTCATTCCATAGTTCCTCAGGCACTCTATCTCTCAGATCTAGGCCCTTAAATCTATTTCTCACTTCCACTGTATAAAAATAAGGGATTTGATTTAGGTCATACCTGAATGGTCTAGTGGTTTCCCCTACTTTCTTCAATTTCAGTCTGAATTTGGCAATAAGGAGTTCATGGTCTGACCCACAGTCAGCTCCTGGTCTTGTTTTTGCTGATTGGAAAGAGCTTCTCCATCTTTGGCTACAAAGAATATAATCGATCTGATTTTGGTGTTGACCATCTGGTGATGTCCATGTATAGAGTCTTCTCTTGTGTTGTTGGAAGAGGGTATTTTCTTGGCAAAACTCTGTTAGTCTTTGCCCTGCTTCATTCCGTATTCCAAGGCCAAATTTGCCTGTTACTTCAGGTGTTTCTTGACTTCCTACTTTTGCATTCCAGTCCCGTAGAATGAAAAGGACATCTTTTTTGGGTGTTAGTTCTAAAAGGCCTTGTAGGTCTTCATAGAACCGTTCAACTTCAGCTTCTTCAGCTTTACTGGTTGGGACATAGACTTGGATTACTGTGACATTGAATCGTTTGCCTTGGAAACGAACAGAGATCGTTCTGTTGTTTTTGAGATTGCATCCAAGCAGTGGCCACAAGATTGGAAAAGGTCAGTTTTCATCCCAATCCCAAAGAAAGGCAATGCCAAAGAATGCTCAAACTACCGCACAATTGCACTCATCTCACACGCTAGTAAAGTAATGCTCAAAATTCTCCAAGCCAGGCTTCAGCAATATGTGAACCGTGAACTTCCTGATGTTCAAGCTGGTTTTAGAAAAGGCAGAGGAACCAGAGATCAAATTGCCAACATCCGCTGGATCATGGAAAAAGCAAGAGAGTTCCAGAAAAACATCTATTTCTGCTTTATTGACTATGCCAAAGCCTTTGACTGTGTAGATCACAATAAACTATGGAAAATTCTGAAAGAGATGGGAATACCAGACCACCTGATCTGCCTCTTAAGAAATCTGTATGCAGGTCAGGAAGCAACAGTTAGAACTGGTCATGGAACAACAGACTGGTTCCAAATAGGAAAAGGAGTACGTCAAGGCTGTATATTGTCACCATGTTTATTTAACTTATATGCAGAGTACATCATGAGAAATGCTGGACTGGAAGAAACACAAGTTGGAATCAAGATTGCTGGGAGAAATATCAATCACCTCAGATATGCAGATGACACCACCCTTATGGCAGAAAGTGAAGAGGGGCTGAAAAGCCTCTTGATGAAAGTGAAAATGGAGAGTGAAAAGGTTGGCTTAAAGCTCAACATTCAGAAAACGAAGATCATGGCATCTGGTCCCATCACTTCATGGGAAATAGATGGGGAAACAGTGGAAACAGTGTCAGACTTTGTTTTTCTGGGCTCCAAAATCACTGCAGATGGTGACTGCAGCCATGAAATTAAAAGACGCTTACTCCTTGGAAGGAAAGTTATGGCCAACCTAGATAGCATATTCAAAAGCAGAGACATTACTTTACCAGCAAAGGTTCGCCTAGTCAAGGCTATGGTCTTTGCTGTGGTCATGTATGGATGTGAGAGCTGGACTGTGAAGAAAGCTGAGCGCCGAAGAATTGATGCTTTTGAACTGTGGTGTTGGAGAAGACTCTTGAGAGTCCCTTGGACTGCAAGAAGATCCAACCAGTCCATTCTGAAGGAGATCAATCCTGGAATTTCTTTAGAAGGAATGATGCTAAAGCTGAAACTCCAGTATTTTGGCCACCTCATGCGAAGGGTTGACTCATTGGAGAAGACTCTGATGCTGGGGGGGATTGAGGGCAGGAGGAGAAGGGGACGACAGAGGATGAGATGGCTGGATGGCATCACTGACTCGATGGGTATGAGTCTGGGTGACCTCCGGGAACTGGTGATGGACAGGGAGGCCTGGCATGCTGCGGTTCATGGGGTCGCGAAGAGTCGGACACGACTGAGCGACTGATCTGATCTGATCTGACTGCATTTCGGACTCTTTTGTTGACCATGATGGCCACTCCGCTCTTAGAAGTTTTCAATGGAAGATTTTGCCTCAGGGAATGAAAAACAGCCCCACCTTGTGTCAGAAATGTGTGGCTCAAGCTGTGCAAAATGTGAGAGGAAAGTATAAAGATCTATATTTGATACAGTATATGGATGATATTTTGGCTGCCCATAAGGATAGAGCCTTGTTGCAACAAATCTTATCTGAATTGATTGAGGCCTTGGAAACCTGGGGTCTGAAGATAGCTCCAGATAAGATACAAGTAAATTCTCTTTTTTCTTATTTAGTGAGGGTGTTAAATACCCATACTGTAAGTCATGCCCCTTTGCAGCTGCTAACTTTACTAACTTTAAATGATTTCCATAAATTATTAGAGGATATTAATTTGATACACCCACATTTAAGATTGACCACTGCAGATTTAAAGCCTTTGTTTGATTGCTTAAGGGGCGATCCTAATCCCAGTTCTAAGAGAGAATTGACTAGCAAGGCAGAGTCAGCTCTTGTTAAAGTGGATGAGGCTTTAAATGATCAGTTAATTAGGATTAATATTACCAGAGGATAGGATTTAATTATTCTCACCACGGAACACACCTACAGGATGCTTGTAGCAAAGAGGCCCATTGGAATGGCTCCATCTACCAGTAATCCCAAGAAAAATAGTTTTGTCTTATCCCAGCTTGGTGGCACAATTAATTACAAAAGGTAGAAAAAGAAGGGAAGTAGCAAATATAGTGATTTCATTTAATAATGATCAACTGAAATTTCTTTTACAAAATAATGATTGGCAAGTTGTCCTGATAGATTTCAGGGGTCAAATTTTGTTTCATTTGCCCTCAAGCCCCCTTTTGAATTTTCTGAAAATACATTCTGTGATTTTTCCAAGGAAATTTTTCTATTCAACCTTTGGAAGAGGCAATTTTAGTTTTCACAGATGGTTCCTCTAATGGTAAAGCAGTCACAATTATTAATGGAAAATCACATATTCAGGTAACTGAAGAGACATCTGCCCAGAGAGCTGAGTTAAGAGCAGTTATTTGGGCTTTTCAATATTTGAGAGACCATACCTTCAATTTTTTGACTGACTCCCAATATATTATAGGGTTGTTTCCTCATATTGAGACTGCTAATATTCCAGAAAATAAGACTACCATCTTCTCCTTGTTATCTTATTTACAGAAGGAGATTAAGCCTAGAGATAAGAAATATTTTGTGGGACATATTAGAGCCAATTCCAGCTTGCCTGGCCCTTTACATGAAGGAAATGTTTTGGCATATGCATTAACTAAAGTAATCCCTTTAAACTTACATGAAAAGATTGACAAGGTGAAAAAGTCTCACAAAATTCACCATCAAAATGCAGCTGATTTAAGGTATGAATTTCATATCCCTAGGGAGGCAGCTAGACAAATAGTTAAGTTATGTCCAAATTGCCCAACATCTAATCCATCTCTACCATTAGGAGTAAATCCCCGAGGCCTTAGGCCTAATGCTCTCTGGCAAATGGACGTAACTCATATCCCAACTTTTGGAAAAATGTCCTTTGTTCATGTTACTTTGGATACCTTTTCTCATGTTATTACAGCCTCTGCTAGATCAGGTAAAGCAGCAAAAGATGTAATTCAGCACTTGCTTCAGTGCTTTTCCCAAATAGGACTCCCTGAACAGATAAAAACAGATAATTCTCCAGCTTATGAACAAAGCTAGTGGAGGTGATGGAATTCCAGTTGTGCTATTCCAAATCCTAGAAGATGATGCTGTGAAAGTGCTGCACTCAATATGCCAGCTAATTTGGAAAACTCAGCAATGTCCACAGGACCCGAAAAGGTCAGTTTTCATTCCAAACCCAAAGAAAGGCAATGCCAAAGAATGCTCCAACTACTGCATAAATTGCACTCATCTCACACGCTAGTAAAGTAATGCTCAAAATTCTCCAAGCCAGGCTTCAGCAATATGTGAACCATGAACTTCCTGATGTTCAAGCTGGTTTTAGAAAAGGCAGAGGAACCAGAGATCAAATTGCCAACATCTGCTGGATCATGGAAAAAGCAAGAGAGTTCCAGAAAAACATCTATTTCTGCTTTATTGACTATGCCAAAGCCTTTGACTGTGTGGATCACAAGAAACTGTGGAAAATTCTGAAAGAGATGGGAATACCAGACCACCTGACCTGCCTCTTGAGAAATTTGTATGCAGGTCAGGAAGCAACAGTTAGAACTGGTCATGGAATAACAGACTGGTTCCAAATAGGAAAAGGAGTACGTCAAGGCTGTATATTGTCACCCTGCTTATTTAACTTATGTGCAGAGTACATCATGAGAAATGCTGGACTGGAAGAAACAGAAGTTGGAATCAAGATTGCTTGGAGAAATATCAATAACCTCAGATATGCAGATGACACCACCCTTATGGCAGAAAGTGAAGAGGGGCTAAAAAGCCTCTTGATGAAAGTGAAAATGGAGAGTGAAAAGGTTGGCTTAAAGCTCAACATTCAGAAAACGAAGATCATGGCATCTGGTCCCATCACTGCATGGGAAATAGATGGGGAAACAGTGGAAACAGTGTCAGACTTTATTTTTGGGGGCTCCAAAATCACTGCAGATGGTGATTGCAGCCATGAAATTAAAAGACGCTTACTCCTTGGAAGGAAAGTTATGACCAACTTAGATAGCATATTCAAAAGCAGAGACATTACTTTGCCAACAAAGGTTCATCTAGTCAAGGCTATGGTTTTTCCTGTGGTCATGTATGGATGTGAGAGTTGGACTGTGAAGAAGGCTGAGTGCCTAATAATTGATGCTTTTGAACTGTGGTGTTGGAGAAGACTCTTGAGAGTCCCTTGGACTGCAAGGAGATCTAACCTGTCCATTCTGAAGATCAGCCCTGGGATTTCTTTGGAAGGAATGATGCTAAAGCTGAAACTGCAGTACTTTGACCACCTCATGCCAAGAGTTGACTCATTGGAAAAGACTCTGATGCTGGGAGGAATTTGGGGCAGTAGGAGAAGGGGACGACAGAGGATGAGATGGCTGGATGGCATCACTGACTCGATGGATGCGAGTCTGAGTGACCTCCGGGAGCTGGTGATGGACAGGGAGGCCTGGCATGCTGCGGTTCATGGGGTCGCAAAGAGTCGGACACGACTGAGCGACTGATCTGATCTGATCTGATGCTTGTGTGTTTCCACAAGATTCCACTTCTCCTGTTTGGATTCCTGACAGACTGATTCAACATGTTCAGTTCCATGAAATCTCCAAGATCACGAAGACTCCCGAGGTCACCGAGATCCCTGGAGTCCTGGCGTCTGGGACTGATGGAAGATGGGGAGATCAGAAGCTCGTCAAGTCCAGACCTAATGGAGCCAAGGAGAAGCCAAAGGGCAAGTGACCTTTCACCTGAGGCTTCACCACTAGTACATCACTTCAGGCACATGGTGCTTCAAGAGAGACATGCTGATCGAGTCCAACCGTATTCTGCTCCATCTCGTCGCCATCATCGTACTCAAACAACTACCTCCAACATGGTGCCAACATTCGGCCAGCTAAAACATCTCGCTCAACAGGCTAAAAAATTAATAAAAAGGGAGAGACACGAGGTCACTCCTATGGTAATGTTTGTGGCTATGCTTGCTGTGTTGGCTTGTCAGCTGAGGCCCTCCCGTGCAGAAAAAGTTCATTGGGCCTATTTGTCTAACTCACCTTCTTTTCAGCCTATTGATTGGATGAATGAGCCGATTTGTGTTTTTATTAATGATGCTCATCTTTTGGGCAGGGCTTCCATCTATCCTAATAATGGTAAAACTGTGGTCAGTGCTCCCTTCAATTTTTCAGGCGTGTGTGTTTATCCACCTGTTTGCTTTGCCATACCTTCCTCCTTACAACGATCACCTCCAGTTTTGAATGGATGTGTCAGCACTTCCTTGAAAGACATGCTTACTGATTCTCCGAGAAGCAATGGCAAGAGAGACTTTTTGTCCTTACAGCTGCTGATGCCAGGGGCGCAAGAAAAACTATATAATGCCACGAAACAGGCAGAACCTCGTTTAAAGGACTTTCCAAGCTGTGCACTCTCCCCCTCCAGATTCTGATGAACAAGGACTACGGGCCTGGGGAACCATAAGCAGAATTTCTGGCTTTCTTTGTTGGAAAGAATTCATGTATGCCATCAGATCAGATCAGTCGCTCAGTCGTGTCCGACTCTTTGTGAACCCATAAACTGCAGCACGCCAGGCCTCCCTGTCCATCACCAACTCCCGGAGGTCACTCAGACTCACATCCATCGAGTCAGTGATGCCATCCAGCCATCTCATCCTCTGTCGTCCCCTTCTCCTCCTGCCCCCAATCCCTCCCAGCATCAGTCTTCTCCAATGAGTCAACATTTCGCATGAGGTGGCCAAAATACTGGAGTTTCAGCTTTAGCATCATTCCTTCCAAAGAAATCCAAGGGCTGATCTCCTTCAGAATGGACTGGGTGGATCTCCTTGCAGTCCAAGGGACTCTCAAGAGTCTTCTCCAACACCACAATTCAAAAGCATCAATTCTTCGGTGCTCAGCCTTCTTCACAGTCCAGCTCTCACATCCATACATGACCACAGGAAAGACCATAGCCTTGACTAGGCGAACCTTTGTTGGCAAAGTAATGTCTCTGCTTTTGAATATGCTATCTAGGTTGGTCATAACTTTCCTTCCAAGGGGTAAGCATCTTTTAATTTCATGGGTGCAGTCACCATCTGCAGTGATTTTGGAGCCCAGAAAAATAAAGTCTGACACTGTTTCCACTGTTTCTCCATCCATTTCCCATGTAGTGATGGGACCAGATGCCATGATCTTTGTTTTCTGAATGTTGAGCTTTAAGCCAACCTTTTCACTCTCCACTTTCACTTTCATCAAGAGGCTTTTCAGCCCCTCTTCACTTTCTGCCATAAGGGTGGTGTCATCTGCATATCTGAGGTGATTGATATTTCTCCCAGCAATCTTGATTCCAACTTGTGTTTCTTGCAGTCCAGCATTTCTCATGATGTACTCTGCATATAAGTTAAATAAACATGGTGACAATATACAGCCTTGACGTACTCCTTTTCCTATTTGGAACCAGTCTGTTGTTCCATGACCAGTTCTAACTGTTGCTTCCTGTCCTGCATACAGATTTCTCAAAAGGCAGATCAGGTGGTCTTCAAGAAAATCAGAGATACCAAAGGAACATTTCATGCAAAGATGGGCTCGATAAAGGACAGAAATGGTATGTATGCCATAAAGTTATGTATTCCATTGTTTCCACCAGATATTTTCTTATTGAATGGGTGTGCCCCTATCTTTCAGATCAATGATTGAACTTGATTTTTGAAGAATCATATAGATCCATATGGAGTGATTCATTTATCCCTTAAGTTCAGTTCAGTTCAATCACTCAGTTGGGCCAACTCTTTGTGACCCCATGAATCCCAGCACTCCAGGTTTCCCTGTCCATCACCATCTCTCGGAGTTCATTCAAACTCATGTCCATCGAGTCAGTGATGCCATCCAGCCATCTCATCCTCTGTCATCCCTTTTTCCTCCTGCCCCCAATCCTTCCCAACATCAGAGTCTTTTCCAATGAGTCAACTCTTCCCACGAGTTGTCCAAAGTACTGGAGTTTCAGCTTTAGCATTATTCCTTCCAAAGAACACCCATGACTGGTCTCCTTTAGAATGGACTGGTTGGATCTCCTTGCAGTCCAAGGGACTCTCAAGAGTATTCTCCAACACCACAGTTCAAAAGCATCAATTATTAGCCACTCAGCTTTCTTCACAGTCCAATTCTCACATGCATACATGACCACTGGATAAACCATAGCCTTGACTAGATGAACCTGTGTTGACAAAGTACTGTCTCTGCTTTTGAATATGCTATCTAAGTTGGTCATAACTTTTCTTCAAAGGAGTAAGCGTCTTTTAATTTCATGGCTGCAGTCACCATCTGCAGTGATCTTGGAGCCCCAAAAAATAAAGTCTGACACTTATCTTCGTTTTCTGAATGATGAGCTTTAAGCCAACTTTTTCACTCTCCGCTTTCACTTTCATCAAGAGGCTTTTTAGTTCCTCTTCACTTTCTGCCATAAGGGTGGTATCCTCTGCATATCTGAGGTTATTGATATTTCTCCCAGTAATCTTGATTCCAGCTTGTGCTTCTTCTAGCCCAGCATTTCTCATGATGTGCTCTGCTTATAAGTTAAATAATCACAGTGACAATATACAGCCTTGACACAGTCCGTTTCCTATTTGGAACCAGTCTGTTGTTCCATGTCCAGTTCTAACTGTTGCCTTCCGACCTGCATATAGGTTTCTACCTTATCCTTTAGCAATTACTAGGTGGCATGTGAATAGATGGGTTCCTCCTTTAGTGAGTTTTGATGGAACAGGTCCCATGCAGCCTGAATTATGGAGAGTATTGGCTTCTATGGCACCTGGGACTTTACATAGCCCTTTAAATGAACAAAGATATATTGTACGGGCCTGTGTACATTCTCCCTATGGCTTTTTGTTGGCCAGAAATCACAATGATTTGGGGGTTTTTGAAGGAGAAACTGTTTATAATGTTGAATGTGTGAATTGTTTTATATTCAATTGTGTTGATGGGAATGATTATAGTAATTATAAGCCTGTGATGATTGTAAAGCAACCACCATATTTGATGGTTCCTGTAAAATTAGAGGGACAATGGTTTGATAATTATGCATTGAAAGTTTTGTATGAATTTAATGGCTTAATTTCTCAACCTAAGAGATTCATTGCAGCTCTGATTGTGGGAATAACTGCCTTGATTACCATAATTGCTTCAGTTATGGTTTCTGCTGTTGCCCTGTCAAAAGAAGTGCATACTGCCTTGTTTGTTGATCAGCTGTCCAAAAATGTCTCCGTAGCTATTACTACACAGGAAATTATAGATAGGAAAATGGAAAATAAAGCCAATGCTTTAGAAGAAGCAGTCCTGCTTATAGGGCAAGAAATTACAAATTTAAAAATTAAGTTGTCTTTAAGGTGCCATGCTGAAATTAAATGGATGTGTATTACCCCTCTACAAGTGAATGATTTTGTGCATTCTTGGGAATGCATTAGGAATCATATTTTAGGCGTCTGGAGTCATTCAGATTTTAGTATTGATATTTCTAAGTTACATCAGGATATTCAGAATATGGAGCAGGCAGAGTCTGACTTTTCCTCTCAATGGCTTTCTAATTTCCTTTTAAATAATCTGGAGGGGTATCTTTCCCATGGATCCTTTTTTACAATAATGATTAATGTGGCCATGTGCCTATGCCTGTATTTGTGTCTTAGCCCTGTACCTTTTCTGAATACTCAACCAAAGTGTTTCTCTTTTATCTACTGAGTTTCATACTCATGCTCTAAAAAATAAGAAAGGGGGAGATGTCGGAAATCACGTTAGGCATTACTGACAAAATGGAGGCACGGCCCCAACACCCTCTCCTTGTCCCCCATGCTCCATCCCAGGATGAAGGAGTTAGGTCTAGTGATTCTGACTTGTTGTTTTCTTTCTTCGGTTGAGTTGGCTGGAAAGAATGTTAAGGTGCTTATTGTTCTTGAGAGGAGCATGAGAAGGCTCAAACCCTTCTGCAGTTGTGCCCAGAGAATAATCCATTAATTTAACCATTGACATTTGTTCTAGGACCTTTACAAAGAATGTGCCAGGATGAGCACGTAGGCCACAGCTTGAGGCTATGGGAATGATTGTTACTTGAGACCTGTTTGTGAGGGAAATGTTTATGGCAAAATAAGTTTGCTGAATTTAGGGTCTAGGGATAATTAAGAATCAGATCAGATCAGTCACTCAGTCATGTCTGACTCTTTGCGACCCCATGAATCGCAGCACTCCAGGCCTCCCTGTCCATCACCAACTCCCGGAGGTCACTCAGACTCACATCCATCGAGTCAGTGATGCCATCCAGCCATCTCATCCTCTGTCGTCCCCTTCTCCTCCTGCTCCCAATCCCTCCCAGCATCAGAGTCTTTTCCAATGAGTTAACTCTTCCCATGAGGTGGCCAAAGTACTGGAGTTTCAGCTTTATCATCATTCCTTCCAAAGAAATCCCAGGGCTGATCTCCTTCAGAATGGACTGGTTGGATCTCCTTGCAGTCCAAGGTACTCTCAAGAGTCTTCTCCAACACCACAGTTCAAAAGCATCAATTCTTTGGTGCTCAGCCTTCTTCACAATCCAGGTCTCAAGTTTAAGGAATGTTGTAGTGTTAGCATATTTTGTTATAGTTTATAGAGATTAGGAATTTTAGAGATATTAGTAGCTAGAACCCTTTTTAGGAGATAGTGAGCTTAAGATAATAGGGGCAAACAGGATTTAGAAAAATAAGAAATAAACTGAGGAATGTGGCATGAGTTACAATGTAATCACAAGTTAAGTATAGGACACATAAGAGGAAGTAGATAATAGATGGTAAACCTGATTCTGAGAGAATCACTGAAGCAGGAACTCTGTTTGAAGGGCAACAATGATTTCTGGAGACAATAAATCTGGGTGAGGAGGAACGCAAAATGTCAAACCTCTGGCCTAATGTTTTTCTCAAAATATAAAAGAGAACCTGAAGCTTGAAATAAACATGCAGTCCCGCACCTTGAGTCAGAGGCTGCATCATTCTCCACCGACACCGCTCAAATGTTCAGGCTGATTCCTTGGCTGCTGGAGCTGGCCTCTGGCACACTCCCTTGGCGAAGCTGCTTCATCTGCACGGCCTCTCTCTGAGGCGTCATGGTCTGTGCCAGTGTGTCTGTCTTGGATCGGATCCGTCCTCTCTCCCGTGTGTGTCTGCCATTTTCCATCTATCAGTCGCTCTGTGTCTCCCTCTGTCTATGCCTCCCTGTGTGTGTGTGTGTGTGTGTCTGTGTATGTGTGTGTGTGCACATGCGTGTCTATCTCCCTCTCGGCATCTTTAAGTCTGTCTTTGAACCTTTGTCTCTTTCTGGCTCTGTGTCTCCTGAAACCGGGTTATCCATCCCTTCCTCTGGCCCTGGCCTCTCACAGGTGCTATGATTATGGCTCTCACTGATGGACTTGCGCCGGCTGGCTATCTCACTTGGAGTGGGTGCATGTGAATGACTGTGTGCCTGCCTGTCGCTTGTCTGCTCTCTCAGGAAGGTCCTGTGCTTAGCGGGCAGCGTGGGGCAAGGGGAGGCCTCGGATGGCCAAAGGGGTGGAGCTGATGCTCTTCCGTTGAAGACGCTGGTTGCTCTCTGTGCGTTTGGGCACCGGGCAGGTGCCGGACAGGATGGGCGCTCCAGGCCCGGCTGGGCTGCACCTAGGCCCCCAGGTGGCTCAGAGGACCGCGGGCCGTGGGCAGCTGCAGGCCGCCAAGCCAGACACGTCCGGGGCGACATGGCCCTGGGCGGCAAATGGGATAGTGGTGGTGGGGGGGGCAGAGCCGCCTAGCGGGAGCAGGCCTTGAGAGCCCCAGGGTGAGAGAGCACCGAGACCTCCGTGTCCCTCACCCCACCCCCTAGCCCCTGCATGCATGCCCGGCTGCCTGCTCTGGGTCCCAGAAGCCCTCGGGGCCCTGGTGCTGGCAAGGGGTGGTGGTGTGCAGGGGCAGTGCAGCTTAGGCCAGCCTCTGGGCTACCAGTTCTGGCTGGCCGGAGTCTGGTCACAGGTTGTGCAGCACACGTACAGGGTGTGGTCCAGGGAGAAGTGCTCCTGGCTCTCCTGACAGGCAGGCAGGTCAGAGAGAAAGGAAGGTGCAGCCCAGGGCTCTAAGGGCACCTGGCTGCAGCCGCCCCTCTGTACAACCATACCACCCTGTACACCCCTGACATCATCTGATCTCAGAAGCTAAGCAGGGTCGGGCCTGGTTAGTACTTGGATGGCAGACCTCTTGGGAATACCGGGCACTCTCGTCTTTTTGCCTCCGCTCTCCTTTAGCCTCAGGCCATCAGGCACGGTTGGTGCTGCAAACCCCACTTGTCCCTGACCCCTGGCACCCCACCATGCTCAGAACCATTGCC
Source organism: Tragelaphus eurycerus (assembly GCA_935064755.1). Lineage (NCBI taxonomy): Eukaryota > Metazoa > Chordata > Mammalia > Artiodactyla > Bovidae > Tragelaphus > Tragelaphus eurycerus. The sequence continues at coordinate 109,129 of CAKXYN010000041.1, read as the reverse complement.
TGCCTTTAGGTTGGCCAGCCGGCCGGCCGGCCAACCAGCCAACCAGCTGGCAGGCCTGGCAGGCACCGGCGTCCCTACTGTTGGGTCCCTGAAGCCCCAGCCCCTCCCTGGGTGGGTGGCAGGGGCTCTGACTCCCTCCATAGACCTGGGTTGCCTCCGCATAGCCCACGAGCCCTTCTGCATTCAGCTTCCAGGAATGCTCACGACCATCCAATCTTTGTCTGAGGCTACCTTGGCAAGCCTCAGGCAATCCTGGAGGCTGCCTCAACACTGGCCCCAGCCCCAACTCCAGCCCCATGCTCTCACACAACTGCGCATGTTTGTGTGCACCCACGCACACACCCGCAGAGACACAGACACAAATACACACACACACACACACACGGCCTCCGAGATAGGTCAAGAGCCGGAAATCCCAGGTAATGTGAACTGAGACAAAGGGACAGAGAGTCATCAAGAGGATCACACAGGCTTCCCATCCCCCAACCTCCACACACTCCCCCCTCCTTTCTGGGTATCCACCCGGCCCCTAGTCGACCCGACCACACCCTCACTCACCAACACACACACACACACACACACACACACACACACGCACGCACTCACTCACCCTCTGGCCTGGGGATGGCGTCTGGGTTTAGCCTAAGGTAGCCAAGCCAAAGGGGACCTTTGAGACATTGGCTGCAAAGAAGTTGGGGACCCCATGGGTGACTGCCAGTCCCAGGGCACTGTGTCCAGCCAGGGCCCGGCTCAAGGCTGACACTCCCTCCCTTGGGAAAGCTGCTACTTCTGCACGGCTTGTCTCTGAGGTGTGTCACGGTGGGTGCCATGTCTCGGATCGGATGCCATGCTCTCTCCCGTCTCTCTCTCCTGTTTTCTGTCAGTCACTCTGTGTGTGTCTCTTTCTGTCTATGCCTCCCTGTGTGTGAGTGGATCTGTGTGCATGAGTATGTGCACATGTGTATCTGTCTCCCACTCGCCATCTTTGAGTCTGTCTCTGAACCTTCGTCTCTTTCTGACTTTGTATCTCCTGACACGGGTCTCCTGTCCCTTCCTCTGGCCCCGGCCTCTCACAGGTTCTATATTCTGGCTCTGGCTGACGAACTTGCACCAGCAGGCTGTCTCACTTGGCATGAGTGTGTGCGACTGTCTGTGTGTCTATCCATCTGCCTGCCTGTTGCTCGTCGCTCTCAGGAAGGTCCTGTGCTTGCAGGCGGTGTGGGGCAAGGGGGGGCCTTGGTAGGGTGAACGGGCGTGGCTGACACTCTCTGGTCAATGGCGCTGGTTGCTCCCAGTATGTTTGGGCACCCGGCAGGTGCCAGGCAGAATGGGCACTCTGGGCCCCAGCTGGGCTGCACCTAGGCCAGTTGGAGGCTTTGAGGACCGCAGGCCGCTACCGGCGGCCTAGCCAGACACTACCCGGGCCATGTGGCCCTGGGCAGCAAATAGGATGGGGTGGGGGGCGGGCCTGGAGAGGCCCAGGGTGGACCTGGAAAGGCCCATGCCCCTCATCCCACCCCCAGTCCCTGCAGGCACGCACGCCTGGCCACCTGCTTGTGGTCCCGGAATCCCTCCGGGCTGCAGGCGAGGCCAGGTGGCTGCTGGCCAGGGGGTGGTGGTGTGGGGGGGCGGGTTGGCATTGGCCAGCCGCAGGGCTGCCGACCCTGGCCAGCGGGATTCTGGTCGTGGGTCGTGTGGCTCAAGTATAGCGCATGACCTGTGGAGAGGTGCGGCCTGCTGGCCCGATTGGCAGGCAGGTCGTACTGAAAGGGAGGCCCAGCACAGGGCTCTTAGATCAGCAACCGCCTTGGTCTATGGCCATACCACCCTGAATGTGCCCGATTTCATCTGATCTTGGAAACGAAGGAGGCTCGGGACTGGTTAGTACTTGGATGGGAGACTGCCTGGGAATACTGGGTGCTATAGGCTTTCTGCCTCCCCTCTCCTTTAGACCCCAGCCCCCAGTGCAGCAGGTGCCGCAAGCCCCACCTGCCCCTGGCCCCTCGCACCCCACCACTCCCAGGCCACCAGTCAGTGGCCCTCGCAGGCAGAGGCATTCCAACTCTTGTGTTCCCGCAGCCCCATATCCTCCCCAGGTAGGTGGCTGCTGCCCCGACTCCTGCCGCGTGGCCCACGAGCCACTCTGCATGGCTTACAGGAAGCCAGATGACCTTTGGGTCTCCCTCTGGGGCTCCCTTGGCACCCCTCAGGCAATCCAGGGGTCTGCCCCACCCTCATCCCCCCCCCAAACCCAGCCCCATCCTTGCAAAGGACCACATACTCTGGCGTGCATGCACTCACACCCAGAGAAACACACACACACACACACCACCTGCCAGCAAGACAGGTCAACAGTCGGAAACCCGAGATAAGGGAGATGGAGAAAGAGGGAGAGAGAGGGAGCAAGAAGACCACACAGGCTTCCCAACCCCCGGCCTCCACACCCTTCCCCCTCCATTCTGGGTATCCACCCAGACTCCAGTCGGCCCAACCACACCCTCACCCTCGGACACACTCACACACACACTTTCACACACTCCCCCTCTGGCCTGGGGGCGAGGGCTGGGTCTTATGTTAGGTAGCCAAGTGGAAGTGGACCTTTGTGACCAGGGCTGCGAAGAGGTCTTGGGGACCCCACGGGTGACTGACTGCCAGCCCCAGGGCACTGCGTCCAGCTGGGGTATGGCCCAAGGCTGACGCCCCCTCCCTTGGGCAAATTGCTTCATCCACATGGCCTCTCTCTGAGGTGTGTCATGGTCTGTGCCACTGTGTCTGTCTTGGATTGGATGCCATCCTCTCTTCCTTGTCGGTCTCATGTTTTCCATCTGTCAGTCACTGTGTGTCTCCCTCTCTGTGTCAATGCCTCCGTGTGTGTGTGTGTGTGTGTGTGTGTGTGTGTGTGTGTGTATGCGTGTCTGTCTCCCTCTCGCCATCTTCGAGCCTCTCTGAACCTTCGTCTCTTTCTGGCTCTGTGTGTCCTGACACCAGGCCGCCTGTCCCTTCCTCTGGCCCCAGCCTCTCCCAGGTGCTATGATTCTGGCTCTTGCTGATGAACTTGTGCTAGCCAGCTGCCTCACTTGGTGTGGGTGCATGCGAGTGTCCATGTGTCTGTCCGTGTGCCTTTCTGCTGCTTGTCTGCTGTCTCAGGAAGGTCCTGTGTTTAGCAGGTGGCACCTTTTAGCTTTAGGAGAATATCTAATTCAAAACCATCTGTCTGCCTGTCCCTGAGTTTTATTTCCACCATTCCTGTAATTTCCAAAGGCAAGAAACAAACCCAAAACCTGCATAACCCCTGAGCCATGTTTTAATATCTGTAAAACAGGATAAAGAACAATTTCTCACTCACTATTTGAATTTTATTAAGTCAGTGGCAGATATTCATATCATACTAATAATTATGGGTCATATCCAAACTTCATCAGTGCTCATTTTAGGTATATTTAAGAACAGCGTCTCCAAAGATAACTTTTAAAAAGCTGCACCACTAATAGCATGCAGGTTGTGCTTCTCCAGCTGAGAGGTACCAGCCTAGGATGGTTCTGTGGTATAACTGCAAAGAAACCAAATACACCTATAACATGAGAATCACCACAATATAATGTCACAGCCATCAGTCCAATTGCACCTGCCTCTGCATAACATTTTTAGCATAATATATGGGAAACCGAAACACAGTTATAAAGTTTAATTTTCAAATTTAGATTTATCCCTGAAAGGTTTACACTCACTTCTTCCAAAACACACAGTTTAACTTGAATTTGTGCATCACTTCCTCTGAAAATCTCTTTAATAACATAACGCTACTTTTCAAAATAATTTACCACAACCTGAATGAATGGTACTATTAAATTTTGAGAAACTGTTTTAGATGTTAATATTGGTCATTTCTGCTAAGAATTTGTTCTTTATTTTCAGAAGAATATTTCTCTTCTGTCGAGTCATATAGCTATTCCTAAAGCATTTATTTGGAATCGCTAACAATTTGTTAAGGGCTCACTGAAAAATGGAGGAAAATAAAGAAAATGCATTCAAATGGTACCCAGTTGGCAGTATTTACTGTAAATTAAAGACAATTTTTTGAAATATGATCATAATTGAGCATAGTTAAGTATCAGAACCCAAGCATCCACCTCACACAACTTCTGTAGCAGCTGCAGTTTGCACAGAATTGAGCAAATGCTTTCTGAAAATGTGGACTGAAAAAGGATGCAAAACACTCGCTCTGAAAAGTTGGGGATTAGTGACAGTTCATAAAGCAATCTAAGAAAATAAAACCAAGTTAAGAGGAAAAAGCTGGAAACAAGATTGCCAGGAGAAATATCAATAATCTCAGATATGCAGATGACACCACCATTATGGCAGAAAGTGAAGAAGAACTAAAAAGCCTCTTGATGAAAGTGAAAGTGGAGAGTGAAAAAGTTGGGTTAAAGCTCAAAATTCAGAAAACTAAGATCATGGCATCTGGTCCCATCACTTCATGGCAAATAGATGGGGAAACAGTGGAGACAGGGGCTGACTATTTTTCTGGGCTCCAAAAATCACCGTAGATGGTGATTTCGGCCATGAAATTAAAAGACACTTACTCTTTGGAAGGAAACTTACGACCAACCTAGACAGCATATTAAAAAACAGAGACATTACTTTGTCAACAGAGGTCCATCTGGTCGAGGCTATTGTTTTTCCAGTGGTGATGTATGAATGTGAGAGTTGGACTGTGAAGAAAGCTGAGCACCAGAGAATTGATGCTTTTGAACTGTGGTGTTGGAGAAGACTATTGAGAGTCCCTTGGACTGCAAGGAGATCCAACCAGTCCATCCTAAAGGAGATCAGTCCTGTATGCTCATTGGAAGGGCTGATGTTGAAGCTGAAACTCCAATATTTTGACCACCAGATGCGAAGTGCTGACTCATTTGAAAAGACCCTGATGGTGGGAAAGATTGAGGGCAGGAGGAGAAGAGGACAACAGAGGATGAGATGGTCGGATGGCATCACCGACACAATGGACATGGGTTTGGGTGGATTCTGGGAGTTGGTGATGGACACGGCGGCCTGGCATACTGCAGTTCATGGGGTCACAAAGAGTCAGACACAACTGAGCAACTGAACTGAACTGAACTGAACTAAGAGGAAAAAGACGATGCACACAAACACATTCATCGTCACATCATTCATGACACTGATTCACAGAAGATACTTCATTTTCCCAATGGAAAGAGACCCCCATAGCCTGCATGCTGCCCATGGGGCCAACGGTGTGCTTACTCCTCAGGTTTGTCCAGAGACTTGGCGTTTTCCTTGTCTTTGGAGGACTGAATATGCTTTTCCATTTTTTCCAGTTCAACTGACTGTGCTCTCTGGAAAAACAAAAACCAAACAGTTTTTAGATAATGATCTTAAATACAGCAAAACTCTACATATTTTCATATTTCTTAGCATCTGTTTGAGGTAAAGCTTGACTTGATTCATGAGATATTTTAAAGTGTATATGTGTAATGCAAACCACATCATCTCCAAATCTTCCAAATATTATTGGCTATCAAAAATGAAAGTGACACTCTCTCAGTCGTATTTGACTCTTTGTGACCCCATGGCCTATACAGTCCATGGAATTCTCCAGGCCAGAATACTGGAGTGGGTAGCCTTTCCCTTCTCCAGGGGCTCTTCCTGACCCAGGAATTGAACCGGGGTCTCCTACATTGTAGGCATATTCTTTACCGACTGAGCTACCAGTTCAGTTCAGTTCAGTCACTCAGTCGTGTCCAACTCTTTGCGACCCCATGAATCGCAGCACACCAGGCCTCCCTGTCCATCAACAACTTCCGGAGTGCACTCAGACTCACGTCCATCGAATAAGTGATGTCATCCCCTTCTCCTCCTGCCCCCAATCTCTCCCAGCATCAGAGTCTTTTCCAATGAATCAACTCTTCGCATGAGGTGGCCAAAGTTCTGGAGTTTCAGCTTTAGCATCATTTCTTCCAAAGAAATCCCAGGGCTGGTCTCCTTCAGAATGGACTGGTTGGATCTCCTTGCAGTCCAAGGGACTCTCAAGAGACTTCTCCAACACCACAGTTCAAAAGCATCAATTCTTCGGCACTCAGCCTTCTTCACAGTCCAACTCCCACATCCATACATGACCGCAGGAAAAACCATAGCCTTGACTAGACAGACCTTTGTTGGCAAAGTAATGTCTCTGCTTTTGAATATGCTATCTAGGTTGATCATAACATTCCTTCCAAGGAGTAAGCATCTTAATTTCATGGCTGCAGTCACTGAGCTATCAGGGAAAGCATTATTGGCTATTGGTGATGTGCAAAATATTTATTCTAGCATGGTTTAAATAAATATGATTTCCCTTTCTTGTTTTTTAGCTGTTTATAATACTTCTCTGGCAATCCAGTGGCTAGGATTCTGAGCTTCCACTGTAGCAGGGCATAGGTTCAATTCCTGCTCAGGGAACTCAGATCCCACATGACAAATAAACTATAATACTCTCTGGAATGCCATAGTTTTACTTAAAAATGGTATTTCTTATTCAGAAGTTAATCAAATTAAATTTGGAAGGAATTTTATCCTAAAAATGTTATAAGATTTTTAAAAGAAAAAGTACCTATTTACGTATTGCAATCATTGTCTATGCCTATCTGCTTTGGGAGAAAGAAAAGTACAGTTGAACTATTAAGTCATGGGACAAAAATGAAAGATTTTGATTCTCCTGAATTTTCTTTTTGATACAAAAATAGCTCCAGGCTTCTTTTCTTTCCAAGTGTCTTCTTTTACCCTTGAAAGTCTCAAGCTAAAAATTTGTAATTCTAAATCTGTGTCTTTATGGGAGAGGATTTTCTACATTTTAACATAAGGTAGAGAATTTTATAGGCTGACCAAAACACAAACTTATGCTTTATGGAGAATCTGGATGATTTTTATTTTAATGTCTCTATCATTCACAAAGATGTTTCAAAGCAGCCTAAATACTTCATTTTCTAAGTGTATGAAGAAATTTGACTAGATCACCATATCTTGGGTTTGAGCCTAGTCCTCAGAAGGTAAAATCCCTTCAAGATTATTTGTTGTTTACACAGAAAAGCAGCCCAGCCAAAAACTGCTGTACATGATAGAACCTGATCAACTTTTAAGTGAAGGTATGGTTCTGTTTTGAACTCACTGATTATTCTGAAAGGCAGGTATTTCTGTTGATGGGATCAACTAGCAAAGACTAGTTCCTCCAAGAAAACTTCTTTTAGCAGGGAAAGAAGATTTGATGACAGATTGGTCAATCTTCAGGGTTTGATAAATTTTGCTTTTGAAATATGATGCAACAGAAGAATACTGACAAGTTAAGATACAACATCTCCTGCAAAGCCTGCCTTGCCCACCTCAAGACTCTAACCAGTCTCTCTCTAGGGCAACACAGAACCTTATATTTGCTCTGTATTGTGCCATACATACCACCATGTCTTACTGGTGATGTGCAGACATGTTTACAACTTCTGTAAGGGAAGGGCCACGTCCTGTGTATCTCTGTGGTCCTGGTGACCAGTATGATTCATGATGTGGTCAGCCCTCTGCATCCTGGGCTCTTAATTCAAGGATTTGACCAAATGTAGATCCAAAATATTTTGGGGAAAAATTCCATAAAGTTCCCCAAGGTAAACTAGAATTCACTGCACTCCAGCAATCATTTACAGAGCATTTCCATCATATTAAACATTACAAGTAATTGAGGTGATTAAAAGTATACAAGAAGGCAGGGTGGGGTGTTCTATGCAAGAACTATGTCATTTTATTCAAGGGACTTCAGCACTGTATCAATCCTCCCTCATGTCCCCCTCCCTGCAGATATCCAGGGATGACTATATAGCTGTGGTTCATTTCCTAAACTGTCCCCCCTTCTCTGCAACCCAAGGACTGCAGTATGCCAGGCTTCCTTCACTATCACCCTGAGTTTGCTTAAACTCATGTCCATTGAGTCAGTGATAACCATCTAACCATCTCATCCTATGTCACCCTCTTCTCCTCTTGCCCTAAGTTTTTCCTACCATCAGGGTCTTTTCCAAAGAGTCAGCTCTTCACATCAAGGGGTAAAAGTATTGGAGCTTCAGCTTTAGCATCAGTCCTTCCAATGAATATTCAGGGTTGATTTCCCTTATGATTGACTGGCTTGATCTCCTTGCATTTCAAGGGATTTTCAAGAGTCTTCTCTAGCACCACAATTCAAAAGCTTCAATTCTTTAGCACTCAGCTTTCTTTATGGTCCATCTCTCACATCCATACATGACTACTGGAAAAACCATTTCTTTGACTAGATGGACCTTTGTTGGCAAAGTGATGTCTCTGCTTTTTAACATGCTGTCTACGTTTGTCACAGCTTTTCTTCCAAGGAGCAAGCATCTTTTAATTCCATGGCTACAGTCACTGTCCACAGTGATTTTGGAGGCCAAGAGAGAATATCTGTCACAGTTTCCACTTTTTCCCCATCAATTTTCCATGAAGTGATGGGACCAGATGCCATGATATTTGCTTTTTAATGTTGAGTTGTTTTTTTTTTAATGTTGAGTTTTAAGCCAGCTTTTTTACTCTCCTCTTTCACCTTCATCAAGAGGATCTTTAGTTCCTCTTTGCTTTCTGCCATTAAAGTGGTATCATCTACATATTTGAGATTGTTGAATATCTCCTGGCAATCTTGATTCCAGCTTGTGATTCAACCAGCCCAGCATTTTGCATGATGTACTCTGCATATAAGGCTTCCCAGGTGGCACTAGTGGTAAAGAACCTGCCTGCCAATGTAGGTTATATGTAAGAGATATGGGTTTGATCACTGGGTAGGGAAGATCCCCTGGAGGAGGGCATAGCATCCCACTCCAGTGTTCTTGCTGGAGGAGAATCCCATGGACAGAGGAGCCTGGCCAGCTGCAGTCCACAGGATCACATAGAGTTGGACATGACTGAAGTGACTTAGCATGCATGCACACACTCTGCATATAAGTTAAATAAGCAGGGTGACAATATACAGACTTGACATACTACTTAGCAGTTAGTAAATTCTTAAAACATTGAAAAATTAAATCAGTAATCCAACAGGAAGAAAGAAGGCCTCCAAGTCCAGAGAGAAGACAGAAGTAAAAGGAGGAAAGATAATGACAGGACACTAGAAACAAGAAATAATGAGGATGCAATGACAGGCAGAGCATGTCAGCTGTTTGCTATCACCTTAAGAGTACAATGAGAGTCCATGTGAGGTAATGTGAATCCAAAATAGACACCTAAGCATGCATGAGGCAAAACTAGTTATTTCAAGTGTTAGGACACAAACAAGTAGATAAAGAAATAAGAAAGTTACACTCAGCAAAAGCACCTGTGAATTCACTCATCTGTATATTCACTCAACATCACTCTCTTATGCAGGAATAATCAATATATTATGCAGGAATATGTGTACAAAGATATAAGAAGTAGGACTAAAAGGAATGCCCAGGTGGCACAATGGTAAAGAATCTGCTTGACAATGCAGGCGATGCAAGAGACGTGGGTTCAATCTCTGGGTTGAGAAGATCTCCTGAAGTAGGAAATGGCAACCGGCTCCAGTATTCTTGCCTGGCAAGAATTCCAAGGGCAAAGAAGCCTGGCAGACTACAGTCCACAGTGCAGCAAAGAATCAGACATAACTGAGTGTGCATGCGCACACACATACACACACACACACAGGACTAAAACACCATAGATTTTAAAGCAGTATTCATTAAATCCACAAATTTTACTATTCTTCAGTACACTAAGACCAACTGCTTCTTCTAGCCCATAATGTCAGTTTTCTCCTTGCAAAACTCGTGCAAAACTTGCAAAACAAGTGTCAGTTATTTTCTGCCTGTTAAGGCCCCAAATTCTTTTTCTTATTGGCAACTATCAACTATGTCAGACTAGTGACTACAAATCTGTACAAGAACCTAAAGGTCATCTGGATAATTCTGACTTTGTTTGACCCGCAAAGTGAAGTTAGTCTTAAGAGTTCTTCCCAGGTCCATCAGTTTAAAGTCAGGCTTTAAAAAGGACGAGTATTAGGGATTTATTCATCTACCCATTCAGTCAAAGGCCGACTGATTATTAAACATTACACGAGATACTGGAGATAAACATATATATACTGGGCTTCAAGTTCAAGGAAAATCCCAGCACACAACATTCTGTGCTGCTCATAACACCATTCATATTTGCTCAACCCTGCTACAGTGATCTTCCACTGTTTTTAAAACTGTATGTAACTCTTTCTATATATAAAGGAGGTGCTAGTGAGCTCACTATCATTCCAGAGTTTCTGCTGAAATAGGTTCTTATAGCCAAACATATGGACAATGCAACTACACATTCACATATCAATTAACCACATAAAAGAATTTCCAAGTTCCAAACATTCAAATAACAAGCCCTGCCCTCACCCAGTCTCATGAGACCAAATTGTTTCAGTCTCCAGCACAGGGACTGCGTACCCCTTCCCACTCCCACCCCAATTATCTGCAGATTTGTACCAGAATTTCCTTTTCCCAAGATTTCCCATCTGCCTAAAAATGAAATAGACCTATCCTGCTAAGTTAGAGGCTTTCACTAATTACTCACTAGTTTCACTGGTTTTCTACTCACTAAGACACATGGAATCTAACACAACTCTCACCCAACCGCTGTCCAGAGTAGATGGAATTCCTGGCTGCCAGGAATCACCAAGTATTTTGACCTCCACAATCCTAAACCAACATACCCTGCAACTGATGGCTGCTCTTCCAACTCCTGAGAGAAACTGTAGCTCCCAGAGAGGAGAGGCTTGGGAGCAGGTATGCAGAGGGAGGAAAGGTTGTTGAGGGAGACCATGTGCTTTTCTGTGGCCAAGTCTATTGACAGTGCTCAGCCAGTGTTTCTCAAGTGGGGTTCTAAGGAACACTGACTTGGGTCCTGAGATTCATTAAGTAATTGCTGGGTGGTACATACTATAGTAATAAGGGAGTTTCTCAGGTGGCTCAGTGGTAAAGAATCCGCTTGTAATGCAGGAGACATGTGTTCAATCTCTGGGTTGGGAGGATCCTCTGGAGAAGAAAATGGCAACTCACCCCAGTATCCTTGCCTGGTGAATCCCATGGACAGAGGAGCCTGGCAGTTGGGGTAGCAAAAGAGTCAAATGCGACTTAGTGACTAAACAATAACATGCTGAATAAATACTTTCAGAAGTTATGTTGCTGAAAGAGCTATTTCATTTTAACAGCAATCCTCATAATTAATTAATTATAAAACAAGTGTGTGTGTCAAAAAGAAACAGAGAGGATGTGATAGAAATGCTCCTGAAGAGCCAGGATTCCAAGGGATGCAGATGGAAACGTTGTGCAAGCCAAACTTTCATCAGGTCCCTCACTCAATCTCTACCATTTTCTCAGTATTTTATACTCAATCTCATCTGTAAATATGTAGATGATACCACTTTAATGGCAGAAAGCAAAGAGGAACTAAAGATCCTCTTGATGAAGGTGAAAGAGGAGAGTAAAAAAGCTGGCTTAAAACTCAACATTAAAAAAAAAACCTCAACATTAAAAAGCAAATATCATGGCATCTGGTCCCATCACTTCATGGAAAATTGATGGGGAAAAAGTGGAAACTGTGACAGATATTCTCTCTTGGCCTCCAAAATCACTGTGGACAGTGACTGTAGCCATGGAATTAAAAGATGCTTGCTCCTTGGAAGAAAAGCTGTGACAAACGTAGACAGCATGTTAAAAAGCAGAGACATCACTTTGCCAACAAAGGTCCATCTAGTCAAAGAAATGGTTTTTCCAGTAGTCATGTATGGATGTGAGAGATGGACCATAAAGAAAGCTGAGTGCTAAAGAAATTGCCATGGAACTTCATTTCCTCAGCCTCAAGTTTCAAGGGGAGGCGTTATACTCCTAGTCTCCTCATGGAAGTGGGTAGTTTTACCAAACGGGTGAGTTTGGGAGAAGAAATTAAGAAGGGCTTGCTTAGTTCCGAATCGCTTCTTTGAAAAGATGTATGTGCAGAGTACGTCAAGGCTGTATATCGTCACCATGTTTATTTAACTTATATGCAGAGTACATCATGAGAAATGCTGGACTGGAAGATGCACAAGCTGGAATCAAGATTGCTAGGAGAAATATCAATAACCTCAGATATGCAGATGACACCACGCTTATGGCAGAAAGTGAAGAGGAACTCAAAAGCCTCTTGATGAAAATGAAAGTGGAGAATGAAAAAGTGAGCTTAAAACTCAACATTCATAAAACAAAGATCATGGCATCCAGTCCCATCACTTCATGGGAAACAGATTGGGTAACAATGGAAACAGTGTTAAACTTTATTTTTCTGGGCTCCAAAATTACTGCAGATGGTGACTGCAGTCATGAAATTAAAAGATGCTTATTCCTTGGAAAGATAGTTATGACCAACCTAGATAGCATATTCAAAGGCAAAGACATTACTTTGCCAACAAAGGTCCATCTAGTCAAGGCTATGGTTTTTCCTGTGGTCATGTATGGATGTGAGAGTTGGACTGTGAATAAGGCTGAGCGCCGAAGAATTGATGCATTTAAACTGTGGTGTTGGAGAAGACTCTTGAGAGTCCCTTGGACTGCAAGGAGATCCAACCAGTCCATTCTGAAGGATATCAGCCCTGGGATTTCTTTGGAAGGAATGATGCTAAAGCTGAAATTCCAGTATTTTCGCCACCTCATGTGAAGAGTTGAATCATTGGAGAAGACTCAACTCATTGGAGAAGACTCTGATGCTGGGAGGGATTGGGGGCAGGAGGAGAAGGGACGATAGAGGATGAGATGGCTGGATGGCATCACTGACTCGGTGGATGTGAGTCTGAGTGAACTCCAGGAGTTTGTGATGGACAGGGAGGCCTGGCGTGCTGCGATTCATGGGGTCGCAAAGTCAGACATGACTGAGCGACTGAACTGATTTTTTTTTAAATGGTGACAGTAGCAATGATGTAGCAAAATTAGATCTCTCACATATTGCCTCTGAGAATATTAAAATGGTACAGCCATTCTGTGGTTTTCAGTCTGTTTGCCCTCTGATGGCGAAGGATAAGAGGCTTATGAAAGCTTCCTAATGGGACAGACTGACTGTGGGTGATCCTGGGTATTTTTCTGATGGTCGGGGCCATGTTCAGTAAATCTTTAATCCAATTTTCTGTTGATGGGTGGAGCTGTGTTCCCTCCCTGCTATTTACCTGGGGCCAAACTATGGTGGAGTTACTGAATGGATGGATGGCATCACTGACTCAATGGACATAAGTCTGAATAAATTCTGGGAGTTGGTGATGGACAGGGAGGTCTGGAATGCTGCAGTCCATGGGGTTGCAAAGAGTCGGACAGGACTGAGCAATTGAACAGAACTGAACTGAATGAAGATAATGGTGACCTCCCTCAAAAGATCCCATGCATGTACTGCTACAGCCCATGCTCCCAACCCCACAGCAGGCCACCACCAACCCACGCCTTCACCGGAGACTCCTGGACATCCATAGGCAAGTCTCCTGTGGGGTGACTGTTTCTTTCTCCAGGGTCCTGGTGCTGACATCACCAACTGAACTGAACAGTCATTCTGGAAAATAGTTTGGCACCTTCTTAAAAATACATTTTAAATATATATTTAACATATACTGGGCATTGCTCTCAATGAGGAAATTGATTAGTTTAGTTCACTTCAGTCACTCAGTCATGCCTGACTCTTTTATGACCCCATCTGCTGCAACATGCCAGGCTTCCCTGTCCATCACCAACACTGGAGCTTGCTCAGACTCATGTCCATCAAGTCAGTGATGCCACCCAACAATCTCATCCTGTTATCCCCTTCTCCTCTTGTCTTCAATCTTTCCCAGCATCAGGGTCTTTTCCAGTGAGTCAGTTTTTCATACCAGGTGGTCAAAGTAGTGGATCTTCAGTTTAAGCATCAGCCTTTCCAATGAATATTTCAGGACTGATTTCCTTTAGGATTGACATGTTGGATCTCCTTGCAATACAAGGGACTCTCAAGAGTCTTCTCTAACACCCCATTCAAAAACATCAACTCTCCAGTGCTTAGCTTTCTTTTATGGTCCAACTCTCACATCCATACATGACTACCAGAAAAACCATAGCTCTGACTAGATGGAATTTTGTCAGCAAATTAATGTCTCTGCTTTTTAATATACTGTCTAGGTTTGTCATAGATTTTCTTCCAAGGAGCAAGCGTCTTTTAATATCATGGCTGTAGTCACCATATGCAGTGATTTTGGAGCCAAAGAAAATAAAGTCTGTCACTGTTTCCATTGTTTCTCCATCTATTTGGCATGAAGTGATGGGACCGGGTGCCATGATTTTAGTTTTCTGAATGTTGAGTTTTAAGCCAGCTTTTTCACTCTCCTCTTTCACTTCCATCAAGAGGCTGTTTAGTTCTTCTTCACTTTCTGCCATAAGGGTGCTATCATCTGCATATATGAGGTTATTGATATTTCTTCAGGCAACCTTGATTCCAGCTGTACTTCATCCAGCCCAGCATTTTGCATGATGTATTCTGCATATAAGTTAAATGAGCAAGGTGACAATATCCAGCCTTGATGTACTCCTTTCCCAATTTGGAAAGGAATTCATTGTTCCATGTCCAGTTCTAACTGTTGCTTCTTGACCTGTATACAGATTTCTCGGGAGGCAGGTAAGGTGCTCTGGTATTTCCATCTCTTTAAAAATTTTCCACAGTTCGTTGTGATTCATACAGTTAAAGGCTTTGGCATAGTCAATAAAGTAGATGTTTTTCTGGAGCTTTCTTGCTTTTTCTATGATTCAATGGATGTTGGCACTTTGATATCTTGTTACTCTTCCTTTTCTAAATACAGCTTGAACATCTGGAAGTTCATGGTTCACGTATTGTTGAAGCCTGGCTTGGAGAATTTTGAGCATTAGTTTACTAGCGTGTGAGAAGCGTGCAATCGTCCAGTAGTTTGAATATTCTTTGGCATTGAATCTGTTTGTCACTTCTACTGTCTAATCATAAGGGATTTGATTTAGGTCATACCTGAATACTCTCCAACTGTTTGAGACCCCATGGATGGTCGTCTGCCAGGATCCTCTGTCCATGGTATTCTCCAGGCAAGAATACTGCAGTGGGTTGCCATTCCCCTCTCCAGGGCATTTTCCTGACCCAGGAATTTAACTCAGGCCTCCTCTTTTGTAGGCAGATTCAGTGATTTTCCCTACTTTCTTCAATTTAAGTCTGAATTTTGCAATAAGGAGCTCATGATCTGAACCACAGTCAGCTCCTGGTCTTGTTTTTGCTGTCTGTATAGAGCTTCTCCATCTTTGACTGCAAATAATATAATCAATCTGATTCAATATTGAGCCTCTGATGATGTCCATGTATACAGACATCCCTTGTGTTGTTGGAAGAGGGTGTTTGCTATGACCAGTGTGTTCTCCTGGCAAAACTCTGTTAGCCTCTGCCCTGGTTCATTTTGTACTCCAAGGCCTATTACTATTCTGTTTTACATCTCTTTAATTTTGTCATTTTGAAAGTGTTATATAAATGGAATAATATAGTATGTAACCCATAGCCTTTTGGGGGAAGGCAATGGCACCCCACCCCAGTACTCTTGCCTGGAAAATCCCATGGACCGAGGACCCTGGTGGGCTGCAATCCATGGGGTCGCTAAGAGTCGGACACGACTGAGAGACTTCATTTTCACTTTTCACTTTTATGCATTGGAGAAGGAAATGGCAACCCACTCCAGTGTTCTTGCCTGGAGAATCCCAGGGACCAGGGAGCCTGGTGGGCTGCCGTCTATGGGGTCGCACAGAGTCGGACACGACTAAAGCGACTTAGCAGCAGCAGCATAGCCTTTTGATACTTATTTTCACTCAGTATAATTCTTTTGCAATACTGCCAAGTGTTGAGTGTATTAAAAGCTCAATTCTTTCCATTGCTGAATAGTATTCCATGGAGTTAATGCCCCATGTCCACGGGCAAAGAAGAAGCCCCAACAAGATGATAGGAGGGGCAAAATCATGTTTAGAATCAAACCCCATACCCACCAGAGATGCTCAGGTGGCTGAAACAAAGCCTTGTGCACACTAGGGCCCAGAGACCCCACAGAGACTGAGCCAGACCTGCCAGAGTGTTTGAGTATCTCCTGCAGAGGCATGGGTCAGCAGTGGCCAGCTATGGGGACATGGGCTCTGGCTGCAGTAGACCTGGGTCATGCAGGGTGTGGCATAAGCCCTCTTGGAGGAGATCACTATTCATACCACTTTAGAGCCGCCAAGCAGATGACCCACAAACCACACAGAACAATTATACCAAAGAAAGTCTTGCACTGTTACAAAAGTTCTAGGACGCACAATATATTTCTCAACCTGGGGATCTGGCAAAAGGACTGAGAACTCCGAGAGAATTCTCTTTGGAGGCCAGTGAGATTTGATTACAGAACTTTCACAAGACTGGGGAAACAGATTTGGAGTACATGCTTGTTTGTACAAAGTACAAAACTTTGTGCACACCAGGAGCCAAGACATAGGAGTAGTGTCCCTACAAGAGACCGAACCAGACATTTTTTGAGTGTCCAGGAGTCTCTGGTGGAGGCATGGGTCAACAGTGGCCTGCTGCAGAGTCCAGGTCTGAATACAACAGTGTGTGCACAAGTCCTTTTGAAAGTCAGCATTACCACAATTACCCCTACCACAGTTTGCCTAGGCCAAACAACAGGGAGAGAACACAGCCCTGCCCATCAACAGAGAGTTGGATTAAAGATTTATGGAGCATGGCTCCGCCCATCAGAATAAGACCTAGTTTCTCCCACAGTCAGTCTCTCCCATCAGGAAGCTTCCAAAAGCCTCTTATCCTTATCCATCAGAGGGCAGACAGAATGAAAATCACAATCACAGAGAACTGATCACATGGATCACAGCCTTGTCTAACCAGTTGTGTCCGACTCTTTGCGACCCCATGGACTGTAGCCCACCAGGCTTCTCTGTCCTTGCAGTTTCCCAGGCAAGAATACTGGAGTGGGTTACATTTTCCTTCTCCAAGGGATCTTCCTGACCCAGGGATAGAACCCAGGTCTTCTGCATTGGAGGCAGATGCTTTAACCTCTGAGTCACCAGGGAAGCCCTCAGTGAAACTATGAGCCATGCCATATAGGGCCACCCAAGATGGACAGGTCATGGTGGAGGGTTCTGACAAAATGTAGTCCACTGGAGAAAGGAGTGGCAAACCACTTCAGTATTCTTGCACTGAGAACCCCATGAACACTATGAGAAAACTTATATCAGCACAGAAATTATATGTATACCTATGGCTGATTCTTACTGAGGTTCAACAACAACAAAAAAAAACACCAAAAAAACAGAAAAATTCTGTAAAGCAATTATTCTTCATTACAAACCAACAATAACAACAACTTAATGTATGTAAATAGTCACAGACCAAACTATGGTAGGGATAATTGTGGTAATGGTAACCTCCTTCAAAAGGACTTGTGCATGCATTGTTGTATTCAGGGCCTCTGATCCCGCAGCAGGCCGCTGTTGACTCATGCCTCCGCCAGACTCCAGGACACACACAGGTAAGTACAGCTCAGTCTCTTTGTGGGGACACTGCTCCTATTTCCTGGCTTCTGATGCTCAAAAGGTTTTACTTGTGCCCTGTAAGAGTCTGTTGGAGGAAGTCCTGTGGAAGTTCCATAATCAAATTACAGAATTGGGCAGTAAATAGTCCAAACCTGAAAGCAACCCAAATGTCCCTCAATGTATAAAGCAAATGATAGAGCATTCATACCATGGAATATTATTTAGCAGTGGAAAGAAATGAGCTTTAGATACACTCAACACTTGGCTAGATCACAATAGAATTAATACTGAGTGAAAATTAGCCAGTATCAAAAAGCTATGGGTTACATACTATATGATTCCATTTATATAACACTTTCAAAATGACAAAATTAAGAGATGGAAAACAGAATAGTAACTGTCAGGAATTAGTTATGGGGAAAGGGATCTTTGTAGAGGTGGAACAATTGTGTATCTTTTTTTTTTTTTTTTTTCAGTTGGATTCATGACTTGCAGCACCTGTCCCTATCAGGGATTGAACATGTGCCCTGGAAGTGAAAGCTCTGAGTCCTAACCACTGGAACACCAGGGAATTTCCAACTATTCTGTCTCTTGATTGTAGTGACAGTTGCACAAATCAGCACATGTGATAAAACTGTATAGAACCACACAGACAAACATGCATGCACATCCACTCATTCATATACACACACAAGTGCATGTGAAACTGGAAAAATTGAAAAAAAATCTCTAAAACATACCAAGGTCAGTTTTCAGGTTTTAACATTGTACTATACTTCTGTAAAATGTTATCATTGGGGAAAACTGGGGAAAGGCTGCACAGAACCTTTGTGTACTATGTATGATGTTTCTTGTGAATCTGTAATTATTTCAAAATAAAAACGTAAAAGAAAAAAACAAATCAACAGGGCCCATTGGTCATCTGTTACTTAATTTCCCCAAACATTACTTCCTTTGAATACACAACATTGGCATATGGCCATCTGGTCCAGACAGCCAGGAAAGAAGCTGACTTCAGTCTCTCCCCTCCCGTGTCCAGTTAGGTACCACTTCCTAGCTCAGTCAGCTCTGATAAAAATCTCAGGAGCAGATTTCCCCTCTCTTATCACTGCCACTCCAGAGCCATATGACCACATCCATCTCTGTCAGTCTCAGCCTCACCCAAATCCAATTTCAACCCTCCTGTGGGTCAACTTCACCAACACAGAATTCCTCACCCCAAATACTGTAATGTTTTCCACATCTGTGCCTTTCAGCAAACTTTCTCCCACCTGCTGGGAAAGTCCTCCTTGGGTGACAAGGAGGTAAGGGGTGTATGATGCATCCCTTAAGAAGAATGTTAAAAGCATCAAATGCTATTACTGTTCATGAATAATTACCTGTCAGGACTTTTCTTTGGTAGTAGCTAAAGCCCTTAGCAGGTACCTGCAACCATCAATACTTGATACCACTGAAATAACTCTGCCTTATTCACAAGAAAAACCAGATGGTCTTCCACATAAACTATTACTTTCCTATGTCATCAGCAGAATGGTGGTGGTGGTGGTGTAGCCACGAAGTCATGTCTGACTCTTGCAACCCCATGAACTATAGCCCGCCACGTTCCTCTTTTCATAGAATTTCTCAGGCAAGAATACTGGAGTGGGTTGCCATTTTCTTTTCAAGGGGATATTCCTAATCCAAGATTTAACCCGAGTCTCCTGTATTGCAGGTAGATTCCTTACAAACTGAGCCACCAGGAAAGGTTTCAGATCAGATCAGTCGCTCAGTCGTGTCCAACTCCTTGCGACCCCATGAACTGCAGCACGCCAGGCCTCCCTATCCATCACCTGCTCTTGGAGGTCACCCAGACTCACATTCATCGAGTCAGTGATGCCATCCAGCCATCTCATCCTCTGTCGTCCCCTTCTCCTCCTGCCCTCAATCCCTCCCAGCATCAGAGTCTTCTCCAATGAGTCAACTCTTCGCATGAGGTGGCCAAAATACTGGAGTTTCAGCTTTAGCATCATTCCTTCCAAAGAAATCCCAGGGCTGATCTCCTTCAGAATGGACTGGTTGGATCTCCTTGCAGTCCAAGGGACTCTCAAGAGTCTTCTCCAACACCACAGTTCAAAAGCATCAATTCTTCGGTGCTCAGCCTTCTTCACAGGAAAGATTTAAAGGGATTTAAAGAAGGTATAGTGAACATTCGTGGCACAAGGCTGGAAGCATCCATCTTACCTGCTAGCACCATTCCTCTAATGTCTGCCTGCAACCATAGACAATTACTGGGAAAGGTTCAGTACATGTATGCCAGGAGAGACTGTCTGCCCAGCAGAGCTGAATATTGTTATTAAATGAGGGAAGGACAAAAAGTACTTCATGGAGTCTACCATTTGTTAATGCTCCCAGAGAATCTAGGGGTAGATCACAGTACAGAATTTATATAAAAACAGTCACTGGTAGAAACAGACAGTATTCTAAACAAGTCGATACTACACATGAGGCTGTGCAATTTGTGTTCCTCCAAGGTGATACTTCCAGATGGACAGAAAGAAACTGCAAGAAAAGCAGAAGCAAACAAGTGCTCCCATCATCAAATACAGTTTAGGTTTAAAACTAAAACATGAGAAAAAAGAACAGTAGGGATCAAAGCCAGTGTGAAACCAACATAAAAATCATTCCAAATTTTTCAAAAATTTATTAAGGATTCATTCTCAATGGACTTTTAAAAATTTATGATTATAATGCTCATTTTTTTTTTTAACACAAGAGTAGTAAATGCCAAATATAGGAATTATCCTTTGGAAAAAAGAAGAGGAATGGGGTTGGAGAGAATTACACAAAGGGTTTCATTTTTTTTTTTTTTTTTTTGCAGGGGAAAGTGGACAAAGGAGAGGATCAATGAGGGTGGGAGGGAAATGGGAAGGAAGGAAGAAGGGGAGTGATGGTAGGGAGGAGCATATGTAATTTCTTAACTGATGGCTTTCTGTTTTTAATCACAAAGAACATTTAAAAAATCATATTAAATTCATCTTATATTAGGAGGTTTGATCTGGAAATGAAAAGTTCAGGAAACTAAAAGTCCAGTTTGGGTGTCCTCATCTTAGGCACATCTTGGTATTTTGTATTGATAGGTCTATCTTTACAACAGTATATTATTTAGGACAGGATCACATTTGTCACTTCTTCCTCCCTAATACCCAAAGTGGTACCAGATCCATAAAATAGCCAATGAACATTTACAGAATGAACAAATAAGTCTATTAAAAAAAATTTTTTTTAAACTCTCCTGAGTAAACTGAATATTTTGAGGCTCATAAGTGAATATGTTTTCCTCTTTGTCTATTACAGCCAGATTGTATGAGTGGGGTATTAAAGTCTCCCACTCTTATTGTGTTGTTGTATATTTCTTCTATCATACAAATTAGTGTTTGTCTTAGATATATCAATGCTCCAATGTTTGGTGCATATATATTCATAATTATTATAACTTATTTTTGGATTGTTCCTTTAAGTCGTTATGTGTAACCTTCATTGTCTCCTTTTCAGGACCTTTATTTTAAAGTCAATTCAATCTGATATGAGTATTGCTACTCCTGTTTTCTTTTGGTCTGTATTTGCATAGAAAATGTTTTCCAGCCCTTCATTTCATCCCCTATTTTAAGGTGGTTCTCTTGTAGACAACATATATAGGGGTCTAGTTTTTGTATCCATTCAACCCATTTTAATCTTTTGGTTATCTCTTGTAGACAAGGTATGTAGGGGTCTTGTTTTTGTATCGATTTGGCCAGTCTTTGTCTGTTGATTAGGACATTCCCCATTAACATTAAGTAATTATGATAAGTAAGATTTACTTTATTGTTTTGGGTTCGAATTTATACACCATTTTAGTGATTCCTATCTAGAGAATGTCCTTTAGTTTTTGTTGGACAAATGGTTTTGTGGTGCAAAATTCTCTCAACTTTTGCTTATCTATGAAGCTTTTGATTTCTTCTTCATATTTGAATGAGATCCTTGCTGGATACGATAATCTGGGCTGTAAGTTATTTTCTTTCATCACTTTAATTAGGTCTTGCCATTCCCTCCTGGCTTGGGGAGTTTCTATTGA
The DNA here is from genome assembly GCA_935064755.1 of Tragelaphus eurycerus. NCBI lineage: Eukaryota > Metazoa > Chordata > Mammalia > Artiodactyla > Bovidae > Tragelaphus > Tragelaphus eurycerus. Next base: position 87,442 of record CAKXYN010000041.1, on the reverse strand, counting down.
AAGATCAGCTGTTATCCTTATGGGAATTCCCTTGTGAGTTATTTTGTGATTTTCCCTTGCTGCTTTTAATATTTATTCTTTATATTTAATCTTTGTTAATTTGATTAATATGTGTCTTGGGGTGTTTCACCTTGGGTTTATCCTGTTAGGGACTCTCTGGATTTCTTGAACATGAGTGGTTATTTCCTTCTCCATTTTAGGGAAGTTTTCAACTATTATCTCCTCAACTATTTTCTCATGGTCTTTCTTTTTATCTTCTTCTTCTGGAACTCCTATGATTCGAATGTTGTAGCATTTAATGTTATCCTGGAGGTCTCTGAGATTGTCCTCACTTCTTTTGATTCGTTTTTCTTTTTTCTTCTCTGAATCATTTATTTCTAGGATTCTATCTTCTAATCCACTAATCCTATCTTCTGCTTCTATTATTCTACTATTTGTTGCCTCCAGAGTGTTTTGGATCTCATTTATTGCATTATTCATTATGTGTTGACTCTTTTTTATTTCTTCTAGGTCCTTGTTAAACCTTTCTTGCATCTTCTCAATCCTTGTCTCCAGACTATTTAACTGTGATTCCATTTTGATTTCAAGATTTTGGATTAATTTCACTATCATTATTTGGAATTCTTTATCAGGTAGATTCCCTAACTCTTCCTCTTTGGTTTGGTTTGGTGGGCATTTATCCTGTTCCTTTAGCTGCCGGGTATTTCTCTGTCTCCTCATCTTGTTAAAATTGCCAGGTTTAGAGCATCCTTACGATATTCTAGTAGTTTGTTGAATTCTCTTTATTGAGGCAGTTTACTGGTCTTTTCAATATCTGATCTCTGCCCTGTTACAGAGGGGGCGGAGATGAACACCCAAATCTGAGCTGGCCAGGTTCAGGCACTCAGATAGTACTCAGAAGCACAGACTCGGTTGAGTCTGTGTTTTGTGCCCTTCCCAGGTCCGAGTAGCGCAGGTGATGAAGTGTTTAGGGAGCGCAGCTGCTGCAACTTATCCCCTCCCCACCGCTCAGTTTTCTGGGTATACAACCGGTGCACCTTCTCAGGCGGATGTTGACCATTCAGAGCCCCAAGAAGTGTTAGTTAACACAGAAACCTGCTTACAGTTTGGTAGATAATGTCTCTCTAGGGTTGTGATTGCCCACTTCCGGCTCTGGCTGCCTGTCACCTGAGTGGGATGGTCTGCAGCCAGCTATATCTGTGCAGTTCTTTTTTCCGTACATAGTCCTGGTGATATCTTAGGTTAGGGCTGGCTTTTGACATAGTAGATATCCGACAGTCTGGTTATTTTGCTCAGGTAGCGCTCAGGATAGCCAGGCCAAATCCTTACTCAAAGTGATGCAGGCCTCGCCGCTCCTCCTAGCCCAGCCCCCACTTGCTAATACCAAATGCTGGTGTCCGCACTGCTTCTCCACAAAGGGAGTTACCACAGGGCTCATAATCTCCTTTCAAAGACAATGAATTGTCTTTCTAAGTGCCTAATATCCTCTGCCGGCATTCAGAAGTTGTTTTGTAGAATTTACTCAGTGTTCAAATGTTCTTTTAATGAATTTGTGGAGGAGAAAGTATTCTCCCCATCCTACTAGTCCGCCATCTTAGCTCCTACCCCCCCATAATGCTCATTTTATTTATTCTATATTTTGAGAAAAGTAATTATAAATTTCCCAAATCTTCCTTTATTCTAATTGAAATATAGTTGACTTATAATATTGTGTTAGTTTCAGGTGTACAGCAAAGTGATTTAGTTACACACATGTATATATACCTATTCTTTTTCAGATTCTTTTCCCATATAGGTTATTACAGAATATTGAGTATAGTTCCCTGTGCTATACATGAGTTCCTTGAAGATAATCTATTTTATATATAGTAGTGAAAAGAAACAGGTCGCTCAGTTGTGTCTAGCTCTTTGCGAGCCCATGGACTGTAACCTACCAGGTTCCTCTGTCCATGGGATTTTCTCATATATAGTACTGTGTAAATGTTAATCCCAACCTCCTAATTTGCCTCTCTCCCTTTCCCCTTTGATAACCATAAGTTTGTTTTCTAGGTCTGTAAGTCTATTTGTTTTGTAAATAAGTTAATTTGTATCACTTTTTAGATTCCACATATAAGTGAAGAATTTGAGGACAGCAGTATTAGCAGATCTTTTTTCTTCTCCCTTTTGAGAAACCTTAGGTATTTTGTTCCAGGTGAGTACATATTAAAAGACAGTCCTGTGATTTATAAACAGGTCTGTGGTTGGAGCAGCATTTCTCCGGAAGTGTGAACACTGGAAAGACACAACACAGAAACCCTCCCTCCACTCCAGCCTTTCAAGAAATGTCTATGCTCCCAGCTCTAGATGGGTGCCACACATCCCCTCCACAAACCGACTGCCTTCACCATCTACTCCTTGCTTTAAGGGGATGGGACTTAAAGTGCACTGTGATATATTTTGTGTTAAATTATTATCTCATTGAATGTTATGTCATTGGAATACTTTCATGATTATTAAAATTTATGCATATTTTACCCCCCACCCCCTCCAAAGTATATCCTCTTTGCTGGAGATGGAGGGCAGAAACAGGCATCCAGCATATTTCCTAGAAGCATTCTATAGACAAAGCATAAATTTAAAAGAAAACATGTAAGCATAAATTATTTTTCAAAGCATTAATATTGTTGTTGTTCAGTCGCCAAGTCATGTCCAAATCTTTGGGAGACCATGGACTGCAGCACGTCAGGCTTCCTTTTTCTTCACTATCTCTGAGTTTGCTCAAACTCACATCCATTGAGCTGGTGATGCCACCTGACCATCTCATCCTCTGCCACTCCCTTCTCCTCCTGCCCTCAATTTCTTCCAGCATCAGGGTCTTTTCCAATGAGTCGAGTGTTCACAATCAGTGGTCAAAGTGTTGGAGCTTCAGCAACAGTCCTTCCAATGAATATTTAGGTTTGACTTCCTTTAGGATCGACTAGTTTGATCTCCTTGCTCTCCAAGGGACTCTCAAGAGTCTTCTCCAGCACCATAATTCAAAAGCATCAATTCTTCATTGCTCAGCCTTCTTTATGGCCCTACTCTCATATCTGTACATGACTACTGGAAAAACCATAGCTTTGACTAGACGGACCATTGTCGGCAAGTCGTGTCTCTGCTTTTTAATATGCTGTCTAGGATTATCATAGTATATACTTACTATTTCCATATATATTATTTTAAACATTTAGTTAAATATCCAATACTATATTTTAACATGCACAATATACACAGCTTTCCAGAAAATGGAATTGCCAGTCACATTTAAGGAAAATCTTACTTCAGCTTTACCAAGTGTTCACCATTTTGGAAAATCCTATTAGTGATGATAAAGGTAATTTTTGTTGCTGTATTAAAAGGGGTTATAAGTAAAAGGACAAATATTGATTACCTTCATCATACTTTCTGGTTCAATAATTTACATGCATTGATGAAATTAAATGCACCAGGTTACTGAATTGTTTCTACATTAGAGTATAGACATCAGAGCTTTTAAGTTATAAATGTAGGTTTTTATCTATTAATTTCCTCTCAGAATGGTAAAGGAAATGTGGACAAAGAACGTTGATGCCATTTCAGTAAACCAAGGATGTTGTTGCCTTCAGCCACTACAGTCGCCTCCTCTGTGAGTCCTGAGAGGATATGGGAGGGAGTAAAACAGGACACTGGCCCTAAGTAGTTAATGTGCACATCAAAGGGATGTTTCAGTGAACCCTGACTCTTTCATCTTCCTATACACAGAAAAGCACTGAGATCAATTTGAGATATCTGTTTTAGTGATTAGCACTCATCTTTTGATGTTCATCTACATGTTTTTTACTTTTGTATATACTTACTTCTTTGGGACAGTCACTCAGAGCTCTCCGAGAGGCTGTATCCCAGGCTTATGTCCTCAGAAGTTCTGCCAAGTAAAACATAGTTCTCAACTTACAGGCTATACATATTTTTCAGTAGGCAATAACATATGTGTTAGGAAAAGGAGGCACTGAATGGATAGGATTGAGAATTAGCAGTCTTGTTTAAGGATTATCCATCTGGGATGACTGATCCTTCTACAGGAAACTCACTCAATAAAGAAACCCCAAAAGGAAAGGAAAGTGGTAACACTGGAGCTTCAAAAGCAAATGTTGCAACATGGAATGATGCAGTCAATGTCCAGGGATTAATTCCTGAGGGTGCTTGGTCATTTGAAATGATAGAGGGCAGGAGGGGAAAAGGAGAAGGTCTGAGCAGAAGGAAGCTCCATAGAGCCATGAGTACAGTCTCTATTCAGGGCCCTTCGGGATGAACAAGGAAGCCAGTGATTGTGATGCACTGGAGAAACACAGGAGGTCAACCCAGGTAGCTCTCAGCTGTGCTTTATGCGGGAAATGTAGTGCCAGAGACCTTACTTCCTGTCACAATTATGAGAAAGTGAGAGTCTTTATTTCATATGTCAAAGTAAAAACTGATCCCTCAGATTACCTTTGTGGAACATCTGATCACAGTTCCTCTTTCTCCTTAAAATAAATGTCATCACTTCAGTAACCATCAAAAGCTTGATGTTTTTAAAAACATTCTATTTAAGAGAACGTGTCAAAGCTAGTGTTATGTTTACTATAAGTAAATGCATTTATCTGGTAAATATTTCTTTGGGATGCTTAGTGGATTCCCCAGAGAAGGCAATGGCACCCCACTCCAGTACTCTTGCTTGGAAAATCCCATGGACGGAGGAGCCTGGTAGGCTGCAGTCCATGGGGTTGTGAGGAGTCGGAGGCGACTGAGCGACTTCACTTTAACTTTTCATTTTCATGCATTGGAGAAGGAAATGGCAACCCACTCCAGTGTTCTTGCCTGGAGAATCCCAGGGATGGAGGAGCCTGGTGGGCTGCTGTCTATGGGGTCGCACAGAGTCAGTCAGACATGACTGAAGCTACTTAGCAGCAGTAGCAGCAGCAGCAGTGGATTCCCAGTGGGAATATGCTACTAAGGAAAAGAAGCAGATATGGAACTTACATGATCTTGGTGGAGATGACAGTAAATGCTGGGGCTGTGTGTAGAACCTCCAGGCTAAGTGCTCTAAGAGTGAGGTTGCTTTGAGTTTATAATAGGAGGGTCTTTGACCTGGAAGAATGAAAGAGGAGGAAGGAGGGGATGATAAATGCTTCCGAGGAGGATATGGTGAGCAGAAGCTTCCATCTGAGAACAGCTTGTCAATGGAGTTCTAGGGGTGGACAAGCAGGTTCTGAGAAGCAGACACCAAGTGGATGGAGGGCAGACAGATGGGAGAGCTGTTCTCCAACGTGCCTACTTGGATTTCACCAGTCAAATTAGAATCTCAAGTTAAAATGAGGTTAAAAAAAAAAAAAAAAAAAAGTATGTGAACATTCCCATGTCATTCATTTCCAGTGAAGCTGAGTTATCATTCTAACTTTGATTTTCTAGGAATTCTCTAGAAGCCATTTATCTAAAAGGAGCACAGTTATCAAAACCTCAGTTGCCACATTCATTGCATGGCAAGTGATGTCATGTCTCAGACGGAGTAGAAAGAAACATAATGTCTGGATTTTACTAAGTCCACAGCATCGATATGTTAAGTGATCCAAGATCAACAAGCTTTCTTTTTTAATTCCGACATTCACGTTAATCATGTTCATACTTGAAAATGAGGAACACAGATTCTAAGAATCAACCCAAAAAGAAAAGAAATGCAAGGGTACAGTTTCAAACAGCTCTGTGGGGAACTTAATTTCCTTGGGCTCCAATATCACTGCAGGTGGTGACAGCAGTCATGAAATTAAAAAACATTTGCTCCTTGGAAGGAAGGCTATGATGGACCTAGATGGTGTATAGGAAGTAGAGACTACTATGTCAACAAAGATCTGTCTAGTCAAAGGTATGGCTTGAGAGTTGGATGTGAGAGTTGGACCATAAAGAAGGCTAAGCACTGAAGAATTGCTTTTGAACTGTGATGTTAGAGAAGACTCTTGAGAGTCCCTTGGACTGCAAGGAGATCAAACCAGTCAATCTTAAAGGAAATCAATCCTGAATATTCATTGTAAAGACTGATGCTGAAGCTCCAATACTTTGGCCACTTGATGCGAAGAGTTAACTCCTTAGATAAGACCCTGATGCTGGGAAAGATTGAAGGCAGAAGTAGAAGGGGATGACAGAGGTTGGATGACATCACCAACTCAATGGACATGAATTTGAGCAAGCTGAAAGTGGAGAGTGAAAAGGTTGGCTTAAAGCTCAACATTCAGAAAACAAAGATCATGGCATCTGGTCCCATCACTACATGGGAAATAGATGGAGAAACAGTGGAAACAGTGTCAGACTTTATTTTTCTGGGCTCCAAAATCACTGCAGATGGTGACTGCAGCCATGAAATTAAAAGACACTTACTCCTTGGAAGGAAGGTTATGGCCAACCTAGATAGCATATTCAAAAGCAGAGACATCACTTTGCCAACAAAGGTTCGCCTAGTCAAGGCTATGGTCTTTCCTGTGGTCATGTATGGATGTGAGAGCTGGACTGTGAAGAAGGCTGAGCGCCGAAGAATTGATGCTTTTGAACTGTGGTGTTGGAGAAGACTCTTGAGAGTCCCTTGGACTGCAAGGAGATCCAACCGGTCCATTCTGAAGGAGATCAGACCTGGGATTTCTTTGGAAGGAATGATGCTCAAGCTGAAACTCCAGTATTTTGGCCACCTCATGCGAAGAGTTGACTCATTGGAGAAGACTCTGATGCTGGGAGGGATTGAGGGCAGGAGGAGAAGGGGACGACAGAGGATGAAATGGCTGGATGGCATCACTGACTCGATGAATGTAAGTCTGGGTGACCTCCGAGAGCTGGTGATGGATAGGGAGGCCTGGCGTGCTGCAGTTCATGGGGTCGCAAAGAGTCGGACACGACTGAGCGACTGATCTGATCTGATCTGATCTGGGAGATTGTGAAGGATAGGGAAGCCTGGTGTGCTGCAGTTCATGGGGTCACAAAGAGTTGGATAGGACTGAACGATTTAATAACAACTATGGAGAACATCAGTAATCCTATTACACTTATTTGAAGAAACTAGTGATTAAATGTTTCATAAAACACAAATCCAGTAAAGACCTCTAGAAAGTGATGGGAACAGATGGTCAATCTAGTTCATTTTTACTAAGGTACTCAGTGCACACTGAGAGCTCCCGGCCTACCCGCGAGTGCCGCACTGAGAGCTCCCGGCCTACCCGCGAGTGCCGCACTGAGAGCTTCCGGCCTACCCGTGAGCACCACACTGAGAGCTCCCGGGCTACCCGCGAGCACCGCACTGGGAGCCCCTTGCCGGCCGCGCAGCGCACTGAGAGCATGCCAGAGAGGAGCTACCCATCGACCGAGGAAGGACGGCGGTGAGGACTGGCGCACTAAGCACGGCCCAGAGGAGCTACCCAATGACCGAGGTCAGGAGGGGAGGCGGTGAGGAGAGACCCCTCATCCAAGGTAAGGTGCAATGGCTGTGCTTTGCTGGAGCAGCCAGGAAGAGATACCCTACGCCCAAGGTAAGAGAAACCCAAGTAACACGGTAGGTATTGCAAGAGGGCATCAGAGGGCAAATACACTGAAACCATACTCACAGAAAACTAGTCAATCTAATCACACCAGGACCACAGCCTTGTCTAACTCAATGAAATTAAGCCATGCCCATGGGGCAATCCAGGATGGGCGGGTCATGGTGGAGAGATATGACAGGGTGTGGTCCGCTGGAGAAGGGAATGGCAAACCACTTCAGTATTCTTGCCTTGAGAACCCCATGAACAGTATGAAAAGGCAAAATGATAGGATACTGAAAGAGAAACTCCCCAGGTCAGTAAGGGCCCAATATGCTACTGGAGATCAGTGGAGAAATAACTCCAGAAAGAATGAAGGGATGGAATCAAAGCAGAAAGAATACCCAGCTGTAGATGTGTCTGGTGATAGAAGTAAAGTCCAATGCTGTAAAAAACAATATTGCATAGGAACCTGGAATGCCAGGTCCATGAATCAAGGTAAATTGGAAGTGGTCAAACAAGAGATGGCAAGAGTGAATGTTGACATTCTAGGAATTAGCGAACTAAAATGGACTGGAATGGGTGAATTTAACTCAGAGGACCATTATATCTACTACTGTGGGCAGGAATCCCTCAGAAGAAACGGTGTGGCCATCATGGTCAACAAAAGAGTCCGAAATGCAGTACTTGGATGCAATCTCAAAAACGACAGAATGATCTCTGTTCGTTTCCAAGGGAAACCATTCAATGTCACAGTAATCCAAGTCTATGCCCCAACCAGTACTGCTGAAGAAACTGAAGTTGAATGGTTCTATGAAGACCTACAAGATCTTTTAGAACTAACACCCAAAAAAGATGTCCTTTTCATTATAGGGGACTGGAATGCAAAAGTAGGAAGTCAAGAAACACCTGGAGTAACAGGCAAATTTGGCCTTGGAATACGGAATGAGGCAGGGCAAAGACTAACAGAGTTTTGCCAAGAAAATGCACTGGTCATAGCAAATACCCTCTTCCAACAACACAAGAGAAGACTCTATACATGGACATCACCAGATGGTCAACACCGAAATCAGATTGATTATATTCTCTGCAGCCAAAGATGGAGAAGCTCTATCCAATCAGCAAAAACAAGACCAGGAGCTGACTGTGGCTCAGACCATGAACTCCTTATTGCCAAATTCAGACTGAAATTGAAGAAAGTAGGGAAAACCACTAGACCATTCAGGTATGACCTAAATCAAATCCCTTATGATTATACAGTGGAAGTGAGAAATAGATTGAAGGGACTAGATCTGATAGATAGAGTGCCTGATGAACTATGGAATGAGGTTCGTGACATTGTACAGGAGACAGGGATCAAGACCATCCCCATGGAAAAGAAATGCAAAAAAGCAAAATGGCTGTCTGGGGCGGCCTTACAAATAGCTGTGAAAAGAAGAGAAGCGAAAAGCAAAGGAGAAAAGGAAAGATATAAACATCTGAATGCAGAGTTCCAAAGAACAGCAAGAAGAGATAAGAAAGCCTTCTTCAGTGATCAATGCAAAGAAATAGAGGAAAACAACAGAATGGGAAAGACTAAGGATCTATTCAAGAAAATCAGAGATACCAAAGGAACATTTCATGCAAAGATGGGCTCGATAAAGGACAGAGATGATGTGGACCTAACGGAAGCAGAAGATATTAAGAAGAGGTGGCAAGAATACACAGAGGAACTGTACAAAAAAGAGCTTCAAGACCTAGATAATTATGATGGTGTGATCACTGACCTAGAGCCAGACATCCTGGAATGTGAAGTCAAGTGGGCCTTAGAAAGCATCACTATGAACAAAGCTAGTGGAGGTGATGGAATTCCAGTGGAGCTATTCCAAATCCTGAAAGATGATGCTGTGAAAGTGCTACACTCAATATGCCAGCAAATTTGGAAAACTCAGAAGTGGCCACAAGATTGGAAAAGGTCAGTTTTCATCCCAATCCCAAAGAAAGGCAATGCCAAGGAGTGCTCAAACTACCGCACAATTGCACTCATCTCACACGCTAGTAAAGTAATGCTCAAAATTCTCCAAGCCAGGCTTCAGCAATATGTGAACCGTGAACTTCCTGATGTTCAAGCTGGATTTAGAAAAGGCAGAGGAACCAGAGATCAAATTGCCAACATCCGCTGGATCATCAAAAAAGCAAGAGAGTTCGAGAAAAACATCTATTTCTGCTTTATTGACTATGCCAAAGCCTTTGACTGTGTAGATCACAATAAACTGTGGAAAATTCTGAGAGAGATGGGAATACAAGACCACCTGATCTGCCTCTTAAGAAATCTGTATGCAGGTCAGGAAGCAACAGTTAGAACTGGACATGGAACAACAGACTGGTTCCAAATAGGAAAAGGAGTACGTCAAGGCTGCATATTGTCACCCTGTTTATTTAACTTATATGCAGAGTACATCATGAGAAATGCTGGACTGGAAGAAACACAAGCTGGAATCAAGATTGCTGGGAGAAATATCAATAACCTCAGATATGCAGATGACACCACCCTTATGGCAGAAAATGAAGAGGAACTCAAAAGCCTCTTTATGAAAGTGAAAGTGGAGAGTGAAAAGGTTGGCTTAAAGCTCAACATTCAGAAAACGTAGATCATGGCATCTGGTCCCATCACTACATGGGAAATAGATGGAGTAACAGTGGAAACAGTGTCAGACTTTATTTTTCTGGGCTCCAAAGTCACTGCAGATGGTGACTGCAGCCATGAAATTAAAAGACACTTGTTCCTTGGATGGAAGGTTATGACCAACCTAGATAGCATATTCAAAAGCAGAGACATCACTTTGCCAGCAAAGGTTCGCCTAGTCAAGGCTATGGTCTTTCCTGTGGTCATGTATGGATGTGAGAGCTGGACTGTGAAGAAGGCTGAGCGCTGAAGAATTGATGCTTTTGAACTGTGGTGTTGGAGAAGACTCTTGAGAGTCCCTTGGACTGCAAGGAGATCCAACCGGTCCATTCTGAAGGAGATCAGACCTGGGATTTCTTTGGAAGGAATGATGCTCAAGCTGAAACTGCAGTATTTTGGCCACCTCATGCGAAGAGCTGACTCATTGGAGAAGACTCTGATGCTGGGAGGGATTGAGGGCAGGAGGAGAAGGGGACAACAGTGGATGAGATGGCTGGATGGCATCACTGACTCGATGAATGTGTGTCTGAGTGACCTCCGAGAGCTGGTGATGGATAGGGAGGCCTGGCGTGCTGCAGTTCATGGGGTTGCAAAGAGTCGGACACGACTGAGCGACTGATCTGATCTGACAGTGCACACCTTTGAGGATGCTCTGTCCTCTGCTGTGTCCTGGATCCTTCTCCATACTGAGGTTTACAATCTGTCAACCAGGACACTAAGTAAAGATCACTCCAACTATGAAGCCTGCCTGTGAAATTCAATCTTGAAAAGTGTAAATTTAAATCTCTAATTCTTTCTACTTTGCCTGCTTTTTCCCCTCCTTCTAATTGGATTAGTTGTTTAATTACAAAGCAATGTGGATTTTTTCCTTTTCTTTTTAGTATCTTTTCTTGGACTTAAATTCTAATAGGATTTACTTCCAAGGTTTTCTTTTGTCTTCCTATTTAAGATTATTTCTGTTTCTTGAATCTGAAATAAAGAAAACTGCACTATTCTCTGAAAAAAAAAGTACAAGGACATTTTTACAGGCACATTTCTGACTTTATGTTAAGTATTTGATTTACTAAAAAAAAAAAAAAGGATTCTACCTCAAGTTCTCTTCCATCCTCCCAACCTCTGTACACCACATCTCACTGGGCCATAAGAAGAGTATGTACTAAGAATTAGAATCAGTAGATACATTGAACCATCCATAAATACTGCATAGTTTATGAAAAGATATTACTCTCAGAACTCAATGGCAGTCAATAACCCAAAGTTAACTGTAAAGATTTTTTCTTAAAAAAAAGAAAAAATCAATAGGATATACTGTATTTAGAATCTCTGGATTTGCTAGGTTTTAATTCCTCAGGAAATAGTCATTGGGCCCTCAAGGCTGTGGCTTTTGAAATTATGTCATGTTTTTAGATCTTGAGAGAAAGCTCCCTGCCAAACATATGCCATCAGGGGAAAACAAAGATTACATTATCAACAAGGCTGCATAACAAGAGCATCCGTCTGTTCCACAGAGGTCACACACAGCTGCTTCAAAACATGCCAGTGATCTGGAAGCATCTGGCAAAATGAAAACATGGATTTACAACAAAGGATTCAGGCGGGCTATGGGTGCTACTCTCAATGACAAGAAGTGGAAAGACAAGTAAGTGTTCCTTGTACCCCTGAAACAAATATAACAATGTATGTCAATTATATTTCAATAAAAAATGAAAAGGAAAAAATAAATCACTAATTAAAAGATCATTTATCATATATTTACTATGAAAAATTGAGTTTAAACATTAGTCTATTTTCTACTAGATAAACTTAAATAACACTTCAAAATACGATTATTGCCTAAGGAGAAGAACACGATTATGAAGGAGGAGGTGGATGTGGAATACATCTCTCTACATGGATACAGCAGGAATACACCTTCAGACACAGAATTGTATGCAGAACACCAGCTGAGAGCAGAGAGGAATACATGACCAGTGGTAAAGAATATATCAGATCAGATCAGATCAGTCGCTCAGTCGTGTCCGACTCTCTGCGAATATATAGAACCATGCAAAACTCAAGATCAAGCCTGAGGCTCTGCAATGGGAACACTAAATCTAAGATCCTAGACTACCAGAGAACTAACCCTAGGGAGTATCAAATAGCAAGAACTTCCACAAAGGAAACTACTTGAATATAAGACCAACCAACACCCAGCCATCAGTAGAATGCTGTGCACGATGCCTCATCCAAACAACAAATAAAACAAAAATACAAACCCAATCATCAGCAGAGAAGATAATCACCTCACTCAGCTTTGCCCATCAGAGGAAATAAATAACTCAGCACTAATCTCACCCTATACGAAGCTTACACAAACCCCTGGATCAAACTTAGGAGGGCAGAGACCAAAAGGAAAAAATAATTTAACCTTGAAGTCTTGGAAAAGGAGACCTCAAAAGAAGAAGAAGAAGAAGAAGGAGGAGGAGAAAGAGGAGGAGGAGGAGAAGAAGAAGAGGGAGGAGAAGAAGAAGAAGAAGGAGAAGAAGGAGAAGGAGGAGAAGTAGGAGGAGAAGGAGGAGGAGGAGGAGAAGGAGAAGAAGAAGGAGAAGAAGGAGAAGAAGGAGAAGGAGGAGAAGGAGGAGGAGAAGGAGAAGAGAAATACTGCACAAATGAAGGAACAAACTAGAAACACAAGTGCAAAAAAATGAAGAGGAAATAGGAAAATTACCTGAAAAATAATTCAGAATAATGATAGTAAAGAGGAAATAGGAAAACTACCTGAAAAATAATTCAGAATAATGATAGTAAAGATGATCAAAAACCTTGAAAACAAAATGGAGAAAATACAAGACTCATTTAACAGAGACCTAGAAGAATTAAACAATAAGCCTACAGAGACAAACAACACAATTACTGAAATTAAAATTACTCTAGAAAGAATCAATAGCAGAATATCTGAAGCAGAACAAATCAGTGAGCTGGAAGAGAAAATGGTGGAAATAACTTCTGAAGAGCAGAATAAAGTAAACAGAATGAAAAGAACTGGGGATAGTCTCAGAGGCCTCTGGGACAACATCAAATGCACCAGAATTCGAATTATAGCGGTCTCTAGAGAATAGAAAAAGAAAGGGCATGAGAGATTTTTTGAAGAGAATATAGCTGAAAATTTCCCCAACATGGAAAAGGAAATAGTCAATCCAGTCCAAGAGGTGCAAAGAGTCCCATACAGGATAAACTCAAGGAGAAACATGCCAAAACACATACTGATCAGACTAACAAAGACTAAATACAAAGAAAGAATATTAAAAGCAGCAAGGGAGAAGCAACATGTAACATACAAGGGAAACCCCATATGCTTAACAGCTAATCTTTCAGCAGAAACTGCAGGCCAGAAGGGAATGGCAGGATATATTTAAAGGGAAAAATCTACAAGCAAGGTTACTGTACCTGGAAAGTATCTCAATCAAAATTGATGGAAAAATCAAAAGCTTTTCAGACAAGCAAAAGTTAAGAGAATTCAGTACCACCAAACCAGCTTTATGACAAATGTTAACCGGACTTACATAGTCAAGAATACGAGAGAGGAAACAGATATACAAAATCAAACCACAAACAATTAAGAAAATGGCAATAGGAACAAATATATCAATAATTATTTGAAATATAAATGGATTAAATGCTCCAACCAAAAGTCACAGACTGGCTAAATGGACACAAAAACAAGACCCATATATATTCTATCTACAAGAAACCCAATTCAGGCCTAAAGACACATATACATTGAAAGTGAGAGGATGGAAAAATATATTCCATGCAAATGGAAAGCAAAAGAAAGCTGGAATAGCAATCCTTATATCAGACAAAATAGACCTTAAAATAAAAAATATTGCAAGAGATAAAGGACACTGCATAATGATCAAGGGATCAATCCATGAGGAAGACATGACAATTGTAAATATCTATGCACTCCACATAGGAGCATCTCAATACATAAGACAAACACTAACAGACATAAAAGGAGAAATTGACAGCAGCACAGTAATAGTAGGACACTTCAACACCCCACTCACACCAATGGACAGATCAACAAAACAGAAAATTAATAAGGAAACACAAGTCTTAAATGATACATTAGATAAGATGGATCTCATTGATATCTATAGGACTTTGCATCCAAATGCAGAAGAATACACTTTCTTCTCAAGTGCATACAATACATTCTCCAGGATAGACCACATTTTGGGTCACAAATCAAACTTCGGTAAATTTAAGAATATTGAAATTGTATAAAGCATCTTTTCTGATCACAATGCTATGAGTCTAGATATCAATTACAAGAAAAATAACTGTAAAAACAAAAACGTGGAGATTAAACAACATGTTTCTATATAACCAACAGGTTACTGAAGAAATCAAAAAGGAAATAAAAAAAAATTCTCAAAACAAGTGATGATGAAAGCATGATAACTCAAAACCTATGGGATGCAGCAAAAGCAGTTCTAAGAGGGAAGTTAATACAATCCTACCTCAAGAAACAAGAAAAGCATCGAATAGATAACCTAACTTTACACCTGGAAAAGAACTGGAAAAGAAAAACAAAAATCTGAAAAATGAGCATCAGGAAAGAAATCATAAAGATCCAAGCAGAAATAAATGGAAAAGAAATGAAAGAAAAATAGTAAAGGTTAATAAAACTAAAAGCTGTTTTTTTTTTTTTTTTTGAGAAGATAAACAAAATTGACAAATCTTTAACCAAGACTCATCCAGAAAAAAAGACTGAAAATCAAATTAACAAAATCCGAAATGATAAACGAGAGGCTACTACAGACAATGCAGAGATACAAAGGAATATAAGGGACTATTACAAACAACAGATGATGATGGGCAGGGAGGCCTGGCATGCTGCGATTCATGGGGTCGCAAAGAGTCAGATGCGACTGAGCGACTGAACTGAACTGAACTGATATGGCAATAAAATGGATAACCTGCAAGAAATGAATAGATGCTTAGAAAAGTTCAATCTTCCAAGACTGAACAGGGAAGAAATAGAAATTATGAACAACCCAATTACAATCACTGAAATTGAAGTTGTGATAAAAAGATCTCCCAAAAGCCCAGGACCAGATGGCTTCACAGGATAATTCTATCAAACATTTAGAGAAGAGCTAATGCCTATCCTAAAACTCTTTCAAAAAATTGCAGAGGAAGGAAAACTTCCAAATTCATTCTACAAGGCCACTATCACCCTGATATCAAAACCAGACAAAGGCAACACACAATAAAGAAAACTACAGGCCAGTGTCACTGATGAATGTAGATACAAAAATCCTCAACAAAATTTTAGCAAACAGAATTCAGCAACACATCAAAAATTTCATACACCATGATCAAGTTGGGTTTATACAAGGGATGCAAGAATTCTTCAATAAGTATGCAAATCAATCAATGTGATACACCATGCCAACAAATTGAAAGATAAAAACCATATGATCATTTCAATAGATGCAGAAAAAGCCTTTGACAAAATTCAGCACCGATTTATGATTTAAATTCTTCAAAAATGTGCATAAGAAGGAACATACCTCAACCTAGCAAAGGTCATATATGATAAGCCCTTTTCATATATGATTCTTATCACATATGATAAGAATAAGCAAACATTATTCTCAATGGTGAAAAACTGAAAGGATTCCCCTACGATCAGGAACAAGACAAGGGTATCCACTTTCACTGCTATTATTCAACATAGTTCTGGAAGTCTTAGCTACAGCAATCAGAGAAGAAAATGAAATAAAAGGAATCCAGATTGGAAAAGAAAAAGTTCTCACTCTTTGCAGGTGACATGATTCTGTACATAGAAAACCCTAAAGATCCTATCAGAAAATTATGAGAGCTAATCATTGAATTTAGCAAATTCGTGGGATACACTACCAATACGCAGAAATAACTTACCTTTATATATAGTAACAATGAAGAATCAGAAAGAGAAATTAAGAAATCAATCCCATTCACCACTGCAACAAAAATAATTATATATCTAGGAACAAACGTATCTAAGGAGACAAAAGAACTACACCCAGAAAATTATAATACACTGATGAAAGAAATCAAATATGACATAAACAGATGGAGAGATAGTCCATGTTCCTGGGTAGGAAGAATTAATATTGTAAAAATGATTATACTACCAAACACAGTCTACAGATTCAATGTGATCCCTATCAAATTACCAATGGCACTTTTTACAGAACTAGAACAAAAAATTTCACAATTCATATGGAAACACAAAAGACCCCAAATGCCCCAAGCAGTCTTAAGAAAGAAGAATGGAGCTGAAGGAATCAACCTTCCTGATTTCAGATTATACTACAAAGCCACAGTCATCAAGACAGTATGGTAGTGGCACAAAAACAGAAATATAGACCAATGGAACAAGATACAAAGGAGGCAAGAATGCACAATGGGGCAAAGACAGCCTCCTCCATAAATAGTGCTGGGAAAACTGCATAGCTGCATGTAAAATAATGAAATTAGAACACTTCCTAACACCATACAGAAAAATAAACTCAAAATGTAAAATTTCTGACCTAAATGTAAGGCCAGAAACTCTAAAACTCTCAGAGGAAAACAGAGGCAGAGCACTCAAAGACATAAATCAAAGCAAGATCCTCTATGACCCACCTCTTAGAGTACAGGAAATTCAAAACAAAAGTAAAAAAAGTGCGACCTGATTAAGCTTAGAAGCTTTTGCACAGCAAAGGAAACTATAAGCAAGTTGACATGACACCTGTCAGAATGGGAGAAAATAATAGCAAATGAAACAACTGACAATATATGACAAATCCACAGCAAATATTATTTTCAATGGTGAAAATTTGAAAGCATTTCCTCTAAAGTCAGGAACAAGAAAAGAGTGCCCACTTTCACCATTACTATTCAACATAGTTTTGGAAGATTTAGCCACAGCAATCACAGCAGAAAAAGAAATAAAAGGAATCCAAACTGGAAAAGAAGAAGTAAAACTCTCACTGTTTGCAGATGACATGATCCTCTACATAGAAAACTCTAAAGACTCCACCAGAAAATTACTAGAACTAATCAATGAATATAGTAAAGTTGCAGGATATAAAATCAACACACAGAAATCCCTTGCATTCCTGTACACTAATAATGAGAAAATAGAATGAGAAATTAAGGGAAACAATTCCATTCACCATTGCAATGAAAAGAATAAAATACTTAGGAATTTATCTACCTAAAGAAACTAAAGACTTATATATAGAAAACTATAAAACACTGGTGAAAGAATTCAAAGAGGACACTAATAGATGGAGAAATATACCATGTTCATGGATTGGAAGAATCAATAGAGTGAAGATGAGTATACTACCCAAAGCAATTTATAGATTCAATGCAATCCCCATCAAGCTATCAACTGTATTCTTCACAGAGCTAGAACAAATAATTTCTCAATTTGTATGGAAATACAAAAAACCTCGAATAGCCAAAGCTATCTTAAGAAAGAAGAATGGAATTGGAGGAATCAACCTGCCTGACTTCAGGCTCTACTACAAAGCCACAGTCATCAAGACAGTATAGTACTGGCACAAAGACAGAAATTTAGATCAATGGAACAAAATGGAAAGCCCAGAGATAAATCCACGCACATATGGACACCTTATCTTTGACAAAGGAGGCAAGAATATACAATGGATTAAAGACAATCTCTTTAACAAGTGGTGCTGGGAAAACTGGTCAAACACTTGTAAAAGAATGAAACTAGAGCACTTTCTAACACCATACACAGAAATAAACTCAAAATGGATTAAAGATCTAAATGTAAGACCAGAAACAATAAAACTCCGAGAGGAGAACATAGGCAAAACACTCTCTGACATACATCACAGCAGGATCTTCTATGACCCACCTCCCAGAATATCGGAAATAAAATAAAAAATAAACAAATGGGACCTAATTAAACTTAAAAGCTTCTGCACAACAAAGGAAACTATAAGCAAGGTGCAAAGACAGCCTTCAGAATGGGAGAAAATAATAACAAATGAAGCAACAGACAAACAACTAATCTCAAAAATATATAAGCAACTCCTACAGCTCAATTCCAGAAAAATAAATGACCCAATCAAAAAATGGGCCAAAGAACTAAATAGACATTTCTCCAAAGAAGACATACAGATGGCTAACAAACACATGAAAAGATGCTCAACATCACTCATTATCAGAGAAATGCAAATCAAAATCACCATTTCATGCCAGTCAGAATGGCTGCGATCCAAAAGTCTACAAGCAATAAATGCTGGAGAGGGTGTGGAGAAAAGGGAACCCTCTTACACTGTTGGTGGGAATGCAAATTAGTACAGCCACTGCGGAGAACAGTGTGGAGATTCCTCAAAAAACTGGGAATAGAACTGCCTTATGACCCAGCAATCCCACTGCTGGGCATACACACTGAGAAAACCAGAATTGAAAGAGACACGTGTACCCCAATGTTCATCGCAGCACTGTTTATAATAGCCAGGACATGGAAGCAACCTAAATGTCCATCAGCAGATGAATGGATAAGTAAGCTGTGGTACATATACACCATGGAGTATTACTCAGCCATTAAAAAGAACATATTTGAATCAGTTCTAATGAGATGGATGAAACTGGAGCCTATTATATAGAGTGAAGTAAGCCCGAAAGAAAAACACCAATACAGTATACTAACGCATATATATGGAATTTAGAAAGGTGGTAACCCTGTATAGGAGACAGCAAATGAGACACTGATGTATAGAACAATCTTTTGGACTCTGGGAGAGGGAGAAGGTGGGGCGATTTGGGAGAATGACATTGAAATATGTATAATATCATATATGAAATGAGTCACTAGTCCAGGTTCAATGCACGATACTGGATGCTTGGGGCTGGTGCACTGGGATGACCCAGAGGGATGGTATGGTGAGGGAGGAGGGAGGAGGGTTCAGGATGGGGAACTCATGTATACCTGTGACAGATTCATTTTGATATATGGCAAAGCCAATACAATATTGTAAAATTAAATAAAATTTAAAAAATAAACAACTGACAAAGAATTAATTTCCAAAATATACAAGCAGCTCATACAACTCAATACCAGAAAAACAAACAACCCAATCAAAAAGTGGGGAAGAAACCTAAACAGATGTTTCTCCAAAGAAGACATCCAGTTGGCTAAACAAACATATGAAAAGATGCTCAACATCGTTCATTATTAGAGAAATGCAAATGAAAACTACAATGAGATATCATTTCATACCAGTCAGAATGGCATCATCAAAAAGGTCTACAAACAATAAACACTGGAGAGGTTGTGGAGAGAAGGGAACACTCTTACACTGTTGGTGGGAGTGTAAATTGATACAGCCCCTATGGGAGATGGTATGGAGATTTGTTAAAAACAAAACAAAACAAAACAAAACTAGGATTAAAAACATCATATGACCCAGCAATCCCACTCCTAGGCATATATTATGAGGAAACCAAAACTGAAAAAGACATGTGTGTCTCATTCATTGAAGCACTATTTACAATAGCTAGAACATGGAAGCAACCTAAATATACATTAACAGATGAATGGATAAATAAGCTCTGGTATATATACACAATGGAATATTACTCGGCCATAAAAAGGAACATATTTGAGTCAGTTCTAATGAAGTTGATGAGCCTAGAGACTATTATACAGAGTTAAGTAAGTCAGAAAGAGAAAGATAAATATCGTATACTAATGCATATATACAGAGTCTAGAAAAATGGTACTGAATTATTTATTTGCAGGGTGGCAAAGGAGAAACAGACATAGAGAACAGACTATGGACGGGGGAGAGGGGAGGAGAGGGTGAGATGCATGGAGAGAATAACTTATATTACCATATGTAAAATGGATAGCCAGTGGGAAATTGCTGTATGGCTCAGGAAACTCAAACAGGGGCTCTGTATCAACCTAGAGGGGTGGGATGGGGAGAGAGATGGGACTGAAGTTCAAAAGGGAGGGGATATATGTATACCTATGGCTGATTCATGTTGAGGTTTGACAGAAAACCACAAAATTTTGTAAAGCAAAAATTTGTAAAGCAACTATACTCCAATAATTTTTTTGAATTGTATGTGTGACACATACACATACGTATATATATACATGTTACTTATATATATATAACATATTCATATATAGTGATACATACACACATGTATGTACATATACGTACACTCTTTAATAGAACCACTTTCATTTTGCTTCACACAGAGCCATGTAGATGATAAAAACGTGTTTTTCAATGAGATATTTGGAAAAACGTTTGCTATCACTTTTCTGTCCTGTGGTAGTACTGGTGGCCTTTTATAGATGTAGCTGTTTTTGTTGAGACAAGTGACACTTCCAGGCTCAGTGTTTTTCTGAAATATTCTTTTATTCCAAGTCAACCCTTTACTTAACAGTTAACTCTTGATTTATAATATCAGGCATTAACCCCAGCCAATGTAGTTACAGGTAAAGACTTGCTTTCCTGCCAAAATTTTACTGCTTCATCTGGAGAGAAATACATGTAAGGAAGTAGAAAATGCATGCTTGGAGGGAAGTACTTATATATATATTTTACCTACTCCAGGAAAGGCAAGCTATTCTTGAAAGCTATTACTGAGATGAGATCCTGTCTTTTACTCCTGGAAGATTGGAGCCCATATTAGAAACGTAAAACTGAAGAGAACTGACCCTTCTTCAGGCAACAAAGCACCTTTTCTTTATGTATTACCTTGATTGAAAATAGTCTATGCAGACAAATAAAATATCCCCAATTGTCTTCTGGAAGATCATACATCTTACTAGAAGGAATTTCATGGCTAGAGTCTTACAAGCTTCAGTTACAGGCCCAGTCAGAGTGCCTTTGGCAGTTATATGATCTTCGTTCAATATTTGGGTCATTGCCTTAAAACAATGGGCTTATCATAACAAAAGAACTATTAAATAAAAAGAAAAATAATGAATGCCATATGAATCTTAACATAAAATAATTTTGTTTCTGAAAACCAGGATGACTGGTTTCCTCCCTAACCCACTCCTGCTGACCATGGGTGGTCTGGAGAATGCCCATTGTTCTGGAATAATTATTAGCAGCAACCATGGTCACTATCAGAATGACTACGGTGGGGGTGAGATGGTGGGGGCATGGTTACTGGAGACTATCATGTAGGGTCACTTACCCAAAAGAGAAACAAGAAAGAATTTGGTTAATGAGAAAGAGGTAGAATGCTCTTTCTTTAGTTGTCACTTCATAAATGAACTAAATAACCTTCTGCAAAATGTTACTTCTTTTCTAAGTTCGCTCTAATAAAATATATCCTAAGACAAAAAGAGATGACTCCTCTGACCGTTTTGGTTTCAGACTATGTTCCAAAACTAAAAGAAACTCACATTTGAAAAAAAGGAAAACATGTGAGAGAAATCTCGTTCCATCCTTCCATCCCAGCCTCATAGCACCTGCTCTCGGAACAGATGTTGTCTTTATTCTCCATGCAGAAACATTTCAGTCTTCATCCAAGGAAAGCATCTCAGTTGTAAAGGATTTAAGAATAGAAATGGAAAATGATTCAGAGCAGAACTAGAAAAGAAGCAGAATGTAACAACCTTATCATTCCACTGATGGTTTATTTCTAGAAGGAAGATTCTGGAAAACTCCAGGTATCGGGGCTCCGAAGCATCTTTTTATTTTTTTTTTTAATTTTAAAATGGCTCACTTTCAGTTTATTTATTTTTTTTAAATTTTATTTTACTTAACTTTACAATATTGTATTGGTTTTGTCATACATCAAAATGAATCCGCCACAGGTATACATGTGTTCCCCATCCTGAACCCTCCTCCCTCCTCCCTCCCCATACCATCCCTCTAGGTCGTCCCAGTGCACCAGCCCCAGCCATCTGGTATCAGGCATCGAACCTGGACTGGCGACTAGTTTCAAACATGATATTATACAAATTTCAATGCCGTTCTCCCAAATCAACCCACCCTCTCCCTCTCCCAGAGTCCAAAAGACTGTTCTATACATCAGTGTCTCCTTTGCTGTCTCGTATACAGGGTTATTGTTAGCATGTTTCTAAATTCCATATATATAAGTTAGTATACTGTATTGGTGTTTTTCTTTCTGGCTTACTTCACTCTGTATAATAGGCTCTAGTTCCATCCACCTCATTAGAACTGATTCAAATGTATTTTTTTTAGTGGCTGAGTAATACTCCATGTGCTGCACTCAATATGCCAGCAAAAGTGGAAAACTCAGCAGTTGCCACAAGATTGGAAAAGGTCAGTTTTCATCCCAATCCCAAAGAAAGGCAATGCCAAAGAATGCTCAAACTACCGCACAATTGCACTCATCTCACAAGCTAGTAATGCTCAAAATTCTCGAAGCCAGGCTTCAGCAATATGTGAACCGTGAACTTCCTGATGTTCAAGCTGGTTTTAGAAAAGGCAGAAGAACCAGAGATCAAATTGCCAACATCCGCTGGGTCATGGAAAAAGCAAGAGAGTTCCAGAAAAACATCTATTTCTGCTTTATTGACTATGCCAAAGCCTTTGACTGTGTAGATCACAATAAACTATGGAAAATTCTGAGAGAGATGGGAATACCAGACCAACTGATCTGCCTCTTGAGAAATCTGTATGCAGGTCAGGAAGCAACAGTTAGAACTGGTCATGGAACAACAGACTGGTTCCAAATAGGAAAAGGAATACGTCAAGGCTGTATATTGTCACCATGTTAATTTAACTTATATGCAGAGTACATCATGAGAAATGCTGGACTGGAAGAAACACAAGTTGGAATCAAGATTGCTGGGAGTAATATCAATAACCTCAGATAGGCAGATGACACCACCTTTATGGCAGAAAGTGAAGAGGAACTAAAAAGCCTCTTGATGAATGTGAAAGTGGAGAGTGAAAAGGTTGGCTTAAAGCTCAACATTCAGAAAACAAAGATCATGGCATCTGGTCCCATCACTACATGGGAAATAGATGGAGAAACAGTGGAAACAGTGTCAGACTTTATTTTTCTGGGCTCCAAAATCACTGCAGATGGTGACTGCAGCCATGAAATTAAAAGACGCTTACTCCTTGGAAGGAAAGTTATGACCAACCTAGATAGCATATTCAAAAGCAGAGACATCACTTTGCCAACAAAGGTTGGCCTAGTTAAGGCTACGGTCTTTCCTGTGGTCATGTATGGATGTGAGAGCTGGACTGTGAAGAAGGCTGAGCACCGAAATATTGATGCTTTTGAACTGTGGTGATGGAGAAGACTCTTGAGAGTCCCTTGGACTGCAAGGAGATCCAACCAGTCCATTCTGAAGGAGATAAGCCATGGGATTTGTTTGGAAGGAATGATGCTAAAGCTGAAACTCCTTTTTTTTTTTTTTTTTTTCCACCTCATGCGAAGAGTTGACTCATTGGAGAAGACTCTGATGCTGGGAGGGATTGGCGGCATGAGGAGAAGGGGACGACAGAGGATGAGATGGCTGGATGGCATCACTGACTCGATGGATGTGAGTCTGAGTGACCTCTGGGAGTTGGTGATGGACAGGCAGGCCTGATGTGCTGCAGTTCATGGGGTCGCAAAGAGTCGGACACGACTGAGTGACTGATCTGATCTGATCTGAATACTCCATTGTGTATATATACCACAGCTTTCTTATCCATTCATCTGCGAATGGACATCTAGGTTGCTTCAATGTCCTGGCTGTTATAAACAGTGCTCCGATGAACATTTGGGTACACGTGTCTCTTTCAATTCTGGTTTTCTCAGTGTGTATGCCCAGCAGTGGGATTGCTGGATCTTAAGGCAGTTTTATTCCCAGTTTTTTGAGGAATCTCCACACTGTTCTCCATAGTGGCTGTACTAGTTTAAATTCCCACCAACAGTGTAAGAGGGTTCCCTTTTCTCCACACCCTCTCCAGCATTTATTGCTTGTAGACTTTTGGATAGCAGCCATTCTGACTGGTGTGAAATGGTACCTCATAGTGGTTTTGATTTGCATTTCTCTGATAATGAGTGATGTTGAGCATCTTTTCAAGTGTTTGTTAGCCATCTGTATGTCTTCTTTGGAGAAATGTCTATTTAGTTCTTTGGCCCATTTTTTGATTGGGTCATTTATTTTTCTGGAATTGAGCTGTAGGAGTTGCTTGTATATTTTTGAGATTAGTTGTTTGTCTGTTGCTTCATTTGTTATTATTTTCTCCCATTCTGAAGGCTGTCTTTTCACCTTGCTTATAGTTTCCTTTGTTGTGCAGAAGCTTTTAAGTTTAATTAGGTCCCATTTGTTTATTTTTTATTTTATTTCCGATATTCTGGGAGGTGGGTCATAGAAGATCCTGCTGTGATATATGTCAGAGAGTGTTTTGCCTATGTTCTCCTCTCGGAGTTTTATTGTTTCTGGTCTTACATTTAGATCTTTAATCCATTTTGAGTTTATTTCTGTGTATGGTGTTAGAAAGTGCTCTAGTTTCATTCTTTTACAAGTGTTTGACCAGTTTTCCCAGCACCACTTGTTAAAGAGATTGTCTTTAATCCATTGTATATTCTTGCCTCCTTTGTCAAAGATAAGGTGTCCATATGTGCGTGGATTTATCTCTGGGCTTTCCATTTTGTTCCATTGATCTAAATTTCTGTCTTTGTGCCAGTACTATACTGTCTTGATGACTGTGGCTTTGTAGTAGAGCCTGAAGTCAGGCAGGTTGATTCCTCCAATTCCATTCTTCTTTCTTAAGATAGCTTTGGCTATTCGAGGTTTTTTGTATTTCCATACAAATTGAGAAATTATTTGTTCTAGCTCTGTGAAGAATACAGTTGATAGCTTGATGGGGATTGCATTGAATCTATAAATTGCTTTGGGTAGTATACTCATCTTCACTCTATTGATTCTTCCAATCCATGAACATGGTATATTTCTCCATCTATTAGTGTCCTCTTTGAATTCTTTCACCAGTGTTTTATAGTTTTCTATATATAAGTCTTTAGTTTCTTTAGGTAGATAAATTCCTAAGTATTTTATTCTTTTCATTGCAATGGTGAATGGAATTGTTTCCCTTAATTTCTCATTCTATTTTCTCATTATTAGTGTACAGGAATGCAAGGGATTTCTGTGTGTTGATTTTATATCCTGCAACTTTACTATATTCATTGATTAGTTCTAGTAATTTTCTGGTGGAATCTTTAGGGTTTTCTATGTAGAGCATCATGTCACCTGCAAACAGTGAGAGTTTTACTTCTTCTTTTCCAGTTTGGATTCCTTTCATTTCTTTTTCTGCTCTGATTGCTGTGGCCAAAACTTCCAAAACTATGTTGAATAGTAATGTTGAAAGTGGGCATCCTTGTCTTGTTCCTGACTTTAGAGGAAACGCTTTCAATTTTTCACCATTGAGGATAATGTTTGCTGTGGGTTTGTCATATATAGCTTTTAATATGTTGAAGTGTGTTCCTTCTATTCCTGTTTTCTGGAGAGTTTTTATCATAAATGGATGTTGAACTTTGTCAAAGGCTTTCTCTGCATCTATTGAGATAATCATATGGTTTTTATTTTTCAATTTGTTAATGTGATGTATTACGTTGATTGATTTGCAGATATTGAAGAATCCTTGCATTCCTGGGATAAAGCCCACTTGGTCATGGTGTATGATCTTTTTAATGTGTTGTTGGATTCTGATTGCTAGAATTTTGTTAAGGATTTTTGCATCTATGTTCATCAGTGATATTGGCCTGTAGTTTTCTTTTTTTGTGGCGTCTTTTTCCGGTTTTGGTATTAGGGTGATGGTGGCCTCATAGAATGACTTTGGAAGTTTACCTTTTCTGAAATTTTCTGGAACAGTTTGAGGAGGATAGGTGTTAGCTCGTCTCTAAATTTTTGGTAGAATTCAGCTGTGAAGCCGTCTGGGCCTGGGCTTTTGTTTGCTGGAAGATTTCTGATTAGTTTCAATTTCTGTGCTTGTGATGGGTCTGTTAAGATTTTCTATTTCTTCCTGATTCAGTTTTGGAAAGTTGTACTTTTCTAAGAATTTGTCCATTTCTTCCACGTTGTCCATTTTATTGCCATACAATTGCTGATAGTAGTCTCTTGTGATCCTTTGTATTTCTGTGTTGTCTGTTGTGATCTCTCCGTTTTCATTTCTAATTTTATTGATTTGATTTTTCTCCCTTTGTTTCTTGATGAGTCTGGCTAATGGTTTGTCAATTTTATTTACCCTTTCAAAGAACCAGCTTTTGGCTTTGTTGATTTTTGCTATGGTCTCTTTTGTTTCTTTTGCATTTATTTCTGCCCTACTTTTTAATATTTCTTTCTTTCTACTAACCTTGGGGTGCTCCATTTCTTCCTTTTCCAGTTGCTTTAGGTGTAGAGTTAGGTTATTTATTTGGCTTTTTTCTTGTTTCTTGAGGTATGCCTGTATTCCTATGAACTTTCCCCTTAGGACTGCTTTTACAGTGTCCCATAGGTTTTGGGTTGTTGTGTTTTCATTTTCATTCGTTTCTAGGCAAATTTTGATTTCTTTTTTGATTTCTTCTGTGATTTGTTGGTTATTCAGCAGGGTGTTGTTTAGCCTCCATATGTTGGAATTTTTAATAGTTTTTCTCCTGTTATTGAGATCTACTCTTACTGCATTGTGTTCAAAAAAGACGCTTGGAATGATTTCAGTTTTTCTGAAATTATCAAGGCTAGATTTATGGCCCAGGATGTGGTCTATCCTGAAGAAGGTTCCGTGTGCACTTGAGAAAAAGGTGAAATTCATTATTTGGGGATGAAATGTCGTATAGATATCAATTAGGTCTAACTGGTCTATTGTATCATTTAAAGTTTGTGTTTCCTTGTTAATTTTCTGTTTAGTTGATCTATCCATTGGTGTGAGTGGGGTATTAAAGTCTCCCACTATTATTGTGTTATTGTTAATTTCTCCTTTCATACTTGTTAGTATTTGTCTTACATATTGCGGTGCTCTTATGTTGGATGCATATATATTTATAATTGTTATATCTTCTTCTTGGGTTGATCCTTTGATCATTATGTAGTGACCTTCTTTGTCTCTTTTCACAGCCTTTGTTTTAAAGTCTGTTTTATCTGATATGAGTATTGCTACTCCTGCTTTCTTTTGGTCCCTATTTGCATGGAAAATCTTTTTCCAGACCTTCACTTTCAGTCTGTTTGTGTCCCCTGTTTTGAGCTGGGTCTCTTGTAGACAACATATGTAGGGGTCTTGTTTTTGTATCCATTCGGCCAGTCTCTGTCTTTTGGTTGGGGCATTCAACCCATTTACATTTAAGGTAATTATTGATAAATATGATCCCGTTGCCATTTACTTTGTTGTTTGGGGTTCGAATTTATATACCCTTTTTGTGTTTCCTGTCTAGAGAATGTCCTTTAGTATTTGTTGGAGAGCTGGTTTGGTGGTGCTGAATTCTCTCAGCTTCTGCTTGTCTGTAAAGGTTTTGATTTCTCCTTCATATTTGAATTAGATCTTTGCTGGGTACAATAATCTGGGCTGTAGGTTCTTTTCTTTCATCACTTCAAGTATCTCTTGCCATTCCCTCCTGGCTTGGAGAGTTTCTATTGAAAGATCAGCTGTTATCCTTATGGGAATTCCCTTGTGTGTTATTTGTTGTTTTTCCCTTGCTGCTTTTAATATTTGTTCTTTGTGTTTGATCTTTGTTAATTTGATTAATATGTGTCTTGGGGTGTTTCGCCTTGGGTTTATCCGGTTTGGGACTCTCTGGGTTTCTTGGACTTGAGTGATTATTTCCTTCCCCATTTTAGGGAAGTTTTCAACTATTATCTCCTCTAGTATTTTCTCATGGTCTTTCTTTTTGTCTTCTTCTTCTGGGACTCCTATGATTCGAATGTTGTAACGTTTAATATTGTCCTGGAGTTCTCTGAGATTGTCATCATTTCTTTTAATTCGTTTTTCTTTTTTCTCCTCTGATTCATTTATTTCTGCCATTCTATCTTCTAATTCACTAATCCTATATTCTGCCTCTGTTATTCTACTATTTTTTGCCTCCAGAGTGTTTTGGATCTCATTTATTGCATTATTCATTATATATTGACTCTTTTTTATTTCTTCTAGGTCCTTGTTAAACCTTTCTTGCATTTTCTCAATACTTTTCTCCAGGCTGTTTATCTGTGATTCCATTTTGATTTCCAGATTTTGGATTAATTTCACTATCATTATTTGGAATTCTTTATCAGGTAGATTCGCTATTTCTTCCTCTTTTGTTTGGTTTGGTGGGCATTTATCTTGTTCCTTTACCTGCTGGGTATTCTTCTATCTCTTCATCTTGTTTAAATTGCTGAGTTTGGCTTGTCCTTACTGTATTCTGGCAGTTTGTGGAGTTCTCTTTATTGTGACGTTTCCTCACTCTGTGTGGGTTTGTACAGGTGGCTTGTCAAAGTTTCTTGGTTAGGGAAGCTTGTGTCAGTGTTCTGGTGGATGGTGCTGGATTTCTTCTCTCTGGAGTGCAATGAAGTGTCCAGTGATGAGTTATGAGATGTTTATGATTTTGGGGTGACTTGGTGTAGCCTGTATATTGGAGCTCAGGGCTGTGTTGCTGGAGAATTTGCTTGGTATGTCTTGCCATGGAACTTGTTGGCCCTTGCGTGATGCTTGGTTTCAGTGTAGGTATGGAGGCATTTGATGAGCTCCTGTCAATTAATGTTCCCTGGAGTCAGATTTTGGACTTAAGCCTCCTGCTTCCAGTTATCGGTCTTATTTTTACAGTAGTCTCAAAACTTCTCCTTCTAAACAGCACCATTGATAAAACATCTAGGTTAAAGATGAATAGTTTCTCCACCGTGAGGGTCACCCAGTGAGGTTCACAGAGTTACACAGGGAAGAGAAGAGGGAGGAGGGAGTTAGAGGTGACCCGAATGAGTTGTGGTGGAATCAATAGAGGAGAAAGCGGGCTAACCAGTAATCACTTCCTTATGTGCATTCCACAACTGGACCGCTCAAAGATGTTCACGGAGTTATACAGAGAAGAAAAGAGGGAGGAAGGAGACACAGGTGGTCAGGAGGATAAAAGGAGGCAATGAAAAGGAGAGAGACAGGTTCAGTCAGTAATCAGTTCCCTAAGTGTTTTCCTTTGTGTGGAACACACAGATATTCACAGAGTTGGATAGAGTAGAAAGGGGTTAGGGAGGAGACGCAGGTGACCTGGTGGAGAAAAAGGAGAGTCCGGAGGTGGAGAAAACAGTCAAGTCAGTAGTCTCGCTCCCTAGTCAAAAGTGGGTACTGAAGATTAGGTTCTTAAAGGTACAAATTTGGTAACAAATGCCTAAAAGCAAAAATTAAAATTCTAGAGTAGAGTTTGGAGTTTCAAAAATACAATGTTAAAGAAAAGAAGAGGGAAAAGAAAGAGAGAAAAAGAAAAGGAAAAAAAAAAGAGTCACAAAAGTTATAAAGAAAATATAGGTACAAATTGATACCAAATACCAAAAAGCAAAAGTTAAAAATCTAGAGTAGAGTTTGGAGTTTCAAAAATACAATGTTAAAGAAAAGAAAATAAAGACAGAAAAATAAAAATTAAAAAAAGGGTCACAAAAGTTATAAAAAATATATATATGAAGTGTTTTTTTTTTTTTTTACAAAGTAATAGTAGGTTATAAAAGTCAAAATTAAAGGAGTAATAGAGGATTTAAAAATTTTTTAATTGAAAAAAAAGAAAGAATGAATGATGGTAAAAATAGTAAAAAAATATATAGGACTTTCTCTGATATTGTTGTGGGTATTGTGGGTTCAGTTCATTTTCGGTTAGTTCCTTGTTCTGGCTTAAATTTCTCAAGTTCTATAGGCCCCTTGCTCTGTAGTTGGTACTAACCACAGTGTTTTAGTTTATTGCCTGTTGCTTCCATGGCAGTTCCCTCTGTTATAGCTTCTTCTGTTTTCTGGTCTCTTCAGTTTCTGATTTCTGCCCTGATACAAAGGGGGCAGTGGTGGATACCTTTTTTTTTTTTTTTTTTTTTTTAGGCTCACTTGTTCCGTCGCGCTGTGGGGAGGGAGGGACGCTGCAAATAAATAACACTGGCGTGTGCTCGCAGTGCCTCAGACACACTGGGCCTGCCCCCGCTCATGGCGCATATAGGCTCCCTGCCCACTCTGCTCAGGCTCTAGGGAACCATCTGCGGCTGGCCCGGGGCTGCTTGCCCCTCCCAGGTCTAAGCCACTCAAGTTCAGGCACTTGGGTAGTCCTCAGAGGCCCAGGTTGGGTTGG
Organism: Tragelaphus eurycerus; assembly: GCA_935064755.1. Taxonomy (NCBI): domain Eukaryota; kingdom Metazoa; phylum Chordata; class Mammalia; order Artiodactyla; family Bovidae; genus Tragelaphus; species Tragelaphus eurycerus. Next base: position 56,992 of record CAKXYN010000041.1, on the reverse strand, counting down.
GCCTGCGTTTTGTGTCCTTTGTAGGTTCCAGCAGCACAGGTTATGAGGTGTTTAGCAAGTGCAGCTTTTGCGACTTATTGCCTCCCTGCTGCTCGGTTTTCTAGGTGTACAACCGGAGCACCTACTTGGGCGGATGTTGATCGACCAGCGCCCCAAAAAGGTTTAGCTAGCAAAGAAGCCTGCTTACAGTTTTGTAGATAATGTCTCTCTGGGGCTGCGATTGCCTCCCTCCGGCTCTGGCTGCCTGTCACCGGAGGGGAACGGTCTGCAGCCGGCTATCTCTGTACAGTCCTTTGTTCCGTGCATGGGCCTAGTGGTGTCTTAGGTTCGGGTTGGCTTTTCATATGGTAGATATCCCACAGTCTGGTTTGCTAGCCCAAATTATTTCCCTCGGGTAGCGCTCGGGATATTCAGGCCAGTCCTTACTCTAAGCGATGAAGCCCGCGCCACACCTCCCTGCCCAGCCCCTGTGTGTTAATGACATATGAAGGCGCTTGCACTGCTCCTCCGCTGGGGAAGTTATCATAAGGCTCGTAATCTGTGGGTTTTAATTGTTTATTTATTTTTCCTCCCTGTTATGTTGCCCTCTGTGCTTCCCAGGTTCGGCACAGACTCTGCAGTGAGAATGTTTCCAGGTGTTTGGAAACTTCTCTCTTTTTAAGACTCCCTTCCCCAGACAGAGGTCCGTCCTTCCCTCTTTTGTCTCTTTTTTGTCTTTTATATCTTTTCCTTCCTCCTTTAGAAGGCAATGAGCTGCTTTTCTGGGTGCCTGATGTCCTCTGACGGCATTCAGAAGTTGTTTTTTTGGAATTTACTTGGCATTTAAATGTTCTTTTGATGAATTTGTGGAGGAGAAAGTGTTCTCCCCGTCCTATTCCTCCACCATCTTAGCTCCTTCCCCCCTCCCCAAAGCATCTTTAAGCTAAATTCTCCTGAGACTTAGTGGATTTGCAACATGCAGGATCTTATCTTCTGATCATATTTTATCCTAAATACCTGTGGAAAGAAAAGTCATATTTTATGTGACTTTAGGAGGAGGGGGAAAAAGAAAGTAGGCCAGATGGGTACAGAATGTTCTAAAAGCCAGCATTTTCATATTTTTCAATAATCATCTGTTTCTGGTTGTTGAAAATTACAGAGAGGCTTCTTGCCATAGAAAGATGGGCATGAAAGTCCTTTTAAACAATGATAGCCATAAAGATTTTTTTACAAGGGAAAAGAAAGTGAAAAAAAAAATTAGAATAGAAGCCAAGTTGTATCTGATTTGCTATGGCACAGTATGTCCTTCCTCTGTCTGCTGAGTCTCTGGTCACTTTAAATTAGAACTAAAGTATATTGCTACACTCAGAATCTAGAGCTGAAATATGTCCTAATGACACTAGACTTTATAAATTGAATTCATAATTAAGCTTAATCTTTTCATAGGTGTTAAAATCTCTCCTGCTAAATGTGCTTCATAATTCCTCTCTCTTGCCAATAGGTGATATTATCCTGAAAGGAAATCTAAAACCTTCATCATTTCTAACAAGGGGAAACCAGAGATTTTTTTTTTTTTATGTTGGACTTCCTGGGTTAGCAAAAATTGTCTTTAGGGACTCTAGCTGCAGCTTAGGAGTTAGATAACAAACTTGTTTCCACACTTCCGTTATGCCTAGACAATCTAAAAATGATAAGATTGGGAGGGGAGCTAAGATGGTGGAGGTTGAGGATGTGGAAAACACTTTCTCTTCCACGAATTCATCAAAATGACATCTAAACACGGAGTAAATTCCACAAAACAACTTTGGAATGCCGGCAGAGGACATCAGACACCCAGAAAAGCAACTCATTGCCTTCTAAAGGAGGTAGGGGAAAAATATAAAAGTCAAAAAGATACAAAGAGGGAGGGACGGACCTCTGTCTGGGGAAGGGAGTCTCAAAAAAGAGAAGTTTCCAAGCACCAGGAAACACTCTCACTGCAGAGTCTGTGGCAAACCTAGGAAGCACGGAGGCCATCATAACAGGGAGGAAAACAAATAAACATTCAAAACCCACAGACTATGAGCCCTACTATAACTTCCACAGCGGAGAAGCATCACAAATGCCCGCATCCGCCATTAGCAAGTGGGGGCTGGGCAGGGAGACGCCGCGGACCGCTCCCTTGCAGGTCGCTGCACAGGCCGATGCTTTGCGGGCCACAGCCGCGCGGGCCGCTTCTTCGCAGGCTGAATTGGCCTGATTATCCCGAGCGCTACCTGATTGGAATAATTTGGGCCGGCAAACCAGACTGTGGGACACCTACCACACGAAAAGCTGGCCCTAACCCAAGACACCGCCAGGCCCACGCACAGAACAAAGGACTGTACAGAGATAGCCGGCTGCAGTCCATCCCCATCTGGTGACAGGCAGCCAGAGCTGGAAGGAGGCAATTGCAGCCCCAGAGAGACATTATTCACAAAACTATAAGCAGGCTTCTTTGCTAACTAAGACTTCTTAGGGCTCTGGTCGGCTAGCATCCGCCTAAGAAAGTGCGCCTGTACACCTAAAAAACCGAGTGGCAGGGAGGCGATAAATTGCAGAAGTCACGCTTGATAAACACCCCATTACTTGCACTGCTGGATTCTGCGAAGGGCACAAAACGCAGGCCCAACTGAGCCCTGGCCTCTGAGGACTACTGGAGTACCTGAACTTGAGCGGCTTAGACCTGGGAGGTGCAAACAGCCCAGGGCCAGTAGCGGATAGTTCTGGCGGGGAAACAGAGAGCCTAATCAGAGTGGACAGGGAGGCTACACGTGCCATGAGCGGGGGCAAACCCAGTGTGGCTGAGTCACTGCGAGCACACGCCAGTAGTATTTATTTGCAACGTCCCTCCCTCTCTGCAGCGTGACTGAACAAGTGAGCCTAAAAAAAAAAAAAAAAAAAAAGTGTGTCCACCACAGCCCCCTTTGTATCAGGGCGGAAATCAGACACTGAAGAGACCGGCAAACAGAGGAAGCTATAAAAGAGGGAACCGCCGTGGAAGCGACAGGCAATAAACTAAAACCCCATGGTTAGTACCAACTACAGAGAAAGGGGCCTATAGATCTTGAGAAATTTAAGCCAGAACAAGGAACTAGCTGAAAATGAACTGAACCCACAATCAGATCAGATCAGATCAGATCAGTCACTCAGTCGTGTCCGACTCTTCGCGACCCCATGAACTGCAGCACGCCAGGCCTCCCTGTCCATCACCAGCTCCCGGAGGTCACCCAGACTCGCATACATCGAGTCAGTGATGCCATCCAGCCATCTCATCCTCTGTCGTCCCCTTCTCCTCCTGCCCTCAATCCCTCCCAGCATCAGAGTCTTCTCCAATGAGTGAGCTCTTCGCATGAGGTGGCCAAAATACTGGAGTTTCAGCTTTAGCATCATTCCTTCTAAGGAAATTCTAGGATTGATCTCGTTCAGAATGGACCGGTTGAATCTTCTTGCAGTCCAAGGGACTCTCAAGAGTCTTCTCCAACACCACAGTTCAAAAGCATCAATTCTTCGGCACTCAGCCTTCTTCACAGTCCAGCTCTCACATCCATACATGACCACAGGAAAGACCATAGCCTTGACTAGGCGAACCTTTGTTGGCAAAGTAATGTCTCTGCTTTTGAATATGCTATCTAGGTTGGTCATAACTTTCCTTCCAAGGAGTAAGCGTCTTTTAATTTCATGGCTGCAGTCACCATCTGCAGTGATTTTGGAGCCCAGAAAAACAAAGTCTGACATTGTTTCCACTGTTTCCCCATCTATTTCCCATGCAGTGATGGGACCCGATGCCATGATCTTCGTTTTCTGAATGTTGAGCTTTAAGCCAACCTTTTCACTTTCCACTTTCACCTTCATCAAGAGGCTTTTTAGCCCCTCTTCACTTTCTGCCATAAGAGTGATGTCATCTGCATATCTGAGGTTATTGATATTTCTCCTGGCAATCTTGATTCCAACTTGTGTTTCTTCCAGTCCAGCATTTCTCATTATGTACTCTGCATGTAAGTTAAATAAACATGGTGACAATATGCAGCCTTGACGTACTCCTTTTCCGATTTGGAACCAGTCTGTTGTTCCATGACCAGTTCTAACTGTTGCTTCCTGACCTGCATACAGATTTCTTAAGAGGCAGATCAGGTGGTCTGGTATTCCCATCTCTCTCAGAATTTTCCATAGTTTATTGTGATCCACACAGTCAAAGGCTTTGGCATAGTCAATAAAGCAGAAATAGATGTTTTTTCTGGAACTCTTTTGCTTTTTCCATGATCCAGCGGATGTTGGCAATTTGATCTCTGGTTATACCCACAACAAAAATAGAGAAACTCTTATATATATTGTTACTATGGTTACCATCATTATTTCTTTTTTTAATATATTTTTTATTAAAAAAAGGAAAACAAAAAATAGAAAAAAAAATTTTTTTCTTTTCTTTTAATTTTTTTACCCTCTCAGATCAGATCAGTCGCTCAGTCGTGTCCGACTCTTTGCGACCCCATGAACCGCAGCACGCTCTAGTACTCCTTTAATTTCCACTTTTAGATATAACTTTTGTGACCCCTTTTTTTTTCTTTTTGTCTTTTTTTCTTTCCTTTAACATTGTATTTTTGAAACTCCAAACTCTACTCTAGATTTTCAACGTTTGCTTTTTATAATTGGTTATCATTTTGCACTTATATTTTCTTCATAACTTTTGTGACTTATTTTTATTTTCTTTTTCTTTCTTTCTTTTCCTTCTTCTTTACTTTAACACTGTATTTTTGAATCTCCAAACTCTACTCTAGATTTGTAATTTTGCCTTTAGGTATTTGTTACCAATTCTGTACCTTTAAGAACCTAAACTTCAGTACCCACTCTTTACTAGGGAGCGAGATTACTGGCTTGACTGTTCTGTCCACCTCCGGACTCTCCTTTTTCTCCACCAGGTCACCTGTGTCTCCTCCCTAACCCTTCTCTACTCTATCCAACTCTGTGAATTTCTGTGTGTTCCACATAAAGGAAAACACTTAGGGAACTGATTACTGACTGGATCTGTCTCTCTCCTTTTCATTGCCTCCTTTTATCCTCCTGACCACCTGTGTCTCCTTCCTCCCTCTTTTCTTCTCTGTATAACTCCGTGAACATCTTTGAGCGGTCCAGTTGTGGAATGCACATAAGGAAGTGATTACTGGTTAGCCCGCTTTCTCCTCTATTGATTCCACCACAACTCATTCGGGTCACCTCTAACTCCCTCCTCCCTCTTCTCTTCCCCGTGTAACTCTGTGAACCTCACTGGGTGACCCTCACGGTGGAGAAACTATTCATCTTTAACCTAGATGTTTTATCAATGGTGCTGTTTAGAAGGAGAAGTTTTGAGACTACTGTAAAAATAAGACCGATAACTGGAAGCAGGAGGCTTAAGTCCAAAATCTGACTCCAGGGAACATTAATTGACAGGAGCTCATCAAATGCCTCCATACCTACACTGAAACCAAGCATCACGCAAGGGCCAACAAGCTCCATGGCAAGACATACCAAGCAAATTCTCCAGCAACACAGCCCTGAGCTCCAATATACAGGCTACACCAAGTCACCCCAAAATCATAAACATCTCATAACTCATCACTGGACACTTCATTGCACTCCAGAGAGAAGAAATCCAGCACCATCCACCAGAACACTGACACAAGCTTCCCTAACCAAGAAACTTTGACAAGCCACCTGTACAAACCCACACAGAGTGAGGAAACGTCACAATAAAGAGAACTCCACAAACTGCCAGAATACAGTAAGGACAAGCCAAACTCAGCAATTTAAACAAGATGAAGAGATAGAAGAATACCCAGCAGGTAAAGGAACAAGATAAATGCCCACCAAACCAAACAAAAGAGGAAGAAATAGCGAATCTACCTGATAAAGAATTCCAAATAATGATAGTGAAATTAATCCAAAATCTGGAAATCAAAATGGAATCACAGATAAACAGCCTGGAGAAAAGTATTGAGAAAATGCAAGAAAGGTTTAACAAGGACCTAGAAGAAATAAAAAAGAGTCAATATATAATGAATAATGCAATAAATGAGATCCAAAACACTCTGGAGGCAAAAAATAGTAGAATAACAGAGGCAGAATATAGGATTAGTGAATTAGAAGATAGAATGGCAGAAATAAATGAATCAGAGGAGAAAAAAGAAAAACGAATTAAAAGAAATGATGACAATCTCAGAGAACTCCAGGACAATATTAAACGTTACAACATTCGAATCATAGGAGTCCCAGAAGAAGAAGACAAAAAGAAAGACCATGAGAAAATACTAGAGGAGATAATAGTTGAAAACTTCCCTAAAATGGGGAAGGAAATAATCACTCAAGTCCAAGAAACCCAGAGAGTCCCAAACCGGATAAACCCAAGGCGAAACACCCCAAGACACATATTAATCAAATTAACAAAGATCAAACACAAAGAACAAATATTAAAAGCAGCAAGGGAAAAACAACAAATAACACACAAGGGAATTCCCATAAGGATAACAGCTGATCTTTCAATAGAAACTCTCCAAGCCAGGAGGGAATGGCAAGAGATACTTGAAGTGATGAAAGAAAAGAACCTACAGCCCAGATTATTGTACCCAGCAAAGATCTAATTCAAATATGAAGGAGAAATCAAAACCTTTACAGACAAGCAGAAGCTGAGAGAATTCAGCACCACCAAACCAGCTCTCCAACAAATACTAAAGGACATTCTCTAGACAGGAAACACAAAAAGGGTATATAAATTCGAACCCCAAACAACAAAGTAAATGGCAACGGGATCATATTTATCAATAATTACCTTAAATGTAAATGGGTTGAATGCCCCAACCAAAAGACAGAGACTGGCCGAATGGATACAAAAACAAGACCCCTACATATGTTGTCTACAAGAGACCCAGCTCAAAACAGGGGACACAAACAGACTGAAAGTGAAGGTCTGGAAAAAGATTTTCCATGCAAATAGGGACCAAAAGAAAGCAGGAGTAGCAATACTCATATCAGATAAAACAGACTTTAAAACAAAGGCTGTGAAAAGAGACAAAGAAGGTTACTACATAATGATCAAAGGATCAATCCAAGAAGAAGATATAACAATTATAAATATATATGCTCCCAACATAGAAGCACCGCAATATGTAAGACAAATACTAACAAGTCTGGTTTCAGTAGAAACTCAGACCATCAAAGTAAGAGATGAGATGGAGGACAGGAGACAAAGAGAAGAGGAAAAACAGGTTTCTCCAATCTATCCCTGGGATCATATGCACGGACAAGTCAGAGAGACTGAGGAACAGCCACACAAGCTGTTGCCTCTTTATGAAACACCCACTGGGAGAAATACTCAGTATGTGAGAGTTAATAAGCCTTTCTCTTATCAAGAAATACAAAGAATCAAGGAAGATCTGGGAGACTATTTAGACGACCCAGAAAAATATATTAGAGCCTTTAAAGGTGTTATTCTGCTTTATGACCTTACTTGGAAGGATGTGATGTATATCTTGGGACAAACGCTGAATCCAGAGTCAAAGACTCAAGTTTTGGGAAAAGCGGTTGCTTATCAAGATGAAGCATTAGAGGCTTCCCTGGTAGCTCAGAGGATAAAGTGTCTGCCTGAAATGCAGGAGACCTGGATTCGATCCCTGGGTTGGGAAGATCCCCTGGAGAAGGAAATGGCAATCCACTCCAGTATTCTTGCCTGGAGAATCCCATGGACAGAAGAGCCTGGCAGGCTACAGTCCATGGGGTCACAAGAGTCGGACACGCCTGAGTGACTTCACTTTCACATGAAAGGAGAAATCAACAATAACACAATAATAGTGGGAGACTTTAATACCCCACTCACACCAATGGATAGATCAACTAAACAGAAAATTAACAAGGAAACACAATCTTTAAACGATACAATAGACCAGTTAGACCTAATTGATATCTATAGGACATTTCATCCTAAAACAATGAATTTCATCTTTTTCTCAAGCGCACACGGAACCTTCTCCAGGATAGACCACATCCTGGGCCATAAATCTAGCCTTGGTAATTTCAGAAAAACTGAAATCATTCCAAGCATCTTTTCTGACCACAATGCAGTAAGAGTAGATCTCAATAACAGGAGAAAAACTATTACAAATTCCAACATATGGAGGCTAAACAACACCCTGCTGAATAACCAACAAATCACAAAAGAAATAAAAAAAGAAATCAAAATCTGCCTAGAAACGAATGAAAATGAAAACACAACAACCCAAAACCTATGGGACACTGTAAAAGCAGTCCTAAGGGGAAAGTTCATAGGAATACAGGCATACCTCAAGAAACAAGAAAAAAGCCAAATAAATAACCTAACTCTACACCTAAAGCAACTGGAAAAGGAAGAAATGGAGCACCCCAAGGTTAGTAGAAAGAAAGAAATATTAAAAAGTAGGGCAGAAATAAATGCAAAAGAAACAAAAGAGACCATAGCAAAAATCAACAAAGCCAAAAGCTGGTTCTTTGAAAGGGTAAATAAAATTGACAAACCATTAGCCAGACTCATCAAGAAACAAAGGGAGAAAAATCAAATCAATAAAATTAGAAATGAAAACGGAGAGATCACAACAGACAACACAGAAATACAAAGGATCACAAGAGACTACTATCAGCAATTGTATGGCAATAAAATGGACAATGTGGAAGAAATGGACAAATTCTTAGAAAAGTACAACTTTCCAAAACTGGATCAGGAAGAAATAGAAAATCTTAACAGACCCATCACAAGCACGGAAATTGAAACTGTAATCAGAAATCTTCCAGCAAACAAAAGCCCAGGCCCAGACGGCTTCACAGCTGAATTCTACCAAAAATTTAGAGACGAGCTAACACCTATCCTCCTCAAACAGTTCTAGAAAATTGCAGAGGAAGGCAAACTTCCAAACTCATTCTATGAGGCCACCATCACCCTAACACCAAACCTGACATAGATGCCACAGAAAAAGAAAACTACAGGCCAATATCACTGATGAACATAGATGCAAAAATCCTTAACAAAATTCTAGCAATCAGAATCCAACAATACATTAAAAAGATCATACACCATGACCAAGTGGGCTATATCCCAGGAATGCAAGGATTCTTCAATATCTGCAAATCAATCAACGTAATACACCACATTAACAAACTGAAGAATAAAAACCATACGATTTTCTCAATAGATGCAGAGAAAGCCTTTGACAAAGTTCAACATCCATTTACGATAAAAACTCTCCTGGAGGCAGGAATAGAAGGAACATACCTCAACATAATAAAACCTATATATGACAAAACAGAGCAAACATTATCCTCAATGGTGAAAAATTGAAAGCATTTCCTCTAAAGTCAGGAACAAGACAAGAGTGCCCACTTTCACCATTACTATTCAACATAGTTTTGGAAGTTTTGGCCACAGCAATCAGAGCAGAAAAAGAAATGAAAGGAATCCAAATTGGAAAAGAAGAAGTAAAACTCTCATTGTTTGCAGATGACATGACCCTCTACATAGAAATCCCTAAAGATTCCACCAGAAAATTACTAGAACTAATCAATGAATATAATAAAGTTGCAGGGTATAATATCAACATACAGAAATCCCTTGCATTCCTGTACACTAATAATGAGAAAATAGAAAGAGAAATTAAGGAAACAATTCCATTCACCATTGCAATGAAAACAATAAAATACTTAGGAATATATCTTCCTAAAGAAACTAAAGACCTATATATAGAAAACTATAAAACACTGCTGAAAGAAATCAAAAAGGATACTAATAGATGGAGAAACATACCATGTTCATGGATTGGTATAATCAATATAGTGAAAATGAGTATACTATCCAAAGCAATTTATAGATTCAATGCAATCCCCATCAAGCTATCAACGGTATTCTTCACAGAGCTAGAACAAATAATTTCTCAATTCGTATGGAAATACAAAAAACCTCGAATAGCCAAAGCTATCTTAAGAAAGAAGAATGGAACTTGAGGAATCAACCTGCCTGACTTCAGGCTCTACTACAAAGCCACATTCATCAAGACAGTATGGTACTGGCACAAATACAGAAATATAGATCAATGGAACAAAATAGAAAGCCCAGAGATAAATCCATGCACATATGGTCACCTTATCTTTGACAAAGGAGGCCAGAATATACAATGGATTAAAGGCAATCTCTTTAACAAGTGGTGCTGGGAAAACTGGTCGAACACTTGTAAAAGAGTGAAACTAGAACACTTTCTAACACCATACACAAAAATAAACTCAAAATGGATTAAAGAGCTAAATGTAAGACCAGAAACTATAAAACTCTGAGAGGAAAACGTAGGCAAAACACTCTGACATACATCACAGCAGGATCCTCTATGACCCACCTCCCAGAATATGGGAAATAAAAACTAAACAAATGGGACCTAATGAAACTTAAAAAGCTTCTGCACAACAAAGGAAACTATAAGCAAGGTGAAAAGACAGCCTTCAGAATGGGAGAAAATAATAGCAAATGAAGCAACAGACAAACAACTAATCTCAAAAATATACAAGCAACTCCTACAGCTCAATTCCAGAAAAATAAATGACCCAATCAAAAAATGGGCCAAAGAACTAAATAGACATTTCTCCAAAGAAGACATAGAGATGGCTAACAAACACATGAAAAGATGTTCAACATCACTCATTATCAGAGTAATGCAAATCAAAACCACTATGAGGTACCATTTCATGCCAGTCAGAATGGCTGCTATCCAAAAGTCTACAAGCAATAAATGCTGGAGAGGCTGCAGAGAAAAGGGAACCCTCTTACACTGTTGGTGGGAATTTAAACTAGTACAGCCACTATGGAGAACAGTATGGAGATTCCTCAAAAAACTGGGAATAGAACTGCCTTATGACCCAGCAATCCCACTGTTAATTGCTTTATGGAAATGATCATAAATACAGAGTTTAAAGATAACTTATTTAATTAATTTTAATTTTGAAATAGCAACACCAGAAATGGTGGTGAATGATTGCAATGCTTGGTGTTGATGGAACATAGGACCAAATTTTCCCATTAATGAATATTTCAATTCACTTATATTGATAATATTTGGGTTATCTCAAAGACTAAGGCACTAAGTCTCAGCATTTATGCAGGAGAGATTATGATGTATTACAAGATTAAAAGATGGAGTATAATTTGTCTTTAAGCTTTACATTATTTTTTTTTTTAATTTTATATTCTGCATTGGGGTGTAGGCAATTAACAATGCTGTTAATGTTGTTAACAAGATGGACAGTGAAGGGACTCAGCCATATATATTCATGTATATATGCATATCTATATATTCTCCAGGCTGCAACATAACATTGAGCGAGTCAATGTGCTACACAGTAGCTCCTTGTTGATAATCTATTTTAAATACAGCAGTGTGTACATGTGCATCCCAAACTCCCTAACTATCCCTCATACAGAGAAGCACAGGAGCCATTGATGGTGGGCAACTGTGTTAAATAATCCAGAAAGCTTGCCAGCAATATAGTCTATGAATAAGGCACTATGATTTGCAATAATTATTCTTAATCTTATAAATTATGCAATTTTTTCAATTAACTAATTCTTTTTTTAAGAGCAAATATTTATTTTTTTAAGTTTATTTAACTTTACAATATTGTATTGGTTTTGCCATACATCAACATGAATCCGCCACAGGCATACACGTGCTCCCCACCCCGAACCCTCCTCCCTCCTCCCTCCCCATACCATCCCTCCGGGTCGTCCCAGTGCACCAGCCCCAAGCATCCAGTATCGTGTATCGAACCTGGACTGGCGACTCGTTTCATATATGATATTATACATATTTCAATGCCATTCTCCCAAATCATCCCACCCTCTCCCTCTCCCACAGAGTCCAAAAGACTGTTCTATACATCAGTGTCTCTTTTGCTGTCTCGTATACAGGGTTATTGTTACCATCTTTCTAAATTCCATATATATGCGTTAGCATACTGTATTGGTATTTTTCTTTCTGGCTTACTTCACTCTGTATAATAGGCTCCAGTTTCATCCACCTCATTAGAACTGACTCAAATGCATTCTTTTTAATGGCTGAGTAATACTCCATTGTGTATATGTACCACTGCTTTCTTATCCATTCATCTGCTGATGAACATCTAGGTTGCTTCCATGTCCTGGCTATTGTAAACAGTGCTGCGATGAACATTGGGGTACACGTGTCTCTTTCAATTCTGGTTTCCTCAGTGTGTATGCCCAGCAGTGGGATTGCTGGATCATAAGGCAGTTCTATTTCCAGTTTTTTAAGGAATCTCCACACTGTTCTCCATAGTGGCTGTACTAGTTTGCATTCCCACCAACAATGTAAGAGGGTTCCCTTTTCAAACTTGAAATGTAAGTCTCTAGTAGCAAACAATAGCAGTAAAGATGTCATCAAACAGATACGTAAAACCAATTAAAATAACCATAATAATAATACCACCTACTATCACTTACTGAGGGTCTGATATGCACCAGGAACTAATCTGTCACATTGCATGCTTTAATATCAATAAAATCTATATTAGTTACTACTCTTCCATTTTATAGATAATGTTGAAGCTTACCCAAAAGATGGGAAGATGATTGACTTTTCTATAGAGCTGTGTCCTTTCAGGGAATTCTAGTTCATGAACCTGGTATCAATATTGTGATCAATAAGTAATCAATAGTTCTCTTTATTAAGCCTATTTCATATAACTGTTGTTATTAACCTACTGCTTTGTTGATATTTAGTAATTTTAACTTTCTGCAGTGCTTTTCTGATGCTTTCTTGATTTGGGGATATTTATCTATCCTCCCCTTCTTTCAGGCTTCCCTGGTGGCTGAGATGGTACAGAATATCTGCCAATGCAAGAGACTCCAGTTCGATTCCTGGGTTGAGGGGGATCCTTTGGAGAAGGGAATGGATACCCACTCCAGTATTCTTGCCTGGAGAATTCCATGGACAGAGGAGCCTGGTGAGCTACAGTCCAGGGGATTGCAAAGAGTCAGACACAACTGAGAAACGAACACTTTCTTTTTCTTTTCACCCTTCTTTCAGATGTATCCTAGACAGAGGTCCTCATTCATAGAAATTGAGTCTGAGTCCTCATCTAGTGTCATGGGTCAACTTACTTGGGTCGGTCTGTGCCCTGAACAGTGACTGTGGTTCAGTTTTACCCAGAGATGCAGACTGTAAATGTGCATGCACACACACTCACCCCCCCACACACACACACACAGATTGAAATAGAGAACCAATAGTAGAGTGAAATAAGACTGTAGTGTAATTAAGAGCTAAGAAAAACTAAGCAGTTATAAGACAAAATACCTCAATAAAATTGAGCAAGACACAGAGTCCTAGTCACTGCTTTATTTCTCCTGCTGAAGGTTGCTAACTTATATCACCACCAGGTCCTCCCTAACAATAAACTTTACAGGCGTTACCTCACTTTCTTATTGATTCTTTTCCAGAAAGATTTTTCTCCCACGTTTTCCTAATGGAAACATCAAAGAAGGAGTTAAACTCTACTGTGGTCACTTTCTGAATGCTTCTGGAAAGCCTAAAATCTAAGGGTTTAAGCTGATATGAATACATATTACCTAGACTCCTTTCTGACCATCAGATCTCACAAACCTCCCTCCATGGATGCGTGACTGTGGAATCAGAGACGTAATTAAAGCGGCTGGAATACCAGCCATTTGTACTGACAAGAAAGGAATCTCTTGCTGTCTCTTTTTGCTAGATTCCAAACAAAAGGTGTCCACTCTACTTTTTAAAAAATTTTTATCAGAGTATAGTTGATCTACAATGTTGTGTTACTCTCAGGTAAATAGCAGAGTGAATCAATTATACATAGACAGATTCTCTTAAGGTGACACTAAAATGCTCCCTAAAAGGAATTCTTGTGGAGAAAGCCTTCTCCAGCTTTGCATAAAGACAGCCCCTCCCTCTGTAATGCTCAATTATCATCCTGACTTAATTCTGTTAGCTTGCCTGCATTGTCTCTGGTGGGAGTCCGTGGGAAGACCATCTCTAAGTTGTGTTAGTGAGCGATGCTGAGTCACAACTGCCCACGAGACATAGTCGCGTGTCCTGTCAGGTAGGCTGAGGAGAAGGACGGAATAAAGCCAGCAGGGCAATCTTTGAGGAAGCTGACAAGATGACTCTAAAACTGACACAGCTTTAAGTTCCAGTTTAAATGAAAGGCCTCTGAAGGAGGGGCAGTGCCAGGCTGTCTCCATACGACTCAAAATGCGGACCTGCTACGGATTCCACTTACTGAAAAGTGCATTTAGTGTCCTCCTCAAGCCACACTTAACAACTAGTGACAAGACAATATGGTCTTGGCACCTGGCCAAGCCCCAGCGCTAACACAAGGTTTGTCATAACGTTACTTAGCTGGGCAGAAAGCGTGAGGAGCACAGCTGACAGAAAGGGGGGTGCAGGTGTCACGTCTGCTTCTGAAGAGGAGGAGTACGACAGGGAAGGCTGAAGAAATGCCTCAGAAATGGACCAACGCTTACCTTCAAAAGTCGGAGCTTAGCCATGAATGGCTCAATTGCAGTAACAACATGGAAACCCGGGACCAACACAGGGCAGAAAGGAAGATGAAAGTGAAAAGTGAAAGTGTTAATCACTCAGTCATGTTTGACTCTTTGCGACCCCATGGCCAGACTCCTTGGTCCTTGAAATTCTCCAGCAAGAATACTGGAGTGGGTAGCCATTCCCTTCTCCAGGGAATCTTCTGGACCCAGGGATCAAACCCAGGTCTCCTGCATTGCAGGCAGATTCTTGACTGTCTGAGCCACCCGGGAAGCCCAGTGAGGAATATAGTGAGGTCTTTTTGAGGAAAACATGTAGGACAATGGAGTCTAAATCTTCAACTGTCATTAACCTTCATGAATTAGAGCAATGCTTCCTCACTCCTGGTTGCGGATTGGGTGCCTTTTTCCAGCTGAGAATCTCCACAGGTAGCCCACTCCCCAGGTTCTGTTTATTAGGGCACCTACAAGTAGCTTCCCTGGGATTCCCAATCTGGGACATAGCAAATATTGTGTTTTTGAGCCCCACATTCTGGAATTCATGAAAGGAACTATATCAAATATATTCCTGTCCTAAACACATCATGGGGACTTCCCAGGTGGCTCAGCTGTAAAGAATCCACCTGCAATGCAGGAGACACAGATTTGATCCGTGGGTCAGGAAAATCCCCTGGAAAAGGAAATGGCAACTCACTCCAGTATTATTGCCTGGGAAATCCCAGGGACAGAGGAGACTGGCAGGCTATAGTCCATGGGGTCACAAAGAGTTGAACAAAACTGAGTAACTTAAACAACAACACACGTCGTGACTACTAATCAGTATACTAAGCAAATTGGCAGGTGTATTCAAATGCTCCAACTTTTATTTTTATTTTAGTTTTTGACAAAATAAAGTTCCTTGAAGATTCACATGGAGCTGTAAAATGGATAGGAGACTTCCGATAGGCCAGATAACCAAGTTGAAATATACCTAGCAGCAAAGAGATTAATTTCAGAACCAGAGTTTCCCTGTAGCCTACAGGCATATCCAGAGGCTTAAGGATGTGTTTCAAGAAGTGAGGTAAGCTCTTTGGTCAGAAACACCTGGGGAAACCTCTGCCTAATCTGCCCTGGAAAGCTATCGTTTATCTGATAGTAAGCATGCACCATGCTTTGGGGTCTTTAATAGGCACTTGGGATATTGTTGGACTTTTGTTGGTGGCTCAGACTGTAAAGAATCCGTATGTAATGCAGGAGACTCAGGTTTGATCTCTAGGTCAGAAAGATCCCCTAGAGGAGTGGGAGCTACTCACTCCAGTAGTCTTGCCTGGAGAATCCCATGGGCAGAGGAGCCTGGCAGGCTATAGTCCATGAGTTCACAAGAGTTGGACATGACTGAAATGACTGAATACACACATGTGATATTGTTTAACCAAATTGAAAGCAGTCAGAAAATGTTAGTGATATACCAGGCCTCCATTTCTACCTGGCAAGAATATTGGAGTGGGAAGACATTCACTTCTCCAGGGTATCTTCCTGACCCAGGGATCAAAACCGAGTCTCCTACATTGCAGGCAGATTCTTTACAGTCTGAATCACAAGGGAAGACATATTCATTATAAACTACTTATTTTTTCACAATAATAAGTATTTTTATGTTTGTTATTTTTGTGAGGAAATTGAGTTAGATGCACAGCACAGAAATTTCCCAAATGTTCATGGTTCTGCACATATTTGAACGGTTCACTCTCTCACTCCAGGGTCTGGGTGGGCAACTGGCCCTATGCTGCTTCCTAGAGATGCTTTCTGTCCATTTCTCTTTAATACTCTTTTATCTCAGATAATTAAATGCAGCTGATCTATTTTTGCCTTTTCTATTAATTGTTGAGGTTCTGCATAAGATCAGCTACTTGTTTGTTGCAAATTGATCTTATGCTTCCCTGTTATATTAATAAACACTCAGAGTAAAAAAAAAAAAAGTTTCCTTTATTTCTAAAGGAAAATACTACAAATGTAAACATGAAAATTTTTACTACCAAAAAAAAAAAAATCTGTAGATGAAGTATATGAAATGAGTTTCCAAAGAAAAAATCTATATAAAAACACCAGTGGATCACACACATGGCTGTGGATGGAGAATTTAAAATATCAATTTTTTGTCTTTAATGATTGCTGACAAAATAAGCTGAGTTATCTCTTAAATAAACTTCTTCATTACCCAGAAGTTCCTTATACAAGCATACTTTTAAATGTCCTAGTATCAAATTAATTAAAATAGAAAAGTATAATACTGAAATATTATAAAATATATTATAATTTTAGGTCCTGTCAGAGATCTATTCTACTTGGCTCCTGTTCTAACTGCTTCAGCTATGACCAAAATGTGTTTATAGCATCCCCAAAGTTTGGTTCCTGACTTCCCTAGTGGCTCAGTGGTAAAGAATTCACTTGCCAGGAGACTCAGGTTCAATCCCTGGGGCAAGATGATCTCCTGGAGAAAGAAATGACAACCCATTCCAGTATTCTTGCCTGGAGAATTCCATGGACAGAGGAGCCTGGCAGGCTATTGTCCATGGGACTGCAAAAGAGCTGGACACGGACTTAGCAACTAAATGACAACAACAACACAAAGTTTGATTGGTTATCTCCTGCATACACGCAGATAAATCAAACTTTTACATTAAAGAGCACCCCAAAGAGGAATAGTTAGGGAATTTCACATTGAGATGTGCACACCGCTGTATTCAAAATGGTTAACAGACAAGGAGCTACTGTATAACAAGGGAACTCTGATCGATATTCTGTAACAACCTAATTAGGAAAAGAATTTGAAAAGGAAGATACACATGTATAACTGAATCACTTTGTTGTACATCTGAAACTAACACAACATTGAGAATCAAACTATACTCCAATATAAAATAAAATTAAAAAAAAAAGAACTGTGTGGCAATAATAATTGCTACTTCTTTCAGAGAGGCAGGTATCCTTAACAAGCATCCCTCTATTTATATAACGCATCTAACGGGAATTTGTTCAAGTCCCGCTTCTCAGTGAGCAGTCTGTCCTGCCATGCAGTATCAGCCATGTACTCTTTCGATAAAGAATTTACCTGCTCTACTCTACGGGCTCCTTCAGACCTGACACCAGTGCAGCACACAGGAGTCAACAGTGAGCATGCTCCTGTTAAAGCTCTGATGACCTTCCACACCGGCCTGGGCCAGACCACTCTTTTCCTTTATGCATTCCTGCTGCTGGCTTTTCCAGTTCAGGAACAGCCCTCCCTCTCCACTCGTCTTGAATAGTAAGCATACAGAAAGCTACTTATTATTTCTTTGGTTATGTCCACACTTAAAAAAAAAAAAAAAAAAACTGACTTTAAGCTCTGGGAAAATGGGATTCCCTGTGTCTTTACTAATGATTTATCTCAGCATCTGATACAGTGTCTGAGGCATAATAGATTCAATAGAAATCTGACAAATGAATTCATGAATGACCATTAAGAATATTTGTGAATATTACTGGCCTTGACAAACCATAAGGTACTTAAACCTCTTTTTCTTTTTTTCTTTCCTTTAAAAAAAAAATTATAGTTAATTCACAATGTTGTGTTACTTTCTGGTGTATACCAAAATGATTTGGTTATATATATTTCATATTCTTCTCCATTATAGCTATTATAAGATATTGAATATTATACTGTAGGACCTTGTTATTTATCTATTTTATATATGGTAATTTGTATCTGCTAATCTCAAACTCTAAATTTATCCCCTCCCACCTCCTTAAACCTCTTTTTCTATCTGTGTTGGGTGCATTCTTTATAGAATTCTAGGTTTTCAGCGCCCGGAACACTTCTTTTAACTTTTCTGAGCAGAGGGCATTGAAGAATTTACAGAGCACTTTTCCAGGGCGTGTAGTCATCAGCTAGACTTTCTCTCTGAACCACAAGTGGCTCTGTGACTAGCATCTCCTCCTGACTGTTGATCAGGTAGCCCATCTCCTCCTGGGTCCCCTGGTTTTCACTTCCCTAACTCTGGTAGGTCTAAAAGCCAGTTTCCCTTCTGATCCCCATGAGTTGGACCTTAGATACCTTGGAGCCTTATATAAGACAATGTTTTCCAGTAGAGATAGTTTTCTTCAGTGTGGTTTTCTTTGTTCTCTCTAATACAAGCATGAGTGTTAGCTCTTTTGAAGAGAGATGGGAAGATACATAGGTAAATAAATGCAGTAGGAATTTGCATAAAGCTAGTATCTAGGGATGTTAATATGGCATATTGCTTAATTAGAAGAGTAAGCCTTTAGCAGTAAAAGCTCATCTCTACGATTACTCCTTTGAATCAAATCTGCTTACATAGAGTTCAAGAATTTTTATATAGAGTGCCATTCTTAAAACATTAAAATGTGTTCATTTCATCTTTTATTAGTGTTTTATATTAGTGCCCCTGTGTATGTATACTTGCCTCCTAAGGAGAGGAATTTTAATATAACATAACTTACTGTAAACCATACACATGTGGCCCTTGTATTATCTCCTACCTATATTTTTAAGAAAGAAATAAAATGTTTTCCCTATGTCATTTCCTATTTCCCATACTTGCATTGTCTATATTCTCACTATCCACTCTTATTTTCTACTACTTCAACACAGCAAATGCTATTGACAGAGCAGACTTTTTAAAGGAAAATGGGTTTTGTATTTAGTATTGCGTTTTGGGTTTGGTATTGCCAGCACTGATGAAAGTTTCAATTAAATTCTGCTCTGGAGTGTGAATTGGGTAGGTTGGGATAGTAGGAAGTTTTCTATCTGTAGGAGTTTAATTTCCTTTTTATTCCTTCTTTTTTTCCAAATCATGGAAATTCAGCAACTGCTAGACTATTTTTCTCCAATAATCCACAATTTCCAGCGGAAGCACTGGTGAAGCTGTAAAATCTGGCTTTAACTTCTTGCCGAAAATCAGAATAATTAATTCTCCAAACTCCTTGAGAATGACAAATATGCGTATAACATACAGTTTGGTTGTTTGAGAAATCAGAAAAAAATAAAAGGGAGAGGGATAGAAGAGAGTTTTCCGAACTGGGTAGAAATGTCTAGTGGAGCTTTTCCTTCACTCTCAGGGTTTTCATTATATTTCATGCAAATTTCTAGTTGTTTCTGGATGGATGAATATATTTCTCCCCATTTTTCAATAAAGCATCTAGTTTATGAGCCCATAGTTTAGTAAATATCAGTCCAGAATAATACTCTTATGTATAAGAAGATATCAGAATAGGTTAAGTAACTTGGCTACTACCTCTTGTTAGGGCTGAAGTGAATGCAGTGATCTTTCCACACTATCACATCTTTCCAATTAGGCTTTTAGTCTCCCATGGGAAATGGATAGGCCCTTGTGTCAGCACAAGTAAGTGACTGACAGAGAGAAAATGAATACCTTGGAAACTCAGAAGACTTTCTGGCATTTCTACTTTTCTGGAGCCATCAAGAATAAATCTTATCTCTGGAAGACTTAACAAATCTTTCATTCTTTACACTAATCATTTTCTGTGTTACTTAAGGTTGCACCATTTATCTAATATTCTCCTTCTAAGTTCTTACAGTATTGGATCTTTTCTATAGGACCACACTTATTGCTTTGTGTAACAATTTCCATGATTACTTATTCAAGCATAAGCTTTATAAAGTGTTACGGGTGCCTTATTGCTATGGGCTGAATCGATGTGTTCTCCCATATCCAAATGTTGAAACCCCAATTCCCAACGTGAGAATATTTAGAGATGAAACCTTTGGAAAGTAATTAGCTTTACATGTGCCCATGAGAGTAGAACCCTCAGAATGGGATTAGTGCCCTTGTAAGAAAGGGACGCGGAGAAGGCAATGGCACCCACTCCAGTACTCTTGCCTGGAAAATCCCATGGAGGGAGGAATCTGGTAGGCTGCAGTCCAGGGGGTCGCTAAGAGTCGGACATGACTGAGCAACTTCACTTTCACTTTTCAATTTCATGCACTGGAGAAGGAAATGGCAACCCACTCCAGTATTCTTGCCTGGAGAATCCCAGGGATGGGGGAGCCTGGTGGGCTGCGGTCTATGGGGTCGCAGACTCGGACACGACTGAAGTGACTTAGCAACGACTTAGCAAGAAAGGGACGACACCAGAACCTTTTTCTCCCCACCATGTGAGGATTCAGCAAGAAGCTGGCCATTTGTAAGCCAGAAGAGAGTTTCTCACCCAAAGGCAATGAGACTGGCATCTTAATATTAGACTTTTCAGCCTTCAGAACTGTGAGAAATAAATTCCGGCTTATAAGGCAGCCATTCTGTGTTATTTGATTAAAGCAGCAGTCAGTCACCATCGTTTTCCTGTACTTGATGCAGTGTAGTGCTCCAAGTATACACTCAGTACTGCATGTCTGATGACTGATGCTGTACTGCAACTATCATAACTATAACAACTTGCTGGATCTGGGGAAGAAGTTTGCCGAAATGAAAGAAGGCAGTTGAAGGTATATGTATTTCTTTAATTTGGCTTGCTGACATTTTTGATTTCCAAAATTTAGACCTAATTTAATGGAAACTAACAATGGCACCCCACTCTAGTACTCTTGCCTGGAAAATCCCATGGACGGAGGAGCCTGGTGGGCTGCAGTCCATGGGGTCGCTAAGAGTCAGACATGACTGAGCAACTTCACTTTTATTTTTCACTTTCATTTTTCCTTTTCATGCATTGGAGAAGGAAATGGCAACCCACCCGAGTGTTCTTGCCTGGAGAATCCCAGGGACAGGGGAGCCTGGTGGGCTGCCGTCTATGGGGTCGCACAGAGTCGGACACGACTGAAGTGACTTAGCAGCAGCAGCAAGAAGCAGGAAAGGAGAAGGCAATGGCACCCACTCCAGTACTCTTGCCTGGAAAATCCCATGGACGGAAGAGCCTGGTGGGCTGCAGTCCATGGGGTCGCTAAGAGTCAGGCACGATTGAGTGACTTCACTTTCACTTTTCACTTTCATGCATTGGAGAAGAAAATGGCAACCCACTCCAGTATTCTTCCCTGTAGAATCCCAGGGACAGAGGAGCCTAGTGGGCTGCCGTCTATGGGGTCGCACAGAGACAGACACTACTGAAGTGACTTAGCAGCAGTAGCAGCAGTCTTTGGCAGATTACTTGTTTAAAGGCTTCATTGGGAGAGTAGGAGGCAAAATAGATATTGATGGCCAGGTTAAATATAAGTGTACTTCCTTAATGTCTTTTCCCCATTACTAATATTATCCAGTATAGGAACACAGTTGTTGTCATTGCTTAACCGCTAAGTCATCTCTGACTCTTTGTGACCCTATGGACTGTAGCCTGCCAGGCTTCTCTGGCTATGGGATTTCCCAGGCAACAATACTGGTACTGGGTTGCCATTTCCTTCTCCAGGGGATCTTCCTGACTCAGGGATTGAATCTACATCCTCTGCGTTGGCAGGAAGATTCTTTACCACTGAGCCACCAGGGAAAGCAGTAGCCAAAGTCCAAAGACCCAGGTTGCAAACCCACCTGCCCATCAGAGAGATGTGCAGCCTCAATTGTCTAGATTCAGAATTTGACCTCTCTGCTTTTTGACCAATGATATCATGTTTAAAGATCAAGTTCAGAATGGACTGTGGTGTGGAGTCTTTAAATACTTCTTTCCCACATAAGATCCTAAAATTGTCTGTTCTCTTTTCTTGTAATAAGTCTTTGAGTATGTTAATAAAATTTACTTTGATGATGAGAAAATGTCCAGAAGGGATCATTTTAGAGATGCATTAGAAATGAGGGATGTAAAAATGAATGATACTGGCATTATCAACATGGTCATTGAGATTAAAACCTGGTGAAAGATGAAATATAAAAAGGAAACCAAAATATAGGATGAGAAATACACATGAGAAATGCACATATAAGGGAAATTCAGTCCAAAGCTACAGATTCTGACACTTCTCAGAGTACATCACCTCCAGTTCAGACCTAAAGGATGAGTAGACATTAGGCTGATGAGGAAAAAAAGAGAAGATCTTTGGAGAGCAAACTGTCTAAAGGGAGAAGACATTTTCATGCAAGTACAAGGCACGTGATATGGCCAGCACAACTTAAGAGAAATGGAAATGAGCGGAGAGAAAGTGAGGGGTAAGATAGAGCGAGATTAAAAAGAAAAGCAAATCTGTTTAAAGATATGAAGCCTACTCGATAGCACAGGGAACTCTACTCAGGGCTCTGTGGTGACCTAAATGGGAAGGAAATCCAAAAAAAAGAGTAGATATGTATTCCTTTGCCTTGTGATAGAAATAGCACAGCATTATAAGGCCAACTGCTCCAATAAAAAGAAAAAAAAAAAATAAAATAAAGGTGCTGGACCTTATTCTGAGGGCAATGTGGGGCTTCTTTAAATGTCTTAAATGTGGAGTGACAAACCTGGAGGATCACTGAGGAAACAGAGGGGCCAAGTCTAGAAATACGGTGAGAGTTGCATAGGCTGTTCTAGTGCTCAGGCAAGAGCTACGGGACAGACTCCAGGATGGCTTCAGGGGAGACAGGAGTGACAATGGAAGTGCTTAGGAGGCAGTACAGAGCCGGGCTCGAGGAACACCTGGCCATGGAGGTGGGGGGAGGAAAGTTAGGCATCAGAAGCTTGGAAGACCCACGCTCCTAACTGTAGCACACCGTGTTTACTGAGTTTAATCATCTGCAGTTCATCGTGGATGAGAATCAAGTCTGATGGAGGCAAGAGCCTCATCGATCCAGAATAAAAGGCAGTGGTGAAGATTCTCAAGAGTGAACAGAAGCTTTTTCAGAATTATTTCTGGAAAAGAAGGTTTCAAAATGTTCTCCTTATGCCATTCTGTATCTCTACTTAACCCTGTGACAAGTGTGAACATCAGCTGCTCACTCTCAAGTGTTGTGACTTCTGTCACCTGAAGGCACAAGACTGTCAGTATGGAGAGGAATATGCCCTGTCCTTTAGATAGCTGAGGCGACATGTAAGTTTAGAACAACGGATCAAAGGTTTTAAAACATAACTCATTAAGGCTTCCTATTTCCTTCTCCATAGGTTAACGACTACTGATATAATATATAGCTTTCTGAAATGTTAATTGTTTACCCCCTTCTGCTTCTCTTCCTTTAAATAATTGTTTCTTCAGCACCTGCTATATAATAGGAATAATCATCAATGAATATTTAAGATACGCTTCCTAAGGGTGTGCACAGATAATTCTTACTCATACAGATTGCAAGTAAGACACCTATAACAAAAGACCTTATTTCCAGATTACCTGGTACAGGAATACTGAGTCTAGATCAAAACAAGTTGGAGTGGAGGGGAGAAGAATTCAAAGAAAATATCAGCTACAGAAAGAAACAGCAAGCTGACCTCTTGTTCTGCGTCTGGTATAAAAGAAAAACACTGAGTAACAGATGTCACTGGAGAGACCGAGAGCCCTACAAGGATTCCAGCAACGGCCCTGACCCTCACGACCCCCCTGCCCCAGTAGACGCCACTCAGCAGTCACTGTCCCTTCCTTTACTTTTAGTTATCATGGGATGCCTTTGAGTGTTGTCTGAGCCCATCTTGTTGACCACAGGGCCTGGGGTTAAGAGCGTAAAAAGGAAGGGCCAAACAGAACAATCAAAACCACCCCCTCAGAATCGTCAAACAGAAACCAAGAGAGGGAAACTCCTTTTTTTTAATGAGAAGCTGGAAATATGTGAGCCCAACGCAGGTTAAAGATGCTCAAATTAATTACCTAGATGCCTCTAGAGAATATAGAAGAAAAACTTGGAGAATACAGAATATGATATTTTTTCATGAATTTTTTGTAATTGTGTGTGTGTGTGTTTTTTAATTGTGGAGTAAAAACTAGTTCCAAACATAAGGAACTGCTTCTCAATATTTGAAAGTAGGAAGATGGATAATTCTATAAGCATTCTTGTGTCAATGCAATAATTACATAAGGCTTTCAAAGAAGCAGCAATGAGGTATGTTAAATTCTCTTAATCTTCAGATGCCATTTTTAATTTTTAAACTACCTAGGATTCCTCCTTAACAGAGACTGCTAAAGGGATCACAGGGGACAATATACCTATTTATTTTCATTTCTACGCACTGGAAAATTATACAGCCTACTTGGAGGGCTCTCTTACAGCCGTGAAGGAAGTGAAGATTGACATTGATGTGTCGCAGAAGTACAGATGGAAACCTCAAAATTAAGCTGGGATTTTGAGAGTAGAAAGCTGGATGTCATCACACTATTATATCAAAATAGCAGTGTATAAAATTCACCTTTCTGAGGGCTAATTCACATCACTATCCTAATTTCACTCTGGCTTCCCAGGTGGCTCAGTGGTAAAGAATCCACCTGCCAGTGCAGGAGACATGGGTTCGATCCCTGAGTTGGGAAGATCTCCTGGAGAAGGAAATGGCAACCCACTCCAATATTCTTGCCTGGGAAATCCCATGGACAGTGGAGCCTGGCGGCCTATAGCCCATTGGGCTGCAGAAGAGTCGGACATGACTTAATGACTAAACAACAATTTCATTCTACTTCATCCCAGGCAGGCAGGAAAATACAGTTTTGAAGAGACTTAAAAAGATCTTTTTCTCACATGCTGCTAAGTTTCTAATAGATAAAAAGAAGTGGATGCATTATAATCTTTTCTGAAAGTAATAGTAATTTTAACCTTCAAAATTTTGGTGATCCTTCATCTGTGAAACCTCTGTGTTGACAGGGTGACAGTCAAGTTGGCAAATGAATTTGATGGGTTAAAGGGCATTTCTTAGTGAAAACAACTTTTAAAAATAGTATCATTGTTTTTGCCAATGTCTCTACCATTGGTTGCTTCACTGTGTCTTAAGGTTCTGCTTTTATAAACTCACTCTTCTACAGTACACAAAAATTTAAAACTAAAGAATGCAGGTCCAGAAAGAGTAATGCGAATTCAGTGAAGACGAAAACAAAGAAATGTCTATCCGAGGAGGTCTTTTCAGTCTAGTACTTATAATTATCTTCTGTAAAGTATGATCATATTAAATTTCCTTTGAGTAAGGTCATTTTCTAAAAGACTCTGCTTATGCAGCAAGCAAGCACATGCGAAAAGAAACAGTACACCATCACTACTATGGCAACTAATTCTAAAACTTTGTATCATAGTTCTGAATTGGAAATTGAGCCAAAAATGAAGGAATAGCAAAATGAGAAAAAAAAAAAAAAAAAAGCTGCTATGTTACTCCAGAGGTTAAGAAATAATTAGAAATAGATATGAAGAACAGGGTTTGATGAATGAGAGAAAGCAGGTAAGGTTGGCAATAATATCAAAGAGACCTGAATGCTAAGCCAAAATATATTCAATGACATTCAGTTCAAATGTGAACCTTAAGGGCAACCTGTATAAATGTGTATTGAAAATCAGATGGGAATAAGATATAATTTTTAATATATTACACTGTGGAGTTTTTAATCCTACAGGAGATAAATCTTTTTTGTCAGTGTCACAGGAGCATGGATTTTTTTTCAAGTGCACATCAAACTGAAATGTAGATGCTTGCTCCTTGGAAGAAAAGCTATGACCAACACAAGCAGCATATTACTTTGCTGACACATGTCCAGTCAAAGCTATGGTTTTTCAGTAGTCATGTATGGATGTGAGTTGAACCATAAAGGAAGCTGGGCATTGAAGAATTAATGCTTTTGAACTGTAGTGTTGGAGAAGACTCTTGAGAGTCCCTTGGACTGCAAGGAGGTCCAACCAGTCCATCCTAAAGGAGATCAGTCCTGGGTGTTCATTGGAGGGACTGATGCTGAAGCTGAAGCTCCAATATTTGGCCACCTGATGCGAAGAACTGACTCATTAGAAAAGACTCTGATGCTAGGAAAGAGTGAAAGTAGGAAGAGAAAGGGACAACAGAGGGTGAAATGGTTGATGGCATCACCAACTCAATGGACATGAGTTTCAGCAAGCTCTGAGAGTTGGTGATGGACAGGGAGGCCTGGCGTGCCGCAGTTCATGGGGTCACAAAGAGTCGGACATGACTAAGTGACTGAACTGAACCGAACTGCAAAATCACTTATTATTTTCACTACTTCTAAAGCACTTGAACATTCTTACAGTACACAGTATCCAACAAAAATGGAAAAAAAAAAAAAAAGAATAGAGTACATCAGGATGGTAGTGAAGGAAAAGTAAGAAAGCAAGTACATGAGAAAACTCAGGTTAAGAAACCTAGCAAAGGCAATGGAAGAATTAAGAAAGATGAAACAGATTGCATCACATTATATCATATAATTTGATCAATTTCACTATTTATTAGGCTCATATATGAGCCAGATACCTTTGCATTAGGCAAAGATTTATATAAAGAATTATGTACTGTGGCTTCAAGGGATGCAAGATCTGGTTTAAGTTATCCAGATTTACTATCTTATTCAAGATTTCAATATAATCCTGATTCATGGGGAAAGGGGAGGAGAGGGTGAGATGTATGGAGAGAGTAACATGGAAACTTACATTACCTTATGTAAAACAGATAGCCAACTAGAATTTGCTGTATGGCTCAGAAAACTGCAACAGGGGCTCTGTATCAACCTAGACGGGTGGCATGGGAAGGGAGGTGGGAGGGAGGTTCAAAAGGACGGGATATATGTATACCTATGGCTGATTCAGAGAAGGCAATGGCACCCACTCCAGTACTCTTGTCTGAAAAATCCCATGGACAGAGGAGCCTGTTAGTCTGCAGTCCCTGGGGTCGCTAAGAGTCGGACACGACTGAGCGACTTCACTTTCACTTTTCACTTTCATGCATTGGAGAAGGAAATGGCAATCCACTCCGGTGTTCTTGCCTGGAGAATCCCAGGGACGGCGGAGGCTGATGGGCTGCCGTCTATGGGGTCGCACAGAGTCGGACACAACTGAAGCGACTTAGCAGCAGCAGCAGCAGCAGCAGCATGGCTGATTCATGTTGAGGTTTTACAGAAAACAGCAGAATTCTGTAAAGCAATTATCCTTCAGTAAAAAATAAATAAAAAAAAAGAAAGCAAAAAAAAAAAAAAAAAGATTTCAATATAATCCTTATAAACTATTTTCCGATGTATAGGGTTGCCAGAACTTTTATACTATTAATCACAGATTCCTTTTTGATAACATTGTTTAAAGTTATAGTTTTATAAGGGTAATTTAGTCTAAATTAAATTCTTCCAATTAAATTTGCTCAATCCAGTTGACAAATGTCATGCTGGTTAAGATAAATCAATTTTCCAATTTAGCTTACATCTTAGCATCTAAACTCATATTGGGTGACCATATGAGTTTGGAAAAAGGGATGAATCATATTTATATTATGTTCCACTTCTAAAATGTAATTGTATAGAATACTATAGTGACATGGTTTGAATAAAGGTATGGCCAAAATGCATAGCATATAAGCAATATACCTTCATTCCAAGTCAATGCTAAAAACTGAGCACTCCAGTACTCTTTTCTGGAGAATTCCATGGACAGAGGAGCCTGGTGGTCTACAGTCCATGGAGTTGCAAAGAGTCAAACACGACTGAGTGATTAACACTTTCACTTTCTTTCCAAGCCAATGCTGAAAACTTTCACAAGGTGAAACAAATTAGAAATCATAAAAGCACATCATGACCAGTCTGCTCCTTCCAGTTTTTCCATGGCCAGTGAATATTCCTTTGAACTTCAACAAAGAAGTCCCATTAAAATCGGACGATGGCGCACAATTTCAAGGTATACTAAGAAAATGCTGCTGCTAAGTCGCTTCAGTCATGTCCGACTCTGTGCGACCCAATGGACGGCAGCCCACCAGGCTTCCCCGTCCCTGGGATTCTCCAGGCAAGAACACTGGAGTGGGTTGCCACTGCCTTCTCCAATGCATGAAAGTGGAAAGTGAAAGTGAAGTCGCTCAGTCATGTCTGACTCTTAGCGACCCCATGGACCGCAGCCTACCAGGCTCCTCCGTCCATGGGATTTTCCAGGCAAGAGTACTGGAGTGGGGTGCCATTGCCTTCTCCGGTTATAATACCTCAAAGCATTGACAGTAGCCATAACAGCAGTAGCTACGTCTTTAGGTCTAGATATAGTGATAAAAACTGGAAAATACAAAAAAACTATCAATCAACACCACTAAATAGTAATGACAAGTTTGGTTTTTTGTTGCCGTGTAAACGGCTGCTAGTAGGGCTCAGTCTGAGTCTGTAAAGGGCGGCGTCTCTGGTGGCTCTTATGCTAAACGATCCAACTGCAGTGCAGGTGACTCTGGTTGATCCCAGGGTCTGGAAGATCCCCTGGAGAAGGGAATGGCTCCCAATCCATTATTCTTGCCTGGAGAACTCCAGGGACATAGGAGCCTGGTGGGCTATCCATGGGCTCACAAAGAGTCAGACACGACTGAGTGACTAACACTTTCACTTTGAACGTGGAAAACTCAACAGTGCTGATGTTTCTGCTTAAAAGTAAGTTAGATGCAGAGAAACATGGCTTAACATGCCATATCAGTGTTCACGATAGACACATAATGCAAAAATATTTTCCTTTAATAAACATTTTCTCATCATGTTTAATGGGAAACAACTAAAATCTCATGGAAACAGTCCAGTAGGGAAATTTTTACTATTGATTTTCAAATCATATATTTTTTTCTCCAAAATCTGTATATATTATTTTGATTTTTTCACAGGTAGGTCCCGCATATAGATTTGATCCACCTGTAGATAATAGGAAAATCTAGAGAATTCAGATTCAAATTCAGCAGCACCTGGAAAGAGAGAGAATTATATTCTTTATCTAAAATACTTGAATTCACAACGTATTAGCTAAAACAAAACAAAACAAAAAAAAATCACCCGAGACCTTTCCTAGTGCTCTGAAGAATGAAACATATCTATATATGACATGACAGAATATACAAGATAACTGCATTATCTGCCCACGGTTGAGTGTGTGGCTGAGTATCAGAGCTTCTGGCTTTCTCATTCTTCATTCATTCACTCAGTAACTATGCACAAGGGTGCTGTGACAAGCACTGGAAGTAAAAGATGAAGGTGACCCAGTGCACCCTGAAAACGATACGCTATCAAGTGGAAAAAGAGATGAACAGGCAATTTCCATACAGAGTCATAAATACTAAGATAGATACGAAAGATGGCACAAGGAACACGCAGAAGGGACAGACAGCTTTGTGCCAATACTGCCAGCTTTTTGGTGGAGGTGCTATGGAAGTAGCTACCCGAAGGACAGGAAAAAGTACAGGAGATGGAGGGAAGAAGCACGTACAAAGACTGGAGGTGAGGAAGCACACCTGTGAGATCCTACACAGTCGGTCTGGTTAGATGCAGAGCTGAGGGGCAGAGGAGGGTGGTAAGGAGATAAGGCCGACTACTTTGGCAGGACCCAAACTGATGTGGGTGTTTGGAGTCTTTCCTGAGGGCAAAAGATAAACTAGTGAGAAAGTGAATGACAGGGACATTTTAAAGTCACCCCCCAAGTGACAGCTACACAACGTGATTGCTTGAGTCTGGGTTTCCTAGCCCTAACCACTACCAGACACTTGAGACGGTGATGAACTCCGTGTTTTCTGAGAACAGTGTCAGGGTGCAGGCTGACAGTCCACAGGGATGGCAGAAGTAGAGGAAGGATATATCCAGAAAGGAAAAGAAATATATAGACCTTTTCAGATTTTTTTAAAGCTATGGAACATAATAAATACATAAGGAATAAGGATGTTTTTCACTATGATTGCTCATGTTTTCACATTTTTCATTAGCTATGTATAAGAAAAAGTATACAACATAGCATCTGTTATACAAACAATGAAAAGAGATGCCACTTATTCTTTACAGTATTTCAGAAATCAATGTCTACATTTAATTCATACGTTTTGGCAACATACCTTTTTTCTAGTTCTCTAGTTATCCTCTTTTCCAACTTCCGCCGTGTCTGAAATAAGTCAAATATTATTTATGCTTAAGTTAAACAAGAGATATTATCATAGAAATGATACACAACTTACTACATGTGACATTTAAATAATAGTTCTAGGGACTAGACCTAGCTTGAAGATTACATAGCAGAAAAATAATCACATAAATAAAAGAAAATGAATTCCTACTTACTCTGCTTTTAGCTAACAGAGAACATATACATGGAATGCTATTTAGATTAATTTGATAAAAGTACAATAAATGTCAGTCTATGGAGTACACAAAATTTCAGAGGTTACGGAATGACCCATAATCCTAGGAACAACTCACAAAATTACTATCTTCTTCTCTAACAGCTCTTGCCCTAAATATATACTTCTGAGACCTTTATTTTGATTTCTAGGTGAGGATAATGTTCAAATGGAGGAAGTAGTTTAAAGTTGAATGTTAACGAGGAGAACACATCTGCAATTTTCTTTAAACTTTTCCATTTAACGGAAACATAGAAAGGTGAGAAGATTATACACAAGAAAACAATGTACCAGTGAGATTTAATTCTCAAGATGTTTAGTGAGCAGAATTCTCTCATAAGTGCTAGTTTCTGAACTATGTCTCATAGAGGGAGAAGGTCCCACAGGGGTCACTGCAGGGTTGAGAAACAGAAGTCACAGCCACCAGGGTCTCTAAACACTCCTTATCTAAAGGGCTCTATACTTGTCTCTGTTTTATATAACACAGTTCCACGCAACAGTTTTTGTTTTGTTTTGTGCTATTTTGAAAAAAAAATTTTTTTAAGGCCTGAGAGTCATTGATTTAGTCAAAGTTCCTAATTCTACAGAAGTAGTAGCAAAGCCAATGGCCTTCTTACTGAGTCCAGAGTCCTATGCCAGCTACTTCCTCATATTATGGAAAAAACACATAAATTCTAACTAAATCATAGAGAAAATGAATATGTAAAACCTTATTATATAGTTCAATAATGCTTCTGGCAAGACATGACATAGGAGCTTTTGAACTAAATTATATGTTTTACAGGCATGAACAAGAATAAATTTTTATCGAACTCCTATTTGTAGCAGTTGATATAGTTAATTTACACAGCATAACAATTTTTTAAACACAGGACAGGGAACTTGAAAGAGAAAATCTTTAGTTGAATCAAGCAGGACAAAACTGAAGAGATTCATCCTTCAAAGGATGTTCGTTTCCTCCAGATAAATAAAAACACGGCTTATTAAAATTTGTCAACAAATGAATTACCCACCTTTTGCATTATTTAGGACAAAATGTAAAACACAAAACAGATCTCTCTTTACTGTCTAGCATACTTCCATCCAAGCTCTCATCATTAGTTAGTATATACAAAAAAGCATGAGTGTAATCTCAACTATAATCTAAATCCGGTCAGAAATTGCCGTGGAACTTCATTTCCTCAGCCTGAAGTTTCAAGGGGAGGCGTTGTACTCCTAGTCTCCTCATGGAAGCTGGGAGTTTTACCTAACGGGTGAGTTTGGGAGAAGAAACTAAGAAGTGCTTGCTTGGTTCCGAATCTCTTCTTTGAAAAGATGTATGTGCCTACAGCACCGTGAACGTGGGTCTGCAGTAGGCAGCCTGCCCCAGGGATGGGGATCAAGCATTTGCTTCCACCTCTTAGGCCTGTGTAGGGAAGTGTCTGACTCGGGATGAAGTGTTCAGAGGCCCGCTGTGACTGCACAGCTAAAGCACGTCCTCCAGGTTTGTGGCTCTCAAGTACTAAGACCCAACATAGCCGCAGTGCTGTCCAAGAAACCTTGGATTCCTCTTCTAGGATAGCAAGAAGCCAAATGAGAAAACAGGTTGAGACGGCACTTAACAAGGGCTACTTTTCTCTGGATGTGAGAGTTGGACCATAAAGAAAGCTGAGCACCAAAGAATCGATGCTTTTGAGCTGTGGTGTTGGAGAAGACTCTTGAGAGTCCCTTGGACTGCAAGGAGATCTAACCAGTGTGTCCGAAAGAAAACCAGTCCTGAATATTCACTGGAAGGACTGATGCTGAAGCTGAAACTCCAATACTTTGGCCACCTGATGTGAAGAAGCGATGCACTGGAAAAGACCCTGGTGCTGGGAAAGATTGAAGGCGGGAGGAGAGAGAAGGGGATGACAGAGGATGAGACGATTGGAAGGCCTCACCGACTCGACGGACAGGAGTCTGAGTAAGCTCCGGGAGTTGGGGGTGGACAGGGAAGCCTGGCGTGCTGCAGTCCATGGGGTAGCAAAGAGTCAGACACGACTGCGCGACTGAACTGAACTGTTCTCTGCATCACCACATGAAAACATCATCAAAGCCATAAACCCATGTGCACTGACTGGATATTCTAATCACAATGATTACACGATGAAAACTAGTTCCAATTTAAAGACTCCCCATCTCCGTCATCATTCATCCAGGTGATGTCAAGACAGAGGCAGAAGTGAGCTTCATTTACAAGTTTTAAATATTTGATTTAACTACAAACTTAGAAACATTCTGCAACTGCTCAGCAAGATATATGTTAGAAATTGAAATCAAAATTCTGTTAGTAAAATAGCAATTAAGCATGTACTCGTGTAGGAAAATGACAAAAAATGATAATCTAAAACTAGAAATTAATCTTTTGATTTAGTATTACAAGTTTATTTAATTCATAAAAAGGATTTATCTAGGAATGCTTCAAATAAAAAATCACCCATAAGTGGTTAGTGTTTAGATGCCAGTCATTCACTTATGCTTAAAGGCAGAAAAACTGCGGTGGGTGCCGCAGAGCTCGGAAATGACTATGAACCACTGCCAAAGTGAAATCAGTTCGAAAGTAAGTCAAACATCTGAAAGTACACTTTCGGTTACTTGGCAATAAGATTTCATTTCTATAGTAGAATTTAAATCCAGATTTTCAAGAAATTCAAGAAGTTAATAAGTATCTCTTAAAATCGAGAAATCTAGGGGAAAAAAACAATCAAAATGTTCATTAATTATGGCTTTTACTTAGTATGCATAAGTCAAATAAGCAACTCAGAAGTTCAAATTAAAACCAAGAATCATTCATATAAGAAATCTGAAACCCAAGGAAAAAAAAGATATTCGAACTAACTTTGAGCAAGTAAGTCATCCTGCTGCGATATGAAGAGAGTAGAAGTGAGGTAGAAAACTCTAGGTTTGCTCTTGGAGCAAGATTTGAATAGAACATTCCAGTATTATTGAAATTTCCAATGCCAGGGGGCTCCGGGACTGGCCTCGTGGTGAGAGTGCTGAGTGAAGACCTGTTCTGCTGTTTCTCCACCTCAAGTTTGGTGCTCATCTCTGCCAGCCTCTCATTAGTCCTGGGGAAGATGGAAAACACCGATTTCATTCATGCTTCCCTAAATGATGCATTTGTTAAGTTGCCATATATATAGTAAATGGAGTGTCCCATTAAGCCGTTTGAACGCGGAAAACACAGAGCAGACCTCTTGTAAACAATGATAGTTGTAACCTTGCTCTAAAGGAGTACACATGTGTCTGGGGCTCCTCAAGTAACAAGTCACAGTTGGGAGAGGAGAGAAAGGGCATCAGAGAGAAAGGGAGGCAGCCTCACACTGACACCTGCTGCCTCTGGGACACACCTGCCTCCAGGAAACAGCTCAGGGATGAAGAAACACCCCATCCCACAAAGCCACGTTCAAGTGCTTCCTTTCACCACCCTTGCACATACGTTTCTCTCATGACCTCAGAGAAATTAAGCAGTTGGCTCTGAGGAATCACCTAGAGCCACAATCTCGAGGGGATGACAAGAACGTCAATGGGTGACAAAAGGGCTAAAGCAGCCCCAGAAATAATGACAAGTATCCCCTGCTTTTCCAAAGTTCATTTTATGTTATTTCACTTCTACGAAGGGCCTACATCAGCACCTATATTTCATAATCAAAAAAAAAAAAAATCTGAAGAGAATTTTGGGTTTCATTTAAAAAGGCAAAAACTCTAAGCAGCGTTCAGTGTATGTTTTTACAGTGAGAGGCATCGTGCTCCCCAAGCAGGGAGACCGGCCCCACCGAGGTCCTTCTCCAGAAGCCACCCCCCACATCCCAGCATCCAGTCGCCACAGCCCTGAGCCTTGTCTGGGAGCAGCTGTGCTTCCCTAGTGCATGTGCAGTTTGGGCATCGACTAGCAGAGCCTGTCCTCGGGTGCCTGCTCCTTTGCTGTCTGCTCTTTGGCTTCTGAAAGGCATCCTGGGGGCGCTCTGCTTTCAGACAGCCCGGAAACCTGGACTCTGCACTGCAGGTGGGATCTGCCCTCTCCAGCCTCCACACCCCCGCCCCGCCCCTCAGTCAGGTCACCATGCTAGCTTCAGCCACTCTGTGAATTACCCTGCCTTTCACCCCTGTGTGAACTCCCCCCTATTTCACAAGTGTGCTTTTACTTAGTGTAGGGAAACTTACAAGGATACCCTATCACTCATTTTTCTTAGGGCACCCTCAGGCAGTGACCATCAGTTAGCTTTCACTTCCTACTAACCTCAGGAACCTGGCTCTATAAAAATCAGGCTTCAGAGAGAAGTTAATGGACTAAATTTATTTTCTGTGATTCTGGGTTTTGACTTACTCGTCTAGTTTTGTTTCCAATGCCTTTCTAACTTTTAGTTCCTCTAGGTAGAGTTGCTTATATTCTTCCAACTCTGCTATATCAGACTCTTGACAAGTTTTCATCTTGGAGAGTTCAGATTCCAAGTCTTCTAATCTGAGTTCTAGCTCACTTCTTACGGAAGCCATACGCTCCTCTTGGAGGAGGAGCTGCTCCGAGTTTTCTTGAGATGCTGCTCGTATCTAAGTCAAATTTTAAAAGATACATGTTTGAACGATTATAACCTGAATATTTATATTTGTCCCATTTAGTTTTGAGTCAGTAATTCAGAGAGCGATTTTAAACGTGAAAATAAGAAAAGTGGAACTTTACAATAATCATCGTCAATGTGACATGAGTTAAATCGGAATTATAAAATTAATGTGGAATCAATGTTATCGTAGTACTTAAGGAACCGGATAATTCAAAGACTAAGAGGATGAAGTGAAAATTTAGAAACTGAACAAGACAACTTAAGAATAATGCAAGAGGATGGTACCAGTTCTAAACCACATTTTTTTTTTTTTCATCCTCATAGTCTTGTTTTACACCAATTGGTCTTCTAAGTAAAAGGATTCTCTAGTGAGAAGCATTCTGAAAGATCAATTTACTGATAACTGTGATGGACACTGAAATATTTACAAGGAGAAACAAGTGCCCCCTTCCTTCCAGAAATCTACAAAACACACTGCTCTAAGGGAAGTAGAGGAAACACATAAGCCGTATACATCTAAAATGTAATTTACAGTGAGGTGAATTCAAGTACATGACAGATCAACAAATTAAGCTGCAAAAATAGGCTGACTGCTTTTAATTTCTCTACAAGATCCTGTCTTGCTCTTTCTTCAATCTCCCATTTATACAGCTCAACTTGAGTGTGTTCTATCATATTCAGTTCTATAGGAGTTTTGAGTTCACTACCTCTTGCTCCAACTTCTTGTTCTTTTTCTCTAGTTTCTCACACTTCCTTTGCCCTCTTTTCATTGATAGTAACTCCTGTTCAAGAGCTTGATTTTTTGCATCCAGGTGCAGACTTTGTGAACATGCAGTTTCTAGCTCTCCTGGAACATGATCAATCTGCAAGAAGAAAACAATACCATTTGGTTCTGAGGGAAGTGGACTGAGCACAGTCGACCGAACTCAAACCGAGGATCAAATACATATGATGGGATCTGTATTGTAGAATGTAGGACCTGGAATAACTCAGAGAATCAAGAAAGAAGTTCAAACCACCAAGAGTCACAAAATATATTCTTCACTATCATCTTAGTCTCACAACATTTGCACTTGATTTTACACTCTTTTATTGTTCTACAGTAATACTTTTCTATCTTTCCTCCGTAGAATGACTGCAAGTCACGTCGTAGTAGTACGTCTCTTACTCCTTGTCCCAGCTTGTCCCACGGTTTTTAAAGAAGTTTGAGGTATCCTGTATTGAGTTATCTAGGGCTGAGTTAATAAATGCCTCCCAAAAGAAGATTGTGAAAATAAGACTCTAATGACTAAATATGGATTCTAATCCAATAAGCCTCTTTCTGAACTACAAACAGTTTCTGCTACTTTGAATTGCATTCCAAAGAAAAATGATTCACAGGGTTAAAGAAATCCCATCTCCTACGAGTTTAGTGAGATGATCCATACATTTTTCTGAACAACAACAACAAAATGCCTGATTCTTCTAACCCTTTGTTACTTGCCACAGATTAAGAGAACATACCAAACAAAGGAAACAAAAAATATTTCCTGGACTATCAGTGACAGTGAGTTGCAAAGAACTTTCCTTGAGACAGAACGATTACTTTTTAAGTTGACGTGCGTGGAGCTGGTGGTTTTCAAACATGTATACAAATTCTTTGACACTTTTCTCATGAAATTCCCTCTCCTCAAGTATGTGCCAGTCCTAGTAAATGATTCCTCCTGGACAGAGTCTGGGGAAACTGCTGTGTGAGTTTTAAAGCTAAGTAGCTTCTGAATTTTGCTCTGTGGGGAAGCCAACTCTTAGACTCAGTCAACATGCTGTGAAGAAGCAAGGCCACATACTGAGCATATGTCAGTGTCCCCACTCACCGCCCCCACCTAATGTTCCCTCCAAAAGCCAGCTCTAACTGCCAGACGTGTGCATGAACAAGTCTTCAGATGACTCTGGTCCCCCGCCTTCACGACATCCTGGGTGATGCGACTGGAGACGAAATTATCTGGGCTCATTCACTGAGACTTGCCCCAGCGCAGACTTGTCAACAAAGGAAATGCTGTTTTGAGTCACTAGGCTTTGCGGTGGTTTCTAATGCAGTTTGTTAACAATAAATAACTGGCACAGATACTGATATTCAAAGTGAGGTTCAGTTCAGTCGCTCAGTCAAGTCTGACTCTTTGTGACCCCATGGACTGCAGCACGCCAGGCTTCCCTGTCCACCATCAACTCCCACAGCTTGCTCAAACTTGTGTCCATCAAGTCGGTGATGCCCCCAAATGCGGTACTGCCATTAAAAAAGACCTGAAACATGTGAGAATGCCTTTGAAGCTGGAGGTAAGTGGCACTTGAATGGATGCAGAGAAAGAAATGGAAACCCCATGGGCTTCATGACATTGTCCACAGAAGCCTGATGGTCCTTGAAGATGCTGCCGGTGTCAGCTTCTAGGCAAGAGAAGAAACTGACACTGAAACACGGCGGGCAGAGACCTTGCTATGAGGCAAGTCAATGAGAGGGATAAGCTATCAGAAAAATGAAAAAAGAAAGTGAAAGTGAAGTCGCTGAGTCGTGTCCGACTCTTTGCTACCCCATGGACAGTAGCCTGCCAGGCTCCTCCGCCAATGGCATTTTCTAGGCAAGAGTGGGTTGCCATTTCCTTCTCCAGGGGATCTTCCTGACCCCGGGATTGCACCCAGGTCTCCTGCATTGCAGGCAGACACTTTACCATCTGAGCCACCTGGGAAGCCTAAGAAAAATCAAAAAGTATTATTCAATAGAAAGGAACCAAGACTCACGGGGTTCAATACTGTATCCCCTTTACAGCATCTCCACATGCCCAATTGTCACATGATGCTAAAGGACAGAAATGGCTTCTGGGCTGAGATCAAATCTAGGGTGCTGCCAGGAAAACATGGTCTAGAGGTAAAACCTGTAGACTGTAAGTGTAAGACCCTGGAAAGACTTAAGGTGGTGCCTCGGATTCCTTTAAGGATCTTAAGAGCAAAAGAATGTTAAAGGTGTCATCCTGCAAAGTTTCACAGGAAGCCCAAGGTGCAGCTGCTAAGTCACTTCAGGCGTGACTTAGCACGACTCTGTGCGACCCCATAGACGGCCTCCTCCAAGGCTCCTCTGTCCCTGGGATTCTCCAGGCAAGAACGCTGGAGTGGGTTGCCATGTCCTTCTCCAATGCATGAAAGTGAAAAGTCAAAGTGGAGTCGCTCAGTCGTGTCCGACTCTTAGTGACCCCATGGACTGCAGCCTACCAGGCTCCTCCGTCCATGGGATTCTCCAGGAAAGAGTACTGGAGTGGGGTGCCATTACCTTCTCCGATATGTAGATGACACCACCCTTATGGCAGAAAGCGAAGAGGATCTAAAGATCCTCTTGAAGAAAGGGAAAGAGGAGCGTGAAAAACCTGGCTTAAAACTCAACATTGACGAAACTAAGATCATGGTATCCAGTCCCATCAGTTCATGGCAGATAGATGAGAGAACAATGGAAACAGTGACAGACGATTTTGGGGAGCACCAAAATCACTGCAGATGGTGACTGTACCCATGAAATTAAAAGACGCCTCCTCCTTGGAAGAAAAGTTATGACCCACCTACACAGCATATTAAAAGCAGAGATATTACTTTGCCGACAAAGGTCCGTCTAGTCAAAGCTATGGTTTTTCCAGGAATCACGGGTGGATATGTGAGTTGGACCATCAAGAAAGCTGAGCACCGAAGAACTGATGCTTTTGAACTGTGGTGTTGGCGAAGACTCTTGGGAGTCTCTGGGACTGCAAGGAGAGCCAACCAAGTCAATCCTAGAGGAAATCGGTCCTGAATATTCCTGTGATTGATTCTGAAGCTGAAGCTCCAACACTTTGGCCACCTGATGTGAAGAACTGACTCGTTGGAAAAGACCCTGATGCTGGGAAAGATTGAAGGCAGGAGGAGAAGGGGATGTCAGAGGATGAGATGGTTGGATGGCATTACTGACTCGACGGACATGAGTTTGAGCAGGCTCCAGGAGTTGGTGATGGACAGGGAAGCCTGGCTTGCTGCAGGCCATCGGTTTGCAGAGTTGGATGCAACTGAGCGACTGAACTGACACATAAAATACTAAATGCTAATGAAACTCTTTTAAAGTGTGGCTATATTTACATTTTACTTTCTAAAGATGCTCTAAAATAATTTTCATCAGTGGTTCAAGATAGTCCAGGTTTTGTAAAATCATATCTTACTAAAATAATCTTTGAAAAAAATCCCATGCAAACCCCACCTCTTTAAAAAAACATCAACAAAGGAAAAAACATATTCTTTCCGAAGGAACTGTTCCATAGAGACATAGTATTCCTTCCTGGTGAAGAGAACAAACTGCAATATTAAAAATGACTCATTCTCTAAAATTTTACAGAAGGGTTTGGATTACAAGAGAAATTCAGAATTCTCAATCAAATCATTGCTAAAATTTCCAGACTCAAACAGATATTTGTGTACCAATGTTCATGGCAGCATTATTAACAATAGCCAGAAAGTGGAAAAACCCCCATTTCATTGACAGAGGAATGAAGAAACAAAATGTGGTCTATATAAAATATTGCTTTTCAACTGGATTCTCACAATGTTTTAAATTAAAATCTTACTACAACAATCATTAATTTTATGAATTCAGTCCACTTCTTCTATAAAGAGGAATTATGTTACCAGTAGCAAACAATATCTGTAAAAATACAAGAAACTCTTTAATGAGATTTGTCACACTGTCAAAATATTGTCATATATTACTAGTAAAAAAAATTAAAATTCTTCCTCAGTATGACAGAAATTAAGAGGTTGACTTACCAATCTTGTACTTAACAGGTTTTTCTGAAGGTGTTCAATTTTGCCCACTTGCTTTTTGACTGTAGTTTGTAACTCGGCATTTTCAATTTCAAGTCTAAAATGCAGATTTAAAATAATTATTCTCACACTTGGCTTTTTTTTTTTTTTTTGATGTGAACCATTTTTAAAGTCTTTATGGAATTTACTACAACATTGCTTCTGTTTTATGTTTTGGATTTTTGGCTGTGAGTCACCTGGGATCTTAGCTCCCCGACCAGGAATGAAACCCACACGCTCTGCCGTGGAAGGCAGAGTTTTAACCCCTGAACTCTCAAGGAAGTCCTTCACACATAGAGTTTTAAAATACCACACTGTTTCTGAACAAACATCTGAAGTTCAATTATAGAGGATCTTAGAATTTTGAAAAGTAAATGATTTGGCAACTGTACTGTTTTTCTAGTTGTGTTTTGTGGACAACTGGCTTCCCTGGTGGCTCAGACAGTAAAGAAACTGCCGGCAATGCAAGAGACCCAGGTTCGATCCCTGGATCAGGAAGGTCCCCTGGACTATGAAATGGCAACCCACCCCAGGATTTGTGCCTGGAGAATTCCATGAACAGAGGACCCTAGTGGGCTATATCTATGGGGTCATAAAGAGCCGGATGCTACTGAGTGACTAACACTTTCACTTTTCACTTGTGGATAATGTGCAAAATATGGAAGTAATGGGGGGAAAATACGCATCTCAAAACAGCTGAAAGCCCAAATGTCACCCAGCTTGACAGTGATGTATTTATTATCGTTACTCATTTAATTCTCGTATTATACTGTTTATCTGCTCTATACTTAAGTTGTTTTCTGTGCTGCTTTAAATCATACTTTTGGATGTGATCTTGGGTTTTGTCAGCACATCTCACGGCCTTTACATGTTGATCCTGTGCTTCTTGAAACTAAAAAGAGAGAAAAAAGGAAAAACAACTGTTTGAACTACTGATAACCTGGCGAATCCGCCATCATCACTTTCTGTCTCTTTTGTCTGCATATTGTTTACAGCTCTTTTCCTGCCACACGGCAGAGTTGAGTTGTTACAACAGACACCCTACAGTCCACAAACTGAAAACATTTACTGTTTGCCCTCTGTATGTTGCTGACCTCTCCTCTAGCACTCAAATACAACATCATCCATACTTTAAAATAGATTTCCCAAATAATAGATAACGCCAACATATGGACTTTGAAAACTATCACCACACACAGCAACTCACCTTCTTTTCCCTCCTCACTGAATCTGGTTACAGACACAGACGGGGCCTAAGTTACTCAGACAAAAGATGCAGACCCGCTGTCCACGCTCTGCCCCTCCCAATAAATCTGCAGAGCTTCACCACCTCACAACCAGAAAGAAATGGGTGTTGAATGTGCAACAAGTGGTGGAAAATTCCACCCTGTGGAACAGTTTCCCTCTTTCTTTATTAGAGGCTTTGACTAACTTCCGAGATCTTCACATATTCTAACCAGTTCTCAGATCTTTCCAACAGATTCCTATCCCAGCAAAAAAATGAGGCCATTCCCTTGTGGCTTATCTGTTTTATATCTAGTAGTGTATCTATGTTAATCCCAAACTCCTAATTTATCCCTCCTCCCCACGTTTGCCCTTGGCTAACCGTAAGGACCTGCTGGAGAGCACAGGGACCTCTACTCAGTATTCTGTAGTCACCCACCTGGGAAAAGGAACTGAAAAGGAATGGATACGTGTATAACTGAATCAATTTGCTGTACATCGGAAACTAGCACAAAATTATAAATCAACTATGCCCCAATATAAAAGAAAAATCAAATTGAACAAATGAGGTTGCTCCCATGGCCCTCAAGGAGCCTCGATAACCGGGCCTCCACCTGCCTCTGGACCACAGCCCCTACAGCCCTCTCCCTGACTCTCACTCCATTCCTGCTGCTCTCAAATCCTGCCACCCTTCATTTTTATTGGGCAATCTGGTATTCAAATGATAGTAATTGATCCTTAAAATAAGAATTATGAGCAAATTGTAAACATGTTCTAAGTTAATAGCATAAATAGCAGTGGGAAGATTAGAACAAGAAGAGTTTGGTTAAAGCGCACCACTTGAGTCCCAAATTAGGATTAATGACAAGTATATTTAAATGACTTGCCAATGAATTATCAATTAGTGACAATTCTTTAAAGAACTGAGAGGCCATAAAAATAATTGATTCAAGACTGAAAGGTTTTTCAAGTTAATTCAAATTTACATGAATAAAATTAAAATTATACCAACAAGTATGACAAAAACGGATGACAAGCTACTGGAGCCAAAGTACTATATATAAGTGATAGCATCTGGGAAACGTGCAATTGACTGTCAAGGTCATCCATGGAACTGAAGCTTAATTTCAGATTATTCATTTTAGGTTTGAGCGTTTCTTTTATCTGCTTCATCATGATCCTGACATGTGGTTACACAGAGATTCAAATTATTATCTGAATAGTAAAAGAGTAAATTACTAATACCCGTCTATATTAAAAATTTAGAACTGAATCTCTTAACATTTCATAAGTGACACGATGTCTCCACTCAAAGTGAAGCATCTCTCGGGTCTAATTTTTATTTGCTGGATACAAGGTGTGCTTTTAGGCTGGTTTAGAGACCATAGATTCACAGCCTGTGGATTTTTAATATTCGGCTAGATTCAACATTTAGCCAGAATTAAGAATCACTCTGAATGTTCTTTCAGGCAATCTGAGAATTATTTCTCCTTCTGGATACTTACTTCTCTTTCTGCTTTCTCCTTTTCATACTGACACATTCTCTCTTCTACATGATTCCATTTGTTGATTAACTCCTTGTTTCTTTCCTCCAGCATCAGACCTTGTTTCTCACGTTCAGCCTGAAGTTTTCTCAAAACCTTCTGAAACTGGTCTTGGAGGCTAATGACTATCTTCTCTTTACTGTCGGCTCTGTTTTGTGCATCATCCAGTTGCTGTCGGAGCAACATGTTTTCACTCTGGAGTTGAGATAATCGCTCCTCTAAGGATTCCTGCTTGCGAAGGTATTCATTCACTTTGCCTTGTTTGTTCTGATACATGTGTTCAATATCCCGCTTTTGACACTCTGCTTGGCGTAAGTCTCTCTGGACACGTTCTAACAGCAAAGTCTTTTCTCTGAGATCATCTGTCGTCTGATGCAGCTTGATTTTTAGCTGATCGAATTTATTTTTCACTTTAGAAAGTTGCTGGGAAAGCATCTCATTGTCACTTTTCAGGTTAGCCATGTCGAACGTCATTTGGTCCTGCAAGCGTAACCTCTTAGCTTTTGCTTTCTGGGAGGCAAGTTCCAGGTCTCTTTGTGATGTCTGACCTTGATCATGATCGTGTGTGGCAGCAGCCAGTCTAGAACGGCAGGATTCCACTTCTGTTTCCAGTCTTTGTTTGCTTTGTTTTGCATTTTCCAGCTCAGGGTTTAGCATGCTATTTTCAGCTCTCGGAACGTTAAGCTGGCCAGTATGCTGGAATATGGCCTTTGTCAACGTTTCCTGGTTCAATTGTATTGCCTCTTGAGGATAATCATGCTCTCCTTTTACAATTTCAGTATCCTCAAAACATTTCTTTTCTTTTTCCAGGTTCGGATTTTTCACTGTGTCTATTTCTACCGTTGGCATGGCAATTTCATCCTGCGTGTGGTTTTTGCATAACAGATCTTTTGCTTTTCTCCCACTATCAGAAACCTAAGGGAGACAAAGGAGACTTTTAGTTAGTACTGAATAAAATGACATTTCATCATGTCCTCTGAAATGAAAGACTAAGCTGTATGTTTATGCAGTGAAAAGATGGCACCAAGTGGATCTCCAAATGGAAAAAATGAGGTTCGATACAAACCTCAGACCTTATACAAGCAGAAATTCCCAAAGGTTCAAACATTTAATTGAAGACAATGAATCGATGAAGGAAAAAGAAAACCCAAGGGACTCACTCTTCAAGAAGCTCAGAACTGGAAAGGCTTTTCTCTGAATTACAACAAACACAGAAAACTTAAAAGAAAAGATTTATAGATCTGACTACACTTAAAAACTGTATCTGATGTGGTATATTTATATAATGGAAAACTACAAAGCCATAAAATTGAATGAAATAATGCTATTTGAAGCAACAAAGATGGACTTTAGACATGATCACACTAAGTGAACTAAGTCAGACAAAGACAAGTCATATTGCTTTACATGTGGAATCTAAAAGGAACTTATTGACAAAACAGAAAGAGACCCACAGACATAGGAAACAAACTTACTCACCATATGGGAAAGCGGGTAGGGGAAGGGAGAAATTAGGAGGTTGGGTTTAACATATACCATTTTATATATAGACAAGTGTATATAAAATATCCAGTAAGGATCTACTGTACAACATAAGGAACTACATTTAATATACTACAAGCAGAATCTGAAAAGGAATGTGTGTGTGTGTGTGTGTGTGTGTGTGTGTGTGTGTGTGTGTGTGTGTGTGTGTGTGTGTGTGTGTGTGTGTGTGGTATGTGTGTTAGTCTGTCATGTCCAACTCTTTGCGACCCCATGGACTGTAGCCCGCCAGGCTCCTCTGTCCATGGGATTCTCCAGGCAAGAATACTGGAGTGGGTTGCCATTTCCTCCTCCAGGGGATCTTCCCGACCCAAGCATCAAACCCAGGTCTCTTGCAT
The DNA here is from genome assembly GCA_935064755.1 of Tragelaphus eurycerus. NCBI lineage: Eukaryota > Metazoa > Chordata > Mammalia > Artiodactyla > Bovidae > Tragelaphus > Tragelaphus eurycerus. Next base: position 12,186 of record CAKXYN010000041.1, on the reverse strand, counting down.
TGCACGTGGAGTCTTTACTGTCTGAGCCAGCAGGGAAGCCCCATTAATATAATATACACACACATACACATATATGTCTGAATCACTGTGCTGTATACCTGAAACTAACACAATATTGTAAATCAATTATAATTCCATAACACCACCACTCGCTACCTTTAAAAACACTGCATCTGATACCTCCTATACAGCAACTTCAAGTAAGAGCCTTAGCTCTGTATATATTTCAATAGATGAAATTTCATACAAAAATTATTTTCTTGAGAATATGCTACCTTTCTAACATTTTAATAGGCGATTGTAAGCCTCATACCTATTGACAACTATACTAAGCACTTCTACAAACATCAACTAACTCATTAGCTATAATGATTCTGGAAGGGAAGAAGTTAAAACTATATAAATAAGCTGTAAGCTTTTCACCAGGTCTTCTGACTCTATTAGTCCTCTTATATCAAACCACAGTTACTTCTGTAGTACAAACATATCAATACAAAATAATCCTCCTATTTCATTCATGGTATATACACTAATGGTAAATAAGGTAAAATTTAGAGAGCTCTTCCTAGAGAACCATGAGATTCTTTTCTGCTGCAATACCTTTCATTCTCTCTTCATACTGTTTAAAATACTAAGATGAGGAAAATACAATGAGAAACATAATTATCACTAAATATATACTATGGCATATGTATCACTGTTTTCAAGAGTTCCTTGTACTGACACAGGACACTACACAGAGCAGAGGGTTCATTTTCTACAAGAATGACTTCCAAAGTATGGTCTCTGAACTGCCTGTAGTTTTCTTCCTTACCTTCAGTGGAAGCGATAAACCAACATAATCATCTATCAAGGAAGGGAAACCACTACCAAATACCAGAATACCTACTATTAGTAACAAGAGTTTTTATTTTCATTCCCTTGTGGGGAGGGGAATGTTGTTTATTCTAAAAAACCACCTTGTTAAAGTGTTCAAAAGTGTTTTTACAACTGATGTTGCAGCTTTTACAAACTGAAAAACTGTAAATGATGTGAAAATGTCACTGACAGGATATTGGTTAAAGAAATGACAGTGGAGCCAAGAACGGACTCTGATTCAGACACTGAAGGTGACGACGTGCACGGAGGGACAGACACGCTCACCCCAAAGCAGAGGGACTTTGTCGGGTAGCACAGTCGATGGGGGAGCACACGTCATAATCAGGGCCCCAGCTCCTTCGAGACAGTCACAAAGGATCTGAGATCAATTCCTATGGAAAATATTAAAAGCCTCTCCTTGGATGAGGCCACTGTATGTCCCTACCTGACTGATGTCCATACCATTTCTGTCCTTTATGGAGCCTATCTTTGCATGAAATGTTCCCTTGGTATCTCTAATTTTCTTGAAGAGATCTCTAGCCTTTCCCATTCTGTTGTTTTCCTCTATTTCTTCGCACTGATCACTAAGGAAGGCTTTCTTATCTCTTCTTGCTATTCTTTGGAACTCTGCATTCAGATGCTTATATCTTTCCTTTTGCCTTTGCTTTTGGCTTCTCTTCTTTTCACAGCTATTTGTAAGGCTTCCCCAGACAGCCATTTTGCTTTTTTGCATTTCTTTTCCATGAGGATGGTCTTGATCCCTGTCTCCTGTACAATGTCACGAACCTCAGTCCATAGCTCATCAGGCACTCTATCTATCAGATCTAGGCCCTTAAATCTATTTCTCACTTCCACTGTATAATCAAAATGGATATGATTTAGGTCATACCTGAATGGTCTAGTGGTTTTCCCTACTTTCTTCACTTTAAGTTTGAATTTGGTAATAAGGAGTTCATGATCTGAGCCACAGTCAGCTCCTGGTCTTGTTTTTGTTGACTGTAATCCCTTATGATTTATACAGTGGAAGTGAGAAATAGATTTAAGGGCCTAGATCTGATAGATAGAGTGCCTGATGAACTATGGAATGAGGTTCGTGACATTGTACAGGAGACAGGGATCAAGACCATCCCCATGGAAAAGAAATGCAAAAAAACAAAATGGCTGTCTGGGGAGGCCTTGCAAATAGCTGCGAAAAGAAGAGAAGCGAAAAGCAAAGGAGAAAAGGAAAGATATAAATATCTGAATGCAGAGTTCCAAAGAATAGCAAGAAGAAATAAGAAAGGCTTCTTCAGCGAACAATGCAAAGAAATAGAGGAAAACAACAGAATGGGAAAGACTAAGGATCTATTCAAGAAAATCAGAGATACCAAAGGAACATTTCATGCAAAAATGGGCTCGATAAAGGACAGAAATGGTATGGACCTAACGGAAGCAGAAGATATTAAGAACAGGTGGCAAGAATACACAGAAGAACTGTACAAAAAAAGAGCTTCAGGACCCAGATAATCATGATGGTGTGATCACTGACCTAGAGCCAGACATTCTGGAATGTGAAGTCAAGTGGGCCTTAGAAAGCATCATTAGGAACAAAGCTAGTGGAGGTGATGGAATTCCAGTGGAGCTATTCCAAATCCTGAAAGATGATGCTGTGAAAGTGCTGCACTCAATATGCCAGCAAAGTTGGAAAACTCAGCAGTGGCCACAAGATTGGAAAAGGTCGGTCTTCATCCCAATCCCAAAGAAAGGGAATACCAAAGAGTGCTCAAACTACCGCACAATTGCACTCATCTCACACGCTAGTAAAGTAATGCTCCAAATTCTCCAAACCAGGCTTCAGCAATATGTGAACCGTGAACTTCCTGATGTTCAAGCTGGATTTAGAAAAGGCAGAGGAACCAGAGATCAAATTGCCAACATCCGCTGGATCATGGAAAGAGCAAGGGAGTTGCAGAAAAACATCTATTTCTGCTTTATTGACCATGCCAAAGCCTTTGACTGTGTGGATCACAATCAACTGTGGAAAATTCTGAAAGAGATGGGCATACCAGACCACCTGATCTGCCTCTTGAGAAATCTGTATGCAGGGTCAGAAAGCAACAGTTAGAACTGGTCATGGAACATCAGACTGGTTCCAAATAGGAAAAGGAGTACGTCAAGGCTGTATATTGTCACCATGTTTCTTTAACTTATATGCAGAGTACATCATGAGAAATGCTGGACTGGAGGAAACACAAGCTGGAATCAAGATTGCCGGGAGAAATATCAATAACCTCAGATATGCAGATGACACCACCCTTAGGGCAGAAAGTGAAGAGGAACTCAAAAGCCTCTTGATGAAAGTGAAAGTTGAGAGTGAAAAGGTTGGCTTAAAGCCCAACATTCAGAAAACAAAGATCATGGCATCTGGTCCCATCACTACATGGGAAATAGACAGAGAAACAGTGGAAACAGTGTCAGACTTTATTTTTCTGGGCTCCAAAATCACTGCAGATGGTGACTGCAGCCATGAAATTAGAAGACGCTTACTCCTTGGAAGGAAAGTTATGACCAACCTAGATAGCATATTCAAAAGCAGAGACATCTCTTTGCCAACAAAGGTTCGCCTAGTCAAGGCTATGGTCTATCCTGTGGTCTTGTATGGATGTGAGAGCTGGACTGTGAAGAGGGCTGAGGCCTGGAGGGCTGACGGGCACAGAAGGAGGGGGTCCACAACTCTTAGCCACCTGCCGGATTGAAGGCCAGAGGTAACTGGATTAAAAGTAAGCACCATCTTCCCTCCCCATGCCCCTTCTCTTCTAGACCTATTCACTCCCCAATGGTCCCTCAAGGCAGAAGTGTCTGTTGCCTGAGACCAGTGGAGGAAACTTAACCTCCCTGTTTCTACACCAATCTCAACCCTGTAGTTTCTCAGTAACTATTGTGTGAGCTACTAGCCTGACCTCTTCCTCTCTACGCTCGAAAAACTGCACCCAGCTTTTCAGGATGACAAAATTCTTATTTCCAACCTTGTTACTTGGGGAATTTTGAATTTCTTTGCTTTTATTTTTAAAAACGTAACCGAAAATTTCCTATAACACTAAGTAAATGGCACAACACTCAATAATTTTACTTTTCCAAAATAAAAGGGGACATTATAAATAATATTGATGAAATAGTATGAGGAATTTGAAATTTTCACCACAGATTACTCTACTTGATTCCCATGATTTCTCACAGTCTTCAGTTCCTTTTCGAGTGTTCGGAGAGTGGATCCTAGTTGCTGTTTCATTTCAATTTCTTTACTGTATTCCTCTTCTTTTCTTCTTAACTCCTCCCTCATTTTTTCATATAACATATTAAAATTTCTTCTATTCTCTTCTTCTTGCTTTAAGGTGACTCTGAAAAATTTAGAGAGAGCTCTTCTTAGAAAATCATGGGATGATTCACTCTTGCTGCAAGAAATTTTGTTCCATCTTCACAATGTTTAAAATAATAAAAATGGGGGGAATACAATGAAAAACACTTAAGAACAGTCACTGTTTTCATACAGAGAGTGAAGAATCAAATTGCATAAAACTTTGTTTGTATTTTGTCTTGAAAAAAATGGCTACTTCATACATCTGTGCGTGGGAATGTAAAATAATATAAACTTTTTGAAGAACAGTTTGGAAATATAGATCACAAACATTTTTAAAACTACTCCATACTTTAACCAAATCAGAATCAGAAATCAGTCACTCAGTCGTGTCTGACTCTTTGCGACCCCATGAACCGCAGCACGCCAGGCCTCCCTGTCCATCACCATCCCGGAGATGCTCAGACTCGCATCCATCGAGTCAGTGATGCCATCCAGCCATCATCCTCTGTCGTCCCCTTCTCCTCCTGCCCTCAATCCCACTCCCAGCATCAGAGTCTTCTCCAATGAGTCAACTCTTCGCATGAGGTGGCCAAAATACTGGAGTTTAAGCTTTAGCATCATTCTTCTAAAGAAATTCCAGGATTGATCTCCTTCAGAATGGACTGGTTGGATCTTCTTGCCAGTCAAGGGACTCTCCAAAGTCTTCTCCAACACCACAGTTCAAAAGCATCAATTCTTCGACGCTCAGCCTTCTTCACATGATCAACTCTCACATCCATACATGACCACAGGAAAGACCATAGCCTTGACTAGTGAAGCCTTTGTTGGCAAAGTAATGTCTCTGCTTTTGAATATGCTATCTGGATGGTCATAACTTTCCTTCCAAGGAGTAAGCGTCTTTTAATTTCATGGCTGCAGTCACCATCTGCAGTGATTTTGGAGCCCAGAAAAACAAAGTCTGACACTGTTTCCACTGTTTCCCCATCTATTTCCCATGCAGTGATGGGACCAGACCATGATCTTCGTTTCCTGAATGTTGAGCTTTAAGCCAACCTTTTCACTCTCCACTTTCACTTTCATCAAGAGGCTTTTTAGCCCCTCTTCACTTTCTGCCATAAGGGTGGTGTCATCTGCATATCTGAGGTTATTGATATTTCTCCCAGCAATCTTGATTCCAACTTCTGTTTCTTCCAGTCCAGCATTTCTCATGATGTACTCTGCATATAAGTTAAATAAACATGGTGACAATATGCAGCCTTGACGTACTCCTTTTCCTATTTGGAACCAGTCTGTTGTTCCATGACCAGTTCTAACTGTTGCTTTCTGACCTGCATACAGATTTCTTAAGAGGCAGATCAGGTGGTCTGGTATTCCCATCTCTTTCAGAATTTTCCATAGTTTATTGTGATCCACACAGTCAAAGGCTTTGGCATAGTCAATAAAGCAGAAATAGATGTTTTTCTGGAACTCTCTTGCTTTTTCCATGATCCAGCGGATGTTGGCAATTTGATCTCTGGTTCCTCTGCCTTTTCTAAAACCAGCTTGAACATCAGGAAGTTCACGGTTCACATATTGCTGAAGCCTGGCTTGGAGAATTTTGAGCATTAGTTTACTAGCGTGTGAGATGAGTGCAATTGTTCGGTAGTTTGAGCACTCCTTGGCATTGCCTTTCTTTGGGATTGGGATGAAAACTGACCTTTTCCAATCTTGTGGCCACTGCTGAGTCTTCCAAATTTGCTGGCATATTGAGTGTAGCACTTTCACAGCATGTTCATTCAGGATTTGGAATAGCTCCACTGGAATTCCATCACCTCCACTAGCTTTGTACGTAGTGATGCTTTCTAAGGCCCATTTGACTTCACATTCCAAGATGTCTGGCTCTAGGTCAGTGATCACACCATCATGATTATCTGGGTCTTGAAGCTCTTTTTTGTACAGTTCTTCTGTGTATTCTTGCCACCTCTTCTTAATATCTTCTGCTTCTGTTAGATCCACACCATCTCTGTCCTTTATTGTGCCCATCTTTGCATGAAATATTCCTTTGGTATCTCTGATTTTCTTGAAGAGATCCTTAGTCTTTCCCATTCTGTTGTTTTCCTCTATTTCTTTGCATTGATCACTGAAGAAGGCTTTCTTATCTCTTCTTGCTATTCTTTGGAACTCCGCATTTAGATGTTTATATCTTTCCTTTTCTCCTTTGCTTTACGCTTCTCTTCTTTTCACAGCTATTTGTAAGGCCTCCCCAGACAGCCATTTTGCTTTTTTGCATTTCTTTTCCATGGGGATGGTCTTGATCCCTGTCTCCTGTACAATGTCACGAACCTCATTCCATAGTTCATCAGGCACTCTATCTATCAGATCTAGGCCCTTAAATCTATTTCTCACTTCCACTGTATAATCATAAGGGATTTGATTTAGGTCATACCTGAATGGTCCAGTAGTTTTCTCTACTCTCTTCAATTTCAGTCTGAATTTGGCAATAAGGAGTTCATGGTCCGAGCCACAGTCAGCTCCTGGTCTTGTTTTTGCTGATTGTATAGAGCTTCTCCATCTTTGGCTGCAAAGAATATAATCGATCTGATTTCGGTGTTGACCATCTGGTGATGTCCATGTATAGAGTCTTCTCTTGTGTTGTTGGAAGAGGGTATTTGCTATGACCAGTGCATTTTCTTGGCAAAACTCTATTAGTCTTTGCCCTGCTTCATTCCGTATTCCAAGGCCAAATTTACCTGTTACTCCAGGTGTTTCTTGACTTCCTACTTTTGCTTTCCAGTCCCCTATAATGAAAAGGACATCTTTTTTGGGTGTTAGTTCTAAAAGGTCTTGTAGGTCTTCATAGAACCTTTCAACTTCAGCTTCTTCGGCATTACTGGTTGGGGCATAGACTTGGATTACTGTGACATTGAATGGTTTGCCTTGGAAACGAACAGAGATCATTCTATCGTTTTTGAGATTGCATCCAAGTACTGCATTTCGGACTCTTTTGTTGACCATGATGGCCACTCCATTTCTTCTGAGGGATTCCTGCCCACAGTAGTAGATATAATGGTCATCCGAGTTAAATTCACCCATTCCAGTCCATTTTAGTTCGCTAATTCCTAGAATGTCAACATTCACTCTTGCCATCTCTTGTTTGACCACTTCCAATTTGCCTTGATCCATGGACCTGACATTCCAGGTTCCTATGCAATATTGCTCTTTACAGCATCGGACTTTGCTTCTATCACCAGACACATCTACAGCTGGGTATTCTTTTTGTTTTGGCTCCATCCTTTCATTCTTTCTGGAGTTATTTCTCCACTGATCTCCAGTAGCATATTGGGCCCCTACTGACCTGGGGAGTTTCTCTTTCAGTATCCTATCATTTTGTCTTTTCATACTGTTCATGGGGTTCTCAAGGCAAGAATACTGAAGTGGTTTGCCATTCCCTTCTCCAGCGGACCACACCCTGTCATATCTCTCCACCATGACCCGCCCATCCCAAGTTGCCCCTCGGGCATGGCTTAATCTCATTGAGTTAGACAAGGGTGTGGTCCTTGTGTGATTAGACTGACTAGTTATCTGTGAGAATGGTTTTAGTGTATTTGCCCTCTGATGCCCTCTTTCAAGACCTACTGTCTTACTCGGGTTTCTCTTACCTTGGGCGTGAGGTATCTCATCCCGGCTGCTCCTGGCTGCTCCCGGCCAGCAAAGCACAGCCATCGCACCTTACCTTGGACGAGGGGGTCTCTCCTCACCGCCGCCCTTCCTGACCTCGGTCTTGGGGTAGCTCTTCTCGGCCGTGCTTAGTGCGCTGGCCCTCACCGCCGTCCTTCCTCGGTCGTGGGGTAGCTCCTCTCGGCCGCGCTCTTAGTGTGCGACACAGCTGGCGGGGCGCTCTTAGTGCCCGACGCAGCTGGCGGGGCGCTCTTAGTGCGTGACGCAGCCGGCGGGCGCTCTTAAATGGCGCGCTGGTCGCGGGCAGGCGAGGTCGCTCTTAAATGGCGCGCCAGTCGCGGGCAGGCGAGGTCGCTCTTAAATGGCGCACCTTAACCAAATAAGACAATATTATCAAAGAATAATGTATTCAAAATAATTTTAAAAGGCAGAAATGAATTTATAGAAAAGATGTTCCTTGCAGTATTAAATAGAATACAGAAAAGTGAAAAACAACTGAAAGTTAATTTGGTAAATAACCAATGGGATGTCCATTATGGTGGACTCCTGTATGGTCATGAAAATGATGATTTGGAAAAATATACATTCAGGTATTAGAAGCATTCACTGTTAAGAACCTGCTACATTATTTCCAAGAATTTCACATTCCACAATACTAGTGACACTTTCTCCCCTGGAAAATCCTAGAGGATAAGTTAGTCCTTATAACACATCTACGTCTCTGCAGTATTCAAGGAAACAATAGTTCACCTATTTCTTTAAAAGCGAGATGTACAGTACCTTAAGTTGCTGAGCTCTCGTTCCCACTCCACTTTCTGATGCTCTAACTGTGATTTCACTTCTTTGGTTTCTGACCAAAGAAACCAAAGCTCTTTCTGTAGCCCATGAACCTTACTTTTCATTCTGTAAATTTCTCCTCTAAGTAGTTCACAATGGCTTCTTTGGCTTCTTTGAAAACCTCCCAATCTTTGATGCGAAAGAATTGTATCTTGAATTTTCAACACGCGAACAGAATTTGCATGATGAAGAAAACAAAGATAGAAACAAAAAAAAAATTATGTGAGTAATTTTTGAGTATAAAAGACTGTGCCTTTCACGTTCACTCATCCATGCACTGAACAAGTATTAAGTGTCTATAATTGGAAGACATTATTCTAAGCTCAGTAGATAAAACAGATGTCCCTTCGTCTTGTTTAGCTTGAAGTCCAGTAGAAGAGAAAGACAAATAAAATCATTATGAACTCAGATAGATACTCTAAGAAGAAAGCTGTATGATCACATAACAGACCTTGAGATAGACTGGGTCCAGGAAAGATTTCCCTGGGGAAGAGCTGTCACACTGAGAAATGAAGGATGAGCAGGAAGTAGTAAGTAGAGTAGGAAGAACAACCCTGTGGACAGTCTCCAGCTGCCATATGTTTTTAACCAAGACAGAGTGAAGAGCTACTGATTTACCTTCCTGAGTGGAGCGAGCAAAAACAGCACTAACAAAATACAGTAAACACTGATTTCATGACAAAGGACTTCAGGAGTCCTTCGCGTGAAGGACAATGATCCCGGAAACACACCAGGTTAGCCTAAGGAACGCCCCAGCTCACTGCCTGGAGAGAATTTCCAGGGCCCAACACGGGGGAAGGAACAGAAGCTGAGTCAGCCAGACTCCCTGACAGGAGGTGAGGAAGCTGACAGTCTGGTGAAACCAAAGTGGGCAGAGATCACAGATCAGAACCGCGGAGAGGAGAGAGTGGGACAGAGAGAAAAAGGACCCTGGAGATCTGAGGAGGAGCCCCTCGGGTATTCAGCAGAGGAACGAACAGCGCCCATCTGGGAGAAACCACCTGAGACCAGGGAGAGACCATCTGAAAAGACTACCGGAACCTGTGACTGGTGCTCACTCAGTCCCAGGAATTCTATCTATTCTCATGAGCCAGGCTGGAAAAACTCCTAGGTACCAGCAGAATGAACAGGGGAGTCAGCAAGGTCTTGCCTCCAAGGCAGGAAATAATCAGCCCTAGCCCCAGGCCCCTCTGGATGTACCTAACAAATCATGAGGAGCAAGAGCACAGAAGGAAAACTCGCAACATTTGGAAACTAAATCACACGGATCTAAATAACCCTTGCATCAAAGAGATAATGAAAAGAAGAATTACAAAGTATTTTGAACTGAAGGAAAATGAAAACATTAAGACCAGCAGACATTTTAGGAAACTGACAAGCTGATGCTAAAATTCATGGAGAAAGAAGGGTATAAAATAAAAACAGATGGAACCACACAATTGTGACCTTTAACCACGCAGCAAAGAGAAGCAACACTTGGGTTACATGATGAGATCTGAATTTTTAAAAATAGTTAATAATTAAAGTTGCTCTGCAGACCGAGGTTCCTCAAGGTGGAGTGGCAGGGAAAGAAGTTCTGAGATTATTTCAGTGATTCTAGGAGGAAAATGATGCTAACATGACCTTGGGTGAAGGCACAGGAAAGAAGAGTCAACGGAAGGTACAGTGAGTGAGAATGATCACAGGCCTGTGGCGCAGAGTATCCACCCACGTTCATGTTCTTTTAATACAGGACCTACTTCTGAGATGCACAGCACTGTAACATAGCCCTGGCTCTAGAGCAGTACTGGAGAAGATGTGCATATATCACTACTCTATACACAAACAGGCTTTCTGTTAATATTTACACTGCGGTCCTACCTTTATGCCCCAAGCCAAGTGGTTCTACTTGCAACATGGAATTTGTAGAGTAAAGCACGTCGTCATCCTCAGAAACAGTCTCAGAAGACTGAGTTAAGTCATCCAGGTGGTTCACATAATTCATTTGTTCTCTGACCTATACATACATAATATTGTCTCACAATGTCCTTAAAATATGTATAAAATATATTAAGTGCACAGAGGTGATAACTCTCTTTATCAAAGCAAAAACAGACACTTCTTAAAAGAACAGATTTTTATCAAAAGGATAACTATATCAGTAGTGTTTCTAAATGATGTGTTCAAAGTAAAGTTCTCTACAACAAAGGAAGATTTTCTATTTTGCCACTATTCCTTTTACAAAGTATTTTTTACTAGGATAATATTTTTTAAAGTTCTTTCTTTCTTTTTTTTTTTTTTTTTACTATACCTTCTTCTTTTCATATGGTGTTTTTCTCGCAGGCCTAAAAAAACAAATGATTCTTTTCAGGCTAATAGTAAATACTCAAAAATACAAACAATACCTAAACTTTTCTTTTTTAGATAAACTCTGCATTGGTAAGTAATTTTCTATAAAAGGATGCAACAATCAGCAAGAGGAGCATTAAAGGACAAAGAAAATATATCAGTAATATTAATAAAGCGTTAAATTTAGATCCAAGGCAAAGGAAAAACATAACGTTACTTGCCTTATGTGATAGAAAGCAACATACCAGGGTTTTTGCACCTGTCATTTCAACAAGAACTAATTTTTATGGCAATAAAACCTATCTGGGAGATATTCCTCAAGTCCTTCTAAGAAAGAAACCCATTTGGAATAACCATGATATTAGCTTTTTGAGGACTTCCTAGGCAACTGCTATGCATTATTAGAAGCACTTGACATGTCTTAAAGGCATTTTCATCCTCACAGTCACTCTGGGAGATAGGTATAAGAAGAAATGGAGCACAGAAAGGCTGAGGAACTCGCCCAAGCCCACACAGCACATCACCAACAGACCCAGAATTCAAACCCAGGAAATCTGGCTTCAAAACTGCTCTTCCAAAATATGCTGAGCAAGTAATATTGAAAATCTTCTTAAGTAACATGATGGTGAATGAATCTATAGCATTATTCTATGTCTATGCTATAACTATAAATAATTTCTGAATCTTAAAACGTATTTCTCAAAAAAAAAAAAAAAAAAAAAAAAACCAGATGTAGGCAAGTCTAGAAATCTACTTTCGATAAAGATTTGTTTTTCGTAAAGAAATTCATCAATAAGCATTCATTCAACCATCCTGCTGTTTCTTCATGCATCTGACATCCACTTACTGAGCACACAATACGTGTTAATGACACTCTTAATACAGGAAGCATGGTTTTTGTCATTTAGATCTTTATCATCCTAAAGGAATCATCTGTGAAAGATTGTTAATATGTTTTTTCTATTTTATATAAACAAAATCTTCCCCCTTTCCCTGGAATCTATAAACAACTATGAAGTTAATACGATGTGAAGTTTCAGAGTACCTTACAAAATCGTAGCTGCTCACGCAGTTACTATCAACTAGAATCATCAAGGAATTATCAAATCCTATTCAGGATAGCCTAAGTGTGTGTAAATTCACAATGATGGGATTTTTGAAAATCTACA